>OZ035883.1:98877376-100077376 GCA_964034835.1 Muscina levida | reverse complement strand
GATCCGTTAAGGTTTACTCGAGTTATCCTGTCGACCAGTCATCCAGCCAGCCAGACGGACATAGCTCACTCGTCTTAAAAAGTCCAAGATACTTGGGGTCTAACTCGTCTCTTTTAATGCGTTACATTTTTTTCGTATCAAATGGTATATACCCTCATCCCTAAGGGTGATGGTATAAAGATTAATTAATTCTTCAGGAATTTTTTTGATAAATAAATCTGGTAACAATTTTGTGTTAATATATCAAATGATACATCAAATTGGCTAAACAACCAAGAAAAGTGTTTTATTGATGGTATTAATGGTCAATTCTGTGTCACGCTCTAGGATTAAAGCGTTTTGAACTCCATGATGAGTTAATCTTTAGATCCCATTGTGACGTATTGATCTACCATTATGTCAAACATCAACATGAACATAAGTAGATATCAGCCGAAAATGTCTAGCACCAATATTTTGAATTTGACCGTTAATATTCAACATGAGAATAGGGGATATTTTTTCGAGGAGATTTGTTGGTAAGCTAAGCTTACTTCAAGTTTTTACGTCAAAGTAAGGCACAGTTTTAGACCGGACCGTGACAGTGTATTTCACACAGTTTGTAATCTGGTAACGACAAAAATGTAAGCAAACAAATAGATCACTAAGTTTATCGTGATATCAAAACATAAGGAAGGAAAGTTACTTTAATCTTTTCGTTAAATTTTACAATAAAAAACATCCGATTAATGTTTTATATGAACTTCATCCGACAGATGGCGCAATATTTAGTTTTTTTGTGTTTTTGCACCGGAACCAGACTTGCAGTGAAAATAAAATTTGATGGCAAAACAACGTTTGCCCGGGTCAGCTAGTACAACATAAAACATAAAGTATCGTGTAAATGTAAAATTGTAGACACAAAACATTAAAAATGTCACATTTTCTTTTTATACCATCACCCTTAGAATGAGGGTATATATCATTTGATACGAATAAAAGTGTAACGCATTAAAAGAGACGAGGTAGACCCGAAGTATCTTAAGACCAAATTCGTTTCAGGACTTTTTAAGACGAACGAGCTATGTCCGTCTGTCTGGCTGGTCAGCAGGATAATTCGAGTAAACCTTAACGGCATGAAAAGCATGAAAATTTAACAGTATTAATATTTTTCAAAACGAACTAATGGGATTGTAAATGGGCAGAATAGCCCCACCTCTTCTGGTACCTCCTATTTTTGGATAATAAAAATTTCTTTCATATTTGAATTTGGTCAGTTTATTTATTTTGCAAACGTAGACAAACCCTAAGAAAGCCGAAACCTTTGCCACACCCCTTCTGGTACCTCCCATACAAATGACCGAATTGACCCTCATAGTTTTACATACATATCTTTTTGTAAATAAATTGAATTCAGTCAAATTTTGCGCATGGTGTTCGCTTATGAAAATTGGATTCAGTAATGATTATGATTATATTTTGTAAGTACATTATATTTTGTAAGTACACTAAATTCTACACTACACTAAATATGGACTATATCGGATCACCCCTTCTAGTACCTCCCATACATAATGACCTTGTTTGGAAAATTAATATTTCTCCAATAACTTCTAAGCCGACACTTGGGGGATAATCAAACTTAGTCTTGTTATAGGAGGCAAAACCGCAGAAATCGCTTACTATTTGACACACCCCTTCTGGTACCTCCCAAATAAATAACCGATATTTCCCCTTTTACATACATATAATTATTGTATGTACACTGAATTCAGACAAATTTTGCCAAGGTAAGAGTTCACTGAACGTTGACTTACGGTTGTGCTCCACAAGCAGGCAAAAATAATACATAAGTAATTTTATTTTTATTAAAAAAACTATTAATTTCAATAACTCAAAAACAATATCTTACAATGGGTGATGGTATTTATCAGTCAGTTTACCTGACTGAAATTTCTGTACTGGTTTTATTTACATTTGAAAGGAGGAGGACCTTAAAGGAATATTACTTATAAAAATAACTTTGGAAATATAAAAAGGTCTATATAAATATTAAAAATTCTAATAGTAAAATATTATTTACACATGGTAGATTATTTTGGATCTGGACATTTTTTCTAAATACAGTGAAACTTCGATATTACGAACTTCGTTATAACGAAAAACTCAATATAACGAATTTTTAGCTGAGACCCTTGAAAAAACCTTTTTATTGCAAAGTTGTTCATACAAAAATGCTCTATAGCTATAACGAAAAAATTCTGATCTATAAAGCCTCTATATAGCGAAGTATTTTTTCAAAAGCCTCAATACAACGAAATTATAATTGAGTAATACATACATATAACATTTTAAGTGTGTAAGTCATTATCAAAAGCCTCTACATAACGAAGTCTTGAACTATAGCCTCCATACAACGAAGTCAGAATAAAGCAAAATTAAATTTTAAGCAAAACGGGGAAGTCCCTTTTAAAACCAACGAAAGGTAAATGTCTTTGCAGGTTAATATGTAAAGCGCCACAAATTACATAGTCAGTTCTGTTTTGGTTCTTTGTCAAAATGAGTGTATTAAAGCGTAAATCAATTTCTATACGAGAAAAAATTTCTATAATTGATGCTGTTGATCGTGGTGACACATCTTAGCAAGAAATTGCTAAACAATTTAATATACCGCCGAGTACTCTTTCTACAATTTAAAAAAATCGGGAGATTATTTGAAACACTAAACCTTTAAAGTGCAAAAGATTGCGCCTTGCAGAATATGAAGGCGTTGAGCAATGTTTATCTAAATGGTTTACTCAATGTCGAAATCAAAACATTCCTTTAGGAGGACCGATGGTAAAAACCAAAGCTGAACAGTTTGCAGCACGTCTGGGACACAACGATTTTAAAGCTAGTAACGGTTGGTTTGATAATTTTAAAAAGCGCCATGATATCGGATTTCGAAAAATGAGTGGAGAAAGTGCCAGTGAAGTGATGATGTTTGTTCTGAATGAAAAGCATTGTTACCAAGTTTGTTGGCAGAATATGAGCCGCACAATATTTTTAATGCAGACGAAACTGGACTATTTTTTAAATGCGCACCAGACCGAACAATGGCGTTTAAATCCGAAAAATGCCACGGTGGAAAACATAGTAAAGAAAGATTATCTTTTTTATTTACTGTTAACAGTACAGGCTCTGAGAAGAGAAAATTGTTCATAATCGGAAAATCGACTAACCCAAGATGTTTTAAAACCATAAAAAGCTTACCAGTGGACTACACTGCGAACAAAAAAGCTTGGATGATCAGCGATTTATGGCTTGATTACTTACAAAAATTACAACGATATGACTAAAGCCAATCGTAAAGTTTTACTGTTTGTGGATAACTGCACAGCACATAAAAATGTTCCGTCACTTAAATCCATCAAATTAAAATTTTTACCGCCAAACGCAACATCGAAACTACAACCTCTAGATCTGGGAATAATCAAAAATTTCAAACACTTTTATCGCAAAGAGGTAGTCAAAATTTTAATCAACGATCTTGAAGAGGGGCGCAAAAGCTCTATAAACGTTTTACAAGGAATAAGAATGGCACACAAGGCATGGGAAAGTGTCGAAAAATTAACAATTGCTAACTGTTTTGCAACTTGTGGCTTTGTCGAGCGCCCAAATATTTTGATTACAGAAAATGTTTGCCTCCAAGACAGCGAAGAATGGCTTATTCTAAAAAACCATTTTAATTTAACAGAACGGTTTTGTGAATTTCGATGACAACATTACTTTTACCGGGTCTCTTACCGATGACGACATTATTATTAGTGTAACGAAACCACAAGATAATGGTGAGCAGGAGGATGAAGATGATGAAACTGAAGAAATCGAAAATGTTGTAACCGCTAGAGAGGCTAAAATAATTGTCGGAAAACTGCAAACATTTTTTGAGGCACAGGACTCTACACCGCAAAATACATTCGACAGCTTAGCATCTGTCAAAAAAAAGATTGATGGTTGCATTCTAAACTTGCGTAAACAAACAAAAATTACACAATATTTTACAAAAATGTAATAAAATAAAAAAATAATAAAAACTTAATTTTTTATTTACCTCTTAAATAGTTAATTTATATTGTTATACTAGTATTTTCGTGTAAAATAGAATTCGGACAAAATAAAAACTATAGTTATAACGAATTTCTTTCGTATTTCTTTAAATTTCGTTATACCAAGGTTTCACAATGCATATGTATAACGAATCAATAGCTATAACGAAGTATTTTTCGGTCCCCTCTAGATTCGTTATATCGAAGTTTCACTGTACTTTTACCAATAATCAATATTATTAACAACCTTAATAGATCGAACAGATTTTAAATTAAGTAGAGCATAAGTTTGATCTATAATATATGAACGCGGAGTGGCCTTGATGGGCGTCGGGAGTGTGATGCAAGGTAAAGCTTCTGATCGGTTTAACTTGGCAAACCCAGAGTGATCCTTGCCAATTGCACTTCAAGTCTACTCACAGAGCTCCGTATTCGTAGTACTACTGCGGACGGAGTACCTCCACGTGGTGACGCCTGGAAGCGTGCCTCTGACACCCGTCAGAGCACGACTAACTGTGAGAGGCGAAACCTAAAACCCAGGCACGTCTGCTCAGAGTGAGCGGTACCCTGGTCAGCGACTGACCCAGAATGGGCGGCTGTAATAAAATCCTGGCAGGAGGAGAAAACTGCGACGTGGTGCGCTGGGCTTGCAACCCGCCACCGACGTATAAACTATTGCAATGAAAAGAAGTAAGAAAAGAATAAAATGGACCCCCCAAAATGTTGACGACCACCGCAAACGAATTAAGGACCATGATTTAAGGATATGCACCTGGAATGTTAGAACACTGTATAGACCAGGTGCCTCTATCCAACTGGCGGAAGTCCTCGAAGAATACAATGCTAACATAACCGCTTTACAGGAAATCCGGTGGACGGGACACGGGTGCTCGCGCATGAAGACGTGCGACATCTACTATAGTGGCCATGCGGACAAGCACGAGTTTGGATGTGGATTTGTGGTTGGCAAGAGACTGCGACACCTAGTCTCAAGGTTCAACCCGGTGTGTGAACGTATAGCCACCATAAGAGTCAAAACTAAGTTTTTCCACATAACACTTATATGTGCCCATGCTCCGACAGAAGAGAAAAGCGATGAGGACAAAGACGAGTTCTACGAGAGCCTAGAAAATGTATATGACCGTAGCCCGAGCCATGACATTAAAATTGTACTAGGCGATTTTAATGCTAAAATAGGCAGGGAAACCGCATTTGAACCTACCATCGGGAAATTCAGTCTGCACACCGAAACGTCGAACAATGGCATCAGACTGATTGATTTCTCTGCGGCAAGAAATATGGTAGTTAGCAGCACTAGATTTGACCATAAAAATATTCATAAGGCAACATGGTTATCTCCAGATCAATTGACGAGGAATCAGATTGATCATGTGGTAGTCGATGGACGGCACGCATCGAGTGTTCTGGACGTACGAGTGATTAGGGGTGCGAACATTGACTCCGATCACTTCCTTACCGCAGTTAAGGTACGCACAAGGCTAAGCATGGCGAAAAACGTACGTAACCAGGCACAACGAAAGCTGGACATCGGTAAACTGCGGACCACAGAGGTAGCAAACGCTTACTCCAACCACCTAACTCAACTGCTGCGGAATGCTCCAACCCCTGACAATATAACCTCGCAGTGGCAAAATATAGCCGACTCCTTAGAACGGACTGCGAGAAGCGTACTTGGGTACTCAAAGCCGTCTCAAAAAGATGCCTGGTACGATGATGAATGTCGCACTGTCACGAGAGAGACGGTTGCTGCATACAGGGCGAAACTGCAGCCAATGGCAACGCGAGCTGTTCGTGAACGGCACAGGGAGAAGAGACGACAGGCAACTCGTCTTTTTAGAAGAAAAAAGAAGGAGCTGAAGAAGAGGCAGGATGAGTGCAATGAGTTGCTCCGAAGTAGAGGGGAAGCCCGAAAATTCTACAAGAGAGTGAAAGCGAGAATGCGTGGAACAGGGTTGCCCGCCTGCAAGGACAGCGATGGTCAGCTAGTGACGGACCCGGATAACGTTCTGAAGATATGGAGAGATCACTTTAGAAATTTACTGGATACTGACACCACTCCAGAAGACCCCGCTCCAATCCATGACGATGGTATTAACTGTCCACCTCCGAGCCAGAGCGAGATACGTATGGCCATCTCCCGCCTTAAAAACAACAAAGCTGCTGGAGCCGATGGTCTCCCTGCTGAATTGTTTAAGGCTGGCGGAGAGGAGCTGATTAGGAGCATGCATCAGCTCATGGAGAACATCTGGCAAGAGGAGAGCATGACCGGGGATTGGAGTCTCAGTCTGTTATGTCCCATATACAAGAAAGGAGATCGTAGTGAATGTAAGAACTACCGTGGAATAAGCCTATTACCAATTGCGTACAAGGTCCTTTCAAGCATATTGTGTGAACGTCTAAAGCCAATTGTAGAAAAACTAATTGGACCATATCAGTGCGGCTTTAGACCTGGCAAATCTACGACGGATCAAATATTCACCTTACGACAAATCCTGGAAAAAACCCATGAAAAGCAGATCGACACCTACCACCTCTTTGTCGACTACAAAGCTGCCTTCGACTCTCCGATAAGGAATAGGCTTTATGAGGCCATGTCTGAGTTTGGTATTCCTGCAAAGCTGATTCGACTTTGCAAATGTACCTTAGACAACACCAAATCCTCGGTTAAGATTGGTAAGGATCAGTCTGAACCATTCAACACGGAAAGAGGTCTCAGGCAGGGCGATAGCCTGTCCTGTACACTATTTAATATAGTTATGGAGAAGGTGATGAGATAGGCTGGTGTCAACATGTCTGGCACCATATTCCACAAGAGCCACATGCCACTAGCCTATGCCGATGATATAGACATCATTGGCCGAAATCTGCGGGATGTTACTGCAGTTTTCTCATCACTAGAAAAGGAGTCAGCAAAAATGGGTTTAGCGGTCAACGAGGACAAAACAAAAATAATGATTTCGACGAACAAAGAGTCCTCTCGATGGGGACGCACCGTGAACGTTGACAATTATTGTTTTGAGGTAGTCGACGAATTTACCTACCTCGGATCTTCCGTCAACAAGATGAATAATGTCAGCCAAGAAATTAAACGGAGAATAGTGCTAGCCAATAGATGTTTCTACGGACTTCGGCAGCACTTTAGTAACACCACCTTCTCTCGGAATACTAAAAAACAGCTATACCAGGTGCTTATCTTACCTGTTCTGTTGTATGGTGCCGAATCATGGGTGCTTACTACAACGGACATACAAAACCTGGGAGTATTCGAGAGAAAAGTACTCCGAAAAATATATGGACCTATCTGTGTCGAAGGCCAGTTTCGCCATCGGATGAACCATGAGCTGTATGAGCTTTACCACGACATCGACGTAGCTAAAAGAGTCAGAATCCAACGACTTCGATGGCTGGGACATGTTGCCAGGATGGATGTAAATGCTCCAGCGAGAAAGGTGTTTGAAGGCGAACCTGAAGGACGGCGCAGAGCAGGGAGACCCAAACTCCGTTGGAAGAACCAAGTGGTAGGCGATGTGCCATCATCTGGTAGGACTAACTGGAGAACACACGCAGAAGACCAAAGCGTGTGGAATTCTTTATTACTTCAGGCCTCAAATTTATGAACTACGTTTCGTAAATTGTAATTGGCCACTTAAGTAAGTAAGTAAGGAGTGGCCTTGATGCAAGAGTACAATAAATTGCATACACATAATGAAGAACAGAATCAGTTCCTATTATTATTGGTAACATAATTTAGAAAAAATATATTCAGATCCAAAAGAATGTAGCATTTGTAAATAATAAGTTACTATGTTTTACAATTTTTTGAACATTGTAAGCAGTAAATGCAGATTATAGTTTATTATATTTTTTTAGTCTTCAGCTTATCACACAATATCTTTGTTGAATGTCTAACAATATTCATTAATCTGGATTTATATTTAAGTTATGCTTAAGTCAAATTTCAATAAGCGTATATCTTGCGTAAAAAATAAATGAATTCAGCGTATTTACAAAAAAGTGTATGTAAAACTATGAGGATGAATTTTGGTCATTTGCATGGAAGGTACCTGAATGGGAGTGACAAAAGTTTTGGTTTACTGATGATTTATCTGTTATTACAAGTGGATTAAATTGACCAAGTTTAAATGTCCTCCAGATGTCCGTTTGGAAGTTATTGATAAAATATAGTTTTACCAAAAATAGGTAATTTTGTACGGGAGGTACCAGAAGGGGTTGGCCGATAAGGTCTATATTCATTCCCGAGTCAAATTTTCGCATGTGATCATCTTACGCAAAATTTGAGGGAACTATGTATATAAAACAATAGGTGTTAATTCGGTCATTTGAATGGGACGTACCATAAGGGGATGTGGCGAAGGTTTCGGTTTTCTTAGCATTTGTCAACTATTTAAATAAATTAATAAATTAAACTGACCAAATTCAAATATCTTCCAGTTGTCCGTTTGGAAGGGATGGGGCTATTCTGCCCAGTTACAATTCCATTACTTCGTTTTAATAAATATTAATACAAGACATATTTTCATAAGGATATCCGACACGTCTGCACATTGGCTGAACTCTTCTTACCGGTATCGTGCAGAATTCTGTATAACTCGTTGAAGGGAAATTTTATTAATTTTGCTCTGACATATCTGATCAAGTTCGCAGCGGTTTCAGAACTGTGTCGGAGAAAACATAAAATTATTATTGAAGAAACAACGAATTTTCCTCGATTTACATCCAGAACTCGTTCAGACGTCGGTACGACATGTCGTACATATATCAGATTTCCCTCAGCTGCATCGGTTAGACTTCTTGTCCTTAGTTCCGGTTGGTGCTGTTGAGTACAACAAGAATCTGCTTTTCAAATTTCCAAAACACCACCAAAACCGCTGTTATGGGTAAAAATCGGGTTTTCGTACTTTTACGCACTAATAAACCCGTAACATGGTTGAAAATGAACCGATTTTAAGTAGTTTAGAGGATTTGGAAAGAAGAGACTGCGGCCTTTCCAACGATATATAGTTAAAAATTTGAATATTAACGGTCAAATTCAAAACTATAATTAGTGCTGGACATTTTCGGCTGATATCTACTTCGCATGTACATGTTTGACATAATTGTAGATATATATACAGCTGATGATGTACCATTGTGCATCAGTTCGTCACAAAGGGGTCTAAAGACGAACTCGTCATGGAGTTCGAAACGCGTCATCCTAGTGCGTGACACTCTGAATTTGACCAAACATATCAAACAATAAAAAACACTTTTCTGATCGTGAACCGAATTTGATGTATCATTTGATACACTAACGTGTAAATTAATATATATTCAATACGATCGACTAAAACTAACTAACAATACAGTTTAAAAAAATCAATAGTGAACAGTTGTGCAATTGATTAAAATAATTATTTATATCGATTCATCACAGTGTGTACGCGAATTCGATTGTTTTTTCTGTGTTTTCCGTGAAATAAACTCGCGGGATAAATTAACACAACAAAAACCAAAGAAATATTGCAATACACTTGTCACTGAACATACTCCACAACAGTGCGAGAACGTCAATTGTACACATACTGACACACAGCTGAGTTGATTTTCTTTTCTTCTTTGGTGACATCAGAGTTGTGTGTGGTAACCCTCAAACGTACATCGAGGGTCTTTCGTGAAGTTATTTCAGAATCTATATTACACTGTGAGACAAATGGTAGTGATCGAGAAGGGTTCAACCTACCGGGGAAATTTATATCGGTAAAAAAGAAGTTATACGTGTCCCGGCGCTTCGCTTGGTCACGTCTAGGAATCGAGATATATTGATTTGAAGTTAGTAACTATCATATAGGGGAAATGGGTTTACTTTGTAGCAGTAACAATAACTCTGTTGTACTCCGTGGCGTATGATTTACGTGGAATATTACTTAAGATAATCATAACGAGATAAATTCCCCTATACGATACTTACTAACTTCAAATCGATATATCTCGATTTCTAGACGTGACCGAGCGAAACGCCGGGCCACGTATAACTTGTTTTTGAAGGATATAACATTTCCCGTTGGTTTCATGCCATAGAGATTTTTGTTTAGGGGTTTTTATTTAGCATGGTGTGCTCTATACGACACCAATGATAATTCACTTATCCTTGTAAACGACCAGCTCAGGAAACTTTTCGCTTTGCCAAATTTAGACATTGAGTCGAGTGTTGGTATAAAAACTTTGCAGCGCGGCATCAACGCATGCTTATCAGCTATGACATTATATGACGTTTCGACAGATAATTGGGATCTGATAATTGTTTTATTGTGCGTTCAACATCTACGTACGCGATCTTCTGACATTCAATTCTGCCAATCGGTCAAATGACAAGATGGTGGAGGCTCATTTTACGAATGACACCACTTTGAACACATCTGCTCAGCCTACTCGCACTTTTTGCATACTGTTCCCCAAACAAAATCACTCACTTCGCTCATGTCCTAAGTTTAAACAGCTTAGCGTTGCAGACCGATTCGGCAATGTTAGACGTCATAAAGTCTGAATAAATTGTCTTTCGCGAGGCCATGACTAGTCGGTACAGTTGTTGAATATGTAATAGAAAGCATCAAATAGAATAATAGAAATCCAATCTCTGCTATTGCGTACAACCAACCTATTGCGGCCTCAGAGCGCGGGTCTGAGTTTCACGCCGCAAAATTCCTCACCATCAACATCTAGAGGTGCCATTACTAACTATGTTTACCATCGACAGATCTTTCATAGTTCGCAAAATCGCCCAGTGCTATTAGGAACCGCTTTGGTAAATATAAAACACCAAGGTACTGCGTATCCTGTTCGTGCACTGATCGACCCGGCTTCAGAAGCATCTTTTGTTACCACACTACGACGCACAGTGAGGTAAATTTACGATCTGGGCGGCCAAAATTATTTGAAGCAAATTTATGAAGCAGAATGTTAAAAAATAACTCGGTGAGGCGTTAACAATAATAATATGTTAACATTCGGGGGATTGGGTTACGACCGTTTTTATACAAAAAATGGTTTTATAAACAATTTTGGATTTCAAGTATTTCCCATACATTTCCACAAGGTTGCATTTTAGATCCCTACCTACCTATAACTTTTTATTCGACTGGATACTCTCTAACTATAAATGCATAGAGATATATGACATTCAGTATGTTAACTAAAGTGGTTCAGTAAAACCGCAAAAATTATGGTCTAGGTAAGTGGCTATAAAACACAAAACCGCAAAAACCCGCAAAATGTTTTTTCCATCTGAACAATACGATCATCATTACAGTTATCAGCAACAACCACCGGCAAGTCGTGTTTCACACCGTCTGTAATAAATTGTTAATTACCTGCGACAGTGACATCATATCGTAATAAAGCACCTTATTTTCGGAACACTAACCTCACGGCAGTCTGCATTGCTAAATTTCGTGATAGCAAGTGTCTCTTTTTTGCGTTTTATTGCATTAAAAAATATTAAAATTCCAAAATTTACAAATTCGGAGTAATTAAAAATTTTGCATAAACCACTCAAACGCAAACAAAACAAAAAACAAAAATACCGCCAGCTGACCATCAGTGGTGTACATTAACAATACATACTTGTAATCAAACAGTAGTGTATAACTATCAGAGACTAGCTCCACCTTGCGGCGATTAGCAGTGTTGAGTGGATATACAGTGATTACGCAAAGTAAAGAAGTTAAACCAAAATAAAAAAAAAAAAAAACAAATAAAATTAAATATTTCTAATATAAAATGGATTGTTTTAACGAACAAGCTACTAAAAGGGTAAGGGAAGTTTTGCAAAGCTCTTTGCTTGACAATGTTGCAAAAACCCCACGTCTATCAACATCTGACTCACCCTTTAAGAACATGCAGAAAATGGATAAACATTTTGAAAAATTAACTGAAAAATTAACAGAAGGTGTAATATCAACGTTGCAAGTCTTATTTACTGATCACGAAGAACGTATTTTAAAAAAGTTGGATGAAAAATTGGATAACAAATTAAATGCAATCAATCATGACTTATCATCAATAACCACAAGGGTTGAAAGTCTTGAGCTTAAAACCAATGATATGATAAGCATGAAAAATGAAATAAACTTTTTGAGATCCGAAATACAAAAACTAGAAAATAAAACAGTTGCTTGTGAATTACGTATAAACGGAATACCGTTTGAAAATAATGAAAATTTAATGGAAATGTTCCAAAAAATGTGTGAAACAATAAAAATACAAATACCGGCTGTTAAATCTATATACAGATTAAAAAATCGAAACAACAAAAATAAAAATAACTCACCTGATGCGGCAATTATTGTGAAAATGTGGTCACCCTACGATAAAAATTTCTTTTTAAAATCAGTAACGGACCACAGAAAAATTAACAAAGACTTTATCTTCAAACTAAGTCATGTGGGGTTTGATTCCAATGCAAGATTTCATATTAATGAAAATCTTACGCAGTCAAATTACCATATTTTACAAACTGCGGTGCGGATGAAGAGGGATAAATTCCTACATAGTGCTTTCTCTATGCGTGGGCTAATCTGCGTCAAGAAGTCACCCGAAGCTCACATGGTTCAAATAAATGATTTTCAACATCTTCAGTGGTTGTTTCCTGAATACTTTCAACCTGAATCTCTTGAGGAGAACAATTACATTGATGGGAATCGTGATGCTTAGAATTTCATCAAATTCAAATACTCCCACAAAAAGCCATAACTTATTTAAATTTTTAAAATCAAAACTGTCCAGAATCTCTTGCTTTTTTATTTCAACATACCATAATACTACAAGGATAATAATGCTTTTTCCTAATAATGCTTTTCACTTATTATATTTTTGCTGCGTTGCTTATCATAATTATTTAATTTATAATTATTTATTTACCATCAACATTTATGAATTTGGATAACTCCAGAAACAATTCCAAGATTGGGACGGCAAATATGATTAATATTTTATGCAAACAAAAAACTGGCATTAATATATGTCATATTAATGCTCAAAGCCTTAAAAATAAGATTGACGAATTCAGATATATATTTGAAAATTCTGGTACGGATGTTATATGTGTATCTGAAACTTGGTTTAAGCCATGTGTAACCGACACTTTAATCACAATGAATGGATATAGGATATATAGGGCAGATAGGAAGAACCGTGCTGGTGGCGTTGCTATATATGTTAGAAATGGAATAAAATGTAAGTTTAATTGCAAATCCGAGGAAAATGACTTAGTTGAATACATTTTTCTGGAACTACAAACTGAGGGAAGAAAAATGCTTATAGGCAGTGTGTACAGGCCAAACAAGAACGTACCCTTTGGAAACTTCATGTCCGTATTAGAAAGCCTAGCTGCAGAATATTGCGATTTGGTTATAGCAGGTGATTTCAACTGCAATATTCTTAACGACTTCAGCCTTGATCATATAATGAATCCTATTGGTATTACTATTGTGAATTCTACTGTGCCCACTCATTTCACAGCCACAAGTAGCACACTACTAGATATTTTTGCTGTAAGCAATACTGATAAGGTTTTATTATATGATCAACTCTCTGCACCATGTTTTTCGAAACATGATCTTATTTTTATGAATTACGATTTTCAGCTGAGTATTCCCGACGAAGAGATAACGTTTCGTGATTTTAGTAATATAAATTACATCCTTCTTGAGGAAGAGTTTTCAAAAATTGATTGGGACAGTGTATATTATATGGTATCGTCTGATGAACAATTATCCTTTTTGGAGCGAAATTTACATACTCTTTATAGTTTAACAGTGCCTTTAAAAGTGATCAGAATTGGGAAAAAGAAGAGACCGTGGTTTACACGTATTGTTCAGCTGGCTATTCAACGACGTGATTTTGCATATTTTAGGTGGAAAAGATATACAGTGAAACTTCGATATAACGAATCTAGAGGGGACCGAAAAATACTTCGTTATAGCTATTGATTCGTTATACATATGCATTGTGAAACCTTGGTATAACGAAATTTAAAGAAATACGAAAGAAATTCGTTATAACTATAGTTTTTATTTTGTCCGAATTCTATTTTACACGAAAATACTAGTATAACAATATAAATTAACTATTTAAGAGGTAAATAAAAAATTAAGTTTTTATTATTTTTTTATTTTATTACATTTTTGTAAAATATTGTGTAATTTTTGTTTGTTTACGCAAGTTTAGAATGCAACCATCAATCTTTTTTTTGACAGATGCTAAGCTGTCGAATGTATTTTGCGGTGTAGAGTCCTGTGCCTCAAAAAATGTTTGCAGTTTTCCGACAATTATTTTAGCCTCTCTAGCGGTTACAACATTTTCGATTTCTTCAGTTTCATCATCTTCATCCTCCTGCTCACCATTATCTTGTGGTTTCGTTACACTAATAATAATGTCGTCATCGGTAAGAGACCCGGTAAAAGTAATGTTGTCATCGAAATTCACAAAACCGTTCTGTTAAATTAAAATGGTTTTTTAGAATAAGCCATTCTTCGCTGTCTTGGAGGCAAACATTTTCTGTAATCAAAATATTTGGGCGCTCGACAAAGCCACAAGTTGCAAAACAGTTAGCAATTGTTAATTTTTCGACACTTTCCCATGCCTTGTGTGCCATTCTTATTCCTTGTAAAACGTTTATAGAGCTTTTGCGCCCCTCTTCAAGATCGTTGATTAAAATTTTGACTACCTCTTTGCGATAAAAGTGTTTGAAATTTTTGATTATTCCCAGATCTAGAGGTTGTAGTTTCGATGTTGCGTTTGGCGGTAAAAATTTTAATTTGATGGATTTAAGTGACGGAACATTTTTATGTGCTGTGCAGTTATCCACAAACAGTAAAACTTTACGATTGGCTTTAGTCATATCGTTGTAATTTTTGTAAGTAATCAAGCCATAAATCGCTGATCATCCAAGCTTTTTTGTTCGCAGTGTAGTCCACTGGTAAGCTTTTTATGGTTTTAAAACATCTTGGGTTAGTCGATTTTCCGATTATGAACAATTTTCTCTTCTCAGAGCCTGTACTGTTAACAGTAAATAAAAAAGATAATCTTTCTTTACTATGTTTTCCACCGTGGCATTTTTCGGATTTAAACGCCATTGTTCGGTCTGGTGCGCATTTAAAAAATAGTCCAGTTTCGTCTGCATTAAAAATATTGTGCGGCTCATATTCTGCCAACAAACTTGGTAACAATGCTTTTCATTCAGAACAAACATCATCACTTCACTGGCACTTTCTCCACTCATTTTTCGAAATCCGATATCATGGCGCTTTTTAAAATTATCAAACCAACCGTTACTAGCTTTAAAATCGTTGTGTCCCAGACGTGCTGCAAACTGTTCAGCTTTGGTTTTTACCATCGGTCCTCCTAAAGGAATGTTTTGATTTCGACATTGAGTAAACCATTTAGATAAACATTGCTCAACGCCTTCATATTCTGCAAGGCGCAATCTTTTGCACTTTAAAGGTTTAGTGTTTCAAATAATCTCCCGATTTTTTTAAATTGTAGAAAGAGTACTCGGCGGTATATTAAATTGTTTAGCAATTTCTTGCTAAGATGTGTCACCACGATCAACAGCATCAATTATAGAAATTTTTTCTCGTATAGAAATTGATTTACGCTTTAATACACTCATTTTGACAAAGAACCAAAACAGAACTGACTATGTAATTTGTGGCGCTTTACATATTAACCTGCAAAGACATTTACCTTTCGTTGGTTTTAAAAGGGACTTCCCCGTTTTGCTTAAAATTTAATTTTGCTTTATTCTGACTTCGTTGTATGGAGGCTATAGTTCAAGACTTCGTTATGTAGAGGCTTTTGATAATGACTTACACACTTAAAATGTTATATGTATGTATTACTCAATTATAATTTCGTTGTATTGAGGCTTTTGAAAAAATACTTCGCTATATAGAGGCTTTATAGATCAGAATTTTTTCGTTATAGCTATAGAGCATTTTTGTATGAACAACTTTGCAATAAAAAGGTTTTTTCAAGGGTCTCAGCTAAAAATTCGTTATATTGAGTTTTTCGTTATAACGAAGTTCGTAATATCGAAGTTTCACTGTAGAACCACACAACTGCACGAAGAATACTGTATGGCCAGGAAATGGGCGCACACAACCATTAAAAGAGCAAAATCT
Source organism: Muscina levida (assembly GCA_964034835.1). NCBI lineage: Eukaryota > Metazoa > Arthropoda > Insecta > Diptera > Muscidae > Muscina > Muscina levida. Next base: position 100,061,109 of record OZ035883.1, on the reverse strand, counting down.
GATTACTACTCTTCCAAATTTGCCAATGCTCTGGGATCCAAAAAAACCTGGCAAACAATTCGCGATATCGGAATAGGAAAAGTGAACTCTCGCATACCATTCGATATTGATCCCAATGAGATCAATAATCTGTTTTTAAATGTACCAGTAGTGGTCAGAGATGAAAATCAACACATCAATCCAGTTTTCGATTCAAGTTCTAACCGTTTTTCTTTTGTTGGAGCAAATGAAAGTGAGGTATTAGCAAGTTTCACTGCCATTAAATCAAATGCAGTCGGTGTAGATGATCTTCATCCTAAATTTTTGAAAATACTGTTGCCTAGTCTTTTGCCTATTATAACACACATTTTTAATAAAATTATTTGCACTAGCTGTTATCCCATAAAATGGAAACATGCTAAAATTATTCCCATTCCTAAATCTAACAGTGAATATAGACCAATAGCGATTTTGCCATTTTTATCAAAAGTTTTTGAGAGACTTATACACAACCAGATACAACGACACCTTTGCGACAATAATTTACTTACTGATAAACAATCAGGATTTCGCAAAAAGAATAGTTGCTTAACAGCCCTCATTGATGTCGCAGAATGTATAAGGATGGACGTGGACAAGGGAAAATGTGAATTTTTGGTTCTCCTGGACCACTCGAAAGCGTTTGACACCGTCGAGCATTCTATTATAGATAGAAAATTAAAAAATCAATTCCAATTTTCAAACACAGCTTCCCGTTTAATTTCGAACTATCTTGGGGATAGATTTCAGTATGTTGAAATAAATGGTAAGAAATCTAACCTTTTACCGGTAAGAAGAGGCGTTCCTCAGGGCTCAATTTTAGGACCTCTTTTATTTTCAATGTATACAAATGATCTCCCTGCTGTATGTAGACATTGCAATATCAGAATGTATGCAGATGATGTCCAGTTATATGTAAGTTGCAATAAAGATTCCATTGGCCAATGTGTTACTAATATAAATGAAGATTTACATAACATATATTTGTGGGCCACGAACAATGCCCTCTCCATAAATCCGTCCAAATCGAAATTCATATTGATAAGGAAACGCAATTTTATAACGACTGAATTACCAAATTTAGTGATAAATGGGCAAACTATTGAAAATGTAAAATCAGCAAAAAACCTCGGTGTGATATTCAATGATACACTTAGTTGGAGTGATCATATACATTTTAGTTGTGGTCGGACCTTTGCTATGATTAGAACATTATGGCAAACGCAACATTTCACGCCTTTGAATATAAGAAAACTTCTTGCCAAAACATATTTAGTGCCAATATTACTGTACGGGTGTGAGCTTTTTTCTAGCTGCGACGCAAAAAGTAAAAGAAAATTGAATACTGTGTATAATAGTATCATACGCTATGTTTTTGGCCTAAGAAGATATGACCATATATCCGGTTATGTGAAACAGTTATTTGGAGTAACTTTTGACAGCCTATTAAAATTAAAAGTGTTAATATTTTTGCATAAGATCATATATACACGCGTCCCAGAACATCTTTATATACATCTAAGATTCTCAATTCTTAATCGTGGAAAGAGACTAATTTTACCTATCCACCACTGTTTAATGTCTGAATGGCAATTTTACTTAAATGCTGCCCGTCTTTGGAATTCGCTTCCACATAGCACGCAAATGTTAAGAGACGCAAAATTGTTCAGGAAAAGCATTATGGAAATATTGTCCGAAAGTTGATTACTTTAATTTTCTAAAAACAGATTTGAATTGTCTATAAACTGATTGTCCAAAAACTTATTGTAACAGCTTAAAAACTGAAAACTGAATGTTTTTAAATATTGTTTCTAAAAAATATTATATTTTATTTTATCTTTTTATCTTTTTATCTTTTTTTATTATTTTAGTTGTTCCCTTAATTATTAGCTATTGAATAACCTACTTTGATTCCATAATATTACATTTGTTTAAATATTTAATTTACAAATTTTTCACTACACTAATTTTAATTAAATTATTTAACTTTTAAATTATTTTTTGTTATTATTATTTTTTGTGGCACTTAGTTAAATTTGCGATTTTATATTTGTTTATTTATCTCTTGCCAAATGCAAATTAAAACTTGTTAAAAATTCTTCTGTAAACACTTCAAATTTGTCCTACTGTGTAAACGATAATACCATATCTGCAAACACTTATGCTTTTTTATATGTTTTATGTTTATATGTTATTTGTTTTTTACTAACTTATTCATAATACTATTTGTCTTAAAAACTGATTACTACTGTGTTTACAAATGCAATTCCTACACTGTAATATGAGACTTAGGTCTTGTGTGTAGGAAGACTAATAAATTACAAAATTACAAAAATTACAAATTAAAGATTATATTTAATCTCAGATTGAAGGGGTAAAAAGTGGTGATGCATAACTTTTTGTCCATAGGTCGATTTTGGTACCCATTGAAATTAACAAAAATACCATATTTTTCAATGCTGCTTTACTAGTAGGAATTTGAATTATAATTTTATTTAGCTTAGTGGATTAAATAATATTAACCTGCTTTATAATTTTCCATTTTACTTAAATGTTGAAACTAAACGCACGCCTTTCCATATCCTGCTAAAATTGTTGCTTTACCTTAACGCCACAAAATAGAAAATGCACAATTAGCAACAAGTAACTTTGACAGCGTTTAGAAAACGAATGTAAGCAAAATGGAATGAAAAAATAACGGAATCTAGTTAAGCATTCTGTTCTCTTTACTCTACAATCGGAAATTATTAAAAACATTGGTTTTTGAAAAATCGAATTTTGGCTGCCCAGATCGTGAATTTACCCCTCTGTGCGACGGTTAATTCTTTTAACAAGAAAAGTTCTAACAGAACTCTTCCGTTTTCGAGAATTAACGAAACGCTCAATAGAATATTAACATCTCCAGCTGATTGGAGAAAAACCATATTACGAGAATATCAGTAGAAACACAACACACTTTTCTCATTGCTGACGTGATCGCTATTATAATATTGTATTTCATAACACCCATATTAAAGGGTCGGCGTGTCTATGACTTTCGCTGTTTTAAAACCACCATTTGGCAAACTTGATTTCGACCCGCGTTAAGAAACGTTACTATTGCCACTCTGCCTCCTGAGAAGCATCGTAAACTACCTCTCGAATACCGGCATGATTTGCATGACCGTCTAATGCACAAACTTCTTCCAATTTGATTAATTGTTCAAGTGCTACTTATGCTTCTTTTCGTGCTTTGCAACCACAAAACGCATCGCCCATCCATACTCGAATCGTCAATATTCGTGTCGAAAATGGTGTACGACGATATACCGCAAGTTAGTCATTCTAACTAACTCATTTAAATTTGTTTGATTTTTGTTTGCACTATTTATACCATCACCCTTAGGGATGAGGGTATATATCATTTGATACGACCCAAAAGTGTAACACATAGAAGGAGCCACTTTAGACCCAAGGTTTCTTCGAACCAAATTCGATTTATGACTTTCTAAGTCCCTTGAGCCATGTCCGTCTGTCTGTCTGTCCGGCTGGTGCGCACGATAACTTTCGAAAGACGCAACCAAATGTTTTGAAATTTTGCACGAATTAATATGCAAATGGGCTACATGGGCCCCGCCCCTTCTGGTACCTCCCATATAAATGCATCATTCCGCCCACTTTAGAAATCGAGTAATAATCAATATACCCAACGGGATCTTACTCAAATTCTGTATTTAGTAAAGCTATAACAGGTTAAAGTTTTGGAGAAAAAATCTGGAAGTCTAGACACGCCCCTTCTGGTACCTCCCATGCAAAAATACCACTCCGCCCACTTTAGAGATGGAGTAATAATATCAATGCACCCAACGCGATCGTGTCCAAATTCTATATTTAGTGAAGCTATAACAGGATAAAGTTTTGGGGAAAAAAAATTTGGAAGTCTAGACACACCCCTTCTGGTACCTCCCATACAAATGTACCACTCCGCCCACTTTAGAGATAGATTAATAATATCAATGCACCCAACGCGATTCTATATTTAGTGAAGCTATAACAGGATAAAGTTTTGGGGAAAAAAAATTTGGAAGTCTAGACACACCCCTTCTAGTACCACTCCGCCCACTTTAGAAATCGAGTAATAATATCCAAATTTTTTATTTTACTGAGGGTGATGGTATATGTTAGTCGAGTTGCCCGACTGAAACTTTCTTACTGGTTTGAATATCAGTCATACAGTCCACTTCTCATGTTGAAACAATGTTTAATTAATATTAAATCCCTTTTGTTTTTTATTTATTCTTTTTCTCGCATTACATCCTTGGGATTTTTTGCTACGCAAACAATATAAATTTAACGAATTAATCAAAAGAAAGAAAAAATATTTGACATAAATTACAGTGTTGTCAAGTTATGTCTTTTTGTTAACGGCGAAGCTGTTTGTTGGAATCCTATACCGGTCTCCTTAAAAAAAATCAGCCATTGTAATATAATTTTCACAAATTTCCATATGTTTCATAATAACAATAATTAAACACCCGATTTAAGTCTTTGAAATCAATTCCACTCTCGAACGAAAAATTATTCAAAAGATTTAAGTTTTTAAAATTCAACTTTTCAAAAGATTTACATTTTTAAATGTTTAAAAATTCAACTAAAATTTAACTTAATTAAATTTTAAAAAATGCAGCGCAAAAAGAGGAGCTTCGTGTTATCTGATTCTTAGGTAGTCAAATTCCATATTCGTGGGTGTACAGAGGAACGAAAACCCTAAAACACGAAACGTTTTTATAAAAATGAGCTTATGGGCGACACAGAATTGAGAGACGAAAATATCGTTGCGTACACAAAACTTTTTTTACAAAGTCCAAAAGTTCAAAGCTCCATGTGACGGATATCTATTTTTGCTGGTACCCCCCAAAAAATCATGCAATATAAAATTAACATAATGAAAATTTGTAAATAAAGTGTGATAAATGTATTTACTACGGACACATATTAAACTCATTGAACACTTTCCATAATTAAAAAAAATATACGTACCTTTTCTATGTTTATTGTGACTTTGGCTTTGCTTGATTGATGATTTTGGTGATTTATAGCTGATCCTCGGTCGACAGCAAGAACGACAATATCCAATTTTTGCCCGCCCAAGCTTATTAATGGGCTCACATTTGTTATAACGCCGCTTGAAGGGTGGATTGCGAAATAGGGATTATCATTCATAAAGCTGTAGTAAATTTCGCCATTTAATCCCAGGTCTGCATCCTCTGCCGTAACTTTTAGAACGCTGGCATGGACCGATAAATCCTCTGGAATAGTTACGGAATACTCCGTTGGGTAAAATAAGGGACTTAAATCATTCCGGTCCAGCACTTGGAGATTTATAGTGCATTCAGTTTCTTGTGTAACGTTGGCTTCGCTACCAGCACAGGTTATAAATGCTTTAACTCGTAAAGTATACTCCTCATTTTTTTCCCGATTCAAAACAACATTACTGGTTCTAGTGCGAATGGCCAAGAAAGCGAAGTTGCCAACAATTCTCTCCTCTGCTTTAAACAACTTGTCGCGATCACCGGAAATTATTCTAAAAATCGCACTGCATTCACTTCGCATTTCTAACCCGATTCTTTCATCGTACACTTTGGGCGTGCCATACGTTTTTCCAATGCTGTTTTCTGGAATGGTGACATTGTACGAATTTCTCGTGAAGCTAAAGATATATTTGTTCGATGAAACACCATCACCCATTCTTGCTACAGAGTCATTTTGCAAATGTAACCTTTGATGTTCATTGCAACAGGTAAGAACGATGCTCCAGAATGTCAGAATGATGTGAAGCACTCTATTAGTACACGTCAACAAATGCACATCACGTTTTAACTTCATATTAGATGTTCCCAAGGCATGACATAATTACGTAATCTGCAATGAAATATCGGATAAATATTAATTATTGGTAAATACCACACTGTCAAAAAGATTTAAAGTCGAATTCAAAAATTTCATAACAAAGAATATTCCCCACATTGTAACAATCACCGAGGGCACACACAATTAGCCGGCCGGGTTCACATATACACATAAATAAAGATAACTGGTTTGATCTTTTGAAGAAATTTTTATCTCTTGAAAGCACTTTTTGTGTACACACAAATCGATATTAAAACAGGCAAACACAGGGACAATTTTTAAGACCACTGTAGAGATAATGCTTGCCCAGAGAGGGTCTGCGCAGACTTGTCTGAATAAAATAATAAAGTTTAGTTTCTGTTGTAAAATACATGTGAGGACAGGTTCGGCAGATAAATTTTATTTGGTAACAAAGAGAAATTTCAGAAAAAAACATAAAAAATCATTGATATTAAAAAATTATACGAAATAGAAATATAGGTATTATTTATGGAACTTGCAAAAATATTTATATTAGACATTGTCTACAACAATGTTTCTGATGACTGCCAAAAGATATGTCTGTAAAGTACGGAGGGACACAGATGTTTACTTTTTTTTTGTCCTCCAGATATATCTATTAAGTTAAAGGGCAGTGTAGGTATTAAGAGTAGAGATGGACACGTGAGTAGATTTGGCACACTTTCACGCAAGCTCATGCGAGAAATTTTGTACTTACTCACATGCACGAGTGTATTATGCGTGTTTCACGGCAAACACGCAAAGTAAACACATATTTGCTGTTTTGTTTTTATGATTAAAAATAGAGTTGTTTAATATGGATTTACATAAATTAAAGAATTCAAAGTTACATTAAAGTAAAATAGTACATTTTAAATTCATAACAATAAAATTTTTATACAAATTTTAATTTACAATTAAAAATGCCCTTATCATTTTTGTGTCAAAATAAAATTTTTCTTCAAGTAGTCGACTTTTTCCTGCAGATGAACTACATGGGTTGCACAAAATATAGGTAGCAATGTTGATTAAACGAGGAAGTGGTTTCCGTTGTATTTACAAGGACTTGACATTTTTTAAGTATGTAATTATTAAAATTTTTTTTTGTTATATTTCAGTTAAATAGTTACAGTGAGGTGATGAAAAGGGACACCTTAGGCTATCTAGATTTTATTTTAGTTTTTAGGAATTGGAAAATTTTGAATAGAGGCACACTATAGAACACTTCGGAAAAAATATGTTTGCGGATATTACTGTTTTGATATTCGTTCCCAAATTGTAGAATTCTACGTTAATAAGTTTGGTTAATAGAACTATTTATATTTACATTAATAGTTATTTTGCAGATTCCAACCTAGTTTCGTCCGACAAAAGCTGCGTGAATTATGCCGACGTGTGATCTTCGTTAATGCCATTTTGGCACCGTCGAGTTTGGGCATAAAGCTATAAGGATATAGTGAATGAACAAAGGCACAGCTTCGGGTTATTAGTAGTTTATATGAAAAATAAATTTCCTCAATCATCATATCTACTTTTCCCCCAATAATTTGGGTGATTTTAGTCCAAGCAAAAAAGTAGTAGTGGTTATATTTAAAAAAAAAATAAATCAGCCTTTTTATTTATTACCGAAAATCTTAAACTTTGTTTCCTAAGTAACACGGTGTTTTTGTATGTTGAGCATATTATTTGAGATTGTTGTTGCAATAAACTAAAAAATATTGAGATAAATTATCGAACAAAAAATGTTGTCTATTACAATGTAAAATGTTTTTGTACAATGAGAACGATTACAACAGATGTAATTGGAGCGAATTTAAAGGAAAGTATTTTCTTTACATCGTATTTTGATGTTAATGTTGTCACAGATCTACACAATTCTTTACAAATACTTTTCATTACTTCCAAGCCAACGTGTTTTGATATAATTTGACTCAATTTTTTTTACTATTAAATTAATTGCGAAATGCGGTAGATTATCAATCAATTTAAAAGTGTCTTTGATCTCCTGATCACCAGATTTTTTTCCTGTATGTGGTTTTTATTTACTGCAACTAGTTATTTGTAATTTTTTTCAAGCTTGAAATTTGATTTTACATTATTTAATATATAATATTATTTTCGAAACTTTCAAACAAGTGAGATTTAAATATTAATAAGACCCGAAGGCTTCCTTCTTTGTAAATGTCGGACAACGCCGCTGGGATTTGTTAGGGCCGATGCTTCTGGATTTACATGTATCTGTAGCCGACCATTGTGTTTAGTGGCAATTTTACCAATTTCATTTGCAATTGAATTTATTCCAAGATCCCTGTGTAAATCTTCATTTCGTATATACCAAGGAGCATTGACAATACATCTAAAGGTACGGTCAGACTAGTCAACTATTTGACTAAAACATGTTTTCCCCTATTTGCCCAAAATATTGTCAAAGCAATACAGAGTTGATTTTGTGTCCACACTAGGCGCATTTGTTTGCCTCCTTTTGTTTGATCAAACACGTGTCAAACTGTGTCAGATGGACATTAGGGAAAACATATTTGCCCTGCGGTCACACTTGAACGAATATTTGCAACAAATTGTTGTTTGCCGGCAAATAAATTTTGTTTTCTCAGAAACCTTCAGCAAGCCAACAGAAAACACTTTTTTTCTGAATTTTTTTTTTAACAATTTGATACAAAATGCAAATATTTTGGTTAACTGTGATGCGTATTTTCTTTTATCCTCATATTTTCTTCAACTTCAACATAATTGGCGACGGTTTGTTTGTGTTTTTTATTTATTTATTCTTTGTTTTGTCGTTCGAACAGATGTTATTGCTATAAGTGTGGTCAACACAACCTTTTTTTAGACGACATATTATTTTACTTATTATGTAGTTTCGAGTGGAAATTACATTGAAAATTTTGAAATCGATCAATCTATGAAACCGGGTTTTTTCCTGTTTCAAAATTTACATATTCAAAATATAGGTTTAGAATTTTTTGGCCGAATCTAGTTTAGGTTCCCACGACTGTTTTGGTAGGGTTAAACACATTATTTAATAAAAAAAATTAATACATATGTTTCGAAATTCGAACTATTGGATGTTAATTTAAATGTTAATTAATTAATAACCAATTTTATTTAGAAATAATAGCGGCGATTTTTTTGCCTGTGGCACTTAGAGCTTTGAACAACGTTTTTTATATTATTTAGGTGTAATAGGGTCATTGGGACCAGAGAACAGAATGAATGCATTTGTTTTTATTGGGTATTCCTAATTTTATTGCTTTTGCCATGCATTCATGCATTCAACAACAGTAACTTATGCCGTTGCTATTTATATGCATCTGTCAAGTTTTTAAGTGCTCCAACTAGTAGTGTTGCAGTTAAGTGGCGCTGATCGGCTCTTTTTAGAAAGAAGGGCTAGTTTACATGGAATAAATACTGAAACAATTGTATTCTGCCACAATTTATCCTTGAACAGACAGACCTTTTTAAGTAAATAAAAAAAAAACACCAAAAATATAAAAGTGTTTCACAGATATTATTTACTTTTTGTTCAAACATCATTAAGAACATTCATACTGTTTAAGGTAAAATTAACAAAAAAAAATAAGCAATGCAATGCATAGTTTTCGTCAAACTCACAATATCTATGACAAGTTTTACTGAAATTATGTGGATTGACCACAATAGGCATATTTTTTGTGGGTGCACTCAAAGCATAAAATAAGGAACTCAAACCGTTCCCTAATTGGGACCTGTATGTTCTTAAATTTCTGCTGAATTAGTCTCAAAAATTTGTTTCATATGAATACACCCACATATATGATATTCATAGAACCCCTTTTTGACACACATGAGCGCCGGAGCGGGGGGTTGTGATTTTTTGACTTCCATATTCTACAATTTATCACCTTTACCACGGGCTTTCAAGAATGTAAACTGTCTTACAACCGATATATATGGTCAATTTATCTTTATTATACCATAATTAGTCGCAGCTTACCCGATTTATATTCGATTTGAGATAATTAACAAAGCTAGAATTTTTCCCTTTTAATTATGCATAAAATTTTATAACAGTTCCACAATATTACCAAAATATATTTTATATTCACCATTTCTTCCTTTTATTTTATTTAAAAAAAAACTTAATTTGCCTTTGCACCCCATGAATGAGGTATGGGATAGCTTCTCGCGTTGTTGTGAATTAACACGCTTTCTATTTTTAGATTCACAACTAACGGCACCTACTTGTTTATCGACGAATGCGAACGTCACTGTTTGAGAAGCTTTAACTAGACACGACGATTGAATCGACGCTTAATACTGCGAAGTTGCTGTCAACAATTTAATTTTTTTTTTTTTTTTTTTTTTAAGATGACTGGAGCCAGGTTTGAACCTGCGATCTCCCGCATGGTAGTCGCGTGTTCTAACCACTACGCCACGGCCGGTCCCGTTTAAATTGGCGATATTTTTCTTCATTTTGTAAATTTCTGCCGGTTAGCAGACAACACTGCTGATAACAGCTGTTATTTACCCTTGTTTGCTCTTACAAAACTTTTGTAAGATCAAAAATACCTTAAGTATTTTGTTTTGTATGCGCTGGATGATGGCGATATTGTTAGGCGCAGTATATCCCCATAATTGGGCTCCGTATGTACATATGGGTTTAATCATTTGATTGGGTTTAATTATTTTCAATACTTAAATCTGACTTTCTACCTTTGAGCCAATTCATTTTTCTTAGTTACAGCTGGAGTTCCTTACTTCTGATTATAATATGCTCGCTCCAACGAAGTTTAGCGTCGAGTGTTATACCAAGATAATTGGCACTATTTGGTTATTTATCAATATTCTGTGGTGTTGTAGGCTTTTATTTGTAAAATTTATATGCGTAGATTTCAAACTATTCAATTTAATATGCCATTTATTTGTACATTCAAGGACTGCGTTCAGAGCACCTTGTAATTTTTGATTTGCAGCTTGCCGTATCATCAGCAAAGGTTGCTATTAGAGTACCAGATGTTGGTGGTATATCACTGGTATAAAGAAGATAAAGTAATGGACCCAGTATACTCCCTTAAGGCACCCCTGATTGAATTTTATTCAGTTTAGAGTACTCGTCATCAACTTTCACGCGAAACAATCTATTTTCCAAATATGACGACATAAGACCTGATGTTTGCAAATTTTTAATATGTTTTGCATACAAATCGTAATTTTAATGGATTGTGCATCTTCATCTTTCAATGCACTAAGGACCTTTAAAATGTCTTCATAATTGTTGAAATAGTAATTAACTGCTTCAAGTCACGTTCCCCATCGTGTTGTTATAGGTTCTGGGGGTAATGGAATGTCAGGAAGCATTTGTTTAAAAAGTTCCAAACTACATGAAGCTTTTAAAAATGCCTTCTTGACATTAGCAATTGCCTTATTTACGTTTCCATATAAATTCATAATACATTTACACAATAGATGGAGACTATGAGCAATACATGTCACATGCGTCACTTTCGGATAAAATGCCACTATTGCTTTTGCAGCCTTCACCATGTATGGAGCTTGCAATTTCCTTGTCTGAACTTAATCGCCTGCTATGATGTTTGCCACATGTCTGCCTGTTGCATCTATAGTTTCATCGCTTGAGATCCATATAAATTGATTTTTAGTTGTGCTCGTATATTGTCCAAGCAGTCCTTGTATATACAGTCGAACTTCCATATCTCGAACCACCATTATCCCTAAAAAAAAGTTCGACTTACGGAGACTTCGAGTTATAGAAATTTTTTGTTAAAAAAAAACAATTGTGGACATAAATTATGGGCTTTATTTATTTAAATTGGCTATATTGAGTAAAAAATGCTTCTAATTTGTTCTAAGCCTTGTAGTGCTTATTAGTCGAATTCATTCATTTGCAAATATAAATGCAATGTTCGGAAAGAATTTTCTACGTCATTTTTTATTTTTTACTACATAGACGAGATCCTGATTCAAAAGATATAATTGATTCCTGATATTTTAAAATTGTTGAGACCGTAATAACGGGGGTAGCATATTTTTCAGCTGCATCCTTTTTTAATCCACCGTCGACTTCTTTGATAAGTTTATACTTTTCTTCAACCGACAAACATTTTAATACACGTTTAGTTGCCATGATTAACACAAATACGATCCTACTCGCATCACCCATCAAGCGCGACTGGCATTTATGCATAGAATTGCCACTTATTCAAACAAAAAGAGGCATATGATGACGAATTAAAAAAAATGATACAAAACAAACAAGCAAATAACGGATTTTTAACCAAATGCAAACCGAAAGACACAAAACACATATTACTTCGAGTTATAGAATTAAAATGTATGTATTTTCGTTCGATTATGGAGAACTTCGAGTTACAGATGGCGAATTGTGAGTTATTTACTCTCTTAACGTTACTTCCAACCGATTTAGTTCGAGTTAGGGAAAATTCGAGTTAAAGAAGTTCGAGTTATGGGAGTTCGACTGTATTTTTTAAATGTTTAGATCGAAGAACTGTTTCGGGTGGCACTAGATAGTCCGTGTATTCCTCAAATTGTGTTCTTATATTTTGATTTCTCATTTTGTAAAGCAGACACAAAAGCTCGACACAGTTTTTTCTGAAAATCATGTTCATTTGAGAGTCAACCGGAACATTCTGGCAAAAATGGTAGTTTGCTCTGCTTATTTTCACTTCTATGACTTAAGGTACGGTCAGACTAGTCAAATATTTGACCAAAACATGTTTTCCCCTATTTGCCCAAAATATTGTCAAAGCAATACAGAGTTGATTTTGTGTCCACACTAGGCGCATTTGTTTGCCTCCTTTTGTTTGATCAAACACGTGTCAAACTGTGTCAGATGGACATGAGGGAAAACATATTTGCCCTACGGTCACACTTGAACAAATATTTGCAACAAATTTTTGTTTGCCGGCAAATAAATTTTGTTTTCTCAGAAACCTTCAGCAAGCCAACAGAAAATAATTTTTTTTTCTGAATTTTTTTTTTAACAATTTGATACAAAATGGTAATATTTTGGTTAATTGTGATGCGTATTTTCTTTTGTCCTCATATTTTCTTCAAATTCAACATAATTGGGGACGGTTTGTTTGTGATTTCAATTTATTTATTCTTTGTTTTGTCGTTCGAACAGATGTTCTTGCTATAAGTGTGGTCAACACAACCTTTTTTTAGACGACATATTATTTTACTTATTATGTAGTTTCTAGTGGAAATTACATTGAAAATTTTAAAAATCGATCAATCTATGAAACCGGGGTTTTTCCTGTTTCAAAATTTACATATTCAAAATATAGGTTTAGATTTTTTTGGCCGAATCTAGTTTAGGTTCCAACGACTGTTTTGGTAGGGTAAAACACATTATTTAAGAAAAAAAATAATACATATGTTTCGAAATTCGAACTATTTAGAAATGATAGCGGCGATTTTTTTGCCTGTGGCACTTAGAGCTTCGAACAATGTTTTTTATATTATTTAGGTGTAAGAGAATGAATGCATTTGTTTTAATTGGGTATTCATAATTTTATTGCTTTTGCCATGCATTCATGCATTCAACAACAGTAACTAATGCCGTTGCTATTTATATGCATCTGTAAAGTTTTTAAGTGCTCCAACTAGTAGTGTTGCAGTTAAGTGCCGCTGGTCGGCTCTATTTAGAAAGAAGGGCTAGTTTACATGGAATAAATACTGAAACAATTTTATTCTGCCACAATTTATCCGTTTTTTGTAACTAATAATTTTTTTGTTTCGTTTTATCTCATTTATTTTAGAAATAAATAATGTTTTTTTTTTTTTTAAATATAATGTATTGTATAATTTGTAAAAGTTTTCTACATTAGGCTTCGGCCAAAAAAAAAATTCCTACGTTCAGGTTTTTTTTTTTTTTATAATAGCATAATGTCAAGCAATGGAATGAAAAGATGACACATTATATCAATAACACCAATCACACCTTTTATTCAGTATTTATTGCCTTTTACATTTCCTATCCTTGAACAGGCAGACTTTATATAATTAAATATGAAAGTATATTTTATAATCTTCTCAAAGTTCAAGTAAATAAAAAAAACACCAAAAATATAAAAGTGTTTCACAGATATTTTTTACTTTTTGTTCAAACAGCATTAAGAACATTCATACTATTTAAGGTAAAATTAACAAAAAAATTAGCAATGCAATGCATAGTTTTCGTCAAACTCACAATATCTATGACATGTTTTACTGAAATTATGTGGATTGACAACAATAGGCATATTTTTTGTGAGTGCACTCAAAGCATACAATAAGGAACTCAAACCGTTCCCTGATTGGGACCAGTATGTTCTTGAATTACTGCTGAATTAGTCTCAACAATTTGTTTCATTTGAATACACCCACATAGAAGATCTTCATAGAACCCCTTTTTGACACACATGAGCCCCGGAGCGGGGGGTTGTGATATTTTGACTCCCATATTCTACAATTTATCACCTTTACCACGGGCTTTCGAGAGTGTAAACTGCCTGACAACCGATATTTGTTGGATTTGTTGTAACCGGTTAAACTATGGCCAAATTATCTTTATTATACCATAATTAGTCGCAGCTTACCCGGTTTACAGTCGATTTAAGATAATTAACAAAGCTAGAATTTTTCCCTTTTAATTATGCATAAAATTTTATAACAGTTCCACAATATTACCAAAATATATTTTATATTCACCATTTCTTCCTTTTATTTTATTTATTATTATTTAAATTGGCGATATTTTTCTTTATTTTGTTAATTTCTGTCGGTTAGCTGACAACACCGCTGATAACAGCTGTTATTTACCCTTGTTTGCTCTTACAAAACTTTTGTAAGATCAAATAAATGTTTGCCCAAAAAAGAGGAAAATATTTGCTCTTTGGTGGTCACACTTTGGTCACATTGAGCATATTTTTATTTGAAGGCAAATAATTTTGTTTGACCAAAATCAGCTGTTTTGTTGTTTGCCACACAAAAATGTTTTGTGGTCAGACTGCGGCAAAGAAATATGTGACGGGTTTCGTCAAATATTTGCCTAATCTGACCGTACCTTTAGTTGAATATGTATTGCGGGTTTCCACATGTTGCTTCACTTGAAATCTGCGATCTGCTGCAATAACTTTGCTGCAGATTTTACAATAGAGGAATCCACCATCAGCACGTAAGTCAGGAAAGTCTTCTACAAGCGCCTTTAGTTTTGCAGCATTTGTCGCTTTAGCTTTAGGCATTATGTCCAGGATCGAGATCGGTGGGGGTTGTTTTTTTTTTTTTTTCATTTATTGAATAAGAACTCGCGCGAAAAACAGTATTTATAAACGTCATTTCACAGTTATGTAAAACAATATTTGCCAATACACTAACAGAGTTATAAAAATACAGTAGTATTAGTAGTAGGCAAACATGTAGAAGATGTGTCTGTAACATATGAAAAAAGCAAAGTTGCAAAGACTTCCTAATTTTTACAAACAAAAACTAATGCAAAAAAAATATGCTTAAAATGGGATATTTTTTAAAAAGCATGCCCCAAAAAATGTAAAATATGCTTAAAAAAGGAGTTTTTTCTTAAATATGCTCCTAAAACCAAAATATGCCGAAATATGACTTTATGGGTAAAATATGTTAAATATGCTCTAACAAATAGGTCTCAAAACACTTGTAGGACCATGAAACATGTAAATACATTATCAATTTGTTAATATCTCGTTGTAAAAAAAACTTACTGTAGCATATTTGCGGTTGCCCTGGTGATGAATGTTATACTGATCGATAGATAACAATACAACTCAAATACATTTTAAAGAACTGGTTTCATTTGATCCTCCTAGAATATGCTTTTTAAGCAAAAATTGAAAGAATAAATACTGAATTTGATCGCTTCATTAAAATAATTCCCAAAAATTAATTTTCTTTAAGAAAGAGCTTGAAAATTTGATTTTTGTGTTCTTCAGTATGTTTGTGTTAAATAGGTTAATTAGAAATATTTTCTATCGCTCGCAAAATATATATTTTTCCTACAAAATTTCAAAAATTATAAAAGTTTAATGGAATTTAAAAAAACCGACAAAATCCGACATTTTTTTATTTTGTTTTTATTTTTGTTTTTTTTTTCGCCACAACTTTAAAAAATTGAGTTTTAAAAACGTTCTAAATTAAAATTTTTTACTAAAAATTTTATTAATTACACTAGTATACAACCATTTTGGTCTGGAATGGCTTCTTATTAAAGTCTAAAGTCTCTACAGTCCCATTCCCATTTTAAAGCTTTTATAAAGTTTATCACACACCTGAATAGTTTCCTCGCTGAAAGGTTAAGTAGCATAGAAATAAAACACGGAAATTGCCTTTAATCACGTTCTTATAATAAAAAATTATTGGGCAAAATGGAGCCAGCTTATTTATTTGGCCAATTATCAAATAAATTGGGAAATTTTATGTTGAATGTATTGACTGAGTTTTTTCCAATTATTTTGGTCTGTTCTTTTGTCAAATATAGAACATTTAAAATTTTGTTTGAAATTGCTGTGTCGATTATATTAGATTTTGTTAATATTTTCCATTTATGCAAACCTTTTAATGGTGTGATTTTCATGATTAATTTTCATGTTTCCGCAAAATCTTCCGTCAAAGGCAAAAATTCAAGATTTTATAAAAAACCAGTAAGAAAGTTGCAGTCGGGCAACCCGACTTACATATAACCTCATTCTCAGTAAAACAAAAAATGTTTTATCATATTGATATTATTAATCGGGCATATCTAGCCTTCCAGATTTTTTCTCCAAAACTTTTTCCTGCTTGAACTTTAGTAAATACACAATTTGGGCAAGATCGCGTTAGGTCTATAAATAATATTAATCGATTTTTACGGTAGGCAGTATCAGATGGGGGCGTTTCTAGATTTCCCGTTTTTTTAAAAAATTGTATCCTCCTATATATTTATTAAATAAAGAATTTGGGTTCGATCGCGTTGTATTTATTGATATAATTACTCCATCTCTTAAGTGGGCGGAAAGGTACATTTGTATGGGAGGTACCAGAAGTGGCGTGGCTAGACTTCCATTTTTTGTTCCAAAACTTTATCCTGTTATAGCCCGACCAGAGCGGTAGAGACCAAGGGCGTACTATAAAAGGGTACATGTGCCTGATTACGAATATATGACATGGCGAATCAGGGCCGCCATTAAATAAACACCACACCACATGGGGTGTCCTCTAGAGAGGCACAAATAGGAGGGTGATGTCTCCGTGGTTCCCCTAGTCAAACCAAAAATACATAGCGTCTGTTCCATATTTGGCGGCTTCCTGGTCAGCGTATGTCTCAGAAAGAGCGGTTGAAATGTTTCCTGACAGTAGAAATAAAATAAAAAGTGAATAAAATGAGAAATAAGAGAAAAAGAACCCCCCAAAATGTTGACGACCACCGCAAACGTTTTAAGAACCATGATTTGAGAATATGCACATGGAATGTTAGAACTCTATACCGACCAGGTATAGGAGAATATATGCTCGCGGATGAGGATGTGTGACGTGTGCCACTGCTGCCACGCCACGGTCCTGTTGTATGCCTCCGAATCTTGGGTGCTTACACAGGCAGATGCAGCTCATCTGGCGGTGTTTGAGAGAAAAATACTTCGCAAAATGGGATGTACCAGATATAGTGGCCTGATTTCCGTAAAACTTTGTTCAAGAATATCAAATGTTAATATATAATGTTCGGCAAACTTTGGACAAAATAATTACTTAAACATTTCTAGCAACATTATTTTTTAAGTTATATACAGAGCTCGCAAAATATGCTCAACCAAATTTTACTGCGCGGTCTGCTGACTTAAAAGACCGAAACAAATGAGACGGAATCGCTCAGTGTCTGAACAGCAACCATTTTTTCGGTTTTGTTCGTGTTCTTGCTCTCAGGTTTCGGGTTGAACGTAATACATGAATCGGTCTTTTACTGACCGCTCAATACGAACAGAACCTTCCGTCGCTCAGCTACTGTGAATCAGTAAGTGAGCAAAGCAAGCCAAGTGTCCGAACAAAAGGTCTTTATTTTTATTGTTGCTTTGCATTATGTTGTTGCCCTAAAAATGTCGTCATATGCTTTAAAGAAGAGAAAATAATAAAAGGGAAAAGGGGGATCATTAGTGTGCATATGTCTTTGCGTACATTTGCCTACCCAGCAAACCAAATGTCCCGAAATCGTTAAGATTTCGTTACGAATTTCGGCAAAAGAACCCGATTTCGGTACAGATTTCCGTAAGATTTCGTGCCGAAAAACGTATGGGAGGGTTGACACGATGTCTGTAAGATTCGTCGGGGGAAATTCGTTTGTTTTTGCCGACAAATCTTTCAGATATCTTATCGAATTCTGAAGTAAAATCCTTGGGAAATTCTGAAAATCTTACCGACATGTCGAGCCGATATCTGACAGAAATCTGTCATAGAATCTCAGAAAATTCTGAGAGTTGTCCCGACATTTCGTTCAGATATCTGACAGACATCTGTTATAAATCGTAGGAAATTCTGAGAGTTTTCCCGACATATCGTGCAGATATCTGACAGAAATCTGTTATAAAATCCTAGAAAAGTCTTATATATTTGCCGACATATCGTGCAGATATCTTTCCTCGATTATTTGTGACCCCAGACATTAAGCTCCGAAATCGTAAAGAAATCTTAAAGAAACTTCTGCATAAGCAAAATAAACAATTTCCATCCATGTCGATAATAATTCGAAACGATGTCGGTAAGAATTTACTTAATAGATCAGACAATGTGCAGACTTGTCGGATATCAGCCAATGTCGGATCATTTGGTTAGCTGGGTATCCACACGCGCAACACACATACATGCTCAAAAGACCGTTTGACGAGTTTTACGAAGTAAAGGGTCTCGAGTAAACCCATGATCCGATTTAGTGAACAGAAATGCTCGTCGGTTGAGCAAAGAGCAAGCCAAAGAAAATGAAGTTTAAGGGTTTTTCGCGACAGTTTCGCATCGTGTCAGTGGGTTAGTGGTTTTTTTTTCTCACAACAAGAACGAGAGATACCAATTACTTATTGCGAGCTCTGGTTATATATTTGATATGTAATGCAGATCCATATGTATTCTCAACTTTTGTGCGTTTTTATTAAGATTTAATTAAACTATGAATAATATTTTTATATTCTCAGCTACAAGGAAGATGGAATATATTACTTGATACGGGGAAGAGTTAAGCCCATAAAAGCATACCACTGAGACCCTACACATATTAAGAAAATATATGTTTTGGGTATTTTTAATATTTTTGAGCCATGTCCGTCTGTCCCGCTGGGTGAATGGTGAGAACGATAACTAGAGTAATTCTTAAGCAATTCAAGTTAATAAATATCGTTAGTTGCGGCGTTGGCTGAAATGGGCAAAGCGCCCCTTCAAGTACCTTCCATACAAAATAACCTATTTCATTAAAAACACTGTCGATAAATTCATGTTGGTGGACTTCAGGAACCTAAAATTTGGTTCTTATTACTTTATATATGCTGTAATAATATTTCCACTTGCCTTTCCACTTCTTGTATCTCCCATACAAAGTATGGCCTATCATACGTTATGTTATCCAAAAACCATATTTCTACACCGGTTTTAACGAAACTTGACAGAGATTACTTTTTCACACTGTTACGATGTGGTAACAAATTTAGGCTTATCGGGTCAGATTAAGATATAGCCTCCAAGCGTGTTTTTCAATAGAGGTAGTGAAATATTATTATTATAAAGGATACAAGTATTGCATATCGTTGGAAAGGGAATAGCATGAAAGTTTAATAATTAAAAAAAAAACAGTAATTAAAAGCACATTTTATTTTGGACATGATTCTGAGAAAATCATAAAATTCTGTCAACAAGTATTTTAGGCAAAAACAATTTAAAAAAGGAATTTTTAAAATATATGTACATTTTGATGGTACTAATTTTTTATATATTTTATAGACCAATGCACGGCTAGTTAACTGCAAACAAGATTTTTTCCAAACAGTAAAAAAACAGAAATTTTTAATCACAAAAAAAGTGTTTACAAAATTTAACATTTTTTATATATTATGGTCTCCTGAGCTCATTTTTACGTAGGATATATTTCTTTTTTGGCTCGTAGTTCGGAACATGTCTATCTAATCTAAGCGAAATTTATCATAATTTTACATTAAATGTATTTTCTAACGTATTCTCTTTGAGAAAGAAGTAAAAAAAAGTATTTAATGAATCATAGTACCTTTTCGGTAACATAAATCTAAAAGTTTTTAATACTTAACATAGAT
Source organism: Muscina levida (assembly GCA_964034835.1). NCBI lineage: Eukaryota > Metazoa > Arthropoda > Insecta > Diptera > Muscidae > Muscina > Muscina levida. Next base: position 100,040,875 of record OZ035883.1, on the reverse strand, counting down.
AAAAAACAACAAATAGTTTTATTGTAATTATAGATTGTAATTAATTTTTATGTAAAGAAATTTCTTATTTTATTTACAAATGTTCTGGATGTGGAAAATATTCGTTCATTTCCTACAACGCACGTGTTCCAGCAAACCACTTTTCTTGGCCAAAACTCCATTTTTGTAGGATCTTTAAATAAATTATTTTCACGATAATCTTACAGAAAACACTTACAGACAACAAAAAAAATTTGTTTTAGAGATCGGTAGTTTACCATTATGTTACAAACCATTACTGTTGACACTCTCAGGAATTTTTGAACAGAATTAAGTGGGCTCTTTTTTAGTATATAGTTGAAGTTGCGTCTAAGAACAATAATCACGTGTCTAATGAAACCAACATTGGGGATAACGAAGGTGACAAGAAGTATTTTCATTACATAACACTATGACACAAAATCAAACTTTTTGAAAATCACCCGAACGTGACTATATAGGTTCGATAGTACAACCGGAGCTGAGTAAAACCCTAGCTCAGTTTGGCAAGATTGGCTACCAATTTTTTTTTCGCACCCTAAACTTTTTGAAATCCCTTGGACCTTGGAAAAAAGGTGACATCAATTGTTGGCCAACAGTTTCTACAGTTTTTAATCTAGCTCTTTCTCTTCTTCAACAAAGTTCTAGCTAATAGTCCGCTTAAGAAACTGATATAATAAAATTTCCCAAAAAAATTAGACTTCCCTCGTTTATTTTCAAAAAACTTCGATAAAAATTCAAATTTGTTCACTATTTTTTATATAAGTCGTAGGGAGTCCAGATTTTTTGCATACTCTATTCAGTGAAATTGTAGTTTAGGTAACACCGTATAACTTCTCTGACCAAACCTATGCAATCTGAACAAGTCTAGGGATATTAAATAGCTCTCAAAACACATTATCTACTTTAAACAAATAAGTTTTTTAGGAGTTTTGGGCCATTGTGCAATGTTTTTACTTGCTATCTTTACCAAAAACGTACTTATTGTATAACTGAATAACTTCTGTAAACAACCAATATGATCGGAATACTCCACCCCCTTAATTGTTCACAAAGAGCATTAGGGTGTTCCTTATATGGCATTTTTTCGAATTTCGTTAAAAATATGCATTAATCGCGATGTTGGTCATCTATCTTCACCTTACGTTTCTTTTTGCCAATATTAGGAATATATTGTGAGAAATTTTGTATCGATAGTTGGACATTAGGGTGTGCCGCAATGAGGTTAAAGTATGAATTTGTTCTCAAATCAGTTTCTTGCCGCTGAGTATTTTTCTTTCGTATATAGACTAAGTAGTAACCAGCCGTTCAATAGCTGAAATAAACACCTAAAATAATATGTGTTTGCTTTTACCATATCTCTTATAGACGCCGAGATAATTGATATAGAAGTTGGGGTATTTTTAAAAAAATTATTAAAAATGTTGAAATTGAATTTCGATGTAGATTATTATGGGCAATTATATATTTCAACTTTTAAAGATTAATCAAGTTAAAATCTATATGTTTAAAAAGTAAAACTATCTCTATCAATGATTTAATAAATTTGGACGATAGAACTGTGAAAAATTTCGGATAATTATTCCAAAATGACTTTTTGAATGGAAAAATAGAAAAATGTTTGGTGGGAAAACTCGGAAAATTCCTAAAAAACTAGAATTTTTTCTACAAAATTTTGCATTGTATTGCTTTATTTGATAAAAATCGATAATTGAATTTTTGTTTAAAATTTTGTGTGCAATTGTTCCGTAGTGGCTTTACGAATGCCAATAAATATAATTTTTTTTAGACGAATTTTGAATTTTATCGTTTGATTGATAATTTTGGACGATTTTTATCTGTAATATTTCGAAATATTCCGTAAAAACTCGAAAAATTTAGATTTTTCGACGAACTTTTGCACTGTATCGCTTGATTTAATGATTTTTGTCGACGTAAAGGTGGAAAATTCGTATGATGCTTGAAAAATTTGGGATTATTATGTTAAAAGATTAAACACGAAATGATCGAACAATTTAAAAATCTTCTGCATGAGAATAACGCATTGGTCCGATTGTTCAAAACCGCATTGAATACAATGCATTCTGACGACCACAAAATCATTATCAGAGCAGACAAAAGACCCTCTGGTTGCCATGCAGGACAATTCAATGCTCCCACTATAAATAAAGTTGCAGTGGTGATTGTTGGGAAGAATGTGGAATCACGCGATATTGTTCTCAAGCGTCGGGATGGTAGACAACTGAGGCATGACCCATCGTTCATATGATGCACTTCAATACCCGTTGATGTTCTGTCGTGGAAGGATGGCTATCACCTCAATTTAAAAATGGTCAATAGAAAAAAAGGTTTGTTTACAAATCATCACTTCTTTTTCATTTTCCATTTAAGTTCGAATTTCGATCTTGAAATTAACTTCTAATCGAAGACATGTGCGGCAGCCTACTGTCGAAATTGGAATACCAGCGTCAAATCGTTCGATGCACGATGCATTCAATCGCGAATTGCAACGAGATCAAGCATTGATAGTGATGAGCTGACTGAAAGAGTCCGAAAAAATGTGCCGCAATTGAATGCCGAGCAAACGAACGTGTACGATTTGCTGATGTAGAGTGTTGACGATGGAACGGGAGGCATTTACTTTTTCGATGCTCCCCCAGGCAAGACAATCGTCATTTCTTTGATTATGGCAACATTTGGCCAAGATTGCAAATTCCGTTAGCTGTTGCATCCGCTGGTATTCCTGTACTTTCCGTTCTGAAGCTGCTGATGAATCTTCTCAGGGTTGACAAGCCAACGTGCAGCGAAATTGTTGCGAGAATGCTAAATCATCATTTGGAATGAATGCACTATGGCACATAAACGAGATTTGGAGGCAGTTGACCGAACGATTAAGGATTTACGAAGTAATTCGAGATAATTTGGTGTGGCTATGGTATTTTCGTCAAACGCTTCCCGTCATCCCAAAATCTACTGCTGCTTATGAAATTAACGCATGCCTGAAATCGTCATCTTTGTGTTACTGCATTTTCAAGACAGCTACTGGCACTTGGTAATGACCAAATTCCTGTTAATGTTTTAACTGGAATGATGATTTTTTCGAGTTTTTATCGTCAAAGGAGGAACTCATCATCAAAGTTTTCCCCGACATTACAACAAATTATAAAAATCTAGATTGGATAAGTGAACGGGCCATACTAGCAGCGAAGAATAAGGTCGTCGATAGCTTGAATGTTATTATTCAAAGTCGAATCGATGGAAAACTGCATTCATACAAATCCGTTGACAGTGCGACCAACGAGAATGAGGCGACCAACTATCCGACAGAATTTTTGAATTTTTAAGATGTGTCAGGAACTCCACCGCATAATTTACAGCTGACGGTGGGATCGTAAGCATGTTCCTATTATTCTAACCGATGTTCCCTTCCAAATTCAAGCGAATTCAACTCCCCATTCTATTGGCTTTTGCGATGACAATCAATAAATCGCAAAACCCATCAATAAAAGTTTGTGGGATCAATCTCGAATTTTCCTGCTTTTCACAAGATCAGCCGAACGTTGTCTGTTCGCGTATTGGCAAACCATCTTCATTGTTTGTTTTTACGCCGGAAAACAAATCGAAAAACATTGTTAATCAGATCGCTCTTCACTAATTTCGATTAAATTCAAATAAATCACATTAAAACTTAAACTAACTGTGTTCTACTATTCCCCTGGAGCTTATATGAATTCGTTACCTTAGGAGCGAGACGAAGTTTGCCGGGTCCGAAGTTGTATGGCAGAGCAACGTTTTCCGGGTCAGCTAGTTATTCATAAAAATGCACATGGTTATAATCGATTTCTAAAGTTGGCGGTACCAGATGGGGCGTGGCTAGACTTCAAATTTGTTTCTCAAAAACTGTTTCCTGCTATAGCTTTACTAAATAAAGAATTTGGGTACGATCGCGTTGGATTTTTTGATATTAATACTCCATTTCTAATGTGGGCGGAAAGGTACATTTGTATGGAAGGTACCAGAAGGGGCGTGGCTAGACTTCCAATTTTTTTTCCAAAACTTTATCGTATTATAGCTTTACTAAGTACAGAATTTGAGTAGGATCCCGTTGGGTGTATTGATATTATTACACGATTTCTAAAGTAGTCGGAATAATATATTTGTATGGGAGGTGCCAGTAGGGGCGGGGCCATGTGGCCCATTCGCAATACCGTAAGTATTTTTGGGGAAATATTAACTAAATTTCAAAACATTTGGTTGCGTCTTTTGAAAGTTATCGTGCGGACAGCCAGACAGACAGACGGACATGGCTCAAACGACTTAAAAGTCATGAATGAAACCTAGGGACTAAAGTGACTCCTTCTATGTGTTACACTTTTGGGTCGTATCAAATCATATATACCCTCATCCCTAAGGGTGATGGTATAAAAATCAGAATTTGATAGCTAATTTAATGTATTTAAAAAAATAGCCGAGTTTCAGTGTTTCAACCCAATTAATATCTTTTTTGCATTCAAATAGTTTTGGCCAAGAAATGTGGTCCGCTGGACCATAGTAACAATGCATTAAATAAATTATAATTTCATGTCCTGTTGGTGCATCCTTCAAAAGTCAATGCCCTTTTAATATACACTTTTATTTAATTACAAACTGCAGGAGCCTTTTTGTTGACGTTATTATATATCATAAAAATATTTGTATTTTTAAAAACACTTAAAGAATTTGGCATATTTTAAATATTTAATCAGTGCATACAGTCTGATATTCAATTTATTTGATAAGAATTCTATACATTGTTTTACCAAAAAACTTCATTGCACAATTAATTCACTACAACACCATATATTAAAAGCTTTATATCTCGACAACTGATTTTGGCACTTCCAATCTTAGGATATTAAGAGCTTTATACCTCGATTACTTAACCGAATGATTTTGATACTTCCAATCTTAGGTGTATTAGAGATTTCCACGTTCATATTCTCGTTATTGCTTAAATTGTAAATCCTTCAACAGTGGCAAACTTAGAGACTATGAAACCCAAATCTTTCTTTTTTCCTGAAAACATATAATTTATCTAGTAGTCCATGATCTATGTATCAGGAGACCTTTCTTATATTATGCTCACACCATGGATTTGTTTTCTATCTGTAGAAGAACGATAATATTTATATTTGAAAGTCAAACTAAACATCAAGAGATGGAAAACAATAGTGATGGTCAAGAATAGTCACCAATTTTTAATAATATGTTTAAAATTTGGTACGCTAAGTAGTAGGATTTTAACTTATCAAAAATATTGATATTGATTCTTTGAATAAGGTTAATGAATTCCCGGGATTCACGGCAATTCTTGGTACAAAAACACTAATTACAAGTGACATCCAAGAAAATTAAATATCAATTCGACTTGAGGAGTTATGATTTATTACAAAAAACATTGGACCATTGCTAAAAAGATAAAATAATATACTATAAATATTGGATTCTAGTGTGTATGGCAGTACGGCATGACGGAACCAATATAATAGTGGCTGCAATATCTGTGAATGATATTTTTAATGAAATTATAGAGGAGATATCCGAAATAAGAAAATATATAGTCATAGCGGAAAATCTTAGTATTGACTGGTCAAGACATAATTTATACAGAAACAAAATAAAAAGTTCAATAAATGACAACGGCCTTGAGCAGATTGCATTTCAATATACAAGAGTGAACAATTGGTCAAGTACAATTATTGATTACTTTAAGTATCAAAGTAACGGATGGAAGCGTTTCAGTTAAAAATTACACAATATGAAAAGGGATAAAATAAAGCAATACCAAAAAGCTAAATTTACGAACTAGGAACAAGAGTGGTCAAAGTACAATGAAAATAGAAATAAATATAATGTTGAATCTGAAAAAGGCAAATCCAAAACTATAAAATAAAAAATTAATAATGCCAAGGATCAGAAAACAATGTGGTATGAAATTAAAAACCTTATGATTGTGAAACCGAAAAATGTGATAAAAACTGTGATATTATAGAACCTCTTTAATAAACCATTTTTAAGCAAATTTCGAGAAAACAATATTCATAAACGATTCACATCTTCAATTAGTTAAAGTAGGATTGTCTCTACTTTAAGCATGCTATAACTAGACGTTTGTACAATTCATTGCATATTTATGAATTTAAGGTCTTTATTTTAAGTTTTTCGGCATTTTTCGTAAAAGATAAAAAAAACGAGTGTTAATAAAATAGAAGTTGGGCTAAATATTTTTTTCCATAATTGGGGCATCTAAAAAGCTAAAGGTTTGTTAAAATACTGTTTATGGGTAAGGAATATTTTCTAAAGTTCAAATATAGATTATTTTTGTGATAACATAAGTGGTATTTTTTTAGTGCCTTTTAAAAGGGATTGATTTAAAAGAAATTTGGATGATTTATTTCTTTTGGCCCGAGAGAAAAAAAAACTTGTGAAAGGAAAAAGGGTAAATATATTTGTAAACTATGTCTGTTGAATTAAGAAAAAGAAAACCATTACCTAATTCACATATTTATAAAATGTTATACAGTCTAGCAACACCAAAACCTTATCTACACCATTCGAAACATGTTTTTTTTTTTGAACATTTATTTTTTGTGAGTCTCAACATTTCCCTGAAATTCATCTTTGAACTACGCTGGAAGGTCTCTCACTCGGGTGGGTTTTGATGCCTAGAATAAATATGACTAGCCAAACAGACTTTGGAATACATGCAAATATTATAGTAAGAGTGGCACAAATTAAATATCTGGGTTTCATAATTGACAAAAAATTAAATTTTAAAATTGCAAGAAAATTTAAAAAAAGAAGAAAAAGAAATATCTGAACAAAGCTATGAGAACAATTTTAAAATCTAATAAATATATGGGTAATGTTGAACGCACTTAAATGGTTAAATGTAAAGCAGACGATGAAGTTGAACACGCTTATATTTATATTCAAGATGAAGAAAGGGGATTATCTATGTGAGGAAATCAAATACGTAGAAGAAATACAACCACGCGGAAAATTTTTTAATTCAACGGTTTACAACTACAGAAATGCAACGATCGCTGCCCTGTAAAGGGCTTAAATTATTTAATTTGCCATCAAAGGAGTCAAAATGTGAAAATAACAAATATGTTTTTGAAAGGAAATGTGTAGATGTACAAAATTTATAATATATGATGCATACGAAATAAAATTGTATGCAAAGTATTATGAATACTAATAAAGAAACAAAAAAATCTATCAAAATAAATGTTCTACTCCGTAAGGGAGTTGGGTTGAGTGTATGGCCCCTCAACGGGGTCAAAGTTTTGCATTTGGGGTAAAAATTCCAAAAAAGCCGGACAAAAGCACTTGGATGTGTGCAATGTAAGACCGACCGCCAGATAAAAGACTCAAAAAAAAAATGGGGAAATTAAAGGCTATTATCGCCACTACTTATCGGCTATTATCGCCGAGACACCCCTCTCCAGATGTCTACTGTGGACGCACTTTATCAGGCACATACAAAGATATTTAGATATTTTAAAAAAATTTATATTCAGGAGATTTTTAAGGAAAAACGGCTTATGTGTTATACCAGCCCACAAATTATCGACTTTTCTGTGCAATTAAGACTTCAAAACTGTTTGGCCATAGTTTTTGACCTCAAAAACACGAAAATAATTTTTAAAAAATTTTCTTAGGTGCGGTTTTTTTTTAAAAAGTTTTTGAAATTTTTCTTTAAATTTTTGGGGCTAAATTTAATATTTACGTAAAATTTAGACCACAATGCACATTCATTTGCTTAAACCTCACCTCCACCATTTTTTGGCTCATTCAATTTTTTCCCAACCTCATAAAATTAGGGGACTAAATTGGTGGCGAAAGTGAAAAATTCATAGTAGCCCTTAGAGGTATAAATGTATGACAGATCCCCCAACATACCTACATCATATCTTGACCCCCTAAAGTCGCACCCATTCAAGTTTTTTATTTTTTTTAAATTTATTCCCACTGCTCCAATTTCTACAAAGATGCCCCTAGAGGAGTCAAATTTATGACCGACCTCCAATATTTTTGCAAGCCATTTTGTCGGGACCCTTAAGGTGGTCCTCGTACAATTTTTTATTTTCAATGTTTTTTTTGCAACTATATTTGTTATGTCAATATATGTTAATATATATCGAGAGACAGTGATTTGTAATAGACAAAAGCATAACAATCGAGTGATAAGGGGTTAAGGGCTTATTGGTTTTACTGAAACCATTAGGAAAGAAGTGTATAACCAGAACATATGTGTGCTTTTGTCATTTCATTTCATTATTGTCCTCATTATAATCCAAATAATTTTCCAAAAAAAAGATTATTTTACATTTCTTGATTATTTTAACACTTCTTTCTTTTCTTAATATTTTTTGCTTAGTTCGTAGCGTTATCGCTAAATATCGGTTAACTAAATTTTTTTGATCTGATTTTTTTACCATCTATTTATATTTTTACCTACACTTTATATATTTAAATTATAACCTGTGCCATACTGAAATTTATTTATTTTAATTGGCCGTAAGGCTTTAAATTACAAGCTAATAAATATAAACAAAATGAAAATAAAAAAAAACTTATAGCCTGTTCAGCGAACTTTTTCGTGTAGGCAGACGATCGAGTTTTTATTTGTGTTTTCTTTCTCTTTTCGCCCGGGAGTAAAAGCTTATTTCACTCATTGTCCTTCTTTCAAAGTCCATAGTTGCCGGTGCGTTGTTTTGGTCTTTTCAAAAGCTTTTGCTATTGAAAAATACCAAGTTTTTGCAAGATTGGGGAAACCCTGTCTTTATTAAATACAGCTGACTGCGGACGCACAAACAAAACAAGCAAACAACAACTTAAAGGTGTAAAGCCGCATTAAAAAATATATAATGATTTAAGTAACAATATAACAATACGGAAATCAGTAACATAGGTCGATTTCACTAAACATCAAAAAAAAAAAACAGTTGTCGTTTTTTTAAATCCACCATTTCCAAATTTCAAATTTCATATACGAATGCGAATTATTCGCATCATTTTGTACATTCGCTTTCGCATTCGCATTCGTATAAATATATATTTCAATATTCGCTTTCGCATTCGCAAAAAAATTTCTTTAATACAAGTAATAATGAGACTGAGGCCGACATGCAAGTGCTTACGTTTTCAGTCTCTCATGAAAAAAAAAAATTGTTAGCTGAATACAATAAAGAAAAAAAAATCATATTTCAAAAGATCCTGTATTGTGGTGGAAACGAAACAGCTCGAAATACCAAAAGTTAGTACCTTTGGCACGCCAGTTCTTTGCTACGCCTCCGGGAAGTGTCCCCAGCGAACAGTTGTTTAGTAGAGCCGGACTTATCTATGATCCACTAAGAACTAGATTGCATAGCGAAAAAGGAGCATAGCTTCTTTTTGTTAAATACAACTTGGCTCTACTAAACTTTGAATACTGAATACGTCAAAGTTTTCGAAAGTAAATAAAATTATTGTTTACTTACCTAAAGACTGAATTTCTGAGATTTATATATATTTGGTTTTTGTTTTACTTTGAAATAAATATTTTATGTTTAATTACTTAACTGGAAGACATATTTTTATTTGAAAAGGCAGACAGTAGGAATGAAACTAAATTAATCGTTTACGTAAACCATTTTTTGACATTCGCTTTCGCAAAAAAAATATTTCAATATTCGCTTTCGCATTCGCATTCGCTAAAGCACATTCGTTACATCCCTAATATAAATGTTTAAAATGTTCAAAGCTGTAAGAAAGAACATTCTTTTGTAAAAATACTCAATTTTAATAACAATATTTCATTTTCAGTGCAATGTTACACCTCAACGATTGCTAATTTTTGATCGTCTAATATGAGTTTTTGTTTCGCACGTGTTTCAGTTTGTCGAAAAAAAATTTCCATCAATAAAAGCTCTTTTTTGTTTCACTCAAAAAAAGAGTAAAAAAAAAACAAAAATGTCAATCGTTCGCCATTTGGCGAAAAATTGGTTTAAAAATAAGTTACAAAAACAGGCCATTAAAATCGTTAAAAACTCAAATTTTTAGACTTTCTCCAAAAAATGCATAACTCTTAAAATTGATTATGGTTTTTTACGGTTGGGGTGTTCTTTCTTTTGATAAAGGGTCAACTATTTGAAAATAAATGCAAAATTAGGGTTTGCATTACGTTTTCTATTTTAACTACGACAATAAATAAATTTTGCACCCCAATTTTTACAGATAAATTTAAATCGCTCGAAATGACATTACTTATTTAAAAACTTTTAAGGAAGAACTTGTGGAGAGTTTTTTTGTGCTTAACTTAAGTGTCAAAGTCAAAAATTAAAAAAAAAAAATTAAAAATTTTTATAAAAAACCGCACCTAAGAAAATCAATTTCGTGTTAAGTGGGTCAAAATCCATGAAAATGTGTTCTAAAATTGCAAAATATTGTTGTCCTGTGTAAATACGTATGTTGAAGCAGACTTGACATATATTCTTTCTTTCTTCTTTTCTAAGCAGCTATTAATGATCAAAATCGTTAGAGAAACACATATATATATTAGACCATTTCATTTTACCAATTTTTTCGAAAAGTCATTGAGATAATATATTTTATAATTCTACTTAAAAAAACAAAAATTTTGGTATATAAAACTTGAAAATTGATCGACGTTTAGGGGTCGCGCAAAATCGTTTAAGGTTTTTGGCTGCAAAAAGTCATGTTTCAAAAATACTGATTTACTTATATGATTAAAAGTTTTGATACGCTTGACCGATTTTAATCAGATTAGACTTATTTTAAAGGTAATAATATTTCACACATTTTCTGTGAAGACATCAAAACATTTTAGATAATAGTTTGAGTTTAATAACCTTTCAAACCTAAAAATTTTTAAATTTTAATTCAAAATTTACCTACTTTTACCCATTAAAAAATTTTTTTTTTTAGTTTTGGGTCTATTTTTTGTATATCTTTAAATGCACAATTGAAAAACACTTTCTAACGATACTTTTGATGTATGGCAGTACAATGCAAATGACATATGTTCAGCAGCAGCAATAATAATCAATAGTGATAAAAATTAAACGAAAACTGTTTACTATGGATATTTTTAGTAAGGAAAACGATTTAGGCAATTAAAAAGAAGACCTTTTTCAAATTGGATATGATAACACCTTATGTGTTCTTTTTGTATGTTTTATTGTGATTTTAGATGACTTGTACTAATTAGTTATGCTGGTTATTATCCTTCGTCAAAGTGTTGTTCACAGTTTTAATAAGCCCAATAGCAATTGTTGACAACGCGGATGTTTTTCACAATTTCTTTAATCCGTTTACAATTCTCATTCTTGGGCCAATTTGACGGGTGGATAGCAAGAAAACTGCTGCCTACTCCAATAATGTCGAAGAATTTCATAGTATTTTCTGAAATCATTTTTGTAGCATTTCCTTCGCAATCTTGATCACCAGGATGCTTTAATTCAGATGTAATTTTTATTAAAGTTCCTTCGGTATGCGTGGGGTCGAAAAGAAAAAAGCCGAACGCGATGTCACTTATATACCATAAATGCCACACAAAAGTTGTGAGTGCAACATTTGCTATCATTTCATTTGATTTGCGGTATTTTTTTAAGATTCTATCAACAAAATGTCGTTTAATGGGGCTTGTGTTGCAAGAGGACACTTAAAACAAGTTTTGAATGTAAATTTTGACCACAAAAATGTTGATCTGAATTAATCCATTTAGCTCATCACCAGCGAAATAGTAAAAATTTCAGCAACAATTAAAAATTCTATTCATTATGTTATACATCAAAAGTATCGTTAGGAAGTGTTTGTCAATTGTGCATTTAAAGATATACAAAAATTAGAGCCAAAACTAAAAAAAATAATTTTTTAATGGGCAAAAGTAGGTAAATTTTGAATTAAAATTTTAAAAATTTTAGGTTTGAAGGGTTCTTAAACTCAAACTACTATCTGAAATGTTTTCATGTCTTCACAGAAAATGTGTGAAATATTATTACCTTTAAAACAAGTCTATTCTGATCAAAATCGGTCAAGCGTATCACAACTTTTAATCATATAAGTAAATCAGTATTTTTGAAACATGCCTTTTTGCAGCCAAAAACCTTAAACGATTTTGCGCGACCCCTAAACGTCGATCAATTTTCAAGTTTTATATACCAAAATTTTTGTTTTTTTAAGTAGAATTAGAAAATATATTATCCCAATGACTTTTCGAAAAAATTGGTAAAATGAAATGGTCTAATATATATATTGGATGTTTGTCAGTGCAACCAAAAAATACATTAAATTACAATTAAATACATGTTGAAATAATAATCGGATACCAATTACATTGTTTCCTTGATTTGATTGTTTATACATCAAGAATATTATATTATTTACAAATTATTTTTGAAGAATTTCGGAGAAATATTTTTCAAAATGGGATTCATGAATGAAAAGTGTCTATTTAGATACTTTTCTGTGTGTGCAATAATTAAGAAGACAATTTCCCGCACATTGAATTCATGCAACAACTTTTTCAAATACGAAAAATGACGAAAAACTCAAAATAAAGATCTTAAATTCATAAATATGCATTAAATTGTACAAACGTCAAGTTATTTTTTGAAGATGTAAATCGTTTATGAATATTGTTTTATCTAAATTTGCTTAAAAATGGTTTATAAACCTCTTATTATTTTTATGAATAAGGCCGTAAAATTCCTTTAGTCTGTTATAAATAAGTTTATGAAAAAAAGAAAAATGCCTAAAAAATTAAATTTTATTATATTTAACAAATATTAAAAAACTGAAAATGGATAAAAGTGTCAAGTCTTACATATTTCACGAAATGTCACATAATCTATGAAAACATAATCAAATGCGACGTAGATCATGTGTATCGCTTTTATTCACAAATAAGTGAACGTTTTTTGGCAAGAATATTGAGTTGTTTGTTTCAATGAATATGGATGCTAGTAATGAATGAATTTAACAAAATTTATTTGAGGATATGTACAAAATTCTTTGAAAACAAACATTGAAGGCTTTGTATGATTCTCAGAAATTATAAAAAAAGTACAGTGAGGCCTCGATTATCCGAGATAGTCGGAACCTGAAGCATTTTGGATAGTCGATTTTCCCGGTTAATTGAGTAATAATTTGGAGTAGTTTTATTATGCAATTATTAAAAGAGCTCGCAATAATTGGTCTCTCTTGTGCTTGTTGATAGATAAAAACCAATCATCCACTGACCCGAAAAAGCCCTTAAACTTTGTTCTTGGCTTACTCTTCGCTCAACCGACTAGCGTTTTTGTTCACTAGATCGGCTCATGGGTTTACTCGAGACCCATCACTTCGTTAAAACTTGGCAAACGGTCTTTTGAGCATGTATATGTGTTGCGCTTACGACAACGGACATACAAAACCTGGGAGTATCCGAGGAAAAAAATACTCCGAAATATTTATGGACCTATCTGTGTCGACGGCGAGTTTCGCCATCGGATGAACCATGAGCTGTATGAGCTTTACCACGACATCGACGTAGCTAAAAGAGTCAGAATGCAACGACTACGATGGCTGGGCCATGTTGCCAGGATGGATGTAAATGCTCCAGTGAGAAAGGTGTTTGAAGGCGAACCTGAAGGACGGCGCAGAGCAGGGAGACCCAAACTCCGTTGGAAGGACCAAGTGGTAGGCGACGTGCCACCATCTGGTAGGACTAACTGGAGAACACACGCACAAGACCGAAGCGTGTGGAATTCTTTAGTACTTCAGGCCTCAAACTTATGAACCACGTTCGTAAGTTGTAATGGGCCACTTAAGTATGTAAGTAAGTATAAGTGTTGCGCGTGTGGATAGGCATACGCATATGCACACTAATAGGCCCCTTTACCCTTTTCTTCTCCCTTTCTCTTTAAAGCCTGTGACGACATTTTTAAGACAACAACATTAGGTAAAACAACAATAAAAGTACACCTTTTTTGCGGACACTTTGCTTGCTTTGCTCACTTACTGACTCTAAGTAGCTGAGCGACGGACGGCGCTCTTCGTATCGAGCGGCGAGTAAGAGATCGATTCATGTGTTACGTTCAAACTAAAGGCCTGCAGCGTTCCATTCATTCTACTTGTACAAACAGATACAACAAGTAAGAACCTGATATTATCGGTACAAATACAACAAAGAGTAGTACAAAACATGTGCTCATGCGTTTTGGATTGAGTAGATCGCGTATCATCTCTTTCTCTGGCTCTCATTGTAGTGGAAACTTTTTTTCTCTTTATCTGTTCCACTCAGTGAAGTAACTGTTATTCCTCTTTTTTAAATGGATATATCCATTTAATATAGATATTCCAGATCGTACGCTTTGCGTTGATGATGTTTTCTTACTTTTTATTCTTTTTGCAAAAAGGAATGGTGTAAGTTTCATCTGTGGCAAATTTTAACAAAAAAGAAAACAAAATGTTTATTATTCTTTATGCTTGCAGCGTCACGCTCTCCACATATTCCAAGCACAGATAACAAGAATACCGATATATCTGTTTGTAGTGTATGTAATCATACAAGTATTTTTGATACTTGGTACTTTCACTCTCTCATACCTATTCTATCGTTATCTAAAAGAGAAATATTCCATACGCACTCAATCCAAAGAGAGCGAAACAGATCCAAGCAGATATAAGAAAATTGAACTAAACACAACAAGTATGTTTGGATGGTTCTTTGCAGACCTATAGTTCAAACCCGAGAGCAAGAACACGAACGAAACGAAAAAAGGGTGGCTGTTGAAACACTGAGCAATTCTGTCTCATTTTATCCTTCTTTTAAGTGAGCAGACCGCGAGCTCTGTTTATTAATTAATAAATTGAATTGGAATCAAAACAATTGTGCTTATTCTTCCGGATAATAGAGGTAATCACGGAAAAAAATCAAAACTTGTCATATACTATCCCTGATGGTTGAATTTGCGGTTAATCGATTCACGAATAATCGAGGCCTGTCTGTAATAACCAAAAGGTTATTTATTTTTTAGATTTCGGAAGTTACTCCGCACAGTAAAGTGTGCTTATACAAAGAGTGACCAAATAAAGGAGTTATCATAAACGAATGAAAATTAGTAAAGATAAAAACGAAGTTTTGCGAAAATCGGCCCAAGTACACGCCCACCTCCCATATCCCCTGAAATGACAAGAACTGATACTTTCCAAAGTTGTTGTTGGTATTGAATCAAATTTGACGATTATTATCTCAAAGGACACGCCAACCTCCCATATATTCTGAACGGAAAAACAGTACAGAAATTTCAGTCAGGTAAACTGACTGATAAATACCATCACTTAATATAAGATATTAGTTAAGTCTTGAGTTATTGAAATTAATAGACATTTAATTAAAATAAAATTACTTATGTATTATTTTTTGCCCGCTTCTGAAAAACTTGACTTATTTGTATATGAGGTACAATTAGGGGCAGCACAACGTGTCTTATTTTTTCGTAAATCAACGTTCAATATACGCTTACAATGGCAAAATTTTACTGAATTTAGTGTACATACAAAAATTATATGCACGTAAAAGGGCAATATCTGTTATATATAGGAGGTACCAGAAGGGGTGTGTCAAATAGTATGGTTTTCTGAGGTTATGCCTCCTATTACTAGATAAATTAAATGACCAAATCTGATTGTCCGCCAGGTGCCGGTTTGGAAGTTATGGGAGAAATATTAATTTTGTGTGGGAGGTACCAGAAGGCGTCAACCGATATAGTCCATATTTATTCCTGAGTCCAATTTTTATAACCGTACAACTTACGTAAAATTTTACTGAATTCAGTGTACTTAGGGGTGAGTTCAGTCATTAGTATGGGAGGTACCAGAAGGGGTGTGTCAAATAGTAAGGTTTTTTGAGGTTTCGCCTCCTATCACAATATAAATTAGTCGACCAATGTTCAATACCCCCCAAGTGTCCGTTTGGAAGTTATGGGAGAAATATTAATTTTGCAAATAAAGGTCATTTTGTATGGGAGGTACCAGAAGGCGTGAACCGATATAGTCCACATTCATTCCTGAGACCCATTTTCATAAGCGAACATAAAACGAAAAATTTGAGTGAATTCAGTTTACCTTCAAAAAAGATGTGTATGTAAAACTATGAGGGTCAAGTTGGTCATTTGTATGGGAGGTACCAGAAAGGGGCGTGGGAAAGGTTTCGGTTTTACTGAGGGTTTATCTAATTTTCAAGATATATAAACTGACCAAATTCAAATATCCTGCGGCCGTCTGTTTGGCAGTTATAAAAGAAATATTAATTATTCCAAAATATGTAATTTTGTATGGAAGGTACCAGAAGGGGTGGGACTATTCTGCTCATTTACAATCCCATTAGTTTGTTTTGAAAAATACTAATACTTGTAAATTTTAATTCTGGACCGTTAAGGTTTACTCGAGTTATCCTGCTCACCAGCCTGCCAGCCAGACAGACGGTCATTGCTCAATCGTCTTAAAAAGTCCTTAAACGAATTGGTCCTAAAATACTTGGTGTCTAACTCGCCTCCTTTAATGTGTTACACTTTTTTTCGTATCAAATGATATATACCCTCATCCCTAAGGGTGATGATATAAAAACTTATATCTTCCAAATTAAGATACATTCACTTAATTGTAAACAAAATCAAAGCGCGATGATAAATTTTTATGATCTATGTATATAGATTACATAAAAGTGGTAAGACTTGACACATTTTTCCGTTTTGGATTTTTGAGATTCACGAACGTAACCTTTCTTTTATGTATTGCTTAACGGTTTCATGTATTGCTTAACACTGTTTCACTAAACTAGGTATTTTTCGGAAACGTAACCACCGTGTTAATCGAGGTCTACCTGTACTTGCAATTGCTTTTTAAATAGCTTTCAAATGTTCAGTGAATAACATTATATGAATATATATTGAACCATCCACTTCACACCCAAGCATTTTTAATAGAATAGTTTAAATTTCGTTTAGCAAAACTTCTAAAAATCGTTATATTGAGTATTCACAAGTGCCGATATTTTACACATTTATCGCGAAAGTCTTTAAAAAGACAACCAACCCGATATAACTGTTAATTTGTCAAATTTGTTTAAGGGGTATTAAAGTGGCATTTTTGTTTAGTTCGCCCAATTACTGATGTTTTGTTATATTAAATATGCACAAGTAAAGTAAACCCACATTTCTCTTCTCCATGCAAACACTTAATGCCTCAAATACAGATCACTTCTAAAAGGTTGGATTCGAAGATATGTATCTAAATCCGTCTCCGAATCGCATACAATGTGAACAATTTTTTTTCCATCACTTACAAATTAGCTAATTTTTATAAACTTCTCTTTCGAAATGTTCTTATTTATTTTTCGTTCTCGTCATTTTGTAGCACTTATAAAATATTTATGACACATTCACATGCACAACGATGTTTTCACGTATCACTTTTGGCGTACGGTGCGTTAAACGCTTATTCTTTTAATAAACAGCTGTTAGCTTCCAAGAGTAACACGAATTCTAGGCTTGTTATGCGAGTTATCTTCACAGACACATTTGCACACTTTTGTTAGCTCATTGGCATGTAATCAAAATAACACCAACCCTTGTACATATTATAAATACGTTTGCATCTGCAATATTTTCATAACTATGTGTATTTATAGCTGCTATTGGTAGACCATTTATGAAGTAGATGGGATTGATTTTAAGTTGATACTTTCGGCTTTCACTATTAAATTCCGGGTTTATGAACAAGTGTAAACTCAAATCACATTAAATTAAGTATCGTATTTTTTCACATTTCGTTTGGCTGAACCAGAGACATAGTTACATTGTTGAATATTTTTTTATTTACTATTTACACCTCATAAATGGGTTATACTTCATATTGACTCGTCATAAAGCGCACTAATTCACATATAATAATATTAACAGCTTTGCGATCATCTGCATACAGCACCTTCACTTATAAGCAATTGCATTAGAACAAGTCAGCGGAGAGAACGGCTGCATTACACTAATGGAATTGAAACTTAACAGTAGACTAGTATTTACAGCAATGTAAAAACACTCGGGATGATACATGTATGGATGGAGTAGGTACACAGAATGCACAGACTTTGTATACATGTGCTACGAACCACTATTGAGGTTGTTTTTAAACTGGTTTGATTTGTGTTTCAATACCCACACAATGGTATGCGTACACTACATGTACACTATCTGTGTGGACGGGTCATAAAAGACGATTTTATGTACACGCAATTCTTTTGTGTTGCTCGTCGTTTTATTTACCTTTAAAAAACACTACGATTTGACACTATTTTTTAATGTTGTATTAAACGCAATGTATTTGCATGATATATAACTTTTATATAACTTATTTCGATTCAAGTCAACTACGCCCATCAATGACAAAAAAACAACCGTGGTAGCCGCCAGAACCTACCAAACGCTCCAAAAACAATTGATAAACTGAAAGATGGTAATGTCTGCCACTTTACTAAAGCCGACATTACACTGCTCTGTAATAATCATTTGGGCTCTCTGTGAGAGCAAATAATCGAATGTATAAGAGTTGTTAATATAAATACACACTAGTACGTTTGAGTACTCAAAGAGTGCACAAAGATTAATAGGAGAGACGCCTAGGCTGTGACGAATATTTAATGTATACCAGTTTCAAAAATTGTATACAGGGATGGCAATTCCGCAGTCGGTACTTTTTGACTACATATTGTACATACGTAATTTTGTACATAAACTGAAACAGGCCCACGTTTTTCTAAAGCATCTTTTACACTTTGCAATTAGAAAATGCAATATCGTTAGTTTAGTGTGCAAATCTGGTATGTCCATATTTTATAAATTTTCAGGAGAGAAAAACATCAAAAATTTTTTTGTTTTAAAATTTCTTTAATTATTTAAAAGGAGTTTTCTAACTTTATTCACCCTGGTGTAATACAAATAATCGTTTGATTTGAAAATAGTACTTACTTAGACTTAAATTTTCTTTTTTGATATACAGTAGATTTCGCTTAATTGATCCCCGCATAATTGATTTACCTGCTTAATTGAACCAAAAAATCTGCAATGAAAAATATCCACATAAGGTCTACAGAGAAATCCCCGTTTTAATGAGTTCCGTTTAATTGTGTTATCCTCTTAATTGACGCATAAAATGACCCTTGACTAATTGTCAATTAAAAAATCTTTCCAAAAAATGGCGATGATACTATATATGTACATACATGTTTCTAAAAAATGTATGTTTGGTAACCCTATTAAATTATATCTTTTAATTTTCCATCAGTATGTTTCAATTGAAGTTAAATAATTTTTTTTTATTTTTTTTTTAAATAAATAAACTTAAGTTTTTGATCTTTAAAAACGTGAAATTGTAGTTTATATTAAACATTTTACTCCGCTTTATTGAGCGCGCAGTGCAATTAAACGGGGTATTTTAATTGCGTCAGTGACACAATTAACCGAGTATCGGGTAAATGATTTCCCTGTTAATTGCATCGAAAACTGTGCATTTTTGAAAACTCAACTAAGTGGAAATTACTGTACCACATTTGCTCTTTATGATTTTATTTTTTACGTGGACTTAGCACATGTTCTTATGAACTTGTTCTATTTTGATTTTACATGGCTTTTAAAATATCAACAAATAAGGAAAAATTAAGTTTTATCCAACAAAATTACGTCATAAGTTTATGGGTTTATACTAGTAGCATACATATTGCAATATATTCTGAAATATGTTTGTTTTTTTATTTAGAGGTCGCGCAAATAGATTTTTTACCAAAAATCAACCTTTTTGGGCTTTTTTTGAATTTTGCTTCAAAATTGGTGAAAAATAGATATTTCTTCAGCTTCAGAGTCAATATTCTTAAAGAAAATTATCCGATCTTTAATTTTATGTGCATAAATAATAAGTTTCGGCAATGATTTTGCACATTTTGACAATTTAATAACGGTTTTTCGTAAATTTTCAACAAATATGGAAAAGAATGCTTTATAACTTTTAAAATTTGTATAAAGATTAAAAAAACTAATGATGCAGTTTAAAAGATTATGAAGTTTTAAATTAATTAGCAGAAAAAAAATTAATTTTCTCTCATCGTTCTCGAGTTATACCCTTTTAAAGCTTTGTACGCATTGTATGAAATGTATAATACTATAGGGTGTGAACTAGGTTTGCATTGCTTTAAACTTTAAATAATTGGATTTAGAAAATGTTTTACAAATTAAATAATAGTTACTTACCATTTGTGATATTGATATAACTATTAGCCAAGGCCACACCACGTTCTGCGATATCATTTACAACTTGCAATTGTTGAACTCTGTGTTTTGCTTCTTGAAATGATTTGTTGTTTTCCCATTTTTCTGGATCCGTTTGTAAAAAATCAGTAGAAATGTTGCAGGCTTCCAAAAAAGTTAGGCTGAATTTTGTAATAAAACACTGAATTTGTTTATTTTCAATCATGTCTTCTGTTAAATTTCCTTTCACTAATTCGTTGTTATTACTTGGTTTATGTAGGTTTCTAAGCATTAAACGCAAAGTTTTCGTATCTATACGTTAATAAAAAATCGATAAGGCACCCAACTTCTCGGAAAGGTACCACTGATGACCCAGAAAGGTTTTCAGAGTCTCGCGTGCAACTTTTTCATTAAAGCGTTTGTAATCATACAATTGTTTCAAAAGTGTAAGGTCATTGAGAGGAGCGTATCGTGGACATTGTGTGATAACGGCTTTTTGGCTACTTTTTTGCTGTCCACAACTTGACAACACTTAAAACTAAAACTTTGACATACAAAAAATTAATTTTCAAATCTCATAATAAGTTTACAACAAATCGGATGCCGAAATCTTATAGTACTAAAAATTCCATACAATGGGTGCAAAGTTTTAAAAGGGTATAACTGGAGAACGGCAAGAGAAAATTATATTGTTTTTTTTTTGCTAACTTATTTAAAACTTCATAATCTTTTAAACTGCATCATTAGTTCTTTTAGTCTTCATACAAATTTTAAAAGTTATAAAGCATTTTTTTCATATTTGCTGAAAATTGTTATAAAATGTATCAAAATGTGCAAAATCCCTGACGAAACTTATTACTTATGCACATAAAATTAAAGATCGGAAAATTTTCTTTAACAATATTTACTCAGAAGCCGAAAAATACCGATATTTTTAGCAATTTTCAAAAACAATTCAATAAAAGTCAAAAAACCTCGATTTTTGGTACAAAATCGGTTTGCGCGACCTCTAAACTACTTCCGAAAAATCTCATAAAATTCTCAAAAATACTTTACCTTATGAGTATCCAAATTAGGAAAGATCTTCCGAGAAAATCCAAATTTTTATTTTTTTTGGGACAACCTAAGCCACATATGTTAAAAAATTATAACAAAAGCGTTACGAAAATGTCAATCGGTTTAACTGACTGACACATGCCATCACCCCAAGTCTGTTTGTCAGCGCAATCTAAAAATTATGGAAGTTATGACCTTAACAATTTTTCAAAATATATCAAATAGTATAATCGCATAACGTCGCACTGTGTAGAAAAATGAGGTTACAAAAATAAATTTTTCATGTGCTCCTAAAAAATATTGAATAAACCTATTTACAGGAAATTGTCCAACGAGTGTTTTCAGTGTTTAAAGAACAGACAATTTTTAGGTAATTTGATCTGCTTTCAGATACAGTATCTCGAAAACTGGATAACGGATTCATTCTTCATTCTATAGATAGATGTATTTATTAAGAAATGAATAAAAAAAAATTGTACTGTTTGATTTTGTCCAGGTAAATCGATATTTACATACGAACAATCCATTTTTTCGATATTTCTTAACTTTGATTGAAAATGAAAAAAATATCAAAAACTATACTTACCATATTTTACAAACAAGTTCTTTTATTATTCCTTTACCAAATGAAAACATTTGCAGCTGCCCGTTTAGCCCCGTTTTTTGCTACACGTAAATTTAAAAAAAAAATGGTTCTAAATATGTGTTGCATGTATTTTGGGCAATTCATGACGTATAACCTTATTGTTATTGTTTAGTTCTTTATAGTTAAGAAAAACAAACAAAAATAACAAAAAAAAAATTTAATAAATAT
This sequence comes from Muscina levida, assembly GCA_964034835.1. Taxonomy (NCBI): domain Eukaryota; kingdom Metazoa; phylum Arthropoda; class Insecta; order Diptera; family Muscidae; genus Muscina; species Muscina levida. Next base: position 100,018,660 of record OZ035883.1, on the reverse strand, counting down.
TTTTTGAAATAATTTCAAAAACATAAAAAATCAAAAATACAAATACATCAACTTTAATGGGAGGTAGGTAAAGGGATTTGAGTTAATTTGAGTGTTGAAATGTTTAAAGAGATTTGATAAGTAAAACTGCTAAATCCACCCATAGAAAAATTTTGTTTGAAATATATTTATTTATTATTAAATAACTTATTTGAATATGAAAAATACGAAGTCTCTCCTGTAAAATGTTCTAAAAGGAAGTTAGCAGGTTTGCATATTAAGCCTATGGTATACATTTTATACCTGGTTTAAAAATGGCAGATTATTAATTTAGTTAAATTTTAGTACAACTATGTTAATTTTACAAAAACAAATTAAATCATGGGAACTGATTGTAGTTTTCAACTGGACTTAACATTTGGACTTAACATTTTTGCATACAGCCTCTTAGGAACAAGTAGTATTTTTTTTGTGTAAATAGTGTATTTTATTATGTTTTACATTTCTGCATGTTAATCTCAAATTCCATAAAATGTGGACTTTGCAGAAAATTATTATTAAGAGAGAAATACTTTTTTCTTATCGTATTTCGGTAAGCTACGAAGTCGGCTCAAAAGTGTTAATTTATTATGTTACGTTATTTTGCATAATGCAAAATTATGATAGTTTATGTTTTCTTAGGATAAATTGCATTTGCTTTTATACATTACTGTTCATACTTCTGTAATCAATAAAAAAGTTAAATAAAATCTGTTAAATTACTGAAATTTTATGCAAAAAGATTTGGCAAAAGACCGAGGGAGAACCAATGTACACTTCTGATTTGACACGACGGCAAATCGAAGCACACTCGAGAGAGAGAGAGATGCGTTTTCTGTCTATACTTCTAATCTGTCGAAGAGTAATGAATACTATAGATAAATTATTTTAAACGACCAGGACGTTACTATGTAGCTAGATTCAAAAGTTAAATATTACAGAAAACGTATTTTTTGTATCAAGTAACTTAAATTCGGAAATACTTAGGCTTGACATAAACAAAAAATTAAAAAATCGCAGCAAACACACAAGATTATCACGAAATATGAACTTTCAGTAGAAAAGAAATTTGTGAAATTAAGTGGCCAATTACAACTGAAAAACGTGGTTCATAAATTTGAGGCCTGAAGTAATAAAGAATTCCACACGCTTCGATCTTCTGCGTGTGTTCTCCAGTAAGTCCTACCAGATGATATGACGTCTCCTACCACTTGGTTCTTCCAACGGACTTTGGGTCTCCCTACTCAGCGCCGTCCTTTAGGTTCGCCTTCAAACACCTTTCTCACTGGAGCATTTATATCCATCCTGGTAACATGTTCCAGCCATCGAAGTCGTTGGATTCTGACTCTTTTAGCTACGTCGATGTCGTTGTAAAGCTCATACAGCTCATGGTTCATCTGAAACTCGCCGTCGACACAGATAGGTCCATATATTTTTCGGAGCACTTTTCTCTCAAATACTCCCAGGTTCTGTATGTCCGTTGTAGTAAGCACCCATGATTCGGCAGCATACAACAGAATGGGTAAGATTAGCACCTGGTATAGCTGTTTCTTAGTATTCCGAGATTAGGTGGTGTTACTGAAGTGCTGCCGAAGTCGGTAGAAACATCTATTGGCTAGCACTATTCTCCGCTTAAATTCTTAGCGAACATTATTTTTCTTGTTGACGGAAGATCCGAGATCGTCGAAATCATCATTTTTGTTTTGTCCTCGTTGACCACTAAACCCATTTTTGCTGGCTTCTTTTCTAGTGATGAGAAAACTGCAGTAACATCTCGCAGATTTCGGCCAATATGGTGCCATCTTCTCCATTACTATATCAAATAGTGTACAGGACAGGTTATCGCCCTGCCTGAGACCTCTTTCCGTGTTGAATGGTTCAGACTAATCTTAACCGAGGATTTGATGTTGTCCAAGGTACATTTGCAATGTCGAATCAGCTTTGCAGGAATACCAAACTCAGACATGGCCTCATATAGCCTATTCCTTATCGGAGAGTCAAAGACAGCTTTGTAGTCGACAAAGAGGTGGTAGGTGTCGATCTGCTTTTCATGAGTTTTTTTTTCCAGGATTTGTCGTAAGGTGAATATTTGATCCGTTGTAGATTTGCCAGGTCTAAAGCTGCACTGATATGGTCCAATTAGTTTTTCTACAATTGGCTTTAGACGTTCACTCAATATGCTTGAAAGAAACTTGTACGCAATTGGTAATAGGCTTATTCCACGGTAGTTCTAACATTCACTAAGATCTCCTTTCTTGTATATGGGACACAACAGACTGTCCCCGGGCATTCTCTCCTCTAGCCAGATGTTCTCCATGAGCTGATGCATGCTCCTAATCAGCTCCTCCCCGCCAGCCTTAAACAATTCAGCAGGGAGACCATCGGCTCTAGCAGCTTTGTTGTTTTTAAGGCGGGAGATTGCCACACGTATCTCGTTCTGGCTCGAAGGTGGACAATTAATACCAACGTCATGGATTGGAGCGGGGTCTTCTGGAGTGGTGTCCGCATCCAGTAAATTTTTAAAAAAATTTCTCCATATCATCAGAACGTTATCCGGGTCCGTCACTAGCTGACCATCGCTGTCCTTGCAGGAGGGCAACCCTGTTCCACGCATTCTCGCCATAACTCTCTTATAGAATTTTCGGACTTCCCCTCTACTTCGGAGCAACTCTATGTACTCATCCTGCCTCTTCTTCAGCACCTTCGTTTTGCGTCTAAAAATACGAGTTGCCTCTCGTCTCTTCTCCCTGTGCCATTCACGAACAGCTCGCGTTGCCATTGGAGTTTCGCCGTGAATGCAGCAACCGTCTCTCTTGTGGCATTGCGACATTCATCATCGTACCAGGCATCCTTTTGAGACGGCTTTGAGTACCCAAGTACGCATCTCGCAGCCCGTTCTAAGGAGTCGGCTATATATTGCCACTGCGAGGTTATATTATCAGGGGTTGGAGCATTCCGCAGCAGTTGAGTTAGGTGGTTAGAGTAGGCGTCCGCTACCTCTGTGGTCCGCAGTTTATCGATGTACAGCTTTCGTTGTGCCTGGTTACGTACGTTTTTTGCCATGCTTAGCCTAGTGCGTATCTTAACTGCGGTAAGGAAGTGATCGGAGTCAATGTTCGCACCCCTGATCACTCGTAAGTCCAGAACACTCATTGAGTGCCTTCCATCGACTACCACGTCATCTATCTGATTCGTCGTCAATAGATCTGGAGATAACAATGTTGCCTTATGAATAATTTATGGTCAAACCTAGTGATGCTAACTACCATAATTCTTGCCGCAGAGAAATCTATCAGTCTGATGCCATTGTTCGACATTTCGGTGTGCAGACTGCGTATTTTAGCATTAAAATCGCCTAGTACAATTTTGATGTCATGGCTTGGGCTACGGTCATATAAATTTTCTAGGCTCTCGTAGAACTCGTCTTTGTCCACATCGCTTTTCTCTTCTTTCGGAGCATGGGCACATATAAGTGCTATGTGGAAAAACTTTGTTTTGACTTTTATGGTGGCTACTTGAGACTAGGTTTCGCAGTCTCTTGCCAACCACAAATCCAAACTCGTGATTGTCCGCTTGGCCACTATAGTAGTGTCGCACGTCTTCATGCGCGAGCACCCGTGTCCCGTCCACCGGATTTCCTTTGAAGCGGTTATGTCAGCCTTGTATTCTTCAAGGACTTCCGCTAGTTGGATGGAGGCACCTAGTCTATACAGTGTTCTAACATTTCAGGTGCATATCCTTAAATCATGGTCCTTAATTCGTTTGCGGTGGTCGTCAACATTTTGGGGGGTCCATTTTATTCTTTTCTTACTTGTTATACCACCAAGGGTGATGGTATATATCATTTGATACGACCCAAAAGTGTAACACATAGAAGGAGTCACTTTAGACCCTAGGCTTCTTTAAACCAAATTCGATTCATGACTTTTTAAGTCGTTTGAGCTATGTCCGTCTGTCTGTTTGTCTGTCCGGCTGGTTCGCACGAAAGACGCAACCAAATGTTTTGAAATTTTGCACGAGTTATTATTTTCTCAAAACTACTTACGGTATTGCAAATGGGCTACATGCCGGTACCTCCCTGCTGGTACCTCCCATACAAATACATCATTCCGCCCACTTTAGAAATCGAGTAATAATATCAATACACCCTACGGGATCGTCCCCAAATTCTGTATTTAGTAAAGCTATAACAGGATAAAGTTTTAGAAAAAATTTTGAAAGCCTAGGCACGCCCCTTCTGGTACCTCCCACTATAGAGATGGAGAAATAAAATCAATAAATTAAACGTGATCGTACCTAAATTCTATTTTAAGTAAAGCTATAACAGGATAAAGTTTTGGAGAAAAAGATTGGAAGTCTATCCACGCCCCATCTGGTAACGCCCACTTTTGAAATCGATTAATATTATTAAAAGACCTAACGCGATCGTGCCCAAATTCTGTATTTGGTAAAGTTTAAGCAGGATAAAGTTTTGGAGAAAAAATCTGGAAGTCTAGACACGCCCCTTCTGGTACCTCCCATACATATGTACCACTCCGCCCACTTTAGAAATAGGGTAATAATATCAATACACTCGACAAGATCGTGCCCAAATTCTGTATTTTGTTATGTTATAACAGGACAAAGTTTTGGAGATAAAATTGGAAGTCTTGCGACGCCCCTTATGGTACCTCCCATACAAATGTACCTTTCCGCCCACTTTAGGGATGTAGTAATAATATCAGTACACCCAACGCAATCGTGCCCAAATTCTGTAATTAGTAAAGCTATAACAGGATAAAGTTATGGAGAATAAATCTGGAAGCCATACAAATGTACCACTCAGCCCACTTTCGAAATTGAGTAATAATATCAATATACTAGAAAATTATTTATTTTACTGAGAGTAAGGGTAAATGTTAAATGTTAGCAACCCACATCTTCCGAAAACTAAATTGCGAAAATCCATAGCGTCTGTTCCATATTGGGCGGCTTCCTGGTCAGCGTCTGCCTCAGAATGAGCGGCTGAAATGTTTCCTGGCAGTAGGAATAAAATGCAGAACCTGGTGGGCTGGGCTTGCCACCCGCCACCAGTATAATGGCAGTGAATAAAAAGAGAAATATGAGAAAAAGAAACCCCCAAAATGTTGACGACCACCGCAAACGTTTTAAGGACCATGATTTAAGAATATGCACTTGGAATGTTAGAACTCTTTACCGACCAGGTGCCTCTATTCAACTGGCGGATGTCCTCGAAGAGTATAAGGCTGACATTACTGCTATACAGGAAATTCGGTGGACTGGATATGGATGCTCGCGGATGAGGATGTGTGACGTGTACTACAGCTGCCACGCGGAAAAGCATGAGTTTGGTTGTGGATTTGTGGTCGGGATGAGACTACGACACCTGGTCTCTAGGTTTACTCCTGTCAGTGAACGAATCGACTATAAGACTAAACTACATCACCCTGATATGTGCTCATGCTCCGACGGAGGAGAAAAGTGACGAGGTCAAAGACGAATTCTACGCCCAACTTGAAGAAACATATGACCGTAGTCCGGGCCATGATGTTAAAATCGTGCTGGGAGATTTTAATGCCTAAATAGGCCGGGAGAATGTCTTTAGCCCAACAGTCGCAAAATTTAGTCTGCATACTGACACATCGCCAAACGGAATCAGACTGATTGATTTCTCTGCAGCAAGGAACATGGTAATTAGCAGCACACGATTTGACCACAAAAACATTCACAAAGCAACGTGGATATCTCCCGATCAAGTAACGAGAAACCAAATTGATCACGTGGTAATCGATGGAAGGCACGCGTCAGGTGTCTTAGACGTACGGGTGATCAGAGGTGCGAACATCAACTCGGATCACCACCTCACTGCAGTGAAGGTGCGTACTAGGTTAAGCAGAGCAAAAACCCTGCGCAACCAGGCACAGAGAAAGCTGGACATCGCTAAACTGCAGACCGCGGAGATAGCCAACGCCTATTCTGACCAACTCACTCAACTACTTCTTGATGCTCCAACTCCCGAAAATACTAGCGCGCAATGGCAACAAATTGCCCACTCGATGGAAAGGACTGCGCGGTCCGTACTAGGGTATGTGAAGACCTTTAACGATAATGCCTGGTACGATGACCAATGCCGCGATGCCACCCGGGAACAAGATGCTGCATACAGGGCCAAACTGCAGCCAATGGCAACGCGAGCTGTTCATGAAAAGTATAGGGAGAAGAGGCGGGAGGCGACTCGACTCTTCAGGCGAAAAAAACGAGAGCTTAAGGAGCGGAATAATGTGTGTATTGAAGATTACAGGAACAGAGGTGAAGCCCGAAAATTCTATCAGAAGATAAAAGGAAAGGTACATGGAACAGGTCTTCCCTCCTGTAAAGACAAGGATGGTCATCTTGTAACTGACTCCGAGAGCGTACTGAGAACATATAAAGATCACTTCTGCAGCCTATTGATGTGTGAAGACTTGACGGAAGAAGACTGTGCACCAATCCGAGACGATAACATTGAGTGTCCACCTCCGAGCCAAGCTGAGATAACAACTGCCATATCCCGCCTAAAGAACAACAAGGCCGCTGGGGCTGATGGTCTTCCAGCTGAGTTGTTTAAGGCGGGTGGAGATGAGCTTGTTTTAAGCTCATAGAGAACATTTGGCTTCAGGAGAGCATGCCAGAGGATTGGAATCTCAGTGTGCTATGTCCAATCTACAAAAAAGGTGACCGAAGTGAGTGTAAAAACTATCGTGGAATTAGCCTCTTACCGATTGCGTATAAGGTCCTGTCTAGCATACTGTGTGAACGTCTAAAGCCAATTGGGGAAAACCTGATTGGACCTTATCAGTGCGGCTTTAGACCTGGCAAATCCACGACGGATCAGATATTTACACTACGGCAGATTCTTGAGAAAACCCATGAGAAGCAAATCGACACTTACCACCTCTTTGTCGATTACAAAGCTGCCTTCGATAGTCCCATCAGGCATCGACTATACGAAGCCATGTCTGAGTTCGGCATTCCTGCGAAGATAATTCGTCTCTGCCGGTGTACCCTTACGAATACCAAATCCTCTGTTCGGATTGGCAAGGATCTATCTGCACCATTCGATACGACGAGAGGTCTTAGACAGGGTGACGGTTTGTCATGTATGCTGTTCAACATAGTGATGGAGAAGGTGTTAAGGAAAGCAGCGGTTAACATGTCTGGCACCATATTTAATAAGAGCCACATGCTGCTCGCATATGCCATGATATCGACATTATCGGTCGAACGATGCGAGAGGTAACAGCTGTTTTCTCATCAGTTGAAAGGGAGTCAGCGAAAATGGGTTTGGCAGTGAATGAGGACAAGACGAAGTTAATGGTATCATCGAACAAAGTGTCCACACGTTGGGGATGCAGCGTGAACGTTGAAAACTATTGCTTTGAGGTAGTGGATGAATTTATCTACCTTGGATCCGCCATGAACAAGAACAACAGTGTCAGCCTCGAAATAAAACGGAGAATAGTGCTTGCTAACAGGTGTTTCTTTGGACTACGCGAACACTTTATAAACACCACCCTATCTCGAACTACCAAAGTCCAGCTGTACCAGGTACTAATTGTACCGGTCCTGTTGTACGCCTCGGAATCTTGGGTGCTTACACAGGCAGATGCAGCTCATCTGGCGGTGTTTGATAAACAAAATCATCGCGAGATAGTACGGACGTGTTTAACTCTGCTCCACTGAAAACTGTTTTATTTACCATTATATCCGAACTCATACCACTGTTCATAGTTCTAAACAAACAGAAAACTTATAATCTATCTGTAAACATAAACTTTTTTTTAGTCCATTCCTTGTTTTCTCATATAAAAAAGAAAACAAAAAGATTGAGTAACAAGTGCCAATCGAATTTATAACAAATCAACATTTACAACAATAAAAAACTTTGTGAACGCGGGAATATAATATAATCTCTGTGTAATAGAGAATAAGTAAAATAAACACTAGCAAAAGAGTGAACAACAACAACAACATCACATTGAGAGTAACAAGTAGAATATTGTTATTATTATGAATTCTCCTGCTCACAAACGCACAAGGGAATCTCTCCAAACCTCTTTCGCAGCTGAGACTGAAGTTGCTAAGTACTCTCGCGCGTCGTTGGATTCGCCTTTTCGCACTATGCAGGCCTTGGACAATCGCTTCGATAAATTGACTTCAACGCTCACTAACACTATTACAGACTCGCTCACAAAGCTCATAAAGTCTGAAATATTACAATGTGAGCAAAGAATAATAGAAGAAGTAAACAAGAAGATCTCTGAGACTGAGGCAAAAATGGTATGCGAATTGACTGTCAGCATTGAATCTCTTAAATCTGAGTTTCATAATATTCACGAACGTGTAACTTCTCTTGAGTCACAGTGTTCTGAGATCAGTAGTTTGCGTGAGGAAATTGCGGCATTAAAGAACAACATTAAAACATCTGATTTTAAATTAAACTAATTGAAAATTCTTCGGTATCTTGCGATATTCGGAACAATGGAATCCCGTTTGTAGCTGATGAAAACTTAAATATTATTTTCACGGACATTTGTAAATCGCTGAACATAAACACTCCAAGTTACAAAACAATATACCGTACTAAAAATGTTAAAAGTAAACTCCCGGACACTCCTATTGTCGTTAAATTTTTTTCATCATACGACAGAAATTACGTTCTAAGATCATTGGCTTTTTTTAGAAAAAATAATAAAACTAACTTGTGCCTTAACCACATTGGTTTTGATTCTAGTCGCGTCATTTACATCAATGAAAGCCTTACTGGGGAAAATTTTAAAATACTTCGTTTGGCGAAATCTCTTCAAAAATCAAAATCGATCTATACAGCCTTTTCTTTGCGGGGCCTTGTATACATTAAAGTACATGAATCTGATCCTCCTGATCACATCACTAGCATGGATGATCTCAGCCAATTTTTTCGCGATAATGGAAACAATCCTACACCTGACGGTATATAATCTTACAAAATTGGTTTATTCATCATATATACATAAACACATCAGAACTCATATACTACATAAACTTAAAACTACCACAAATAAGAACAAAATAACAGAAGCTTATACCACAACTTATGTTTACGGAAATTATGGTGTTGCCTCACAATTCACTAATGATGGAATCTTATACCAATAACCTACAGCTGGGTTCCAGGGCTAGACTGAATAACGTTTTACACGTTCTATGCAAACAACGTAAGGGTCTTAACATATGTCACATAAACGCTCAAAGTTTGTTTAAAAAAATTGATGAGTTCAGATTTGTATTTGATAACTCTATGATCGATGTCATCTGCATATCCGAGACCTGGTTCAACAACTCTATAGAAGATGGATTGATTAACTTAGAGCACTATAATACATTCAGGTCTGACAGAATTACTCATGGTGGAGGAGTAGCTATATACCTTAAAAAAAACATTCCATGCAAGGTGATCTGTAAATCGGACAAAACCATCAGAAGTCAATATATTTTTGCAGAGATTGGGAACAATGATAGGAAAATGCTACTAGGATGTATATATAGACCTAACCGGTATGACCCCTACGAAACCTTGCTAAATGAGGTGGGAATTGTTGCGGCTCAATACTCTGACATTGTTATTGCTGGTGATCTAAATTCTAACCTGCTAAAGGAAACTGGCCTTGCAGACGCATTTATGTCTATTGGTCTATACAGCGTTAACACCTCTATGCCAACACATTTTACTTCGACAAATAGTACCCTGCTCGATCTTTTCTTAGTCTCGGATAAAGATAATATTTTATTGTATGATCAATTGTCGGCCCCTTGTTTTTCAAAACACGACCTTATAATCTTGTCCTATGACTTTAAAACTATCCCACAATTAAAAGAAAAGTACTATTATGATTTCCGAAACATCAATTACGATGTGCTCGCAACCGAGTTTGCTAGGATTGATTGGAATTTAATATATACAATGTATTCTGCTGACGAACAAATTCAATTCCTTAACAACAATGTTAATAATCTATTTCTCACAGTCACGCCGCTACGTAAAGCTCAGGACAGAGGAATCAATCCTTGCTGGTTTAATGCATTTATAAAGAACCTGATAAATGTACGTGATCAATGCCATGCAAGATGGAAAAAATTTAAAACCCCACAACTCGAAACCGATTTTAAAAATGCACGCAAAGCTGTTAACGATGCTATTTTTTCACGCAAAATAATGTATTTTGGAAATAAATTTAGATCAGCCGTTGGCTCGAAGAAGAAATGGCATGTCATCAGGGAGATTGGCATCGGTAAATCGGCTCACAACAAGATTAATATCGACGCAAATGAACTCAACTGCACCTTTGTTAACTATCAAACAATTGCATCTGAAACCGCTTTGCAAACCTCGGAGTCCATCAAATTTTTTATTAAATGCACATTCAAATCCACTTTCCACTACGCCATCTTCAAGTACTGATTCGACGAATTCGGATTACATAGAAAGGAGTGTTTCCTGTTTTAATTTTACGTGTGTGACTTCACATGAAGTCATGAAGTGTTGTACAGAAATAAGATCAAATGCAATTGGAATGGATAATGTGAATCCAAGATTTTTAAAACTAATTCTGCCACATCTCATCAGCATTATTACTCATATTTTTAATACAATTATTACAAAAAGCTGCTTCCCTGCAATTTGGAAGCATGCTAAAATAATTCCTATACCCAAAACAAACAATGAGTACCGTCCAATTGCGCAGCTTCCATACCTTTCGAAAGCATTGGAGAAAGTTCTATACCTGCAAATAAACTCATACTTAACTAACAAGTTACTACTTACAGCGAAACAGTCCGGATTTAGAGCTAAACATAGTTGTATAACAGCTCTAATTGATGTTTCTGAAGAAATACGACGTTGTATTGACAACAAAGAAGTATCCATCCTGGCTCTTCTCGACCATTCTAAAGCATTTGACTGTGTCAGCCATGAAAAACTGTGCTACAAACTCCGGACCTTGTTTGATTTCTCAATAACATCAACAAGATTAAATTCATCTTATCTTAGTGGGCGGTTGCAATCTGTAGTCGTTGATGACATACTTTCCGATCCTCTAGAAATCACTAGTGGAGTTCCACAGGGTTCTATACTTGGCCCACTTCTCTTCAGCGCGTACATCAATGACCTACCTACATCGCTATCACACTGCAACATACATATTTACGCTGACGATGTGCAATTGTATCTTGGCTCTAAAGAAAATGATTTGGACGAAGGAGTGCTGAAAATTAATCAAGACTTACAAAATGTATTCACCTGGGCGTCAAGTAACAGTCTCTCGTTAAATCCATCTAAATCAAATTGCCTTATCATATCTAGAAAAAAAACTAACATTTCAAATCATCTTCCAATCTTACTTAACAATGAGGAAATACACGTTGTTAATAAAGTTAAAAATCTAGGTATAATCTTTAATGATACACTAACGTGGAAAAATCACGTAACAAACGTTACTGGAAAAACATTTGGTATGCTCAGATCGCTGTATAAAACGCAATCTTACACTCCATTACACATTCGTGAACTCCTGGCTAAAACTTATTTAATACCTATTCTGCTTTACGGTTGTGAATTATTTGCAAGTTGCGACATCCTCAGTAAACGAAACTTAATGTTTCTTAGAATGCCATAATAAGATATGTTTATAAAATTAAACGATTTGAGAGTACCTCTGCGTCATCGAAGAAATTATATGGAGTACATTTTGATAACCTAATTCAAATTAGAACACTTTTGCAACTGCATAAAATCATATATACCAGACAACCATCATATCTTTATAACAAACTAAGATTTGGGCGATCACAGCGAGGAATGACAATTACCCCTTTTACACGGCGTTATCAAGTGTCGGAACGACAATTTTTTGTTAATTCAATACGCCTTTGGAATTCGCTCCCAGCTGCCATTCAACTTACAAGCAACACCGATGTATTTAAAAAATTATTATTTAATTATTTTTCTTAATGTTGTATGAGTTTAACTTCTGTTTAACTTATTGTTTATTTGTACACATGCATATTGTTATATAACCTACTAGTTCTGATGTATTTATTTATGTTTGTGTTATGTTATGTTTGTGTTTGTCTTTCTTTGTGTTATTAAAAATTGTTGAAAATATTGCCTGTGATTCATTATATTTTATGTCATACTTTTAATTTTATGTATTACCCTTTTTATTTTATGTTATTTTAATTGTAATTTTTTTTTTTTTTTGATTCATTCATGTCTCTTATTTTTCTTACTACTATTAATATTATTATTAGAAATCCAAATATTACGTATTCTGTCTTGAATCTATGTCGTCACATACTTTAATTTATAAGAATTTATTCTTGTTGTATGTGAATATCAAATTAATAAATAAATAAATAAATAAAATAAATAAAAATACTCCGCAGAATATATGGACCCATTTGCGTAAACGGCGAGTTTAGGATTCGGATGAACCATGAGCTGTACGAGTTATACCACGATATTGATGTCGTCAAGCGGATCAAAGTGCAACGATTACGCTGGCTAAGCCATGTCGTGAGAATGGATGAGGAAACTCCAGCGTGAAAGGTATTCTATCAAGACCTCGAAGGACGGCGCAAAAGAGGGAGACCGCGACTACGTTGGAAAGACCAGGTGGAGGAATCACTGACGCTGCTTAGTAGGACTGACTGGAGACGGTGCGCACAAGATCGAAGCGAATGGAAATCTTTGATCATTTCGGCCTCTGACTTAGGCACTAAGATATAAATATATATATGTGTCAAGTTGTTTTAAAGGCTAATAATAAAGGGTAAATGTAAGTCGGGTTGCCCGACTGAAACTTTCTAACTGGTTTTAATTACAAATCGGTTAATTTCAATAACTCAAGACTTAAAGAATATCTTATATTGGGTGATGGTATTTATCAGTCAGCTTAACTGACTGAAATTTCTATACTGGTTTTTGTTTTTATTCGGTCTGTTAAATTGAACGTTAATTTAGAATTTATTTCAAGCTCAAGACCATTTTATGAAAGAAGTTATATATTTAGCAGAATGATATTCTCATAATGCCGTGGTAGTCTGTACAGCTGTTTTGGATTTAACCACGAATCCTCATCAGCAGACTTTGGTATAATGATTGCAAAATGTTTACCATGTCTTATGCACCAGAATTCACAACCAAATGAGAATTCTTTCTTGAGTGCATAGACTCGAAAAACTACGCAACTATTCACTATGAGAAACTTACTTACTTACTTAAGTGGCCAATTACAATTTACGAAACGTAGTTTATAAATTTGAGGCCTGAATTAATAAAGAATTCCACACGCTTCGGTCTTCTGCGTGTGTTCTCCAGTTAGTCCTACCAGATGATGGCACATCGCCTACCACTTGGTCCTTCCAACGGAGTTTGGGTCTCCCTGCTCTGCGCCGTCCTTCAGGTTCGCCTTCAAACACCTTTCTCGCAGGACCATTTACATCCATCCTGGCAACATATCCCAGCCATCGAAGTCGTTGGATTCTGACTCTTTTAGCTACATCGATGTCGTGGTAAAGCTCATACAGCTCATGGTTCATCCGATGGCGAAACTGGCCTTCGACACAGATAGGTCCATATATTTTTCGGAGTACTTTTCTCTCGAATACTCCCAAGTTTTGTATGTCCGTTGTAGTAAGCACCCATGATTCGGCAGAACAAGTAAGATAAGCACCTGGTATAGCTGTTTCTTAGTATCCGAGAGAAGGTGGTGTTACTAAAGTGCTGCCGAAGTCCGTAGAAACATCTATTGGCTAGCACTATTCTCCGTTTAATTTCTTGGCTGACATTATTTTTCTTGTTGATGGAAAATCCGAGGTAGGTAAATTCGTCGACTACCTCAAAACAATAATTGTCAACGTTCACGGTGCGTCCCCATCGAGAGGACTTTTTGTTCGTCGAAATCATTATTTTTGTTTTGTCCTCGTTGACCGCTAAACCCATTTTTGCTGAGTCCTTTTCTAGTGATGAGAAAACTGCAGTAACATCCCGCAGATTTCGGCCAATGATGTCTATATCATCGGCATAGGCTAGTGGCATGTGGCTCTTGTGGAATATGGTGCCAGACATGTTGACACCAGCCTTTCTCATCACTTTCTCCATAACTATATTAAATAGTGTACAGGACAGGCTATCGCCCTGCCTGAGACCTCTTTCCGTGTTGAATGGTTCAGACTGATCCTTACCAATCTTAACCGAGGATTTGGTGTTGTCTAAAGTACATTTGCAAAGTCGAATCAGCTTTGCAGGAATACCAAACTCAGACATGGCCTCATAAAGCCTATTACTTATCGGAGAGTCGAAGGCAGCTTTGTAGTCGACAAAGAGGTGGTAGGTGTCGATCTGTTTTTCATGGGTTTTTCCCTGGATTTGTCGTAAGGTGAATATTTGATCCGTCGTAGATTTGCCAGGTCTAAAGCCGCACTGCTATTGCCCAATTAGTTTTTCTACAATTGGCTTTAGACGTTCACACAATATGCTTGAAAGGACCTTGTACGCAATTGGTAATAGGCTTATTCCACGGTAGTTCTTACATTCACTACGATCTCCTTCCTTGTATATGGGACATAACAGACTGAGACTCCAATCCCCGGGCATGCTCTCCTCTTGCCAGATGTTCTCCATGAGCTGATGCATGCACCTAATCAGCTCCTCCCCGCCAGCCTTAAACAATTCAGCAGGGAGACCATCGGCTTTGTTGTTTTTAAGGAGGGAGATTGCCACACGTATCTCGTTCTGGCTCGGAGGTGGACAATTAATACCATCGTCATGGATTGGAGCGGGGTCTTCTGGAGTGGTGGCCGCATCCAGTAAATTTTTAAAAAGATCTCTCCATATCATCAGAACGTTATCCGGGTCCGTCACTAGCTGACCATCGCTGTTCCACGCATTCTCGCCTTAACTCTCTTGTAGGATTTTCGGGCTTCCCCTCTGCTTCGGAGCAACTCTGTGCACTCATCCTGCCTTTTTTTCAGCTCCTTTTTCCGTCTAAAAAGACGAGTTGCCTCTCGTCTCTTCTCCCTGTGCCGTTCACGAACAGCTCG
Organism: Muscina levida; assembly: GCA_964034835.1. Lineage (NCBI taxonomy): Eukaryota > Metazoa > Arthropoda > Insecta > Diptera > Muscidae > Muscina > Muscina levida. The sequence continues at coordinate 100,003,522 of OZ035883.1, read as the reverse complement.
CGTTGCCATTGGCTGCAGTTTCGCCCTGTATGCAGCAACCGTCTCTCTCGTGGCATTGCGACAGTAACAGTCTCTCGTTAAATCCATCTAAATCAAATTGCCTTATCATATCTAGAAAAAAAACTAACATTTCAAATCATCTTCCAATCTTACTTAACAATGAGGAAATACACGTTGTTAATAAAGTTAAAAATCTAGGTATAATCTTTAATGATACACTAACGTGGAAAAATCACGTAACAAACGTTACTGGAAAAACATTTGGTATGCTCAGATCGCTGTATAAAACGCAATCTTACACTCCATTACACATTCGTGAACTCCTGGCTAAAACTTATTTAATACCTATTCTGCTTTACGGTTGTGAATTATTTGCAAGTTGCGACATCCTCAGTAAACGAAACTTAATGTTTCTTAGAATGCCATAATAAGATATGTTTATAAAATTAAACGATTTGAGAGTACCTCTGCGTCATCGAAGAAATTATATGGAGTACATTTTGATAACCTAATTCAAATTAGAACACTTTTGCAACTGCATAAAATCATATATACCAGACAACCATCATATCTTTATAACAAACTAAGATTTGGGCGATCACAGCGAGGAATGACAATTACCCCTTTTACACGGCGTTATCAAGTGTCGGAACGACAATTTTTTGTTAATTCAATACGCCTTTGGAATTCGCTCCCAGCTGCCATTCAACTTACAAGCAACACCGATGTATTTAAAAAATTATTATTTAATTATTTTTCTTAATGTTGTATGAGTTTAACTTCTGTTTAACTTATTGTTTATTTGTACACATGCATATTGTTATATAACCTACTAGTTCTGATGTATTTATTTATGTTTGTGTTATGTTATGTTTGTGTTTGTCTTTCTTTGTGTTATTAAAAATTGTTGAAAATATTGCCTGTGATTCATTATATTTTATGTCATACTTTTAATTTTATGTATTACCCTTTTTATTTTATGTTATTTTAATTGTAATTTTTTTTTTTTTTTGATTCATTCATGTCTCTTATTTTTCTTACTACTATTAATATTATTATTAGAAATCCAAATATTACGTATTCTGTCTTGAATCTATGTCGTCACATACTTTAATTTATAAGAATTTATTCTTGTTGTATGTGAATATCAAATTAATAAATAAATAAATAAAATAAATAAAAATACTCCGCAGAATATATGGACCCATTTGCGTAAACGGCGAGTTTAGGATTCGGATGAACCATGAGCTGTACGAGTTATACCACGATATTGATGTCGTCAAGCGGATCAAAGTGCAACGATTACGCTGGCTAAGCCATGTCGTGAGAATGGATGAGGAAACTCCAGCGTGAAAGGTATTCTATCAAGACCTCGAAGGACGGCGCAAAAGAGGGAGACCGCGACTACGTTGGAAAGACCAGGTGGAGGAATCACTGACGCTGCTTAGTAGGACTGACTGGAGACGGTGCGCACAAGATCGAAGCGAATGGAAATCTTTGATCATTTCGGCCTCTGACTTAGGCACTAAGATATAAATATATATATGTGTCAAGTTGTTTTAAAGGCTAATAATAAAGGGTAAATGTAAGTCGGGTTGCCCGACTGAAACTTTCTAACTGGTTTTAATTACAAATCGGTTAATTTCAATAACTCAAGACTTAAAGAATATCTTATATTGGGTGATGGTATTTATCAGTCAGCTTAACTGACTGAAATTTCTATACTGGTTTTTGTTTTTATTCGGTCTGTTAAATTGAACGTTAATTTAGAATTTATTTCAAGCTCAAGACCATTTTATGAAAGAAGTTATATATTTAGCAGAATGATATTCTCATAATGCCGTGGTAGTCTGTACAGCTGTTTTGGATTTAACCACGAATCCTCATCAGCAGACTTTGGTATAATGATTGCAAAATGTTTACCATGTCTTATGCACCAGAATTCACAACCAAATGAGAATTCTTTCTTGAGTGCATAGACTCGAAAAACTACGCAACTATTCACTATGAGAAACTTACTTACTTACTTAAGTGGCCAATTACAATTTACGAAACGTAGTTTATAAATTTGAGGCCTGAATTAATAAAGAATTCCACACGCTTCGGTCTTCTGCGTGTGTTCTCCAGTTAGTCCTACCAGATGATGGCACATCGCCTACCACTTGGTCCTTCCAACGGAGTTTGGGTCTCCCTGCTCTGCGCCGTCCTTCAGGTTCGCCTTCAAACACCTTTCTCGCAGGACCATTTACATCCATCCTGGCAACATATCCCAGCCATCGAAGTCGTTGGATTCTGACTCTTTTAGCTACATCGATGTCGTGGTAAAGCTCATACAGCTCATGGTTCATCCGATGGCGAAACTGGCCTTCGACACAGATAGGTCCATATATTTTTCGGAGTACTTTTCTCTCGAATACTCCCAAGTTTTGTATGTCCGTTGTAGTAAGCACCCATGATTCGGCAGAACAAGTAAGATAAGCACCTGGTATAGCTGTTTCTTAGTATCCGAGAGAAGGTGGTGTTACTAAAGTGCTGCCGAAGTCCGTAGAAACATCTATTGGCTAGCACTATTCTCCGTTTAATTTCTTGGCTGACATTATTTTTCTTGTTGATGGAAAATCCGAGGTAGGTAAATTCGTCGACTACCTCAAAACAATAATTGTCAACGTTCACGGTGCGTCCCCATCGAGAGGACTTTTTGTTCGTCGAAATCATTATTTTTGTTTTGTCCTCGTTGACCGCTAAACCCATTTTTGCTGAGTCCTTTTCTAGTGATGAGAAAACTGCAGTAACATCCCGCAGATTTCGGCCAATGATGTCTATATCATCGGCATAGGCTAGTGGCATGTGGCTCTTGTGGAATATGGTGCCAGACATGTTGACACCAGCCTTTCTCATCACTTTCTCCATAACTATATTAAATAGTGTACAGGACAGGCTATCGCCCTGCCTGAGACCTCTTTCCGTGTTGAATGGTTCAGACTGATCCTTACCAATCTTAACCGAGGATTTGGTGTTGTCTAAAGTACATTTGCAAAGTCGAATCAGCTTTGCAGGAATACCAAACTCAGACATGGCCTCATAAAGCCTATTACTTATCGGAGAGTCGAAGGCAGCTTTGTAGTCGACAAAGAGGTGGTAGGTGTCGATCTGTTTTTCATGGGTTTTTCCCTGGATTTGTCGTAAGGTGAATATTTGATCCGTCGTAGATTTGCCAGGTCTAAAGCCGCACTGCTATTGCCCAATTAGTTTTTCTACAATTGGCTTTAGACGTTCACACAATATGCTTGAAAGGACCTTGTACGCAATTGGTAATAGGCTTATTCCACGGTAGTTCTTACATTCACTACGATCTCCTTCCTTGTATATGGGACATAACAGACTGAGACTCCAATCCCCGGGCATGCTCTCCTCTTGCCAGATGTTCTCCATGAGCTGATGCATGCACCTAATCAGCTCCTCCCCGCCAGCCTTAAACAATTCAGCAGGGAGACCATCGGCTCTAGCAGCTTTGTTGTTTTTAAGGAGGGAGATTGCCACACGTATCTCGTTCTGGCTCGGAGGTGGACAATTAATACCATCGTCATGGATTGGAGCGGGGTCTTCTGGAGTGGTGGCCGCATCCAGTAAATTTTTAAAAAGATCTCTCCATATCATCAGAACGTTATCCGGGTCCGTCACTAGCTGACCATCGCTGTTCCACGCATTCTCGCCTTAACTCTCTTGTAGGATTTTCGGGCTTCCCCTCTGCTTCGGAGCAACTCTGTGCACTCATCCTGCCTTTTTTTCAGCTCCTTTTTCCGTCTAAAAAGACGAGTTGCCTCTCGTCTCTTCTCCCTGTGCCGTTCACGAACAGCTCGCGTTGCCATTGGCTGCAGTTTCGCCCTGTATGCAGCAACCGTCTCTCTCGTGGCATTGCGACATTCATCATCGTACCAGGCATCTTCTTGAGACGGCTTTGAGTACCCAAGTACGCTTCTCGCAGCCCGTTCTAAGGAGTCGGCTATATTTTGCCACTGCGAGGTTATATTGTCAGGGGTTGGAGCATTCCGCAGCAGTTGAGTAAGGTGGTTGGAGTAGGCGTTTGCTACCTCTGTGGTCCGCAGTTTACCGATGTCCAGCTTTCGTTGTGCCTGGTTACGTACGTTTTTCGCCATGCTTAGCCTTGTGCGTACCTTAATTGCGGGAAGGAAGTGATCGGAGTCAATGTTCGCACCCCTAATCACTCGTACGTCCAGAACACTCGATGCGTGCCTTCCATCGACTACCACATGATCAATCTGATTCCTCGTCAATTGATCTGGAGATAACCATGTTGCCTTATGAATATTTTTATGGTCAAATCTAGTGCTGCTAACTACCATATTTCTTACAGCAGAGAAATCAATCAGTCTGATGCCATTGTTCGACGTTTCGGTGTGCAGACTGAATTTCCCGATGGTAGGTTCAAATGCGGTTTCCGTGCCTATTTTAGCATTAAAATCGCGTAGTACAATTTTAATGTCATTGCTCGGGCTACGGTCATATACATTTTCTAGGCTCTCGTAGAACTCGTCTTTGTCCTCATCGCTTTTCTCTTCTGTCGGAGCATGGGCACATATAAGTGTTATGTGGAAAAACTTTGTTTTGACTCTTAAGGTGGCTATACGTTCACTCACCGGGTTGAACCTTGAGACCAGGTGTCGCAGTCTCTTGCCAACCACAAATCATCATCCAAACTCGTGCTTGTCCGCATGGCCACTATAGTAGATGTCGCACGTCTTCATGCGCGAACACCCGTCCACCGGATTTCCTGTAAAGCGGTTGTGTCAGCCTTGTATTCTTCGAGGACTTCCGCCAGTTGGATGGAGGCACATCGTCTATACAGTGTTCTAACATTCCAGGTGCATATCCTTAAATCATGGTCCTTAATTCGTTTGCGGTGGTCGTCAACATTTTGGGGGATCCATTTTATTCTTTTCTTACTTCTTGTCATTGCAATAGTTTATACGTCGGTGGCGGGTTGCAAGCCCTGCGCACCACGTCGCAGTTTTCTCCTCCTGACAGGATTTTATTACAGCCGCCCATTCTGGGTCAGACGCTGACCAGGGTACCGCTCATTTTGAGCAGACGTGCCTGGGTTTTAGGTTTCGCCCCTCACAGTTAGTCGTGCTCTAACGGGTGTCAGAGGCACGCTTCCAGGCGTTACCACGTGGAGGTACTCCGTCCGCAGTGAGTAGACTTGAAGTGCAATTGGCAAGGATCACTTTGGGTTTGCCAAGTTAAACCGATCAGAAGCTTTACCTTGCATCACACTCCCGACGCCCTATGAGAAACCATTTGCTTAAATTCTTTCTTGTTTGTTTATGTTGAAAAGGCCGTTGGCTTTCAAACAACATGTTTTTGTTGTTTGTTTCGCAACCAACAGATTTGCCATAAGCATTGTTTTAGCTTTGCGGCCCGTCGTGCTCTACGTCATCGTTATTTTGTTTTTTGTTTTTATTCGGTCTGTTAAATTAAACGTTGATTAAAAATTTATTTCAAGCTTAAGAACATTTTATGAAAGAAGTTATTTATTTAGCATAATGATGGTTAGCAAAATGGTTGCTAATTCTAACCTTGAGATAAAATTATAAGCATAAATTGTTCGGCCTGTGTTGAGGTATTGTTCAGTCAACTGAAGCACTACATTTTGGTCCTGATTTACTTCCCGCTCTTGACCGGGCAATTTTCCAGCGTAAATACTGCCCTTTATGGGAAAAAAAGTCTTTGCGTCACACAACCACCATACTTTTATTCCATACTTCGCCGGTTTAGAAGGAATATACTGGGTAAAACGTGTTCCATCCCTGTATCAAATTAATAATACGTGTAGTATTTCGAAGCACCATATCCGCGGTGTCCCAATCTGCTTCAGCCATTTTTCTGCAAAAAATCTCTGACACAAAAACTCACCTATAAACAAAAGAAAGCTTTTATTACCAAAGTTGCGTTCAGTCTCGATATAAATAACAGAACTTTTTCACTAATTTCGAAATTCACTTTCACAATATCCACGTTACTTCAATATCCACGAACAGCAAACAATATACTGCCTATCAATAACAAATAAGAACAGATCTATAAGCGAAAATTATACGTACTCTCTCAATAACGGAACTATCTTAGGTGATACCAGTGATGCTACAGATCTGAAACAAAAATCGCTATTTTTTAAAGCGATGTTTAAAATCATCACTGAATAGTAGTCATATGGCTATATCAATTTCATCGCAGGTTCCGTGGGACCTTACCACATGCAAGCGTACTAAATTTGTTTAAACATTGATAAAAACCTAACAAGGCGTCGCATCACTTCAAATTTATTTTAATCAATTAAGAACACAGGAATACATAAAACATTGCGCTTGTAATGTAGATGAAAAAATATTTGTGGGTAAAAAAAGGTCCGTAGGGACCTTACCACATATTGAAGGGTTAAGTACACGCTGCAATCATGGGAGTTTGCATCGTATTAAAAAATAGAAAAATGTGACTTGCTAAAAAGCAATTTTTCTAAATTGCAGTCCGCATTTTCTCTTTATTAATACAAATAAAACTACATTTATGTACGATTTATGTTTATACATAGTGCAATTTAGTATATATAGTGCAATTTAGTATTTATCATATTTAATTTCGTCCAGATTTGTATACTTTTTACTCTTAATCGAAGTCGCAAAGGGCTTAATACAAGCATGCTTTATTAAAACTAGCGAAAATTTACTTAAATGTACAACTAAACGGACTTTATTATGGTTTGATTGTACTCAAATTGAGTTTAATCATAGTAAATGCAAACATAAATTTCGTAAAGTGTTAGACGAAACGCTCTATGTATGCATTTACCCTCAAGTTAGCCGTAGTTTATTTCCCCTGTAAAGGAATACACAATTATTATATTTAAGTTCTCCCCACTACCTTGAAGTTTTGTTTTCCTATAAATTATTTTTTTAAGCTTATTATAATTTAAAAGAAAGAAATCGCTGTCAAAATAAGTAACTTTTATTTAATTATTACCAATAAATTGTTTTTGCAATTGACTGATATTTCAGATCTACCGCTTTTGATGCGGGAACACGCATGCGTACAAATTTTACCCGGAAATGAAAAAAATTATCCAGATATACTAAAGTCAGGAAATTTTAGATTTTCATCGTTGCAAAATACGACGTTGCTGCCTTCAAAATTTTGGAAAAGGAATGAAAGTTAATCTTTGACCAACATGCTCAGAAAGTGGAGTAGGAATTGGAGTTTATATTATAAATTATATATTCGAAAATTATAAGATATTATTTGAATTTGTCAATTATTTACGCAAATACAAGTTTATTTAGATAAAATTGCTTTAAACCGATACTTTAAAACGAGATTTTAAATCAAATTCCATTCGCAAATATAAAATTAAACACCGCGTAATATTTTACGTGATACTTATAGAATAGAATTATAATTAATTCAGTTGTGTGTTTTAGTGGAAGCTTGGTGCTTACCGCTTGAGAGCTGGATGGTGACAAGACAGTTTTCTTTCTCAATAGTTCTTTTCGTTAACTTTACGTTCATTCACATTCGTTAAATGATATTCGAAAAACAATTCACAATATGATTTGTACAATTACAATTGAAATGTACTACAATATGTAACGGATATAAGAACATCTCTTATAAGAAAAAACCGCAAATACAATTTCTTTTTTATATGGCTTGGTAGCAAAAATGTTTCCTATAAGAAAAACTTTTATAAGTAAAAAAAGATAAAAGAAATATTTGTTACACACCGGAGAACACAAACGCCTGTGAAAAATAGTTCCTATAAGAAAATATGTTTTGTTGAAGAGAACACTGAAAATATTTTTTCATAAAAGGAGTATCATATTTTTTAATTCATAGTTTTACTTAAATTTTTTTTTCTTAGTTGCCCACGATGGTTACAAAAAAGAAATTTAATAAAACAACATTTTAAATACGTGATACAAACGTTTAAACTAACAAATATAACTTTCTACGTTTCTCGATACAATATAACTGTTATGTAACATTTTTGTATTAGAAACAACTTTCTTTTATCCGTATACATGCGTATAAGAAACTATTTTCTTTTAAACAATAGTTATTGTTAAGTTTCTTATATCCGTTACCTACTGTAATTAAATTTATGGCAAAGTACAATGTAATTTCATTAATTCATAAGTGCGAGATAATGTACAATATAAAAATTCAAAAATATATAAAAAGAAATCAATTAAATGATAAGTATTAACGTCAAGTTTATACATACTCCCGCAACTTAAGTTAGGCTTTGGATTTTGGGCTTTTTTTAGTAGCACATAAAACCGAGGCTAGAGAACGAATGGCTTCTGAGACGATGTGCTGATCTGGCTAGACGACTTCCTCCTTTGATTTTACACGCTTCTGCGTTTTCGACCTTGTTTCGACAATTGCCTTCTTCTGGGCGTAGACAATCGACTGCGTGCTGGACCTCGAACTCTAGGATGTTGCTGGTATAGTAAGGTAAGGTGTAGTCTCTGACACTTGCGCAACTTATCTTTCGATTCACATGACCGTACGGTATGGCTTTTCGCCAAACTGTTGATTCAGTAATGGTACTTTTGGCGACATGTGTCTTTCTTTGGGGCTCATTTTCAAAAACATCCTGCAAAACCGAATTGAGTGGTAGTGATCGCAAAGCTCGATCTTATAAAGGCCCGAATTACGATTGCGGCCGTGTCTTGTAGATCTAGATGAACTATAGAAGAAATCAATCAAATGATGAGAGAACATTAGGGATAAGGTTAGATTGAAATAAGGATAAAACCAGTACAGAAATTTCAGTCAGGCATACTGACTGATAAATACCATCACCCAATAATAATTCCTATACAAGATAATTAATTACCAAATTTGATTATCCTCCAAGTGCCGGTTTAGAAATTATGGGAGAAATATTAATTTTCCAAACAAGGTCATTTTGTATGGGAGGTACCAGAGGGTGATCCGGTATAATCCATATTCATTCCCGATTCAAATTATCATAACTGTACAACTTACGCAAAATTCGACTGTATTCACTGTACTTACAAAAATATATGTATTTAAAACTATGGGGGTATGTTCGGTATTTTGTATGGGAGGTACCAGAAGGGGTGCGTCAAATAGTTATGTTTTGTAAGGTTTTGCTTCCTATCACAAGATAAATTAATTGACCAATTTTCATTACCCCCCAAGTGTCCGTTTGGAAATTATGGGATAAATGTTAATTTTTCAAAAATAGGTAATTTTGTATGGGAGGTACCAGAAGGGGTGGTCCGATATAATCCATATTCATTCCTGATTCAAATTTTCATAACTGTACAAGTTACGCCAAATTTGACTGAATTAATTGTACTTACAAAAAAAGATATGTATGTAGGACTATGAGGGTGAATTCGGGAACCAGAAGGGGTGCTTCAAATAGTAAGGTTTTCTGAGGTTTTGCTTCCTATCGCAAGATAAATTAACCGACCATTTGTCATTATCCTCCAAGTGTCCGTTTGGAAGTTATGGGAGAAATATTAAATTTGCAAAAATAGGTCATTTTGTATGGGAGGTACCAGAAGGCGTGAACCGATATAGTTCATATTCATCGCTGAGTCCAGTTTTCATATGCAAACATCATATGCAAAATTTGAGTGAATTCAGTTTAGTTAGCATTTTCCTTTTTCGCAGCTCTTTCCGCTCTTTGGGCTAAAAGGTCATCCAATGACTTTTGCAGCCTGAGATCACTTTCTTCTCTTCTCTCCATATACTCTTGGAGAGTCGTCTTCCTTCTCTTCGATGTTGAAGGCATCGTATCTTATTGTTCTGAAAACCAAAATCCATAAATATGACACCGGCTTGTATAGTTTTTGGTTTTAAACGAATACCTGATATCGGGGAAGTTGTTTCTTCAGTGCTGGGCAAATCATTAGACTCCACCACAGCCTCACTGTCGAGTAAATATTCCGGATTCAGTGATCGCTTTTCCTGTAGAAGGTCCTCCAGCTCACTATATACATATAAAATAAAAATGTCCATTAAGTAATGAAATAAATATGTGAATTTTCAAGTGTTACCTTTGGAAAGGGCACGTTTGTCTATTGCGACCACTTTTAGAGTTGTAGAGCCGCATCCGCTTGTACTGGCGCTCCAAACTAAAAAACTTTGCCTCAACCTGGACACTATTTTAATTGTGGCCACTCTCCCGAAGCTCTTCAGCAATTTTGCTCCACATTTGTTTTTTCGTTTTCAAACTTGCAGTCTTCCCAACCTTAGGGCGCAAGTCTTTAACTTTAGATATTAAAAACTTTGTGGATGCTTCGAGCCACAAAGTTTTTTTTGCATCTGCCTCCGTACTGCAACATGCCGATTGCTGACTATCTGTTGATGTCTCCTGTGTGCCTTCAGATGTTATATTCGGCGAAAATATTATTTCGTCGTAGAGTTCCTCTCCTGCCGCATGCTGTGCTACAGCTCCTCTATATTCCTCATCTGTAAATATAGTAGTAAGATTTTCTTTTATAAACATATGCTTTGTGTGGCCATTATACAGATATGGCCGGCCGAAGCAGACAGCCAAAATATGTATTGCATTTCATACAGACACACGCTCCGGTTTATGGCCACATATTCAGTTTGAATGAGTACTTACCACCTTGAATTTTTCCGAGTGTTCCCGGTGAACATTGTAGTTCTAGTATTTTCTTGTTGTTATTATTCATTTTAATTTTTAAATTTTTTAACAATTTCTCACTCACTTGTTACACTTAGGGAAAACAATAAAACGAAAAGTATATACGAAAATATATATACATCAGCTGTTTACAAACAGATGTTGATTACTTGATAGTTTTTACTGGATGTCGTTCGCGTACTTTTTGCGATATTTTTTACTGAGAGAGTAAAATTACTTTTACTCTCCGGATATTTTTTACTTGATATTTTCTGCTGGAAAAGTTCTCGAACACAGCTAGAATTTTCTTCAGTTGGAAAGACGTTTGTCTTCCATTTTAAAAAAAGGTCCGAACGCACATTAAAAATACAAATTTAGCTTAACAGTTTAGCCTTATAAGTTCAATAAAAAATTTGTAAATTCTATATATTATACCAATAGATAGCTCTTCGATACTACACATCTTTCTCAAAAATAACTTTAAATGGTAAAATGTTATCTTCGCCCTATGATCAAAACTAATTATTCTGTCAGTGTTTTATTGCTAATTTTATTTTGTCACGCATAAAATCCAGCTGCGTCACGCCCACCCCCTACTGATCGAAAATAAAATTTTTTCGTTTTTAATTTTCGCAGTTAGTGGTTACATTAAAATGTGCACTTTTAATATATAGTATATAGATATTAGGGAGGCAGCGCAAATTCAACTTTAGATTTTCGCTTATTTGAGCAAAATCTGACAACTTTAAAGCGTGTCCCAAAGATGTCATAATGTTTTACACTGTATATTTTTAAGATAGTTTTTAAAATTTGTTTATTTACTCTTGGATTCTTTGTTAAATTAATAAAAAAATTCTTATGTTGTTAGGAGTCCATAATAGTAAATTTTAAAAAATACCCTTCTGTGCCAGTGGATCTGAATTAGGAAAAATCTTAAAATCATATATGCGAAGATTTTATTGGTAAAATATTTTTTCGTATATTGAGAATATAATATCAAAAATGTTTCTTTTATGGTGTTAAATTTACCCACAAATATAACTTCAATCAATAACTTGCAAATAATTTACACTTGCCTTTTTGTAATTAATTCTGTACTTTTGAACGGATAGTGGTTACAATACATTACACCCAGTAGGGAGCCGATTATTTCCAAATCATCTTGAAAACAACTCAGCTTTAACCACCATTTTAAATTTCATCGAGGTACCATTATCCGTTCAAAAGTTTGCACTTCTTAGTTTTCTTACACTATTATAATGTGGTAACAAAACTAAGCATATCGGTTCAGATTTAGATATAGCCCCCATATATATGTGTGTCTCACGATATTTACTTTTTTAGAGAGGTAGTTAAGTTTGATTATAATTATAAACAACAAATGAACCCTTGACTTACAAGTATTGCATATCATTTGAAAGGAAATAACATAAAGTATAATATTTACAAAAAATAATTAAAAGCACATTTTATTTTGGTCATAATTCTGAGTAAAATTTTAAATTTTGTCAAAACGTATTATTTGGAGAAATAATATCTTATATGAAAAATAGCGTAAAACAAACGGACTGGAATATCTTAACGAAATTATGGAAAAATGTACATAAAATTGTCCTTAAAAAAACTAATAACAATATGTTGCCATATCTTACAACAAAATACCCAAAATTCCCAAAACGGTGTAAATATGCTCCAAAATTCCGATTTTTTTACTAAAATTGCCATACTGTCTTTGTTTATGGCAGGGATGTTGAAATACGTTACGGCTAACTAGTCCAAATATGTGATCAAAAAAATATATAATGAGCTTCCTCGTTGGCGCTTTGCTTTGATTTGAGAATTTTAAAAACAACGATTTTTTTTCAAAAATGGGTTATTTTTGACTTCGCCTGCCGGGAAACCATTTTGCTGAACTGATTCAAATTTGGCATTAAATGCATCTGCATGGACATTTCTATGAGAAATAAAGAAATTGCTACCTCCCTGAAGATTTTTTTACAAGCGAAAGAATATGGTCGCCTTTTGCAAAAAAAACATTAAAAATATGCCTTTTTTAAATTTTACTTGCGGTGCTTATAACTTTTGACAAAAATTTTGCATCATTCTTTAAGCAATTTCGTTCAGAATTTGCAAAATGAACAGCTGAACTCACAATCTTAAAAATACTAAATCAACCTCGTCTAAAAATTACACAATTTTTTTTATTATCTCAAATATCTCTTGATTATTATTATTTCCAAATCATCTCGAAAACTCAGCTTAAACTATTTTAAATTTCATCGAGATACCATTATCCAGTCTATTCTGACGTGGTTACAATAGTCACCACGGTTACAATAGACTACTTTGGTTACAAAATAAAAAAAAATCGGTATTCCGAATCCTTGTTACCGTGACAATTGTTACCTGCCAAAAAGGAGGTAACAAAGTAGTTTCAGCCATTTGAAATAATATTTTAAATTGTAAAAAAATTTTAAATTGTTGAAGTCGTGGGTAAAACACTTCTACCCCCTTTTGCTATGGAGATGTAGTGGCAAAATGTGTGGAAAGGGAACAACCGCCAAGAAACCTGCGGGACAGCTGTGACCAATTCACCATGACACAGTATTTGTCCAATATTTTCGACTGTCCACTAAACTAGGGTACGTGTCGTCTCCTTAAGATCATTAAAATTTGTATAAATATCTAAAAAGTACAAATATATTTACTTTTCTCTGTATTGTGTTTTCATTTTGTGTTTTTCAAATTCAAAAGTTAGCTTTGAATGGTCAATAATTTACATTTCACCACAAGGTGAACTTTTTCTTGTTACGAAATTGCCAGAATACCCGCAACAAGAATTGGAATCAAAATTGTAACAAATTTATAGTGAAAAACTTTTGTAACCAAATTATTAGAATAGGGCGTTCACAAGTTACAAAATTAATTCCAAAAAAAAAACGTGTGTGCTGCTAGTTAAAAAATTTTATAATTCATATAAGTATGACAGTTAGCCCGAATAACCAGATTTATATGCCGAAACAGAAAAATACGATGTTGTTCTGCATACACCGATGCTATCTGGTGCTTTGGAGACTATACAAAGCGAGGAACAATGTTTAAAACCAAAAAGAATGAGACCGAGTAAAAAGATATTCACATCAAGACTTGCTACGTGTTTTAAATAAACTAAAAATTAGTTTCAGAAATGAATTTTAAATCGCAATTCTACATGCCAATATCGAGAAATTTTAAGAAAAGCAAATGGCGAAATAATTGCGTTGGAATTCCACCATTATTAATTCATTGGTATACCCAACTTTTTTTTCAGAGTATCAGGCACCGAAGACCATCTTGCGGAAATAATCAAAGCACCTGGCCTTGAGCACACACTAAATATGTCTAATATACCAGCAGAAACTAGTTTGGAAATATCTAGAAGAAAATAATATTTCAGACTACAATGGCATTTGTCTCTGGCACAAACACGTCGAAGACAGGGAATTTAAAGGAGCATGTAATCTTTGAAAAACGATTTGGTATAGATATTTTATTTTTATCACTTCTTTGAAATTATTTTAGCAGCTGTATTCATGGATGCAAACATAGGAAATCAGTATATGGTCCGGAAATAGGTGTATTTAAAAAATGTAAGAAACATTGACCGAATATCCAACAGCATTCTTTTGTGATTGGATTAACGCATTCCGGAGTAAATTAAATTTCAAAATTTGCGTATGAAAAAATAACGAAAGACTTTCCACGCAATGATTACAAAAAATTTTTGAAATTAATAACAAATTTGATCAAAAAAAACCTAAAATGTTTGGTCATCGGACGCTTGTGGCCAATACCTGTCTATCAGTAGACGAACAACCATGCCTTTATTAGAACACCGAAATGACTTCAGGGCGAAGTTGACCAAATATAGTAGGAATAACCAAGGGCGTAGCCAGGATCCAATGTAGGGGGGGGGGGGGGCAGTCGGTTTTACATTTCATATTAATAGTATATTGACAAAAAAAACTAAGTATATAACGAAATATCAATGCTCATTGTTTTCACAATATTTTATTAAACAAAGTTAGACTAAATTTTTTTAAAAAAATTTTGATCATCGAATATTTATTTTTATTCATCTTAGTTGTTTTGTTTTGGACATATGAAATTTTAGGCCGCAATTCTTAAGGGATTTACAATTTTGTTTTTCTAGTGTTTATTCTGATTTCCTTATCGTTATTTTTTTTAAATGTGTTAAAGTCGATGAAAAAATAATTTTTAACTTTTATTTGAAAAATTTTTGGGATTTCGGATCCAAAAATTTTGAACTTCCGCAATTATTGTGACCATATGTTACAAATTGAACTAAGTGCAAATAGAAGCAAAAACTTTATTGTCCTGCTCACAAATATTATTCGATTATAACAAATCTTAATATAAAACCTGGAGAAGTTTTAAGAAATTCTTCTGTAAAAAATAATATATACCAAAAATGCATTTTTAAACTGCAACTAAAAAATATTTTGTGTTTACAAGTAGGCTAAGTAGTGCGGTTTTCAAGGGCGTAGCCAGGATCTAATGTAGGGGGGGGCAGTCGGTTTTACATTTCATGTTAATATTATAGTATGTTTACAAAAAAAAGTACCAAAGGAAAAATTAATACTCATTGTTTTGACAATATTTTATTTAACAAAGGTAGACTCGTATAAAATAATTTTTATTCATCTTTGTTGTTTTTTTTTGATATATGAAATTTTACGCCGCTATTCTTGGTCGATTTTTAAAAATTTTTTCTTGTGTTATTTGAAACAAAATTGTGCACAGAATGAACGTTTTTTTATTCTGAATTCCTTATCGTTAGTTTTTTTTTTAAATGTGTCAAAGTCGATGAAAAAATGAATTTTTGACTTTAATTTCAAATATTTTTTGGGGTTTATGGGCTCAAATCGATTTTCGCAGACTATAGTTTTCGGATATGCCGTCTTCAAAAAATTTGTTTTAAATAAGTCGTGCTTATCTGAAATCCTAACTATAGCTTGTCGAAAATCTATTCAACCCCTTAAATCACTATTCAATGTAAAAAAAAACTTTAAAAAAAATTTTGTACGAAACCGTCATTGGAAATCAAAAATCTAATAATGCAATAAGATTCCGAATCAGGTTAACACCGTCGAGTTCGGTCTTCTTAATTTTTTCGACTACCACAGAGTTCTTTTTCGCTGAATGTAATCTACAAATCCAAAGAACTAATTAATTTAGTCTCACGTCTTATTAAAAGAATCGATTCAGAAATCGAGTACGGAATATTTTTACTGTGTTCGTTTAAGGGCTGCATCCGGAAATACCTCATTCTGTCAACCCAATTTTCCAAAACCTTGTTAAAGCCTTCGGACTGTAGCTCACGGATTGCTTTGATGATATTGGCCTTAAGTGTTTGAATCGCTTCTGGATTAAAATAAACTATGATTTTAAAATCCGGGACCGATCGTGGCATTGTGGTTAGAACACGTGACACGTGACTACCATGCAGGCGATCCCGTGTTTTTCTTTCATTGCCGGCCCCTCGATGTTGTCGGCAGCAACGTCACAGTATAAGTGTCGAGTCAATCGGCATGTCTAGTAAAAGCTTCTCAAGCAGTGACGTTCGCATTCGTTGATAAACAAGAAGGTGCCGTTAGTTGTGAATCTAAAAATAAAAAGCGTGTTAGTTCACAACAACGCTAGAAGCTATCCCATACCTCATTCATGGGGTGTAAAGGAAAATTAAGTTTTTTTTATGATTTTAAAATTAACTTGTATTTGGTCCACCTTCTATACCATTTGACAAGAGTGTAACGTGTTAAGGGAGACACGTTGGACCTTAATCTATCTGGGTGGCTGGCTGGTGTGCAGGAGAATTGGAGTAAATTTTTCAAAATTTAGTTTAACTTTCTAAATAAAAACATAACTTCCTAATGAAAAACTGGAAGATATTTCAATTTGGTACATTTACATACATACTAAGCATCTTTCTTGCAAGTGCACTAAATACAGCTCAAATTTTGCACAATCTATTCGCTTATTGAACGTTAACTTACGAATACAAAATGGGGCTCGTTCTGCGTATTAGTACTTCCAATACAAGGAAGTCTGCATTTTTTCAACAATTTCAAGGAGGAACTCTTAATATTTTGTGAATCCATTAGCACTTTCTAAACTGTAACCATTTCTACAGCTTTGATACATGCTTGTAAACTTCGGGCCAACACCACTGCACAAGCATGACAATAACAATACATAAGTACTTTTACTTAAAAATCAGTTAATTTCATTGACTCAGAGTTTAAAATATCCACTAGAATTTTGGAGAATAAACATAGGCTGAAATTTTTTATAAGTCCGTTCACCTTAGTGAAATTTCAGTACTATTTTATTTTAATTTTCTTAGATTTTGATAGATTTTCCTACCTGGCTACGCCCTTGGGAATAACTGGTGTGGAAAATAAAAAAAGATATCACAGCGAGACCTTCGCTACGACCCAAGTGAGCTGAAAGCGGCTGCGAAATTAACCTAACCTTACCTAAGAAATTTGTAAGGCTATGTCTAAATTTCTAAACCGTCAAAATAGAATGTGTTTGTTATTCTCTATCCCATGAATTTATCGATTTAATAACTAAGGTCAAGCTTGCTAATAAGATGTTTGTTACAAAGCTAGTAATAATACAGCAAAATCTATGCTATTTGCTTCGCAGAGACAATGTAGTAATTTTGAAAGAATTATTTGCCAAGAACACAAAAAAAAAGTCCCAAGTTATTTGGCTGATTTAGACGAATATTGTGGAATGAACATTATTGCTAACTTCAAAACAGTTAATAACTGCGCCGAAAGAGGAATACAGGTAGTTCAAGAATACTATGAACCAATTACAAAAGATAAAAAAAGATCAAATGTATACAACTTTTGTATTTATAGTTTCACTTGGTATAAATTTATTCGCATTTTCGAAGATGCTTCTTTACAAAATTTAAGAATGAAATAGAAAAAAGTATTGTAATTTTCAATGTACTTGCTGAAAACAAAATACATGTTTAGATAATAATATTTTAATACCAAAAAAGTGGGCTACTCATACACGAACAATTGCTGCTTTGTCGCACCAATTTTCGAGAAAAATACATTCCTTAATCAAAAACTTAATTAATTTCCCTTTACACCCTATGAATGAGGTATGGAATAGCTTCTCGCGTTGTTGTGAATTAACACCAGGGTGCACACTTAATATTTTTTAATTCAGTAGAATCGACAAAAAATATCGGTAGAATTGAATAAAAATCGGTAGAAAGTGTATTTTATTAAAAGAAACGTAAAACATTACAAAATATAAACATATATTTGTACTTATTGCATGTATAAAACAATATAAATAACAGGAACTCAGTTTTTGTACATATATATGTTTTATAAAGTTACTAACATAAATTTTAATTGACTGGCAAACATTTGTAATTAATAAGATTATATGCTTATATAAGCTTTTGTACAAAGTTATTAGGTCATTGGGGGAATATGTAATTCATATCAACACACATTTCATTGGCAAATATTAGGTTGCTTATAGATTCAGTTTTTACCCGATTTCTTCATTAGGTTTTTATTAATTTCATTAATAGGTTTTTATTTTTACTACCTCTCTGCGTCTGCACTGCTATATAGCAAAATAGCCTATCTGCACATATATCGACATAAATTACTAAATAACAATTCGTTAAACATATTCTTTTCTCCGCGCAAGGTTTTCCGAACTCGGACTAAATTTCCTTTAAATATTTCTTTAACCTTTACTTTTTTAAACAAAATAAACGATCGCCACTCACTATTCAATGTTTCTTCACAATCCCCAGAGGACGGAAATGCTTTTAGCAATGGTAAAATTGTTGGCATATCAAAAGACTGATTTTTTTTGCGTTTTAATATTATAACAGTTTTAATTTATGGTTACTGAATTCAAATCTTTTTTTTAGTTCATCACACAGACTTATATAATAATTAAGTAAATCTTTTTAATATTATCATTTAAGAGATCATGCGTTTCTAAACAGTCATTACATTTTAATCCAAACTACATTGAAGAAAATGACAAGAAATGAGAGTGATGCCAGTCATCGTTTGAAAAAATGCAAATATTAAGAAAGTGTTGCTACAAACGATACTCACAGCAATTAAAAGTTGCTACAAAAAAAAAATCGGTAGATTTCAGGCCCTGTGTGGTAGAATCGGTAGATTGTAAAATTTACCAAAATAATCGGTAGAATCTACCGAATATCGGTAGAAGTGTGCACACTGATTAACACGCTTTCTATTTTTAGATTCACAACTAACGGCATCTACTTGTTTATCGACGCATACAAACGTCACTGTTTGAGAAGCTCTTACTAGACACGCCGATTGACTCGACACTAATACTGCGAAGACAACATTCGAGGGGAGCCGACAATGAAAGAAATTTTTTTTTTTTTTTCTTTTAAGATGACTGGAGCCAGGATTTGAACCTGTAATCTCCCGCATGGTAGTCGCGTGTTCTAACCACTATGCCACGGCCGGTCCCAATCCCTTAATCAATCTTTGTAAAAATATAGAATTTACTGAAAACCTGACCTTTGACATCTATGGGGCACGGAAAAAAGTCGTCCGATCCTCAGATTTCCGTCATTTATTTTTTACGTCAACATGCCCAAAATTCAGTTTGAACATGAACAATGAGATCAGCTGTTGAAGTGTCGGCAGATGTGTTAGTGATGATAGAACAGCGAAAATATTATAGAAGAGATGATACTTTAATATAATATTGTACAGAAATGTACTATCAGTGTTGACTAATGTGCGATAATAATTTTTTTCAAAAGTTATTGTGTTAAATGTACTAAAAAGGATATAAATATCCTTATAAATAACACAAACATCTTTGCTTTACTTTTTTTCCAATATTACTATTTAGCTGGACAAATTTTATCTTAGCTGGATACTGGACAGTATAAAAAAGGCTGGACAATCCAGCCGAATCCAACCCGTCTGGCAACAGTAGATGAGGCACATTTTTACCTCAGTAGATTCGTCAATAAGCAGAATTTCCGCATTTGGGCGAATGATAATCCAAGAGTGATTGTCGAAAAAGCATTGCGCCCACAAAGAGTGACTGTTTGGTGCGGTTTATAGGCTGGCGGCATCATCGGCCCGTATTTTTTCCAAAATGAGGCCAGTCGGGCAATTACTGTGAATGGCGTTCGCTGTCATGAGATGATAACGAATTGGAAGACATGGTGCCTCTTGCCACAGAGCTAACGAAACAATGGCCGTATTATCTCACGTGGTGGCGATGTCAATTGGCCCCCAAGATCATGTGATTTGACACCGTTAGACTTCTTTCTTTGTGGTTATTTGAAAGGAAAGGTGTACGTTAATAAGTCAGCAAAAATTCAAGAGCTAAAGGATGGGACAATTCGGCACATGAACGGCATAGAACCTCAGCATCATCGAAAATTTGGACCATCGGATGGAGGTGTAATTTGTGTTTAACTTTACATAATACATTTCACACAAATCTTCTTAAAACAAACTCTATTGGCATTAATTGCCAAAAGTAAATGGTCTTAAACCGAATTCATCATATCAACAAAACAAAACAAGAAAAATGCAAACACGGGTTTATCGGATTCGTAACATTTGTTTGCACTTATAATAACTATAGAACATTTTGTAGCACAATTTTTCATAGACTACCATTAACATGAAATTAGAAACAGTTTAAAGTAATAAATAGCATACAAAATTTTATTTTCCTTTGTCATATTGAAATAATAATCGGATACCAATTACATTATATTCTGGTTTTGATTGTTTATACATCACGAAAATATTTCATTTATTTCAATTCATGAATGAAAAGTGTCTATTTAGATATTTTTCAATGTACGCAGTGATTACGAAGACCATTTCCTAGACGATGAATACATGCAACGGCTCTTTCCCATATGATATGACTAAAAACTCAAAATAAAGTTCTCAAATTGATTGTACAATTGTACAAACGCCAAGTTATAGCAGTATTATTGAAGATGTGATTCGTTTATGAATACTGTTTTCTCGAAATTTGCTTATAACTTTTTATGAATAAGGCCGTAAATCTTATAACAAAACTCGTTACACAAATTCCCCTATAAGCCTACAACAATTTCCTTTAAATGTAGTGTAGTTTGTACCTACACTGACCCAGCAAAGGTTACTGATACTGGGATTTTTTAAATGAGAAGAAAAATTTGCCGCACTCGCTCCATAGATGGTAAGCTTTTAAAACAATCACAAATAGATTACAGCGCCATCTGGAGAGTTTGGCCCTACTTTTAACAGTTTGACGCCAACTGCAATATCTTGAACATTACTCTTTAGTGTCCATCCAAGATATTGGGAACAGTTTCAGTGAAAACCAATTCCCTGACTGCCCTTCACACGATGTATGCCAATTGTCATACAGAAATTACATGTAATTTAATATATAATGCATATATCATAGAATATAATATACAATAGAAGGCAAAAACTAACTATGTAATAGTGTTTTTTATAGAGACGGAGTGAACTTTTGCTTTAAATAAAGCCTAAGAATTCAGCTGAGGAACAGAAGGACACAGACTATATAATCGATTTTTATAGTGTTGCAATAAACTCGAAAAATACTATGATTTTATTCAGTTGTGTATATGTTTAATTTAAGTGTAGTGTTTGTTTTATGTTAAAAACAGTACAGTGAAATCAATTTCAGTTACCGAGTTTTCAATGAAATTACTTATCTGTAGGGTTAGAGATAGGACTTTCGACACATATAGTAAGACTGGTGAAAATTTTCCTGTCAACAACAGTAAAAAAAGTAAAATTCAATATTACTGGGCATATAATTTCTCCAGAGAATCAGGATTCTCTTGAGCTCAGATCTACTTCTTAGTGTCTCAACAAATAAAAATAAAACAAATTTTCATTATTTTCTCCAGAAACTATAGAGATGTTTGTCTCAGCTCAACCAAATCTAGCAGCTGAAAGTGATGTGGACGACAAAATTAGTGATGATGGCAAATAAAAAAATATGGAAATATTATGTTTTAAATGTCCAATACATGAAAATATAACTGTTTTTATTATAAAAATCAATTGTTTCAATGTTTCAAACGTTACTCTTAGCTTAATAAACAATAAAAAAATTTCCACCCAGATCATCAAAATACTTCTGTGTGCCGTTCTTTAGGAAGTGAACGAATATTTACATATCCAGAAAATTTGTAAACAAAATAAGAAATAGAGTTTCAAGTGAAATTTTAGTTGGCCAAAAAATATTTTTGTAAATATATACTATGTGTTTTACTAAGAATTAACAACTTTTCTGACTAACCACAACACCAGATTTTCAGAATAATTTTTATGTTTCATTTCATATTTGTTTGTATTAAAATAATAGTTATTTTTTTAATAGATAAAGGCATTTTTTATTCATTTTTGTTTTAGACCGGATCCCGGGAAAATTAAATAAATATCCCGATTTCGCAGGAAATGAAATATGGCAGGAAATCAAAATCACTAACTCTTATGCTCTTTCAATCAGTCGTCACTCAAACAGCGCACACGCGAAGCGGATTTTCTTCAAGTACACTGAACAAATAATGTTGGTTATGCTCACACAATTCATTATGATTTAAAGGGCTTTTGGGAACACACAATGCCATTTATATTACAAAAAATTTAAGGAATGTAGGGAATACGTTAACCTGTCACATTTCTGTAAAAAGTTACAATAGAAAAACAAAAACATTATAATCGCTATCTACGCATTACTAATTGACAAACAAGAATAATAAATAAATTTTCCCAAATTGCAAGTTCTGTAGAACTTGCATATAGCAGAACGCCGTTATACACTATCACGGGATAAGGGGAGATATTATATACATTTAATGTTATATGTTTTTAAGTTAAAAAAAAAAATTAATTTAACATTTTTTTTATTAAAAAATTCTTTCAGAAATAATACCACTAAGTTTGAAATATAGATTATTTTTAAATATTTTTATTGAAGAGCTCTTCCCATTTCTCATAATTAAATGTATTGAAACAATTTTAAAAGAATTATAAAATAATTTAGACATGTATTTCCTATATTCCTTAAATGATGTTTAACATAAAATGCATTTTTATATATTATTTTAGTTGTCATTACCATTTTATTCAGCTCACTCGGCAAAAATATCGAAACATCCATTTAACATGTTCTCCCGTTACTGTATCAGTAACGACTCAATGAAAACATATGCATAATTGTGTTCTGAATACGCAGTCCTGGCCTAGAGTGCTCAATCCATCGGTTTACCTGTGCAAATATTTTTTTTTACATTTATTCCCTTTTAGGTTATAGTGAACAATTGTTTAAAACTGATAAATTTTTTGATCGTCAAACATGATCGCTGATGTGGACCCCACTTTATGGTTTCTTAGCTTCAATTTTATACTTTTTTTTAAATAATTACTAAGGCTTATTAATACTAAGTCACGGAAGGCTGTCGTCGTCATTAACGGGTCACACAAATTTTTGTGCACATCTCATCATTGATGACACACATATTACACACTTATTTCTAGGCAACAGACAACACAAAGATGTTATGTTATCAACATAAATAAAACTTTTGTTATGGACTCTTCGCCCCCTGATCAAAAATAAATATTCTCTCAGTATATTTATAGAAACCGGTCGAACCGTTTTCGCAGTTACATCAAAATGTACAGTAGGGTAATAACTTTTTGCATTTTTTGCAAATATCAAATCTCCCCAGACAAAATCGTGTAGGGCATGGAAAAATATTAAGAACTGCGTTTTTAGTTTTTCGCTATCGTTAAAAAAGGTTACGCACCAAACGCGTTAAAGTTTTGAATCAAACAAAGTTTAAAATTTTTTTTTATTCAAATAAAAATAGTACAAGATATATATCCGCTTTGTAAAACATCGCGTATTTTGAACCTAAAGTTTATATCTTACAATACTTACTTTTAATCATTTATTGTTATTATTTGTTTACATACTTACATATGTATAAACCATATTTAAAAAAAATTGTTATTAAAAAAAAATTAAAAAAACATATATTAAAGGCATTTTAGAAATCGCTGTCGGTGTGTAAGGTTTTTTTTAGCAAATTGAACTGAAATAGTTTTTTTATCATCAATACAATATTTGCCATTAGAAAAGCCCTGGGGAGAATATTGTCCAAAAAAAGTTATTACCCTAATGTACAGTTCTTTTTAAATATTTGTTTGGGAGTTTTTGGAAGAATCCTTAAAATGCCATAGCTCCAGAACCACTGGCCGATTTCCATCAACAACTTACCCTGAAATAAACCATATACACTGGACCGATTTCCATCCCCAACTTATTCAGAAACTTTGTAAAAAAAAATCAGTCGAAACGTTTCCGCATTAGGAGTATGTCATTACTTACATATATTGTTAACGTTGCAGGAATCACACTACCTATACCTATACCGCGTCATAAAAATATGAAAATGCAACGCATTGTGCAGCGTGACGTTCCATTACTTTGTTTTGAAGTGTTCCATAGGAAAATTGCCGACACTTTAAGCAATTAAATTAAAATCTAAATCTTATAATAAAATTTACACTTATTCCCCCTATAAGCCTACATGAACTTGCATTAAAATAGTTCGTTTCCACAGAGACGCAGCAAAGTTTAAAAATAAGTGAGAAATATATCCATATATAAGATGGTAAAATGCGTCACTTAAAAATTTTTGTTAAAAACCGGGAAATTTCTGCAAAATTAAAATAATCGCAAATAGATTACAGCGCCATCTAGAAATTTCTCTATATTTTTAACAATTTTACACTATCTGCAATATCTATCTAAAGTATCTGCAATATCTAAGTATACATTTATATGACAGATATAAGATGGTAAAATGCGTCACTTAAATTTTTTTTGTTAAAAACCGGGAAATTTCTGAAAAATTAAAATAATCGCAAATATATTACAGCGCCATCTAGAAATTTCTCTATATTTTTAACAATTTTACACTATCTGCAATAAGATATTGCAAATAAGATATTGGGAACAATTTTAATGGAAATGGGATTTTTAAAATTCCCTGACTGTCCTTCAGACTATGCATGGCAATTTAATCACACGGAATTTACAAATAAAATAATATACATACATATTTGTATTATTCATTTTCTTTTTGTTAGCGAAATAGCAAGCCCTTAGTTAAAAATTGTACTACTTAATATAACTAAATGCGATCAATTATTTTTTCTATAGAGATAAAATATTTTTTAAGTAAAATTTTCAATATTTTGAATATTATAACAACACTTATGTTGTCATAACTCAAAAACAAGTTATCCGATTTTATTAACTAAATTCACAAAAATTTAGTTTTACAATATCTTTAAACAATGAATACAATTGTTTTTTTATACGATCAATAGTTTCAAAGCTATGAAACTAATTGTTAAGCAAAAAATAAAATGAATATGGACTATATCGGCCGACCTCTCCAATACCAAAAGAAACCTATTCTTTGAAAATTAAAAATTACCCCAACCATTGAAAATAAATATTTTTGAAAATGAGCGAATTCACTTAATTGTGAATAAATTCCAAAAGAATCAATAGATTTTAATTACCGATACTCAACTTGTTGACTGCGATTTATCGCAAATATCAATCAATTATCAATAAATATGATTTTTGGTTTGTTTTCGATTTTTTATGAATTCATATGTATTATGATGGTTAAAGGCTTCATATGGCAACACCACAACAAATTTTTTGTAAAAAATAGGAAATTTCTGGAAAATTAAAATAATCACAAATAGATTACAGCGCCATCTAGAAATTTCTCCTTACTTTTAACAATTTCTGGAAAATTAAAATAATTCAAATATATTACAGCGCCATCTAGAAATTTCTCCTTGCTTTGTTACCTCAATAGCACGCCATCTGCAATATCTTACAAACAATACCTTTTTGGTAGACAAAAACTGCCTGCAGGGGGACTCGCTTATATATGTAGATTATATAGATAAGAGTGTGCTGTTCGCTCATTGCCCTCTTTCACTCAAATATAGCTTTAGCGAGCTCTGTCAAACGAATCAAGCGACATTTTTTGTGGTATGTAGTATTTGATCTGTAGTTATTAGAAAGTGGAACATGATTTTTTTAGACGACTTTATGAAAACTTGGTGAGGTGGAAGCTTTTTAACATTCACAGCATATATATTCTAATAAAATTGTTAAATTCCGGGCTGTAAATCTTTTCATAATGTTATGTTAAATATAAAATAGAAAAGTTTTCTGTTGTTTGAATGATTTTTGGTAATTTGATAAGTACATATGTACTTAATGCATATGCATGCGACCGTATTTTTTGTATTATTTTGATTGATATTTTATTGAAATATAATAATTAAAATTATTTTAAAACGCACGTCCGAATACTTTGGCGATCATCACTAGAATGACGCTTTGCTCTTTATTTCAGAAACTTCAAACTTAGACTAGAGTACAATAGTTCGTGAAATACAATATAAAAAGGATAGAAAGAGACGAATGTATGTGTTAAAAGAAACTTCTGGAATACGTACAAAAGAGAATTAAAATATGACTGTAAAATAACGGTCATTTGTATGTATATACGTACATCGATTAAAAAGGAATACATAAACATATTGCAACATTGAAAACGAAACGTTTTTGCTAATATGTATTCATTTTAATTTAATCCTATAGCAAAAATTAGCAAAAAGTTTTGCTAAAATTTAATTATTTAATTTTTTTTAGTTCTTAAGTTCTTAGTTTTTAAAAAATTAAAAAAATCTAGTATTTTTTAGAAATAAAAAATTAAAGTTGGATTTGAACTGAAGACCGTCGCGGTTTAACTTACCCCCGAAGACAGTTAGCCCAAACTTCGAGTTCGCGGCGAGCGTCTTAATTGCAGATTTGTTGTGGAATTACTTCGCCACACAGATACATATTCTCTATGTTAATACCCAGCAAACCAAATGTCCCGAAATCGTTAAGATTTCGTTACGAATTTCGGCAAAAGAACCCGATTTCGGTACAGATTTCCGTAAGATTTCGTGCCGAAAAACGTATGGAAGGGTTGACACGATGTCTGCAAGATTCGTTGGGAGAAATTCGCTTGTTTTTGCCGACAAATCTTTCAGATATCTTATCGAATTCTGAAGTAAAATATTTGGGAAATTCTGAAAATTTTACCGACATGTCGAGCCGATCTGACAGAAATCTGTTATAGAATCGCAGAAAATTCTGAGAGTTTTCCCGACATTTCGTTCAGATATCTGACAGACATCTGTTATAAAATCGTACGAAATTCTGAAAGTTTTCCCGACGTATCGTGCAGAAATCTTACAGAAATCTGTTATAAAATCCTAGAAAAGTCCGATATATTTGCGAAGTCTGTACCAAAATTATAAAAAAGTCTAATATATGTTTTATGTTTATGTTACATGTTTTACCACTTTCACTTTCTTATGTTCACCTTACAAACGTGTTTATTACTTCAATTCACTGTTGACACTGTTGAAAACAAAGAACACCAAAGAATCATAAGCAAATAAATCAAATTACGGTACTTGTGTCACAACGCACAAGTAGAGACAAAATTCCCTCAGCCTGCGCACAAGCAGAGACAAAATTCCCTCAGACTGCGCACAAGCAGAGACAATATTCCCTCAGACTGTCGGTAAAGCAAAATAAACAAATAAACTGTACTTGTGTTTTCAGAAATCAAAAAGCAATAACAAAATTCCTTAGACTTTCGTTAAGAAATCTTACCGATTTCGTGCAGACATTTCTGCACACAAGAAATTGAAATATCCCCCAGACATTAAGCTCCGAAATCGTAAAGAAATCTTAAAGAAACTTCTGCACAAGCAAAATAAACAATTCCCGGTCATGTCGATAAGAATTCGAAACGATGTCGGTAAGAATTTTCTTAAGAGATCAGACAATGTGCAGACTTGTCGGATATCAGCCAATGTCGGATCATTTGGTTAGTTGGGAAATTACGTTGGGATGCATGTGTGATGCTTGCGAATCAGTTTTTTGCATATGCATTAGTGAATTTAGTTATTTGTGGGAAATATTCTTATTTGATTTATTTGTAAGTTCTTAGTGTAAGTTGAAATCTGGTTTTAGGGCATTGTTGTCCAATTTCCTATTTGAAATGTTTGAATTTCAAGAATGTTACATTTAGTTCATGATGAATAGTCGTGGTAAATGGATGTATGCTTGGAAGATCGGATGTAGTTGTATTCGTAATAACGTGAGAGAGAGGTGGGGGGAAGCAATTGCAACCGAAAAGCATATCAATGAACATCGGACCCGCTGATGTTGATTGTTTTTTTTAGTTTTGGCGGTAAAATATTTTTAAATTTTGAAATGAATGAAGTTTCAATTTTTTTTATAGAATTTTCAAAAATAACCTTGTTCACACTTGTAACTTAATGCTGAATATTTCTCTAAATTTTTTGATTTTTATTAGTTATATTATAATTTTTTGTATATAATCTGGCGCTTGTAGTGTATTTTTTAACGTAATGTCGAAAATTACATTTGCTGTAGTACACTTATTGTACCAAAAAATACGTATAGTTTGCTAAAGAATTCAAACACACAGCACTTCCGTTAATAGACGTACCCGGTTAATGAAGGCCCGTATAATCGAGGTTCAACTGTATTAATAAAATAATAACTTTGAATAAAAAAAAATGTTTTTAATGTTTTGTTTTTTTTTATAATGAATTTAATGTAGTATTGAATTGTTAAAAATTTATATTTTCCTTATACTCGATATAACAAACTTTTCGATTTAATAAACACGCCTGACAAACAACTGTTTGTTTAATCGGACGTCGCCTGTACTTCATTTGTCAAAATATTAACATTTTCAAAATGTCATAATTTATGCTCGCCACTACGACTCATGATTTATATGATAATTAAATACAACCCGTTAAAGTCAAAAATTAGTTTTGAAACCAAATTTTCAGTCATTTCGCCCGCAGCCAAAGTTAAAAATTTTACATGAGGTACAAAAAAACTTTAGTTTTCCTTTAACGACTTACTTTTTCAAAACTGTGTATGAAAGGCGTCAACGCATATATTTTTGTCCGTTTTTTTTTAAGCCAGATGCGTTTTCAATTTATGTTGCGTTCTACATCAAGAAATACATTTAGACTAAAAGTGAACTTACAACTTTTACGAAATATTATAGGCTATGTGTATAAAATTTTGGTTTTGTGTAACGTAGTTGTAAATAATAAAAAATTAAAAGTGGCTGATAACTTCTATCAACTAATTATTATACATTTCAGAATACATACATATATTATTATTATTTGTACCACTCTTTCATATGTATGCCCCCAACCAGCTACATATGTGAAATCCATATTTTAAATGTTCCTACAAAAGCGCTACGTGTTCAACTACAAATGAGGTTTTTGTCACAAAATAGTTTTGTTCGTTGCAATAAGTCCAAGTATAAAATGTTAGTGCAAAAGACCTAAATATTGTTATATAAGAAATTTGTTCCGCGATGTAATGCTCATAAAGTAGCAAAGGAATAATACATTGTAAAATATTTAAGAAAGGTCCTCCCTCCAAAGACTACAGAAAATAGTCTTTTCATTTTCAAGGCCCAGCGACAATACACCTATTCTATTATCGCTTTTTATTACAAACATTTATTATCTTAGAATTACTGGTGTACCATAGATAGATTTTAATGTACTCAACATATGGAAAAACTAAATAACGAACAATTGCTCAAATAAAGTTATTTATCATTGTTAAAAACCAATACTTAACACTTAACTAGGGCAAGGAATTTAATGCACTAAAAAATCAAAAATATGGACATATAACTTCGAACATAAAATAGACAACAAAAAAGTTATTTATATTTATTAAAAATAAAATTTGCATGAATTTTCCCAATATTGACACTAAATTCATTTTTATACTCGTATATGAGCATTTAAAGTCAATATTAATATAAAATTTATGTCGAATCGGAGTCGTGGAGTTCTTTCACTGTTTCGCTAAATTCATCGAAAATTTTTGGTATACTATTTAACTGTTATAATTAGCTCTGTAGGAAGGGAAATACCAGAAAATCTTTCGTTCAAAATCTGTACTCGCGTAGCCGTTTTTAAAGATTTTTTTTTTTTAATTTTGTTAATAAACATGTCACAGGAACAGCGTTATAAGCCCCTTGCCGCCTTACCATGTAGGCGCTGCATCGGTTAGAAAACGAAGATCTTTATATTTAAATCCTCACCGAGCCAGGCAGCTCTTAAATGGTTTTGTCTATTGGCTTTGAGCAAAAATTTTTTATGAATATTGTGAATTTGAATATTGTGTAATAAATTATAAAAAATAATAAGGCATCATTTGTACATATTACTATAACGGAGACCAGGTACTTTAAGTTTTTTGTTGAAAAGTGTTGCAGCTAAATCAGATAAATAATGCTAAAAAAAATTAAAATGCCAAAAAATAATGCTATATTTTTTTTAATAAAATGATCAATGTTGCCTTCTAGATATATTGCATTACAATAGAACAATGTCATGAAATAATTCAACCATGTATTGTTGAGCCATGGCAAACAACAACAAAAAACCATTTATTGAATAAAAAAGAAACATAAAGAGTTTTACATACATAAAAGAAAAAATAACCATTCAATTCAATATTACATTTGTTTGTACATACATAAAAATTTAAACCGCTATTTAATAGCATTTCAGTACATTTTTAAATACATTTGTTTACAAATGATAAAATTTAATTATAATTTAAATGAATATTCTTCCTCAACTTCCGAAGAGTCGGTCGAAATATCATTATCATACATGTTTTTATCACATTTTTTGATGAGATCGTTGGTAATTTTAAAACATTCGCAACATTTATTTAACCTTTTCAACCCGCATCTAACGTAAAGAAATGAATTCATAGTGTTCAATATCATTCAATTTCTAATTTTTGTTTTTATAAGGCCACTGAAAACTCTTTCAACTGTTGCATAACTAGAAACTTCATAACAAAAGAAGACAATTAATTCCTTGAACGGGTTTTCATTGAAAGCATTTTTATATTCGTATACACTTATCCAGAAATCAATTGCTGAGTTTTTGTTTGCTCATTTATATGTACTTAGCTTTTGCCATTGCTTTTCTAAAATAGTAATTTCGTCCACTGTGAAATCTTCCATTTGTTGTTCAAAATGTTCATGTAATTTAATTTTTTCAGCATTTAAACTGTTTTCTACAAAAAAAATTGTATTTTTAAGATTTAGAAAATTTGCTGGCAATCGTTGTCTAAGCTGATATATTAACTGAGCTTATAAACATTTGGCAAGTAACCCTTATTTTATTTTCTTCTTCAGAATTGATTAAATTTTTCTTTGATTTTAAAAATTCTTCAAAGTTGTAATAAAGGTATGGTTTTGGAACATACAAATTTTTAAACGCGAATTAAAGATATCAAAAGTGTCAGATAGAATAATGCTAAAAAATGATAAATTAAAAATTGCAAAAAGTTAAGAAAAATGCTAAATGAAAATTTTGCATCTAAATAAAAAAAAAATGCTACATTTAGCTGCAAAAATGCTAAAAAGGCACACTGATTACTAATTATTTATCAATGGACGTTCTTTAGTTTTTGCATGAATGTATAGAAATGTATATTTCTTTTATGATTTGCAACGAATATTGTTCGAAAAGTCTATCAACTGTAAAGTTGAAAAAAAAATTCTACTTGAATGTTATTTACTTTTGTTGAAAATAAACATTTAATAGTTTTTCCATCATTGTTCTTTAAGAGTTAAGTTTTCTAACGAACATTGTTAGAAAACAGTTATAGATTTTAGTTAGAAACAAAAAAGGTATCGTTTTCCATAAACATAAATAATAAATACTCGTATTTTTCACGCAGACACAATCGGCAATTCACACGAAGGCGAAGCTACATACTTTAACCATAGAGTCTTAAACGCATGTATGGTAGGTTCGCGTAAGATCAAGCAGAAATTGACTGCTATTTATCAAATTTTAATCAGAGCAGTCAGTTTCTGCTTGAACGTTGTGAAGGCACCCAGCAAACCATTTTCTCCGAATTCGGTCAGATGTCTGACAGAAAGTCTGCACAAGTTGCCGATTCTGATGCCGAATTCTGTCAGCATTCTGTCCGAAAGTTGTATGGGTGGTTGACAAGAATTCGGACCGAAATGTCTGGGGAAATTCGGAAACTTTTGCGGACTTTTCGGTCAGAATTCGGACAGATATCTGAAGGAAATTTGGAGAAATTTTGAAGGGACTTTTGGATTTTTCTGAAGTAACTCTGGCAAATAATCCGAATATTACCAGAAATATCTGACATATATCCGTATATTTTATACGAGAATTCGTGAGATTTTCGGACAGAATTCTGAATAAATGTACGAAAATCGTCAGAGAGTTCTGTTTTTTTTTTGTTTACACAAAAATTCCAAAAATTATTTTTTCTTAGCTTTTACTAATTTCATTACTAGTTTTAATAATTTCATTTCATAATACATGCTATATTTACCTTTAAATGTTTGTAACACTTTCCGCGACGTGACGTCTTAATATATTGATTGCACAATCATAACTGATAATGGGGATAAAAACACACATTGGAATGCGCAACGCACTTAAAAAACAACAAACAACAACAACAATTTTAGGAATAGCTAAACTAGTTTTCTTTTGTTGTTGTTGTTTGTGAGAGAAAACAAAACAAAAAATGCCCTAGCGACAGGTTTCTCTTGTGGGAAAAAGAAGAACAAAAAACACCCTTTAGAGAATGTGCAGACAAAATCGTTTAAAGTGTATAAAAATTCAGAGAACGTGCAGACTTTGCGGACAAAATTCGGAAGAGTGTGCAGAAAAACTCGATCTTATTTCTGAAGGAAGTTTGGTTTGCTGGGCAGCATCACGCGCGCTATTTTCAGAGTCACATATACATACACATTAACATATATTTGCGTGTGCGTGTGCCAGGCATTGCGGTAATCGAATACATCATTTTAAATTTACTGTTTGTTTCAATTTAATTAGTATTTAAATACTTGAATACTAAAATTTGATTTGATGTTTTTGGCTCCGATAACGTTGCCGTAACTATTATTAAAAACCGACAATGGCAATTTATTAATTTGGTATACCAAGTCAAATATTAATAGTATAGGAGTCTTGCATAAATATACAAATATGTATTCGAAACCACTCAATTAGTTATAAAAAGGCCATTCAACGTCGCTTATAACTTTCCGCGTATTTTTATGTTATTTTACATTTACAATACGTACATATTATAAATTTACTTCGAACTTCAAACATTGGACAAATTATGTATTATTATATGCAAAAAAAAACATATTAAGGCTTGTAAGTCATTACCAAACATATTAAGCAGAACGCATATTTCAACTATAAATTGATTTATTTTAGTTGAAAAACAAAATATTATTTTACGACCCTTGATAAAAGATAATTTGATATTTTAAAAGTAGTCAAACATATATTTAGCTTGCCATATAAGCATTTTTACAGAAAGATTTACAGTGATCGAAAAAAAATGTTGACAACATTTTGTTCAACTTGTATTAGTAAAGCAAATTTTATATTTTATTAAATTAAAATGTACAAAGCTTATCTTAGTTTCTTTTATGATGAAACGGACGTACTTTACTGATAATGCAAGTGGACCCTTATCATAAAATATTTGTTACAACAGTAAATAACTCCATTTGATAGCCGCAAATTGATTAGCCGCAATATTGTGCTCTTATTTTATTGACATTCTAATTTAACATTTGTGATCAACAATTTGAGGCATATTAACTTTATAAAATTCATTAATTTCGCAAATAATAAAACAATTGAATTGCCCATATATGTATATAGAGATAGTCATAGAAACAATGACACGTTCGAACAAACTTTCTAACAAATAGAGAGAAAGAGGAGGATTTGTTAATTAACAATTTACATTTTTCATCTATAAAATATTATGTTTGATATCGCAGAATCTCATGTTTTTAAAGATGTACACAAAAACTAGTTCTGTTTTAGTCGCGTTCGAACGGCTCTATTTTTGTCCTTATTTTTTTTTTGTGTACAACGGCCACGTTCGAAACCGTGGTATTTCCGATATCATAATAAGATTTATCAATTTTATCGATGAAAACAGTTCTTATTAAAACCGGCTTGGTATCAAAAAAGGATTATTTTAAAAACTCTGTATTTTTTAATATTTTTTCTTTGTAACATTTCCATAAGTTTACGAACCTTTAATAGGGGATGATTTGATCGTGTATGTTAGTGGATTTAAAATTGTATATTAACATTAAGGTAAAACAAAATTTCCCACTCAGGTTCAAGAACAAGTTTTCAATTTTATTTTATTTAAAATCTTGTATATTATTACTATTTTTATAGTTTTATTTGATATTTTACTGTGATTTTCCTCATTTTTGTGCAAAATATCGGCACACAATTTAAAAGAAGTTTCTCAATCATTAAGTAACTACATATAAAAGTTATATGTAAAATTCATTAATGGCACTTTACACTAGCGGACTTGTCTGGGAGACAAGAAAATCGTATTAGCATCTGTTTTCCCCATTACATTACAGACATATCTGTCGAACTTTTATTGTCACCAGTAGTCAACATTAACGGTGTAGCGGACCATATCTAATATTTTTTACAAAGTTAAGCACAACACATTTTAAAGGTTATTTCTTAAAATATTTCTTTATTTGACATTTAGTTCGTATATTTTAATCACAATTTTCCTATTTTTATTTTGAAATTCGAACCTGTCCCTACATTATCAGACATGTCTGCCTAGATTTATGAAAATCAAAATCGTTTTGATTTTTTACAGGTAAGTCTCCGCAGACCGAATAATTGGGGGATAAGTCTGGCTGGACTCACATACTTTAAATAGAAAGGAAGAACATTATTATAGGATGGGCTAAGAAAAGATTAGAAAGGTTAATTTTTATTGGAAAGGTTGATATTTGTCATTTAATAATGTTGTGTTCCATTCATATTACTACCACGACTTGATTGCTCTGCTCGAATTCAACAAATGTTTAAAGTTGTAATTGAACATCATCTAAAAGTAAAAATGAAATAAAGTACAAACTTTTTTATACATTGTTAAAAAAATATTTAATGTTCAGGTTATAAAAAAAATGAACCGTGCAAAATCTTATCAAATCTGTTACACCAAAAATATAACATTGGACAAATTATGTATTATTATATGCAAAAAAAAACATATTAAGGCTTGTAAGTCATTACCAAACATATTAAGCAGAACGCATATTTCAACTATAAATTGATTTATTTTAGCTGAAAAACAAAATATTATTTTACGACCTTTATAAAAGATAATACTGAGTTTGTTTATGGGGAAGCTGTGTAAAGTCGTGTCTGAAAACTAAATACTTTCTTTTTGTTTTTTGCTTCTACTAAAAATTCGTTTTTTTGCTTCTCCTGAAAAATTATGAAAATTATGTTTACGGCTTTTGGAATTTCAGGTGGCAATATACTTTTATGTTTCGTTTTCTGTCGCGTTAATATGATAGATGTTTGAAAACTCTTTTCATTTTGTTTGAGAAGGTCACTGTCAAATGGTTAGTTTGTTTGTTTACATTCGTTCGCATGTTCGGTAACAAATTCTTTATGAAAGATTGTGAAATTTATAGTTTTTTATAATTGTGTGAATTAATAATACTGAATCAAATTGCAGTATTTGATACTTTTTCTTAATTTGTCAATTACTAACGCAGAGTGGGTAAAATAACTTCACATTGATGAATTTGACAGTCATACTTGTTACATAAATAAAACAATTTGGCGGTGGCCACTACCTTATGACTGATACATCGACCGCATACGAACCAGAAGATATCGAGTTCAAAACCCACTCAGGTCAAAAATATAATATATATTTAAATTTTTTTTTTAAATAAATCAAGTTTTTTTAAGTATTTTAATTTTTTAAACTGTTTGTTAG
This sequence comes from Muscina levida, assembly GCA_964034835.1. Lineage (NCBI taxonomy): Eukaryota > Metazoa > Arthropoda > Insecta > Diptera > Muscidae > Muscina > Muscina levida. Next base: position 99,967,656 of record OZ035883.1, on the reverse strand, counting down.
TTTTAGTCGATCGTGTTTTATATATTACATTTACGTTAAAGTGTATCAAATGATACAACAAATTCGGCCTACGATCAGAAATGTGTTTTTTTTTATTGTTTGATATTTTTGGTCAAATTCAGTGTATCACGCACTAGGATGACGCGTTTCGAACTCCATGACGAGTTCATCATCAGACCCCTTCATCATCAGCTGTATATATATCTACAATTATGTCAAACATGTACATGCGAAGTAGATATCAGCCGAAAATGTCCAGCACCAATTATAGTTTGAATTTGACCGTTAATATTCAAACATAAGAAATGGAGGAAATTATTTCCCCACGATTCCCCTTTTTACCTCAAAGCTTAAGCTTCTTTACAAGGTTTTTTTGTTGGTAAACTAAGATTACTTTAAATTTTTCTATGTCAAAGTAAGACATTTATTTGATTTTTATTTAAACTTTAACGCGTTTCTTCTTATTTATATTCATTACATTAATAACAGCGAAAAGAAAAAAACAATTAAATCACTCGTCAACTTGCTCACAATTTAGTTTTTTATACTCTACTTACATTTGAACAAACCTACAACCTTCCGTTTCTGAACCAAAAACATTGCGCATGGGTTATTGCAGTTAGCACTGCTATCTAAGCAAACAATCGTGAATTTAGCTTTCCTTTTATCGTATTCTAATTTTTCTTCTCAAACATATTTTTGTGAAGATAAATACAATTTATTTAAACATTTAAGTAACAGAAATGTTATTCACCACTAAGATTTTTCGTGGTATGTTTGTAAGTTAATCATTTGGTTGTTTACCTTTTTAAAACAAACAAAAATAAAATTTTTTACTAAAAATAACATTTTTATCTTATTATTTGCAATTTATTTCAAATAAAAAGAAATTTCATTAAACAAACCCAACCCATTGCTTTATCGATAACATGAAAGAAATCACAACAGCTGTTGTAACATTTGTACATCAGCTGATTTATTTTGATTTTTATTGTGTTTCATGAAAAAATTTTTTTGCGCCCGAATCAAATTCAAGCGATGAGGAAAGCAAGTACTTTTTTAAGATTCGAGAACTACTTAAGCCTTAATAAGGCAGCATTAAATTACCTATAATGAAAAGTGAACTCAGGACATATGTTTCAGCCATAATTAAGTTATCAGCAACATTGAGGATCTTTGGACAGGGGCCTCACAACCTAAGTGTAAGTGATGCCAGTAGTTGCAAGATTCCTTTCGAAACCCTGAATGCATTAGAGAGGTCATTTGTCCACCTTGGAAATAACTGAAGATGATAAATCGAAACCAAAAACTAAATTTTTTAAACAAAACAGGATTTTCTGGAGTTATTGGATATGTCGATGGAACCCATATCAAAATTTGCTACAAATAAAGAAGACCAGAATCGTAACTATAACCGCAAAGGATTCTTAAAGGCGGTCTAAAGGAATTAAGTTTTTTTCCCCCCAAGTGTCTCACGTTGCCCTTTAAAATTATACGGAACTGTTTCTCTCCGAAATCCTTGTACCAATGAGGGATTTTGTTTCCAAACCCTTATTTGTTACTCGACATTTTCATTCTTGACATCATTAAAAAAAACCTTTTTTAAATTTACAAAAACTAAAATTATTCCTTCAAATTGTTTCAAGTCGTTATTAACAACTGTGACGACAGATTCAGAGTCGTTTCGATTCAACGTCGTCGTCACATATTCTGTAAGGATAGTGTCAATAGTTACCGATAGTTATCGAAAACGACTACGAGAATACCGATTTTACAGCGTCGTCACAAGACGACGTCGTTTTGCGTCGACGACGACTACGGGAATAAGGCCGATTAATATTATTAAAAATAAAAATATTAACGATAACTAAAATTATTCCTTCAAATTGTTTCAAGTCGTTACTAACAACTGTGACGACAGATTCAGAGTCGTTTCGATTCAACGTCGTCACATATTCTGTAAGGATAGTGTCAATAGTTACCGATAGTTATTGAAAACGACTACGAGAATACCGATTTTACAGCGTCGTCCAAGACGACGTCGTTTTGCGTCGACGACGACTACGGGAATAAGGCCGATTCATATTATTAAAAATAAAAATATTAACGATAACTAAAATTTAAAAATATGTTGCAGAAAAAGTCGTTAAGATTTTATGTAGTATTTGCAAATTCAATTCATATTATTATCATTCATATCATATTATAAAAGAATCATAAGCCTTTTAGTGACATATTTCCTACATTCCATAAATGTGTTATAACTAAGGCTCGTATCTGTACTGTTTTTCGCAGTACTGTACTGTTTTTCGACATCAAAAACTGCGTACTGCTTTTCTTCCTCAAAGTACTGTTTTTCGATACATAATAGAAATATAAACGGCGAACAGCGAATTCATGCAATAATATTGTTCACTTCGAAGAAACACTACAAATGCGTCAAGAGGATGATTTTTTATCCCCAGCTGTAGTAGCAGAAAAACAAAAACTTGTTGACAATGGTACAATTCGATTGAGATGGCTGCTTTACGCACTGTTTTTTCGGTAATTTTGCCAGATTTGATTTGAATGCTTTTATACTAATAAAATAAAGTCGAAGCCGTTATGACAAGTTAAGCGAATACAATTTGTACAATGCCAATAAAAATGCGGTATATTTGCACACCCAATTTAGAAATATCAAAAACGAGCGACAAAATTATGCAATGGAGAGAAGGCAATGTTTCGTATGTGGATCGGTGGGTGGAGATATTTATTCATCTCAATAACGCTTATTGCGAATCCAAAAAAATGGCCACGATCGTTGAATATTTTTTATGTTTGCCAGGAACTTCAGCATCAGTGGATCGAATCTTTTCTGCAGTGAAAAAACTTGGACGTCAGACAAAACCCGATTAGATGTGCATACATTGATTGCGATTCTGACCGTCAAATGTAATATGAAGTACAAATGCGTTGATTTCTACAATAACCTCAAAACGTTGCTTATTCAAATTGCTTCAAATGACAAATACAAAACAACCACAAAAGTTGATTCTGGAAATGATTATTTTTTTACATATTAAATAAAATATATATGCTATGTAAATATGTACAGCGAAAAGAACTGTCTTTTCCAAATCGATGTACTGCTTTTTTTTAAAAAAATTTCAGTGAAATGTACTGTTTTTGTCCAAAAAAAAATATACGAGCATTAGTTATAACATTAAAGTCATAAGATGTTTTAATCATATGGTATTGTTCGAGCATCTTAGTTAATTTTGTTCAGTGCACATGCAAAAAATATTAAAACACCCGCTGAGCATGTGCACTCGTCGCTGTCTCAGTGACGACTAAATGAAAGAGCATAAGAATGTGTGTGAAGCAGTCGTAGCACAATTGTGCTATGAAATGATCGTGCGCACCAGCCGGACAGCCAGACAGACAGACGGACAATGCTCCAACGACTTACAATGTCATGAAACGAATTTTGTTCAAAGAAACTTAGGGTCTGAAGTGACTTCTTCTATGTGTTACACTTTTGGGTCGTATCAAATGATATATTGGATGTAGGTATACATAGGATGAGGTTATACAAAAAATACAAATAACAAAATCAACCACGCCTAATGGTGAGTAATTGTTTTATAAACAAATGTTACTGTTAATTGTAGTCCCTTTCCTTTCCCCGAATTTCCAACAATTAATAATCTTCTTTCTCCCTCCCTCTGACCCTTCATAATTTTCCTTTCCTTAAAAATTTCCCTTCTGCAACCCGATATCACAATATCCCCATCCTATTTACTTTAGATTTAAGTTAGTTAAGTTTGTTACCCCGCCTGAGAAAGATTAAACCGTGAATTTATAACGTTTAAAGTAACGCGTTTTATTTGTATATGTATATTAATCAACCCAAGCTCTCCCCTGTCCAGAAATTATTTCACCTAAGAAATAAAATTCGCGGGAAGGCAGCTAACATTGTTCAAAAATAAGTATGAAAATACAATTATATTTGTTTTGGACCAAATAGATTACATCATAACCCTTGATTCCGCCATGTCTGACTCCAGTAAAGAAATTCAAAGAATTCAAACGTGCATGTCCAGCGAAAACTGGGATCCGCTTCTCCTCTGGGCGTGTATAAAGAAACTTCCCGACGAGACATTATCCCTATGGGAACATCTCAAATCTCGACGGGATATTCCCAAATAGACCGAAATGGACGAATTTCTCTCAGGGCGCTTAGAGGTAGTAGAGCGGCTAACGCGAAATAAAAATCGCGAGGTCGAAGCAGAATCGCAGTCCCTCTCACCATCAAACTTAGGTCTTTTTCACATTACTTCACGATCCCAATACTTATGCAAAATGTGTAACGGTAACCACGCCCTAAAGGAATGTAATCAATTTAAAGCTCTGCCTGGATCTTCTCGCAAGGAATTTGTTTTCAAAAATAGAATATGTCTCAATTGTCTAGCATATACACACGTGAAAAAGGATTGCCCGAGCAAATTGTTTGTAATCACTGTAAGAAAAATCATCACTTCTTAATTCATACGGCATCAGATTCGCAACCTCACTTACACAACTGGTCAGTCTCAAAGCCTGGAAACTCAGCCCAGTAATTCTGCTCAAGCGAACACAGGAGTCTCTCAAATTTCATCACATTTTACGTGTAGAAACGAAGACCTCTCTCAAAATCGAACCATCTTACCGACGGCAATAGTTTACATCGAGAAGGGTGGGGAACTGTTTGCAGTCCGAGCGTTTATTGACCAGGGCTCAGAAAATACGTTCCAGTCACTTCTCAACAATTCCAGATTTGCGGTATGGGTGGCCAAGTTTTATGCAACACCAGCCACTCATGCAGTATCACGTTGACTCCTCAATCTCGCAGTAAACGTATTTCAACGAAAGCTATAATAGTTCCCACGATAGCAAAGGTGATTCCCAACTTCAGCATATCCCGTGACTCTCTCTCTCTCTCCGGTTTGGATGATATCACTCTGGCCGACCCTAATTTCGGTTCCCCTGGTCGCGTCGATATTCTCATTGGCAGTGATATTCTCCATAACATTTTGTTGGACGGTCTTAAAACCATTGGTGGTTCTATATTGGCACAGAATACAATCTTCGGCTGAATTATAAGTGGTTCGGTAAAGGTCCAACAATCGTTTACATATCCAATCCAGGCTCAAGAAGTTTTTGAAGAGGACTCTATTAGTAGCGTGCTCAAACGATTCTGGGAACAGGAAGAACTCGTGGAAGCGCTCCCTCGTTCGGAGGAAGATGAGCATTGCGATCAATTTTATAAAAAGACCACAAGACGAACTTCGAAAGGCCGATACATTGTTCGACTCCCCTTTAAAGCGACATACCCTCGTGAAACTCGATTAGGATTATCAAGGTTCGAGCTTGCGCTCAAAATTGGCGACTAGAACTATCAATGAGGAACAAACCCGATCTAGCTACCGAATACAATAGAGTGCTTGAAGAAAACCTATCCTTAAATCATATGGAGCCCTCAGAATCTCATGAGGAAATCGAAAATGGAAACGTGCCATCATTTTATCTCCCCCACCACGCCGTAGTTCGGCCCAAAAAAGTCACATCTAAAGTACGCGTTGCCGGTTATTCTCTTAACGATGTTCATTACACAGGTCCGACTCTCCAAGCTGATCTCACATCCTCTTGATAAATTGGCGTATCTACAAATACGTTTTTAACGGCGACATAGAGATAATGGGTCTCATGCATAAAAACGAGTAAAAGGGCTGTGTTGAGTCAGGTGAGCAATTGCTCGTAAGTCGATTTCAATCAAACAGCAACAGCTTTTACTCAATTTCGTATGCATAAAAATGAGTTCAAACCAATTGCAATTACTTGAGCAAAGGAAGATCAAACATCTAATTGTTATTGAAGTGCAAACATGTCGTCAAGTGAAAGTGAAGTAGAAGTAGAATCATAACATATAATAATAATCGGCCTTATTCCCGTAGACGTCGTCGACGCATAACGACGTCGTCTTGTGACGACGCTGTAAAATCGGTATTCTCGTAGTCGTTTTCGATAACTATCGGTTACTATTGACACAAATTTGGTATTCTGTAAGGAAATGTGACGAAGACGTTGAATCGAAACGACTCTGAATCTGTCGTCACAGTTGTTAGTAACGAGTTGAAACAATTTGAAAGAATAACTTTAGTTTTTGTAAATTTAAAAAAAAGGTTTTGTTTAATGACGTCAAGAATAACAATGTCGAGTAACAAATAGGGGCTTGGAAACAAAATCCCTCATAGGTACAAGGATTTTGTCTAATTTTAAGGGGTAATGTGAGAAAATTGGTGAAAAACAATTTAATTCCTTTGGAGCGCCTTTAAGAATCCTTTGCGGTTGTAGTAACGAATCTGGCCTTCTTTATTTGTAGCAAAAATTTTGATATGGGTTCCATCGACATATCCAATTACTCCAGTAAATCCTGTTTTGGTAAAAAAAATTTAGTTTATGCTTCCGATTTGTCATCTTCAGTTACTTCCAATTGTATCCAAGGTGGACAAATCACCTCTCTAATGCATTCAGACAGGAATCTTGCAACTACTGGCTGCACTTACACTTAGGTTGTAAGGCCCCTGTCCAAAGGACCTCAATGTTGCTGACAACTTAATTATGACTGAAACATATGTCCTGAGTTCACTTTTCATGATAGGAACTATTTCTATAGGAACGATTACGTAATTAAATGCTGCCTTATTAAGACTTAAGTAGTTCTCGAATCTAAAAAAAGTTGGAAGGCCGGCCAACAGATAACCTCAAATTACGATTTTAACACCGATGAACATACTCGTTATTTGGCAAGTTTAAGATCATCGGATCATAGTCGAAGTATTATCCTTTCCAGTATAAGATTATTTTTACTTTCCTCATCGCTTGAATCTGAATCGGACACAAAAAACATTTCTTCACAACAGAAAATAAAAGTCAAAATGAATCAGCTGATGTACAAATGTTACATCAGCTGTTGTTATTTCTTTCATGTTATCGATTACTAGTCGACGTCGTCTCATAGTAGTTACAGAATACCGAAATAGCATTGATGTGACAACGATGTTGACTCGAAGTGATGTTGACATAAAAACGACGACGACGTCTACGGGAATAGGGGTGATTATATTAATATTATTACTCGATTTCTAAAGTGGGCGAGGTGGGTTATTTGTATGGGAGGTACAAGAAGGGGCGCGGCTAGACTTTCAGTTTTTTTCTCCAAAACTTTGTCCTGTTATAGCTTTACAAAATACAGAATTTGAGCACGATCACGTTGGATTTATTGATATTATTACTCCATTTCTATAATGGGCGGAAAGGTGCATTTGTATGGGAGGTACCAGAAGGAGCGTGGCTACACTTCCAATTTTTTTCTCCAAAACTTTATTCTGTTAAAGCTTTACGAAATACAGAATTTGGGTACGATTCCGTTGGGTGTATTGATATTATTACTCGATTTCTTAAGTGGGCGGAATGATGTATTTGTATGGGAGGTATCAGAAGGGGCGGGACCAAGTAGCCCATTTGGAATGCCGTAAGTAGTTTTGGGAAATATGACCCCATGCAAAATTTCAAAACATTTGGTTGCGTCTTTCGAAAGTTATCGTACGCAGCAGCCGGACAGCCAGACAGACAGACGGACATGGCTCAAACTACTTAAAAAGTCATGAATCGAATGTGGTTCAAAGAAACCTAGGGTCTAAAGTGACTCCTTCTATGTGTTACACTTTTGGGCCGAATCAAATGATATATACCCTCTAACCCGTAGGGTGAGGGTAAAAAAATTAATAATTAAGAATACAAACCTGTATAATTTTTTTTCCTCACTTGCTAAATTTGTTTTTCGTTGTTGATAACATTTTTATACCATCACCCTTAGGGATGAGGGCATATATCATTTGATACGAAAAAAAGTGTAACGCATTAAAGGAGACGAGTTAGACCCAAAGTATCTTAAGACCAAATTCGTTTCGGGACTTTTTAAGACGATTGAGCTATGTCCGTCTGTCTGGCTGGTGGGCAGGATAACTCGAGTGAACCTTAGCGGATCGGTATGAAAATTTACCAGTATTAATATTTTTCAAAACGAACTTATGGGATTGTAAATGGGCTGAATAGTCCCACCCCTTCTGTTACCTCCCATACAAAATTACCTATTTTTGGAAAATTAATATTTCTTCCATAACATCCAAACGGACAACTCGAGGATGTTTGAATTTGGTCAGTTTATTTATCTTGCAAAAGTAGACAAACCCTAAGAAAACCGAAACCTTTGCCCCACCCATTCTGGTACCTCCCATACAAATGACCGAATTGGCCCTCATACATTGCGTCACATATAAATATATGGAATATTTCCCCTTAACATACGTATCATTTTTGTATGTACATTAAATTCAGACAAATTTTGCCAAGGTAAGCGATCATTGAACGTTGACTTACGAAAAAAATAAGACACGTTGTGCTGCCCCTAATTGTACCTTCTGTACAAATAGGTCAAAATTTGTATGTTTTTGATCTACATGCAGACAGAAATAATACATAAGTAATTTTATTTTAAAAATCTATAAATTTCAATTACTCAATACTTAAACAATACCTTATATTGGGTGATGGTATTTATCAGTCAGTTTACCTGACTGAAATTTCTATACTGGTTTGTATTTCTATGTGGCACAAAATATTCGGCTATGATTCCTTTTTAGTATACGCGAGTCAACTATAAGGCATGCTCAACAAAATTTGAGCAAGCACTAAAGACCGAACTCATCCCAATAGTCTTACATACATATCTTTTTTGTAAGTACACTGAATTCAGTCAAACTATGAGTAAGTTTTACGGTTATGAAAATATGAATCAGGAATGAATTTGCACTATATCGGATTACCCCTTCTGGTACCTCCCATACAAAATGACCTATTTTTGGAAAATTAATATTTCTCCCTTAACTTCCAAATTGAAACCTGCCGATTAATTAAATTTAATCAGTTAATTAATATTGTAATAGGAGGCAAAACTATAAATTAAACTATAAATAAATTTGCAAATTTGTCATGATTTTTAAAAATACAAAATTTTAATTTTTTTTTGGGGTAGAAACAAAAAAATTCGAAAAATCTGTTATCACCGAATTTAGCATAACTCATTCAATTTTCAATCGATTATTACGTACATACATGTTTTAGAAAGCTACTTTAATATGATATTCAATAAAGCTAATAAAAAAAACAATTTGCCCCAACCGATTAACTTTCAGCGTTAAGAAAATTAAAATGTGTAATTTGTTTTGTAATTTTTTTTTTTTTTTTGAATAAAAATGGCCTTACCCAGTCATTTTTTTTTTTGATATTAAAAAATTAGATTTTTTTTTCAAAGGTAACAACGATATCTTTAAAAAAAAACAAAATTTTAAAATCCGGCTTATGAAAAAAAAAATTATGATTTTTTGAACTATAATTTTTTGGAAAATAGGCGAAAATACGATTAGTACCTGTAACTTAAAAATTCGAGCTGATGGAGAAAAATGGAGATTAGATTTGAAATCAGCGACCTCAAATTAGTAAAAAACAGTTATAGAATTCCAAACAACACTCAAAAAGTTCAATTTTGTTCCCTTGTGTTATTCATCCCCGAACATCTCTTATTCCGAGTTCAAAAACTCGTCTAATTTATTTGTCCCATAAAGAATTCTACGGTACGGAGCTAACTGAACTCGAAAACGATCTCCCTATTTCCCTATTTCCGATGTTTTTTGGCTGTAATTTAAAAAAAATGAAAAACTTTGATTCTTCTTGTGGATTATATTTATTTGGTCTTTTAATTTTTTTTACATCAAGTCGAGAATATGTTGTCATGTAAATGGCCGCCCCACAGTTGATTGTCATTTGAGCCCTTTTTATGGCATTTTCCATCACTTTGGCTAAAACTTCCGGCGATAGGTCCTCACATTCTTGACGGATATTGTCTTTAAGAGCTGCAAGAGTCTGAGGCTTGTTAACATAAGCCCGCGACTGGTCAGTGCAAATCGCCGTCTGGACTTTGTACGGAAACATCTTCAAATCTTATACCAAAATTCACTGTAAAGACCGTCGACTGATACCCATTTGCGTGGCACGTCGCGTTCTGCAGCAGTGTAGCGTGACATTGTTTATTAACGTGTATTTCGCATGTGTTTACTACACAAATGTCAAAACAGAACTGGCATTAGGGGCCAATCGCAAAATTTATAGCATTTTCTGATAGGAGGATTACTTTTGCGCCACCTTGTATAATGAGAGATACCCGATAATTCTGCATCCCAAATCTCGGTTTTGCCAGTTGCTTATGGAGTATACGCACAAATTACTTCTCCATGGTGAATATAACCTGATGATAAGAACAATCCGCGAGGAGTACCACCTATCTTACCTCCGATCGGCAATAAGAAAGTGCATACGTGGCTGCAAAGCATGCACAATATACAAATAAAGGTCACAATCGCAAATTATGGCAGCTCTTCCTCAAGATCGTTGCAGATATTCTCTCCCATTCTCTACAACAGGACTAGATTTTGCCGGACCCATTCACGTCAAAACGTCGGCCATTAAAAATTCAACGTTCCACAAGGCCTACGTCTGTATTGTTATATGCTTCTCGACAAAGGCCGCTCATCTCGAGCTGTGTACTGATCTGTCAACCGAAGCGTCGCCGCATTTTCTCGATTTGTAGGACGACGCGGGTTCCCGAATAGCATCATGTCTGACAATGGGGGACAATTTTTGCTGGCGCAGAACGATCTTTTCGATTTGAGTATCACGAATTCCTTAGGACGGCCTCTAATGGACTTTCATCCCACCGTATTCTCCGCACATGGGACGGCTGTGGGAGGCTGCAATAGGCCAACACAAATTCACCTTTGAAGAATTCGCCACTCTGCTTGCTCGAATAGAAGCCGTTCTAAACTCCCGACCTCTTTCGCCCCAATCGGAAAACCCGCAGGAACTATTATCTCTTACTCCGGGTCACTTCCTCAGGGGTGCACCGCTTATAGTAGTTCCTGAAAACCCCATCGTATTGCTCTCACTCACCGATGGATGGCAAAAACCAGTACAGAAATTTCAGTCAGTTAAACTGACTGATAAATACCATCACCCAATATAAGATATTGGTTAAGTCTTGAGTTATTGAATATAATCGATTTGTAATTAAAACCAGTTAGAAAGTTTCAGTCGGGCAACCCGACTTACATTTACCCTTACCCTCAGTAAAACAAATAATTTTCTATTTTATTGATATTATTATTATACTCGATTTCGAAAGTGGGCGGAGTGGTACATTTGTATGGGAGGTACGAGAAGGGGTGTGTTTAGGCTCCAGATTTATTCTCCATAACTTTATCCTGTTATAGCTTTACTAAATACAGAATTTGGGCACGATTGCGTTGGGTGTACTGATATTATCAGCCCGATTCTGAATACTCCCCGGGAGATAATTCCCGGGGAATTTTTTTTCCCAGGAATAAAATCCTCCTATTCTAAACAAACGGGGAGAACAATAAAAGGGAGAGAGAATTTCGGTTTTTCGAAGTCAGCAGTTTTGCGTCAGCTGTTTTGTTTGGCTAACAATTTGCAAATTATTTTTATGAAGTTTTTAATGTACAAAGTGATTATAAACAACAAATACCTACAAAAAACAATATAAAAATGTTCAGTGCTGCGTTTGTGATGATATCTAAAGCAGAAAGCTCTTTGCAATTTCCCCGCTTGTGAAATTGAGGGCAATTCCTCGCTTCCTTGCCGAAGGTGGCTACCAGGCGGGTATAGGGAGAGTTTGGGAAACCACAGCTTAAAAATTTAGTTTAGTGAGTGATTTTATTGAAGCTTCATCTATATAATTAAAAAAAACTATTTACAGGTGTGTGATCATGAGCTAAAGATACGGTACGACGACACCAACCATCCTGGTGCGTGACAAGACTCATTTACTTGAAATTTCAGCAAATTGCGAGCTTACCTTGACGAAAAAATCTATCCCTTCCCAAAGGCTGACAAATGTTTTGTACTTTTATCATTTAAATATTAAATACTTTCATATTTTAGTACAATTCCCTTGAAATTTGTTGGCGGAATTTTCCGCAAAATTTGTCATCAATTTCTCCCTTTTATTTACATTCGTAATACCTACTTCATTCCAGGGGAATTTTTCCTCACTTTCGAAGTTCGTTTAGAATAAGGGAATAGGGAGAAGGGAAAAAATTCCCGGGGAGATTTCATTTAGAATAGGGGAACAGGGAATAGGGAAAAAATTCCCAGGGAATTGCCATTCAGAATTGGGACGTATTTCTACATCCCAAAAGTGGGCGGAGTGGTTCATTTGTATGGGAGGTACCAGAAGGGGCGTGTCTAGACTTCCAGATTTTTTCTCCAAAACTTTATCCTGCTTGAACTTTACCAAATACAGAATTTGGGCGATCGCGTTAGGTTTTTTAATAATATTAATCGATTTCTAAAGTGGGCGGTACCAGATGTGTATGGCAGGTACCAGATGGGGCATGGATAGACTTCCAATTTTTTTCTCCAAAACTTTATCCCGTTATTGCTTTACTAAAAATAGAATTTGGGTACGATCACGTTTGATTTATTGATATTATTTCTCCATCTCCATAGTGGGCGGAAAGGTAGGTTTGTATGGGAGGTACCAGAAGGGGCGTGGCTAGGCTTTCAAAATTTTTTCCAAAACTTTATCTTGTTATAACTTAATAAAATACAGAATTTGGGGACGATCCCGTAGGGTGTATTGATATTGTTACTCGATTTCTAAAGTGGGCGGAATGATGTATTTGTATGGGAGGTACCAGAAGGGGCAGGGCCACGTAGCCCATTTGCAATACCGTAAGTAGTTTTGAGAAAATAATAACTCGTGCAAAATTTCAAAACATTTGGTTGCGTCTTTCGAAAGTTATCGTGCGAACCAGCCGGACAGCCAACAGACAGACAGACAGACGGACATGGCTCAAACGACTTAAAAAGTCATGAATCGAATTTGGTTCAAAGAAACCTAGGGTCTGAAGTGACTCCTTCTATGTGTTACACTTTTGGGTCGTATCAAATGATATATACCCTCATCCCTAAGGGTGATGGTATAATTACGCATCCTTCACCACGAATTTAGCACTCGGTGGAAACAAGAGTACATCTTTGAATTACAGAAACGCAATAAACGGAAGTTCCCCCATGCTGACGTCAAAAAAGACGACCTCGTAGTAATTCAAGATGATCTCCTACCTCCAACTGTATGGCGGCTTGGAAGAATAGAAGCCGTCCACAGAGGATCCGATAGTCTCATAAGTGTAGATGACGTAAGGGCCGCAAACGGGATATTAACTCGACCCATCGTCATGCTTTGCCTTCTTCCTATGGAATAAGTCCACCTCAATTCCGTTAATTTATTCTCATATATTTCCACATTAATAGAATTAATAGATATTCCGAAAACCAATGCCTCCACTAATGCAAGTTCCTTTCCATCCACCATTTTTCTTCGCAGCATTCCCTCCATTAAGGATTTCTCCATGTGCCTGACATGCAAAAGACAGCATTCAGTCCAGAGATGCAGTCGATTTCTAGTCATGAGCGTCGAGGAGAGACGAAAACTAGACCGCTAGCGCAAATACTGTGCCAATTGCTTGGCGCGTTCGCACCAGCTAAGGGACTGTACATTAGGGTAATAACTTTTTTTGGACAACATTCTCCCCAGGGCTTTTCTAATGGCAAATATTGTATTAATGATAAAAAAAACTATTTCAGTTCAATTTGCTAAAAAAAACCTTACGCACCGACAGCGATTTCTAAAATGTCTTTAATATATGTTTTTTAATTTTTTTTAATAACATTTTTTTTTTAAACATGGTTTATACATATGTAAGTATGTAAACAAATAATAACAATAAATGATTAAAAGTAGGTATTGTAAGATATAAACTTTAGATTCAAAATACGCGATGTTTTACAAAGCGGATATATATCTTGTACTATTTTTATTTCAATAAAAATTTTTAAACTTTGTTTGATTCAAAACTTTAACGCGTTTGGTGCGTAACCTTTTTTAACGATAGCGAAAAACTAAAAACGCAGTTCTTAATATTTTTCCATGCCCTACACGATTTTGTCTGGGGAGATTTGATATTTGCAAAAAATGCAAAAAGTTATTACCCTACTGTACATCCCTCGTCAATTGCCGGAAATGTGACAAGGAACTCCACACTTTGTTGCATCTTCCAAAGTCCACGGAGAACAAAAACGGCCGTCTCGGCGTTCATTCGCACCGTTGTTGCCAATGTCGGTGCAGTTGCAAGCGAAGTCGTGCTTCTCCGGGCCCATCGCAGTCACCCTCATCTTCGCGACGTGCTCAGCGGCCCTCTAGGCGGACTCACCAGGAGCGCCATCCACGTAAGCGGAGCTCCAACAACGAAAGGGATCGTCGCCACAATACCAACGCCGAAACGGATACGGCAGCCATCATTAATACCATGTCCACACTACAGTAATTTTTCGTAATTCGCGCTCTCATTCGTAATTCGACCCCAAATTACATGCCGAATAACGTAATTCTCAATACAAAATTATGAGAGCGAATTACCTTCTTTAAAGGTAATTGATTTAGAATTAACTTCAGAATTATGATCAAGTCGTTGCCTTCTCTAATTTTTATCGGAATATATCGAAACTACTGTCAAAATCAAAATGAAAATGTAAACAAAACACACAAACAAAGTAAACAAACAAAAGCAACTGTCAAATCAAATTAAATACAGGGTAATATGCGTAACGGCCATTTTCACAATGTACAATTATTTTCTTTTTAACGAAAAATTAACTAATTGCTGGTGTGCTTAACAGGGACCATTTAACAGACAGTTACCGATTTACGTTTCACCATCATTTGATTACTTAACAAAAGCATTAAGTAGAAAGTATGGTAATACTGCATATATTTGTTTACGAAAAATAGTGTAATTAAAGATAAAATAAACAAAAATTTGTTAAAAAGGCGTCATCCAACAAAGAAAAGAGCTCTCAACAGGTTCTCTACGCTTTATAAATTAAAAAAAAGTTTAACAACTCAAAGTAAGTGTTTAAATTAAAGCCAGAAACAAACTAAACAACAACTTACACAATCCTTTGTTGTATCGTTTGTACTTAATTCTGGAATGCAATATCTGGGTGGTATCCGGACAAAACAGTCCCTCCCCTTTCCCCAAATTTGTAGTCCCTCCCCTTTCCCCAAATTTTCTACAATTAATAATCTCCCTTCCATCATTTCTCCTTTCTCCCTCCCTCTGACCCTTCATAATTTTCCTTTCCTTAAAATGTTCCTTCTGCAATCCGTTATCCCAATATCCCCATCCTATTTACTTTAGATTTAAGTTAGTTAAGTTTGTTACCCCGCCTGAAGAAGGTTACACCGTGAATTTATATCGTTTAAAGTAACGCGTTTTATTTCGAAAGGCAATCAGCAAAATTATTCAGTTACTTAGATAAAGAAATTATATTTTGTGGAGACCCGTAAAGTTGCTAATGACGTGCAAAGTACCGCTATAATCATGATATATGTAGCAGTTTGAATGTTACAAAATTATTAAAAAAAATAGTGATTTTTAACCACCGTGTGGTAGTTGACGATAACGTAAGACATACATGGTATCTCGATTATTTATTCGGAATCCAACAAATAAAACAATTCTACGAAACAATTTACGTGAAAGCTTAGGGAACCAAAATTTGTGAATGTATTCCTTCAATATTCAGCACTTGTTGTTCTATTCGAGATCATCAATAATCACATCGTTAGGAGATACTTCCAATCCCAATCCCATAGACGATGTATTACCAACCCCTTGGTTCGCCGTAACAATCTTTGGTGCTTCATTTGTATCTCTGTTGCCAAATTCTTGCATTTTCAATATAAGCATAGCAAACACTTGTGCTGGCAATGTAGTTTGTAAAACTTGTAATAAACGTGCCGGTTGTCCACACACGACAAGGGCGTTCGCCAAATGTTCCACACCGCTTTCGAAATCTCCACGTGCAATAAGCGTTTCTCCCATTTGAATCTCTTGAAGAAAGTATCTGAAATGGAAATTAATAAAAAAAAATTATTTTTTTTTTGTAATACAAATGTAACTCAAATTTCGGATTATAGAGAATTTTATTGCTACATTTTGGTTCGCTCAAACAGTAAAAGCAATATTAACGTACCTAGCGTAGCGCCCTATGCTCCGATGGGAGTTAGAGGAACACATATACATATATAGCGTAGCGCTCACTGATGACATCAATATCATCGGCATCGCAGATACAGGGTGTGGTAAAGATAGGATGTAAATAGGACTTTCACTTATCTGACTATTGCCTGATACCATTCGGCCAGTTGTTTGAGACTACTATTATGAAAATTCGGGTTTCGGTCTATGGATATTAGTCGGGTCTCTGAATGCCCATTAACATGAAAACGAAATCTTATAGACTAGCATACAGTTTACAAATTAGACACGACAAGTATAGTAGGAATTGCGATATTCCAATTGTTTCAATTATCAATCATGAATATAAGAGATTCAATTATATTAAGATATATTGCTTAAAAAGGACATAGATGTCAGTAACAACATTCTAATGCCTGATACATCGCATGTATATTAGACCGTCCCACTTTCCCTTTTTTTCGAAATTCCTTCATGAACATAGATTTTCTTAATCTACTCTAAAAACCAAAAATTCTGGGGTATAACACTTAAATATTGATGAACGGAGAGTTCTCTTAAATCGTTTTTCGTTTTTTTTTTCTGGCAAAATGAAAAAATCTTGCTTTAGTAATTTGCCTCTAACTCAAACAGTTATTAACGGATTTGAACCTAATTACATGCATTATAAAACTTATTAAATTTCCTAAATGTTTCTAAAAGCAACATTGCAATTGTTTTCGATGGTTTTTTATTCATAGTATCGCAAATTCAGATTTTCAAATACGAACTTATAATTTTATTTAATTTTTGCTTGCCTTATCCTATATATAAATTGAACGAAGCAAAATTTTTATATTCTGTAAATGCAGTGTGGTTGGAAATTTTAAAATAAAGATTTTGGTGTAAATAACTGTAGCAATCTGTTAAAAAACAACAGTTTTAATTGAAATGATAAAAGGACTAAAGTTGTTTATTTGTAAATTTGCTTCAATTTCACAACTTTAATCATTTCAACTAAAACTGCAGTTTTTTAACAGAGTGATACAGCTTTTTGCACCAAAATCTTTATTTTAAAATATAAAATAGAGAAAATAAAAATTTAGCATCGTTCAATTTTTATATAGGAAAACGTTCTAAGTTCGTATTTGAAAATCTGAATTTGCCATGCTAAGAACAAAAAACCATCGAAACCACAAAAAAAATGTTTGCTTTAAGAAACATTTAGGAAATGTAATAAACTTTCTAAGTCATGTACTTAGAAATTACTAAAGCATATTAATTTTTTGGGAAAAAGGCATTTTGCCCAAAAAACAAAAAAAAAACGATTTGAGAGACCACTTCCCGTCCATCGTTATTTAAGTGTTATAAACCAAAATTGGTTTTTAGAGTAGATTAAGAATCGATGTCCATGAAGGAATTTCGAAAAAAGTACAAAAACTGAGACGGTCTTATGTTTTAAAAATAAAGTGTAAAAGAAGAATAATTTTGTCTATGTGATATTTAATACCATTAATTACCTATGTGTAACGTACTTAATTTCCCTTTGCACCCCATGAATAAGGTATGGGATAGCTTCTCGCGTTGTTGTGAATTAACACGCTTTCTATTTTTAGATTCGCAACTAACGGCACCTACTTGTTTATCGACGAATGCGAACGTCACTGTTTGAGAAGCTCTTACTAGACACGCCGATTGACTCGACACTTAATACTGCGAAGTTGCTGTCAACAACATTCGAGGGGAGCCGACAATGAAAGAACAATTTTTTTAAGATGACTGGAGCCAGGTTTAAACCTGCGATCTCCCGCATGGTAGTCGCGTGTTCTAACCACTATGCCACGGCCGGTCCCTATGTGTAATAGAGGGAGTTAACAAAAAAATCAAAAAAGGTATAACAAAACGATAAAACTGAAAATTCTAAGACAAATTTTACTATAAACCATACCACCACTCAGATGGTCCAAATGTGAGTACATTAAGCTGAGAGGTTCATGAGAAGAGGCTAAAGTTTAGATCAATTGACATTAATTCAAGCATGAAAAGTTATATTTTAAATAAGGTGCAATGTGATTAAATATTGAAAATTTAGAACTGGCGGTAAACACCTGGAAAAAGCCAGTAGTATCGGTATATGGGACCGGCCGTGGCATAGTGGTTAGAACACGCGACTACCATGCGGGAGATCGCAGGTTCAAACCTGGCTCCAGTCATCTTAAAAGAAAAAAAATAAATAAATTTTTCTTTCATTGTCGGCTCCCCTCAAATGTTGTTGACAGCAACTTCGCAGTATTAAGCGTCGATTCAATCGGCGTGTCTAGTAAGAGCTTCTCAAAACAGTGACGTTCGCATTCGTCGATAAACAAGTAGGTGCCGTTAGTTGTGAATCTAAAAATAGAAAGCGTGTTAATTCACAACAACGCGAGAAGCTATCCCATACCTCATTCATGGGGTGCAAAGGGAAATTAAGTTTATCGGTATTTTTCACGAATAGATCAAAGTTGATCAGAAGAGTAGGCTATGGCGTCCATTTCTCAATACAAATATCTCTTACAAGCTGCCAGACCATTGCAAGCGTCCATTTCTTAATACAAATATCTCTTACAAGCTGCCAGACCATTGCAGCTTGTTTTAGAAAAATTGTACTGCTATAATTGAAGTTTCTGAACTACTGCCACCATACTACGAAGAATCTGTCAAGCAACAAAATGAAGAGATGACTCATTAGAACAATAAAACCAATCACACCATTCGTTCAGTATTCGTTGCCTTTTTTATTTCCTATATAAATTTATTGTAGCAAAATAAGAAAAGGCAGAATTTTAGATAAATATGAATTTATATTTTATAATCTTCTCAATGTTCAAGTAAATAAGAAAAAATATAAAAGTGTTTCACAGAATTTTTTTTACTTTTTGTTCAAACAGCATAAGAACATTCATACTGCTGAAATACTGCTGAAATGGTCTCAAAAATATGTTTCATTTGAGTACACGCACATAGAGGATCTTCAAGAAACCTTTTTGACACCCACGGGGTTGTGATTTTTTGACCCCGATATTTTACAATTTGTCAACGTTTCCACGGGCTTTCGAGAGTGTAAACTTTCTGGTAATCAATATTTGTTGGATTTGCTTGTAACCGGTTAAAAAATACCAATTTATCTTTATTATACCATAGTTAGTCGCAGCTTACCCGGTTTACAGTCGATTTGAGATAATTAAGAATTAATTAATTATGCTTACAATTTGATAACAGTTCCACAAAATCGCCAAAATATTTTTATAAATGTTTTTAATATTTACCAGTTCTTCCTTTTATTTAATTTATTATTATTTAAATTGGCGTTATTTTTCTTCATTTTGTTAATTTCAGTCATTGAAGCTGAAAACACCGCTGATAGCAGCTGTTATTTACCCTTGTTTGCTCTTACAAAACTATTGTAAGATCAAATAAAAGTTTGCCCAAAAAAGTGGAATGTATTTGCTCTTAGGTTGTCACACTTTGGTCACATTGAGCATATTTTTATTTGAAGGCAAATAATTTTGTTTGAACAAAATCAGCTGTTTTGTTGCTTGCCACACAAAAATATTTTGTGGTCAGACTGCGGCAAATAAATTTCCCTAATCTGACCGTATCTTAAAGGTAAAAGCAAACAAGGGTAAATAACAGCTGGTATCAGCGGTGTTGTCAGCTTTAATGACTGAAATTAACAAAATGAATAAAAATAACGCCAATTTAAATAATAATAAATTAAGTAAAAGGAAGAACTGGTAAATATTAAAAAGATTTATAAATCCAGTACTGAAATTTCAGTCAATTAAACTGACTGATGAATACCATCACCCAATATTGTTTAAGTCTTAAGTTATATAAATTAATCGATTTTTTTATTAAAATAAAATTACTTATGTATTATTTTTTTACTGCTTGTGAGCAAAACCGTAAAAAGTAGAGAAACCCTAAGAAAACCGAAACCTTTGCCACACCCCTTCTGGTACCTACCATATAAATAATCTAATTGGCCCTCATGGTTTAACATACATATCTTTTTTGTAAGTACACTGAACTCAGTTACATTTTGCGAAAAATGTACACTTATAAAAATTTGACACAGGAATAACCTTTTTGCTACATACCATACAAAATGACTTTAAAAAAATTAATTTCCCTTTACACCGCTTTTCGCGTTGTTGCGAATTAACACGCTTTCTATTTTAGATTTACAACAAACGGCACCTACTTCTTCATCGACGAATGCGAACTTCACTGTTTGAGAAGCTTCTACTAGACTCGACACTTATACTGCGAAGTTGCTGTCGACAACATTTATATAGACGGCAGTGAAAGAAAAATTTAGATGACTGGAGGCGGAAATCGAACCCGGGATCTCCCGCATGGCAGTCCCGTGTTCTAACTACTATGCCACGGCCGGTCCCATACATAATGACCTACTTTTGGAAAATCAATATTTCTCTCATAATTTCCAAACAGGCACGTGGAGGATAATGCATTTTGGCCAGTAAATTTATCTTGTAATAGGAGGCAAAACCTCAGAAAATCAAACTATTTGATACATTCCTTCTGGTATCTCCCATACAAATGACCGAATTCACCCTCATAATTTTACATACATATCTTTTTTGTAGGTTCACTGAATTCAGTCACATTTTGCGTAAGATGTTCACTTATAAAACTTTGATTTAGGAATGAATATGGACTATATCTGTTGATCCTTCTGGTACCTCCCATACAAAAAGACCTATTTTTGAAAAATTTATATATTTTCCATAACTTCCAAACATAAATCCTTACTTTTTGACACACCATTTAATTAAATGACTTAAAGTCCTATATACAACCGTTTACGCTCCACAAGCTGGCATATAAAAATACATAAGGAATCGGGAATAAGGAATAATATAATAATACAAAAATGATAAAATATATATTCATATTTAATTATATAAAGTCTGCCTTTTCTTATTTTGCAACAATAAATTTATATAGGAAATGAAAATAGCAACGAATACTGAACGAATGGTGTGATTGGTTTTACTGTTCTAATGTGTCATCTTTTCATTTCGTTGCTTGACATTATTATAAAAATGAGTGTGAAAAAGACAATCATCAAAAATTATGTATGTATATTAGAGAGGCGTCATTTTTGGGCGAAGCTGCATTTTTAGAATTTTACAAATTATTCTAACGTTTTATATTAATTAGGATAAAACTTATTATGTATTTCAGAGATCAGTGTTATAAAACAAAACAAAAAAATTATTCATTTATAACAAAAGCTTTCAACACTGATAAATAAATAAATTTATTTCAGTATATTTCTTCATGTTTGATGCCTTAGATTTCCAACGGTTAAATTGAAAACCTATTTTTTTTAACATTTCGCACATTTGTTTGTTAAAATCGTCTAACAAAAAACATGAATAACAAATGTTTTTTGAGGAACGCAACTTTCATAACGTATACTAGGGTTTCAAAAAAACTGTTGGAAAACAAAGTTATTAAAATTTAAAAGAAAAATATTTTTATAATTACTAAATAGTAGGTTTTTTCTAATGAATTCACCCGCCAATATATTTGCCTCAAACAGTCAAAAAAAAAGCGCACAAGAAACAAATACTATCCAACTACATAATATATAATTAAAAATTTTAGCTTCAAAAATAAGAAAAGTTTTGTTAAAAAGGTTGGTCAGGGTCACAATTGAGTAGAAATCAACTGATAATGCCCTCAGTAAATTTTTTCTGCTTATTTTACTTGTAAATTGTATTCATATCTTTTAGAATATGACTTGAGCCCTATACATGCCACAAATCTCGACAAGGGTATGCCCGGAACTTTAGTTGTGGTTCCATTTATGCGAAAAATTTACTAATTTAAAAAAAAATAAGAACAGCTAGCAGCTAAGGACATCGGGTAATTTCAAATTATTATATACTACATTTTGGCGACATTTATTTATGATCTTAATATGTTTCTACAATCTTAATTACCTGAGCTTGAATGTTCCATTTTAAAAATATGACTTTTAAACTAATACACAGTTTAAATTTCAAATATTTTGTACCCAAACAAATGTCAAAATCCAAATTAATAAGTAGTCTCTAAAATGCAGAACTTATGGCGGTTACTTTTCTGACTAAAAGGTTCAATTTATTTACCCGTTACCCTGAAATTTCACTTTTTATGTTCTTTTCTGAAAATAAGGCAACACTGTGAATTATTTTTATGATTATTTTTATGATAGTATTCATTTATCATTTGCTTTTGAATTCTTATAAAATTTATTAATTTAATTTTCATATAAAATTCCTCAAATATATGTTTTAAAATGAAGTGTTTTTTATATTAAATATGAATAGCATCAATCCTTGTTCTATTTTAATCAAATATAAACCTTTAAATAAAAAAAAATAAAATACAAATAGGTATTTTTATTAAAGTGTTAAAAATATTACTAACATAACATGGATGTTTTAATTTTTGTAGGATTATTGGTTGTACATATAAAAATTACTTTAGTGTAGTTACGTCTTTTTGTTTCAGATAAAAGCAAGTCAAAAAGACGTAACTATCATAAAAACTTTAATAAACAAAAAAATAAAGTTTTTATAAAAATAAATACATCTCTATACTGTAACCAAACTTTGAAAAAAATTGCAAGAAAAACTTTATTTTTATAAATAAAAGTGTAGTTACGTCCGTTTGCTTTAAGAAATACATGCAGTTGTAGTTACGTTCCGTTTGAATTTCTTTAATAAACTCTCCGTTTTTGATGGTAGGCGTCTAAAATTTTGTGTGAACATGTAGTTTGATAAAACGAACAATAATCAATCAAAAGTTACGTCCGTTTGCCTTTAAGGTGACGATTTATTAAATATGGATGAGAAAATCTGGGAGCAAAAGTGTGTCAATGGTCTGAATTGGGAAATGTTTTGTTTTTAAATACTTACAGTTCTATAAGTTATATTTTTGTTATTGCTTTATATTTTCTACAGATACATATTTTACAAAAAGTTTGGAAATAATTTAATAAAAACTATACAAAAACAATGGCTTATTTTTGCACCACAGTGTACATATTTTGAATTTAAATTTATACTTTCAATTTACGCCCGTAGACACAAACTTTCCAATTCGGAATGAAAATAGGGAGTGGGTAAAAACTGACGAAGGATAATCCAAAGTGTATGCTGAAGATTTAACACGGGTATTTCTTCTCAATCCCACTACTAACAATTTTGACTTTAACTAGTAGTCACGGGACTACGGTAATCCAAACAGATATATGTATCTGTAACTGTAACTGAAGTTCTTGATGTTATAAATGATGCGAACCCAAAAAAGCACCCATCGCACAGAGGGTTGAAATGTACCAAAAGTGAGGAATAATTCAAAAACTGAAGTTTATCTTGCACTGACATGTTTGGTATTAGGTGAAATTGAATAAAATTCTACATCACCTATTACTAAAATTACTGCTTTAAGTAAATTGCTTTATTGACAGTGAGCGGTGAAAGTAAAGCAATTTTTAAAAATTTTTCGTGACGTGGCGAACACAGAAAATTGAGATATTTCGACTACTTATAATTTTTGTTAGGTCTTCTAAAAGTAAAAATATTATAATGGTATCATTAACTTCAGGTTTTTGGGTATATAATTAAATATATTTTGTTTAGATAAATGTTTTGCAGGGCGTCGGGAGTGTGATGCAAGGTAAAGCTTCTGATCGGTTAAACTTGGCAAACCCAGAGGATCCTTGCCAATTGCACTTCAAGTCTACTCACAGAGCTCCGTATTCGTAGTACTAATGCGGACGGAGTACCTCCACGTGGTGACGCCTGGAAGCGTGCCTCTGACACCCGTCAGAGCACGACTAACTGTGAGGGGCAAAACCTAAAACCCAGGCACGTCTGCTCAGAGTGAGCGGTACCCTGGTCAGCGTCTGACCCAGAATGGGCGGCTGTAACAAAATCCTGGCAGGAGGAGAAAACTGCGACGTGGTGCGCTGGGCTTGCAACCTGCCACCGGCGTATAAACTATTGCAATGAAAAGAAGTAAGAAAAGAATAAAATGGACCCCCCCTCCCAAAATGTTGACGACCACCGCAAACGAATTAAGGACCATGATTTAAGGATATGCACCTGGAATGTTAGAACACTGTATAGACCAGGTGCCTCCATCCAACTGGCGGAAGTCCTCGAAGAATACAAGGCTGACATAACCGCTTTACAGGAAATCCGGTGGACGGGCCACGGGTGCTCGCGCATGAAGACTTGCGACATCTACTATAGTGGCCATGCGGACGAGCACGAGTTTGGATGTGGATTTGTGGTTGGCAAGAGACTGCGACACGTAGTCTCAAGGTTCAACCCGGTGTGTGAACGTATAGCCACCATAAGAGTCAAAATAAAGTTTTTCAACATAACACTTATATGTGCCCATGCTCCGACAGAAGAGAAAAGCGATGAGGACAAAGACGAGTTCTACGAGAGCCTAGAAAATGTATATGACCGTAGCCCGAGCCATGACATTAAAATTGTACTAGGCGATTTTAATGCTAAAATAGGCAGGGATACCGCATTTGAGCCTACCATCGGAAAATTCAGTCTGCACGCCGAAACGTCGAACAATGGCATCAGACTGACTGATTTCTCTGCGGCAAGAAATATGGTAGTTAGCAGCACTAGATTTGACCATAAAAATATTCATAAGGCAACATGGTTATCTCCAGATCAATTGACGAGGAATCAGATTGATCATGTGGTAGTCGATGGAAGGCACGCATCGAGTGTTCTGGAAGTACGAGTGATTAGGGGTGCGAACATTGACTCCGATCACTTCCTTACCGCAGTGAAGGTACGCACAAGGCTAAGCATGGCGAAAAACGTACTGACCAGGCACAACGAAAGCTGGACATCGGTAAACTGCGGACCACAGAGGTAGCAAACGCCTACTCCAACCACCTAACTCAACTGCTGCGGAATGCTCTAACCCTTGACAATATAACCTCGCAGTGGCAAAATATAGCCGACTCCTTAGAACGGGCTGCGAGAAGCGTACTTGGGTACTCAAAGCCGTCTCAAGAAGATGCCTGGTACGATGATGAATGTCGCACTGCCACGAGAGAGACGGTTGCTGCATACAGGGCGAAACTGCAGCCAATGGCAACGCGAGCTGTTCGTGAACGGCACAGGAAGAAGAGACGAGAGACGAGAGAGAAGGGAAAAATTTCCGGGGAGATTTCATTTAGAATAGGAACAGGGAATACAGAAAAAATTCCCGGGAATTGCCATTCAGAATCGGGATGACAAAACGATTTTGATCTTCATAAATCTGAGCGGACGTGTCTGATATTGTAGTGACAGGTTCGACAGACTTTTTTTTAGTGTCAAAGAAAAATTTCAAAATTGCCGTGATTAAATATATGAAAAAAGACAAATAAAGAAATCTCTCAAGAAATTAACTTTAAAAATTGTTGTGTTGTGAGAAAGACAGATATTTTAAGTGCCCATTAGGCCCCAAAGGAGCGGATTCCATAATGTACAAAAGAAAACGGCCATAAAAATAAAAAATAATCCAGAGAAAACTGAATATTAATTTACTCATCAATATTTGTTATGTGGTTTCAAACACGTTTAAAAGCGTGATAGAACTACTGTCCAACTAGTATTTTTGAACGGTTTTCATACTTGAATTATCCTTCGACACTATGGGAGATGGAATACTTCACTGTTTTATGGAGAACTAGCACGGAACTGGTTCCGAACAAGTGACATTCCATGACTGGGATCTATATGACAAATCTCTTTTAACTGAAGTAGTTATTCGGTTCTGTCAATTTATATTATCATTATATGGAATATATGCGCTTTAACGAACGCAATTAATAAATAGAGAAATTTCTACACGAATAAACAATGAAAAAATATTTAAATTTAGTCTAGATTTCGTTGATCTTGAAAAGTGTGCTTTTGTTGTAAGATACTAAAATTACAGACTTTAATCACCCCATCAGCACCGCGGGCAAATAAATAAGAATTAGGCGGATAGTTGGCAATGAGAGTTGTCGATATAATTTTACAGCGAGTACAGCAATCGGCACCATAAAATACTACAAATATTTAAAAATTAAATTTAATGAATCAAATGATATCCCTACTACTATTAATCTTAAAAGATTCATATTTTTTTCGTTATCGGGTATATTCTCAGTAGTATTCCGAAACTATTGTTTTTCTTATTTTCAAAATTTAGATGTTTTTGTGACTCACTCAAACAACACAATATACACACCGACAATTTTTTTTAGTTCTTGGATGAGCTCATAATGATTCCCATTCCTATAACAGTGTACACAAAATGCAATATACGGCCCTCTTTGTGGACTCTTATATTACATAATTCTTACCTCTCAATAGCCTCGTGGTCATTCAAATTTGGCAGTCCGTTTCGAACGCTGTTCCCATTTTTACGGGTTTTTCGTCTGCCTAAAATAAAAAGTCCAAACAGACTTTTATATAAGACTCAAAGGCGATATATAAAATGCCGTACGTTCTCTGACTTTCTTCTTGTAATCTGGATCGCTGCGGCGTTTACTGTCAAAGTAAATGCAATATCCGATAAACAGAGTACCTGCAACACCAGCTGCAATTCCAATTGCCGTCTTGTTCATTTCCAACATATCCAATTTACAAAAAATTATTACAATCTGAATGCTATTCTTCCACCATGTGACAGAATTGGGACACTACATTTTTGTTTGACTTTGCAACTTGGCTGTGTTTACATATTTTTAATAAGCAACCCTGTCAGAGGGCTCATACACAAGAGGAACGATTTGTCAAATAAAGAAGTACATCAAATATACATATAACATTAGTGTTGCCAATCAGACACGGATCTGTCAACAGATTCATCAGATTTGCGAACGGTTTTCGACAACCAGAATTAGTATGCATTAAGCTACGTACAGACGGTTGCAATATTGCCTGAAAATGTTTAACAACCTGAAAATATTGTCTGACAAAGTCTGAAAACTTGAAAACCATCCAACATACCAAATGACTTGAGAATAATATTATAATAAACTTACCAACACAAGCCTCAAGAATTGAGAATTTATTGTAAAATTATAGAAAAATCGAAACGGAACCCTTATTTATAATATTAAAATTGTACGCTAACTATAAGCTTATCATTGCAACTGATGAATAAGCCTATGAATATAATATTTTCCTAAGCTTATCCCTGTAATTGTTGAATAAGCTTACGAAAATCATATTGAAATTTTCCTCCGATTCATTATTTTTTGTTTTTTTTTATTATTAAAAAGATTCAATTACTTCTTTTGTTTCTCTTCTAACCCTTTTTTATATTCATTAGGTATTTTATTAAAATATTACCAATTATTTTTTCACACAACACAATTATACTTCCACTCACTTTGAAATTTGAACACTGAATACAAAACACAAAACAAATTTTTCAAAAAATTAAGAGTGCATTGTTGCCACTTTACGTCAAATCAAACACTAACAGCAAAACAAAACAAATTTGTCAACAAATTAAGAAAAAGTTGTTCATAACGAGAGCTTCTCAGGCCTAGCGGCACTTGTTGATACTTTTCGTGTGCATACTTAAGAAACAATTGTGTACAATTTTCAAGAATATCTCAAGCATTGTTAAAAAGAAGTTGTGAATCTAAAATTGTTATAATATTGTTCTTAAGTTGTATTGCAGTTTATTTCTATTTGGTATGTTGGACATTCCCTTAACATTGGAAAACAACAATATTTTCAGACATCCGACTATCGTGTGATAATGTTGCCATTATCAAATTACTCTAAGATAATTGCCAAACACTTTTAATTTGCAGATGTGCAAGTTTACTATTGTCAGAGTAATCACATTATTGGCAACACTGTCCATGTCAGTACATTAGCAGATTTAAAGCTGCCATTAGACGACGTGTATTTTACATATAAGGTTGCCTGACGGTCTTGATTTTTCTTGATTTACAAGAATTTTTAATGCTCGTCAAGAATCAAGAAAATAAATGTTTTGTCAAGATTTTTACAGACCAACGAAAAAATAACGTAAATATGTTTTCAAAGTTTTAATTTCCTTGCACAAATTTTTGTAAAAATCAAATGAACAGTTCATTGAAATTTTATTGTGAAAAGTTGTCTTTTAGTGTTGTATTTGTTCGAAAATATACCAACACTTATATTTCCCCCCTTTATTCAAGACTTATAACACCAGTTTACAAATATTTATTTTTTGTCAGCTGCAGGGTTCTATAAATTTCGGCCTCCTAAACACTAATATGAGATTTACAACGATTGAATTAAAGATAATGAGCTCTCTTAAAACCTTTCTATATAAACTTTTAATATCGGTTGGATAGTTTTGATGGTAGGGACATTTTTCATTTCTTTTCATTTCTTTAATCTTGTAATTAAAATCCCCATGACCAATTTAGGTCAATTACAAAATTCATAAGTACATACTACTCAATTAAGGTTTAAAATCGCAAAACTATCTTGGGTGACAAGTGGGAGAGTTACACTTTTTGAAGAGGACACTACAGATAGTAAATTTTTTTATTAGTATTTCACTGTAGAAAATTACGATAAAAAGTGAAAATTCCAGTGTATTCTGGGTTGATCTTAAATATTTAATATAAATCTTAGCTGATCCTTCTTAGAAAAAATCTATAGTTTTAATTTCTGCAGACTGGACCAAAAGTCTTTTTTACTTTTTAAACGATGAAACAAACTGAATTTAATTACCACTCAGCCTTGCATGTGTTTGTGCTTCAATGTTTTATTTTAGTGAACGGCAGCCAGTGTTACCGCTGGGAATTTTCAAAAAGTATCACATTTTCAAAAGTTATTTCAAGAAAACAACAAAAAATCAATAGTAAACAGAAATTATTCATTGAGTACAGAGTACATAGATATTATAATGTAAACAACTTAAATTAAATCACATGTATATATTTCTAGTTACTTTTTTGTAACTTCTTTCCTGTAATATTTAATGAGATCTGTGCTAGGAATCTAATATTCAAACTTCTCGTCAACCAAATTCAGAGTTGAAAGCATTGAATGACAGGTTTCCACTTTCAACCTGTTCGTTAATTTACTTTTCATTAATGTCAGTTTTGAAAAAACGCGTTCTGCGAAAGCACTGCTATGGGGCAAGGTAAAAACATATATGGCAAATTGGTACAAATTTTGGTATAAATATTCATTTAAATTATTTTTTCAAATTTCCAATTTAAACCAGAAAACTTTAACATTGGTAATTGCGAATAGGTGTTCATAAGATTTGTCATTTGATTTACTTTCTTATAGTTTTAGTTAATTTATAAAAGCCTCGGGTTTGCTTAATACATCACTAAATTCAGTCACGATGTCAATATAACTTATATCTTTATTAGATTTTATATTAAAAGGGTCTAATAACTTTAGACTATTCAGTTTGTTATAATTTATATCGATTCTTGAAAATATTTGGTCACAAATAGTTTGGTAAAATTTTAGAATATTTGTTTTAATAGTTATAATATCAATTTCTTATATATTTTCAGAACAAATTAAAGTTTCGACTTCATGGGCTATTTTTATTTTGGTCACATCCTTGATGTGTAAAATATTTATCTAATAAATATTCCACAGCATGTAAGGGTAATACAATCTTTTTTTTTAAAAAGTTTCTGAAAATTTGGAGTAAAATCTGTTTTGTGAATGAAATAAGATATATAATTTGTGAAGATTCACTTTGAAAACTTGTGTTCAATGAATTCATGATTTTAAGAATATAAACTAAAAATTTTATTATTACTAGTTGACAGTTCTTGTTGCATATTATGTATTTTTTCCAATTTTTTAGAACATTTTTCTTCAAATACAAAAAGTGGCACATTTAGTATCATTGTAAAAAAGTACAACCACAATATGAGTTCTTGTTGGTGAGTTGCTATCTTCCCTCTCTCACTGTAGTGAAGGGAATTGTTATATAGTTTTTCCATAACTATAAACAAAATTCTAATATAAAAAAGCAAGAAATAGTTAATAAATATTACTGCCGTGCGCGTGGCAACGTACATTAACATATTACAATTCATTTTTACCGAAAAAATGAATTCCTTTTATTGCCGTGCTAACAAAAAGCGTCGATACAACCGCGTCGGACGAATGCTCAAGCGAGACTGAATACATTTGTTTTAT
Source organism: Muscina levida (assembly GCA_964034835.1). Classification (NCBI taxonomy): domain Eukaryota; kingdom Metazoa; phylum Arthropoda; class Insecta; order Diptera; family Muscidae; genus Muscina; species Muscina levida. The sequence goes on along the minus strand of OZ035883.1, from coordinate 99,937,157 downwards.
TTCGTTCAATGTGAGTGAGAATACATGTGTGGCTCTCTCGCTCATGTTGCCCATGTTGTTGTTTTTTGTTGTAACTTCTTTGTATCAATACGAATTCTTATGCTCTTGAAGCTCCGAGAGAGCTCCCTGCCCATAGCTGGCCATAACTCAAGATTCTGAAGCTCACATCAATACAGGTAGAACAAGTATCTGGTATAGCTGGATTTTTGTTCGTCGAGAGAGGGCTCTATCATTACATCACTAGCTTAGTTCGTAGTAGCATTTATTAGCAAACAGGATTCTTGTCCGGATTTCGAGGCTGACGATTGATGAAGGAGATTGATCACACCATTTGATTTAAAGAGCATTTTAAATTTTAGAATAATCGGCTGAAGATCGCCGCCGTTTTCTTTTTGTCGAGAAAATCCAAAGTAATGCAAATCGTAATTTTTCTCATTTTCTGCTTCGAAGATTTAAATTTAACAATTACGCTATGTCGAAAAATAAAAAAAATCAACATCAGTATTCATACTATATTTTTATACCCTCTCCCTTAGGTGTAAGGTAGTAGTAGACAAACCATTGAAAAATCGAAATGTTTACCACACCCCTTCTGGTACCTTCTACATAAATAAGCGAATTTAATCTCATAATTTACATACATATAAATTATGTAAGTACCCTGAATTTAAGCATATAAAAACAATTTGACTCCGGAATGAATATGGTCCTTATCGGCAGACCACATCTGATTTCTTCCATACAAAATAACCTATTTTTTGGAAAATTTATAATTTTTTCATTATTTACAAACCAACAACTGGTGGATGGTTAAATTTGGTCAGTTTACTTATCTTGTGATAGTTTGCCACATCCTTTCTAGTATCTCCCATAAAATTAACCTAAACACTCCCACAGTTCTACATGCATACCTTTATTGTAAGTACATTAAATTTAGTGAACTTTTGCGCAAGGTAAAAATTTATTCTACGTTGACTTACGAATAAAAATCGGTTCTTTCGCTTCCCCTACTGATACCTGCTTTAATAAACTTCTCAAGGCGTTAAAAATAGTTTACTTTTAATATTTTGCATTCATAGGTGACACTTAAGAAACGCTGTGTTTTACCCAACCTATTAGAGTTTATATATTTTTTACAAATTGTTTTGCACAAAAGACTCTTTCGGTACCCCCATACAAAATTTCCATATGTCCAGAGATAAAATTTAAATTTCTACATTTGTTGGCAAATTCATTAACACCTTTTCTACGGTGTAAGTAAAAAAATGGCCATGTGACCGAGAGTCTTATCTCCAACCTTTTACGATCATAAGTAATTTCATTTAAAAATCTTTTAGTTTTAATAACTCGAGACTTAAATAATGTCACACATAAGGTAAGAGTATTTATCTGTTTAATTTCAGTCAAGTAACTGACTGAAATATCTGTACTTGATTTGTTTAATGTTTTGTATACTTTTTATACGGAATTTATTTTGTTATAAAAAAATTTCGTGAAATTGAAATATTGACAATTTCTAACGTATGAGTTTTTTTTGTTTGTCAAGATTTTTTTCCACAATCAAGAAATTTTTTGGTGAATGTCAAGAATTTTACAATTTTAAATCTGGCAAGATTATTTACATATGACATGTCAGTTTTCCCAGTGTAAAATTTATACATGTCGTGTGACCCCTTTCAAACACTGCTTGTGTAAAACAATGTGTTAGATAAAGGTGGTATTACACGACATGTGTTGTACATATGACATGTCAATTTTTACAGTGTAAAATTTATACATGCCGTGTGACCCCTTTCAAACACTGCTTGTGTAAAACAATGTGTTGGATAACATATGTATACATTTCATTTAGAGCGTGCTCTATTTTGACATGTAATACATATCGGCAATCAGCTGTTTTTGAAAAACAACAAAGCGTTTGCTGACAAAAAGTTGAAAAGGATAAGTATTTTATTTCAAATAGTACATAGAACAATTAATCAGTGTTTTTTATAACATATTTTTAGTTAAATTGGGCTAATAAAGCTGTGTTTGGCGATGAGAAGATATAGCAAAGTCAGCAGTTAATGATAAACACATGTATACATACACAAGCACGTGTGAACGCAAAAATTATAAACCAAATGTACACGCTCATTTTGACAGACATGCAGAATTACATAACGGTTTTTGAAATGACAAGCCATGTGTAAAATACACGTCGTCTAATGGCATCTTTAACACATTGGGTATCATGCATAAAACGTGAGCTTGAGCTCGGACTCGATTTTTTGAGTAAAAGGTGCTTGTCGTATGCATAATAAAATTTGATGGATTTGCTTTTACTCACTGCTCACGTTTGATCTCGTCTTGCTCAGTTTGAACTATGTTAGATGTGCTTGTGCTCATTTTCATATGCATGAAAACAAGCTTTTGCTTTCTTAAGTGAGCTCTTGCTCAAATTTTATTGAGCATGCCTTATAGTTGACTCGCGTATACTAAAAAGGAATCATAGCTGAATATTTTGTGCCACAAAGAAATACAAAATGTTATCAACAGCGAAAAACAAATTTAGCAAGTGAGGAAAAAATATTATACAGGTTTGTATTCTTAATTATTAATTTTTTTTACCCTCACCCTACGGGTAGGAGGGTATATATCATTTGATTCGGCCCAAAAGTGTAACACATAGAAGGAGTCACTTTAGACCCTAGGTTTCTTTGAACCACATTCGATTCATGACTTTTTCAGTCGTTTAAGCCATGTCCGTCTGTCTGTCTAGCTGCCCGGCTTGTGTGTACGATAACTTTCGAAAGACGCAACCAAATGTTTTGTAATTTTGCACGGGTTCATATTTCCCAAAACTACTTACGGCATTCCAAATGGGCTACTTGGCCCCGTCCCTTTTGGTACCTCCCATACAAATACATCATTCCGCCCACTTAAGAAAAAGAGTAATAATATCAATACACCCAACGGAATCGTACCCAAATTCTGTATTTCGTAAAGCTTTAACAGGATAAAGTTTTGGAGATAAAATTTGAAAGTTTGGACACGCCCCTTTTGGTACCCCCCATACAAATGTACAACTCCGCCCACTTTGGAAATGCAGTAATAATATCAATACACTCGACACGATCGTGTATAAATTCTGTATTTTGTGAAGCTATAACAGGACAAAGTTTCGGGGAAAAAAACTTCTTGCACCTCCCATACAAATGTACCACTCCGCCCACTTTAGAAATTGAGTAATAATATTAATATAATAGAAAATTTTATGTTTTACTAAGGGTATATGTATGTCGGGTTGCCCGACTTAATCTTTTTCACTGGTTTTTATTATATTTTCCGCTTTAATTCAATGCTAAATTTTTGCTTAATGGTAATGCTAGGTACTTGACTTTTTTCTAGATTATATTTTTTTTTATATTTTTCTACTAAAAATTTAGAAATGTCGTCAGTTTCTATTTTATTATTATTATATGATTCTACTTCTACTTCACTTTCACTTGACGACATGTTTGCACTTCAATAACAATTAGATGTTTGATCTTCCTTTGCTCAAGTAATTGCAATTGGTTTGAACTCATTTTTATGCATACGAAATTGAGCAAAAGCTGTTGCTGTTTGATTGAACTCGACTTACGAGCAATTGCTCACCTGACTCAACTCAGCCCTTTTACTCGTTTTTATGCATGAGACCCATTGTCTGTAAATAGATTTTCACTCCAGACAGACAAATCCTTCGAAAGATGCGCGTGGTGACGCTTTTGCAGCATAATTTTTGTTCTTAGCACAATTTGTAAGGCCGTACGCCAGATGCTCTGACCCAATTTATTTGTCCAACAAAAGGGTAACAACTCAGTATTAAAAAAACTAATAATTTAACTCTCTTACAGAGAGTGTCATAATGGTTTCTTTACGAACCATTTTTACGGTGGGTGGAGATGACCACTTTATGTTGTTTCTTCTTCTTTGCAGATGCGATATGCACTTAGCCAAGTGTTATTCTATGTCAAAAAGTATTTAATAAGATAGAGAAATTATTAAAAAATGCGAAAATTAAATCTTGGTGAGCTGTCACTGGGAGAGTTGAGTGGAAATTAAATTAGAGTTTTTGTTATATTACTAGTAATTCGCATTGCGTTTTGAATTTTTACGGCATACATATGTGCATTTGTACATAATTACCATTATACCATCATATATTTTCGTAATAATAGAGCAAAATATCTACAAAACCAGTGTAGAAATTTCAGTCAGGTAAACTGACTGATAAATACCATCACCCAATATAATATATGGGTGATTGAAATTACTAGATTTTTAATTAAAATAAAATTACTTACATATTATTTTTCGTCTAATTCTGGAGCAAAACCGTGAAAAATTTGAGTAATTTGTATAGGAGGTACAAATAGGGGCAGCACAACGTGTCTTATTTTTTTTCGTGAGTCAACGTTCAATTAACGATTTCCTTGGCAAAATTTGTCTGAATTAAGTGAACATACAAATATGATATGCACGTAAAAAGGGCAATATCTGTTATTTATATGGAAGGGTTGTGTCAAATAGTTAGGTTTTCTGAGGTTATGCCTCCTTTTACAAAGATAAATTAACTGGCCAAATCTGATTGTCCCCCAGTTTTGGAAGTTATGGGAGAAATATTAATTTTCCAAAAATAGGTCATTTTGTATGTATCACAAAAAAGATATGTATGTAAGACTATAGGGTAAGTGCGGTCATTTGTATGGGAGGTACCAGAAGGGGTGTGTCAAATAGTTAAGTTTTCTAGGGTTTTGTCTCCTATCACAATATAAATTTATCGACTAATTTTCATTACCTTCCAAGTGTCTGTTTGGAAGTTATGGGTGAAATATTCATTTTCCAAAAATAGGTAATTTTGTATGGGAGGTACCAGAAGGCGTGAACCGATATAGTCCATATTCATTCCTGAGTCCAATATTGATAATCGAACATCATACGCAAAAGTTGTGCTAATTCAGTTTACTGACAAAAAGATATGTATGTAAAACTATGAGGGTCAATTCGGTCATTTGTATGGGAGGTACCAGAAGGGGTGTGGCAAAGGTTTCGGTTTTCATAGGGTTTGTCTACTATTGCAAGATAAATAATTGGTAGTTATGAAAGAAATATTAATTATCCAAAAATAGGTAATTTTGTGGGAGGTACCCGAAGGGGTGGGGCTATTCAGCCCATTTACTCGAGTTATCCTGCCCACCAGCCAGCCAGACAGACGGACATAGCTCAATCGTCTTAAAAATTCCTGAAACGAATTTGTTCTTAAGATACTTGGGGTCTAACTCGTCTCCTTTAATGCGACACAATTTTTTTCGTATCAAATGATATATACCCTTATCCCTAACGGTAATTTTCACAATGTACGATTAAAAATTAACGTGAACTTTAACCGAAAGTTAGGAAAATCTGAATTTCACAAAGTACGATTAACTCTTAACCGACACTATTTAACAAAAGAGTTGCTGTTAAATCTAACCGAACCAACTACGCCGGTTAGAAAAAAAAAATTGTAAGAAAAAAAAAACAAAGAGAAAATGGAAAAACGACATTTATACTTTTGCAATATTTTTAATTTTAAAAATGTAAAGCGACAAAAAAGATGTTTTACACGGCGTGATCACTTTTCTTTAAGTGAAGAAGAATTTAGACAAAGATTCAGAATTTCAAAGTCCACAGCAAAGACGTTGCTAACCTTATAAGCAGCAACACAAAATCAGCAACAACTAGGTAAGGTGTCTAAAAATGTTCTTCTTGGACATTTCGTGACGTTCTCTCGCAGCAAGAACCGCAAGCACCATTTCCAGGCCACTTCCCACATTCGCCGTCGTCTTATGTCTGCTCCCCTTTCCAAAGAATTGCGTCAAAAGTACAACGTCCGTTTCATGCCTTTCCACAAGGACGATGAAGTCCAAGTTGTGCGTCTTCAAGGGTAAGCAAGTGTACAAGGTTTTTCAATCATAGCGCAAGAAGTTCGTGGTCTTCATCCAGAACATCCACCGAGAAAACGCCCCTCCAAGTGCTTGATCGTCAAACTGAAGTTGGACAAGGACTGCAAAGATATTTTGGAAGGAAGGAAGCAGCGAGATGGGCGTGAATGTGCTACGTTTGTTTTCTGTATCAAAATAAAAACGGTTGGCTTCCTTTAGCATAAAGAAAATTGATTTAAAATAAAAATTAAATTTGTTTTTTTTTTCAAATTTCTTTATAGAAATCGTGCACTATCACCTATCCAAATGCTGTTGTTGACCTTAAGGTTTAATGCTACAGGCAGCTTTCTGATTGTAATAAGCGATTATTGTGGAGTATCAATTGCAACAGCTAGTCGCGTTGTCAAAAAAATGTCCAAAGCAATTGCAAAACTGTCAATGAAATTTATAACAATGTTAGATTCTCAGGAGGATATGAGGAAGACAGCTTCATATTTTTATGACATTGCGAAGTTTCCTAAAGTCATAGGAGCTATAGATTGTACACACGTTAAATTGCAATCTCCTGGGGGAATGGATGCCGAAATTTTTAGATGTTGTAAAGGTTATTTTTCATTGAATGTCCAGGTAAGTTTTTTAAATTACTGAATTTTGTATTTATTATTAATATGAATACTTACGTATGGTAATTATTTAAAGGCTATTTGCAACTCTAACCTCGAAATAATGCATATAGTAGTCAGATGGCCTGGATCGGCCTACGACAGTTATATTATTAATAATAGTCGTATAAAGGCTAGATTTGAAAATGGAGAGTTTGTATCCTATTTACTTTTGGGCGACGGCTATGGTACGAAGCCATATTTGATGACACCATTAAGCAATCCACAGACTGCGGGAGAAAAATTGTACAACGAGTCACAAATTAGAACACGAAACGTAATAGAACGGTGTTTTGGCGTTTTGAAGCGACGTTTTCCAGTATAATCTCTGGGAATAAGAGTATCCCTTGACTCTCTTATGTCAATAATAGTATCGTGTACTATTTTGCATAACTTATGTCGACATTTAAAAGATGTGTATTTGTTTTTGTTAGTCGATCTTACAGTATATTATATTAACTTACGTTAGTGTATCGAAATGATACAACAAATTCGGCTCAAGATCAGAAATTGAATTTGACCAAAAATATCAAACAATAAATAAAAAATAAAAAAAAAAACACTTTTCTGATCTTGAGCCGAATTTGTTGTATCATTTCGTTACACTAACGTAAATTAACATTTAAAAGATGTTTATGACTTTGAATACTATTCAATATCAAGCGATGATGAGGAAATAATTGCAGATGGTCTATCGAGGACACGAAACAGCCTTATTGAAAACTATTTTTCAATATTATAAAATATGTTGGTTTTAAAACCCGTTTAATAAAATTGACCCAAAATTGATTGAACCAATAATAATTTTATTTAATAAAACACGTTTTATCTTTAACGAATTCAGTCTTTTACTTATTAGTTTTTAAATAATATAAATATATTGGTCTTCTATTTATATTTGTAGTTTATATGCCTATTTACAACATATAAACTTTTCATTAAGTTAACTTTAATTTAACTTGGCTAAAAAAATAATAAAATATTCGGTCTTGTTTAAAATAACAATATTAACAGTAAAGTAACTAATAATAAGTAAGGAATACTCATTAAAAAGATAATTCATAAATTAAAAAAAAAGTGTAAAAACTTAAAAAAAATAATAAAAAATTCACAGAAACAATACATGTATATATATATATATATACATTTGTACATGTATAACATTAGAATGAACGAACAAATAATTCAGAAGCAAATTTAAGAATAAAAAAATATAACTATTTTGATGAAAATTTTAATATTTATCTTTTTGTTGAAATTTCTGAATTTCTAATTTTTTTAGGTCTATTTCTAATTTTAATAATTCCTCTTTCAAATGATGTTTTTTAATTTATATGTTATGCCTATCTTCAGCTCTTCTGTCCTCATTTTCGAAAAAAGAAATTTGCTTGTCTAGCAATTGATTAGTTTTATAGGGAACAGCACATTTTTTTAAGTTCAGTTTTTCAGACTTCTTATTTTTTAATTGGGAGGGGTTCCATTTACTCCATGAGTTGGGCTGAAAATATTATAATATAATATTAAAATAGATAGGTAAATATAATAGTTTTTAAAAATATATTATCGAGCATCTATGTTCTATAAATGCTAACTTAAAAAAGCTATCTTTAATTAATTTTCGTTTTTTTGTATGGGCGCCAAGGATTTTTAAATAATGTAGAAATTTTTTATATAGGGTGTGATGTAGGGGTAGGTATGTTCCGAAAAAATTTTAGGAGGAAAAAATGATTGGGGGTCGGTCACACATTTGACCCCTCTTGATGCGCTTCCGGGGCTTGTGGATTTTAACCCCAAAACGAAAAGTTTCTCGTTAAAAACCGGGGGCTCGATTTTGATTTTAGGACCACAGTTTCTTGGGCAAATTTTCTTAGAAGTCATCGTACAAAAATATACTCAATACAAATTTACATACATACCTTATCATCAATTTCAACATTAAGAGGTTTTGGCGCAACCTCACACTCGTCGTCCAAAATATCAATTTCGATGACACTGTCATTTTGTTGGCCTAAAAATTAATGATAATATATATGAATGCATAATCTAAAATCCTATAATGTAAAACAAAATCTTACGCATATCAGAATCGCAATCATTAATCAGGCCTGTTGCAGATTTGCCTAATAATGAGGCGATTCTTTCCTCATTATTAGTTATATGACTAACATACGAGCCTCCACCGGTCTTGTAAAGTTGATTTCGGTGGACCGATATAGCTGATTTTGTCTTCCTTTTCATGTTTTCGTATTTGTCTCTTAGATGTTTGGATGATCGAATGGAGTGGCTTTGAGATCCAAACTCGTTGGCTATTTTTCCCCAAACTTCTTTTTTTTCTTGCCAGGTGACTGCATTTGTTTTTTTGTTTTCCAAAACATTGGAATACTTCTCCGCCAGTGATGTTAAAATGTCTTCCTCTTGAGACGTAAAGTTGGAAGCTCTAAAAATACGTTTTTTAAAAATTAGACTTATTTTTATGTTGAGGTGCTAGGCCACAATTACTTACCTTACTCGCTTTGTTTTTGAAGTATCCATGTCGAAAATTTCAAACGGTGATATACTTTGGAATTCGTATTCTTCCATTTAATGTCTGTTGATAAAGAAAAACTATTAATTTTTGTCCGGAGATATTGCAGTCCAGAATTGAGTACAAACTAAACAGCAAATAAAAACTAATCAATTGCTAGACAAGCAAATTTCTTTTTTCGAAAATGAGGACAGAAGAGCTGAAGATAGGCATAACATACAAATTAAAAAACTTCGTTTGAAAGAGGAATTATTAAAATTAGAAATAGACCTAAAAAAATTAGAAATTCAGAAATTTCAACAAAAAGATAAATATTAAAATTTTCATCAAAATAGTTATATGTTTTTATTCTTAAATTTGCTTCTGAATTATTTGTTCGTTCATTCTAATGTTATACATGTACAAATGTATATATATATACATGTATTGTTTCTGTGAATTTTTTATTATTTTTTTTAAGTTTTTACACTTTTTTTTAATTTATGAATTATCTTATGAGTATTCCTTACTTATTATTAGTTACTTAACTGTTAATATTGTTATTTTAAACAAGACCGAATATTTTATTGAATTATTTTTTTAGCCAAGTTAAATTAAAGTTAACTTAATGAAAAGTTTATATGTTGTAAATAGGCATATAAACTACAAATATAAATAGAATACCAATATATTTATATTATTTAAAAACTAATAAATAAAAGACTGAATTCGTTAAAGATAAAACGTGTTTTATTAAATAAAATTATTATTGGTTCAATCAATTTTGGGTCAATTTTATTAAACGGGTTTTAAAACCAACATATTTTATAATATTGAAAAATAGTTTTCAATAAGGCTGTTTCGTGTACTCGATAGACCATCTGCAATTATTTCCTCTTCATCGCTTGATATTGAATAGTTATCAAAGTCATAAACATCTTTTAAATGTCGACATAAGTTATGCAAAATAGTACACGATACTATTATTGACATAGTAGAGTCAAGGGATACTCTTATTCCCAGAGATAATACTGGAAAACGTCGCTTCAAAACGCCAAAACACCGTTCTATTACGTTTCGTGTTCTAATTTGTGACTCGTTGTATAATTTTTCTCCCGAAGTCTGTGGATTGCTTAATGGTGTCATCAAATATGGCTTCGTACCATAGCCACCGTCGCCCAAAAGTAAATAGGATCCAAACTCTCCATTTTTAAATCTAGCCTTTATACGACTATTATTAAAAATATAACTGTCGTGGGCCAATCCAGGCCATCTGACTACTATATCCATTATTTCGAGGTTAGAGTTGCAAATAGCCTTTAAATAATTACCATACATAAGCATGCATATTAAAAATAAATACAAAATTCAGCAATTTAAAAAACTTACCTGGACATTCAATGAAAAATAACCTTTACGACATCTAAAAATTTCGGCATCAATTCCCCCAGGAGATTGCAATTTAACGTGTGTACAATCTATAGCTCCTATGACTTTAGGAAACTTCGCAATATCATAAAAATATGAAGCTGTCTTCCTCATATCCTCCTGAGAATCTGGCATTGTTATAAATTTCATTGACAGTTTTGCAATTGCTTTGGACACTTTTTTTACAACGCGACTAGCTGTTGCAATTGATACTCCACAATAATCGCTTATTACAATCAGAAAGCTGCCTGTAGCATAAAACCTTAAGGTCAACAACAGCATTTGGATAGGTGATAGTGCACGATTTCTATAAAGAAATTTGAAAAAATAACATATTTAATTTTTATTTATTTCTTATTTTTATTTCTTTATGCTAAAGAAAGCCAACCGTTTTTAATTTGATACAGAAAACAAACGTATCACATTCACGCCCGTCTCGCTGCTTCCTTCCTTCCAAAATATCTTTGCAGTCCTTGTCCAACTTCAGTTTGACGATCAAGCACTTGGAGGGGCGTTTTCTCGGTGGATGTTCTGGATGAAGACCACGAACTTCTTGCGCTATGATTGAAAAACCTTGTACACTTGCTTACCCTTGAAGACGCACAACTTGGACTTCATCGTCCTTGTGGAAAGGCATGAAACGGACGTTGTATTTTTGACGCAATTCTTTGGAAAGGGGAGCAGACATAAGCGGAGCGGTTCTTGCTGCGAGAGAACGTCACGAAATGTCCAAGAAGAACATTTTTAGACACCTTACCTAGTTGTTGGTGATTTTGTGTTGCTGCTTATAAGGTTAGCAACGTATTTTGCTGTGGACTTTGAAATTCTGAATCTTTGTCTAAATTCTTCTTCACTTAAAGAGAAGTGATCACGCCGTGTAAAACATCTTTTTTGCCGCTTTACATTTTTAAAATTAAAAATATTGCAAAAGTATAAATGTTGTTTTTCCATTTTCTCTTTGTTTTTTTTCTTACAATTAAAATGCTAACCGGCGTAGTTGGTTCGGTTAGATTTAACAGCAACTCTTTTGTTAAATAGTGTCGGTTAAGAGTTAATCCTACTTTGTGAAATTCAGATTTTCCTAACTTTCGGTTAAAGTTCACGTTAATTTTTAATCGTACATTGTGAAAATGGCCGTAAATGATTATTCGTTTTTTTAACTAAAGTTTAACGTTTGAGATGCCGTAGGCAAAATTTTTTCTAAAAAAATTTCGCGCTATTTTTTTGAAAATAATTTTTAAAAATTTTTTTTTTTGGTATATCCCGGAAATTTAAATGGCTCCAACTCGGCCCAAGAGGAACTTAAAAATAAACCTAAACTTTAGCCCGTTTCTGTAACTCATAACGATTGTTGTTACGTCACTCTCACCTGAAATGTTTCTGTAAGAATCTGAATCGATTTATATTCAATTCGCTTATTCGGAATCGATAGGCTGCCGCATTAAGAAGACTTTCTTTCCGAATCCGGAGCGAGACCGAACCAGTGCCTTATAAAAAAACAAAAGTTTTTTAAATCACATATTTTTTTAAAATAAAGTCGAGAATCTTGTTAAGTTAACGCGGCATAGTCATCTACATACAATATATAATTAAGAAAAAGTAACAACACACCAGAGCAGCATCACACGGCGGCAACCACCAAAGAGGTCGAGTCAAGGGATCCAGCGTTGGAGGCGCAGATCTGTACCACCAGAATCAGGGGTGCTTTGGTAACTCCGGGCCCTGACATAAAACCAAAAAAGAGAAAAATACACACTTGAAAATACAAAAACAAGAAAAAAAATAATTAATTAATCCATTAATTAAATTTATTAGTGAATATATCTACACTGTGGAGCCAAAATGAGCCAATGTTTTAAACAAAGTATGTTTTTTAATATTTTTTATACTTAAAAAAAACTTAATTTCCCTTTGCACCCCCATGAATGAGGTATGGGATAGCTTCTCGCGTTGTTGTGAATTAACACGTTTTCTATTTTTAGATTCACAACTAACGGCACCTACTTGTTTATCGACGAATGCGAACGTCACTGTTTGAGAAGCTCTTACTAGACACGCCGATTGGTTAGTGCGAGAGATCAAGGTATATGTTGTGTAATGTTTTATGTTTGTTTTGTTTTCTTCTTCCTTCTTTTTGTTTGCTCCTCTGGGCTATGGTGGAAGGGTTGGAACCTTCTGAGATAACCGCGAGCAGCTGGAAGACCCACCTTAGCGCCATTGGGGGAGCTGGTAACAAGGGACCCGGCGTCATCAACTTCGTGGACCAGCAAGCCAACGCAATGCTTCCCCACCTAACGCTGGTATGCTAGCAAAAGGGGTACGACCACTGTTGGCAAAATCCCTGAGGCTCAAAGATCTATGAGCAAAACCAATTGGTTCAGTTGGTGAACTGGACCAATTAAAGACCCCACAACTGGTAAACACAAAACGTTAGCGATCTGCTGACGATGAACCTGGCATTGCCAGATCACACAAACTTCAAAGACAAAGAAGGTGTCCAGTACAGCGACATAGCCAGGAGCAGTCTAATGCGCGCCGTCGCACAATGGTTCCTGCTAGTGTAAGAGCGTAGATAAATTCAAAATGTATAGTATTTGTAAGAAACTTTTTTTATGTTTTTTTTATTAAAAATATGTTCAAACTAACATATTTACGACATTTGTCAAAAGATTTCATTTTTATTTCGAAAATATCATTGCTTAAAGTTGCAATATGTGTGTAATCCAAAAAAGTGACGAATAACACCTAAAAGTTTGAAGTCGTATAACTTTAAGACCATAAAAGTCACACTTACGTATGACACATCATTGAAAATGTAATTTAATTGCAAATACAACAATGTTAAATTCTTATCACAATTGTAAAAAAAAAATTCCAACCAATTTTTTGATCCATCTTTAAATTTGAAGAATTTGATTTTAAGATGGAGCTACAGTTTGCCTCTACTCTCCTCCACGAAGATATAAGTACAGACATATTGCAACATGTTTCACTTTAGCTTCTAATACCTGCTAACCTGCAATATATGTACAAAATACTTTAACAACTATATTTCTAAATATGCATTTTCCAAGTTTTTCCAATAAAATTAGCGATTTTTTTTAAATGTCATATATTATCATACGGAATTATTGTGTATATAATGTTTTAATGACAATTTCGCATTATTCTATTTGTTGTTATAGAGCTTACACCACCTTCCATCTAGACAAACGGTCAATACTGGAATCACTCAAACTCTCATCGGGGACATCTAAAATGGGTTGACCAATGAGAAAATGAGCCGGCGTTAGAGCTTCACAATCTGATGGATCACAGGGCAAAGCGGTCTTGAATTGAGACCAACAATTTGAGCCAACAGGGTAGTTAACTCTTCAAAAGTCAAGATTCGATGTTCCATAATGTGTTTTAAATGGTGTTTTGTAGATTTAACGCCAGATTCCCACAAACCGCCAAAATTAGTTGAAGCTGGAGGGATGAAATGCCTAGTAGTACCCGTGGTAGACAGCATTACAACGAGGTCTTCTGGCAGTGAGGCACGACTTTTACGTTGAAGTATTTGAAGCTCCTTGTTGGAGCCGACAAAATTAGTACCACAATCTAAATACACACCAGAACACATTCCATGATGAGCTGTAAATCTGCGAAAAGCCGCTATAAACGCATCGGTGGATAGACTGGTTACGGCCTCAAGATGTAGAACATTGCACAGTGGTTCCTTTTCGATTTTTTTAAATTAATTCGATAACTTTTGAACGGATAATGGTATCTCGATGAAACTTAAAATAGTTAAAGCTGAGGTGATGATACGGAAATATTCGACTCCCTACTGGATGTGGGGGTCATTATGTGGCCCTCCAAAGTTGGTCACCTCGGGTGTTTAAAAATTTCAAATGTTTGAGGTAAGTGCATTTATGAACCGATTTAAATGATTTTTTGCATTTAGATAGTGCTTCGAAAAACCTTTAAAACATGCTTAAACGTTTATGTATCTCATTTAGGTCAAGAGATATTTGAGAAATTTTAATATATTTTGTATTAAAAATCATATTTATAAGTTAAAAAATAATTAATAATAAGAGGCTTTTCGTAATTTGTCTCACATTCCTATGCATAGGGATTTATAAATCATAAAAACTTAATTAAAGAATCTATGGGCTTGTAAGTTTTGTTAATAAATAACGACTCCATAATGATTTTTTAATCACATGTGTACTAAAAATGTCTCTTATTGCATAAACATATCCAACAAAATTTTTTTTTAAATTATAAATTTGATTTTTAGTGCAATATTGATATGTTTTTGCTGCTTTTGTGTGTTTTTATTACCATTTTTTAACAAATTATGAATAAAATTTCTATAACCTCAGTAACAGGGAAGAGGGAGTATATAATTTTATACGAGAAGAAGTTAAGCCCCTCATAGCATATAACTGAGACCCTAGACTTCTTTAGAAAAAATAAGTTTCGGGGCTTTTTAATACAATAGAGCCTTCTGGCCGGCTGGGTAAATGTTTAAGACGATGACTGCAGTAATTTTTAATCGATTTAATTTAAAACTAGCTGACCCGGCAAAAGTTATTCTGCCACGCAACTTCAGCCTCGACAAACTTCGTCTCGCTCCTAAGGTAACGCCATCATATAAGATCCAGGGTAATAGTAAAGCACAGATATTTCAAGTTTTATTGTTATTTATTTGAATTTAATCGAAATCAGTGAAGAGTGATCTGATAAACAATGTTTTTCGATTTGTTTTCCGTGTTCCCACAAACTTCCAACGATTGGCCTTGCGATTTATTGATTGTCATTGCAAAAACCAATCGAATGGGGAATTGAATACGCTTGAATTTGGAAGGGAAGATGGGTTAAACTACAATTTTGAATGATTCCGATTCCGTAACATGCTCATGATCGATCCCACCTACAGCTGTAAACTATGCGGCGGAATTCCTGGCACATCTAGAGAGTTCAAAAATTCTGTCGGATAGTTGGTCGCCTCATTCTCGTTGGTCACGCTGTCAACCGATTTTTATGATTGCAGTTCTCCATTATATTATACTTTAAATAATAACATTCAAGCTATCGACGTCCTTATTATTCGCTGCTAGCATGGACCGTTCACTAATCCAATCTAGATTTATATAATTTTGAGCAATGCCAGGAAAACTTTGGGTTCCTCCGTCGACGATGTAAACTCGCAAAAATTTGCAGGGAACGCCTTCAATGAAATGTCAACAGGAATTTGGCCATTACCAAGCGCCAGTAGCTGTCTTGAAAATTCAGCAGCCGATAAGTCGGTTTGCAATATGACTCTCATGTTCGTAGTCAATTTTAACTTCTTGAAATGCTGTCCAAAGACAACGATTTTAGACAGTAGATTTTGGGATGACGGAAAGCGTTTATCGAAAATCTCCGGGCAGCAATATCATAGCCCCACCAAATCGTCTTGAATCACCTCGTAAATTCTTCATCAATGTTGTCGTGCGAACTCTGTGCAAAAGGTCGTCAGCCATCTCGTCCTTGTATTTGTCCCACAATGCGCTCGGATGCGGCAGATGACACGAGGCTATGATGATCGCAAACAATGTACGAATTTGATTCGCTGAAGCAGAAACAGTTGCCTCGGCGAACGTTGAGTCCCAGTGCGTATCGTTGTTGAGCAAATGCAAACGATGGCGAGCTTCTCGAAATGTGGCGATAGGTTGAAACGAATAATATTGAGACGCTCCGTTTCGACCATGACGTACATGTCACCGCAGTACATCTTTTAAGATAACTGGCGATATCTTAACAGATGATTGTCAACATCTTGATGAATCATCAATTAATACGCATACAAAATTTATTGAGGTAACCATTTTATTCGTTTTTTCTCCTGAAATACGAATTCGAACTTAAATGGAGAATGAAAAAGAAGTGATGACTTGTAAACAAACCATTCATTCAATTGACCATCTTTAAATTGAGGTGATAGCTATCCTCTCCACGACAGAACATCACCAGGTATTGAAGTGCATCATATGACCGATCAGTCTCGTACACGTGCCTCAGTTGTCAATCATCCCGAAGCTTGAGAACAATATCGCGTGATTCCACATTCTTCCCAACAATCACCACTGCGACTTCATGTATAGAGGGAGCATTGAATTGTCTTGGTCGTCAGAATGCATTGCATTCAATGCAGAAGATTTTGAAATTGTTCGTTCATTTTTTAATCTTTTAACATAATAAATTTCACAATAATCCGAAATTTTCCAAGCATCATAACGTATTTTCTACCTTAACGTCGACTAAAATCATTAAATCAAGCGATACAATGCAAAATTTCGTCGAAAAATCAATTTTTTTTCGAGTTTTCCACCAAGAATTTTTCTATTATCCGAAATTGTTCACATTAACATCGACTAAAATTATCAATCATACGATAAAATGCAAAATTTCTTCGAAAAAATTTAAAATTTGTGGCATTTTTCCGTAATTTTTCAACAAAAATTTTCTATTTTTCCATTCAAAAGTCACCACGGAACAATTACACACCAAATTTTGAACAAAAATTAAAATTTGTGATTTTTATCAAATCAAGCGATACAATGCAAAATTTTGTAGAAAAATCCAAGTTTTTCCGGAAATTTCCGAGTTTTCCACCAAGAATTTTCCTATATTTCTATTTGAAAAGTCATTTTGGAATAATGATCCGAAATTTTTCGCAGTTATATCGTCCAAATTTATTAAATGCAAAATAACGTGGATAAAAAATTAAATTTTTTGGAGTTTCAACAACAAATTTTCTATTTTTCTACACGAAAAGCCATTCTGTAACAATTGCACCCAAAATTCCATACAAAAAGGCAGTTTTAGATTTTTCCAATTTTCCGACTTTCTCCGAAGATTTTCCCAAAATTTTCTTTCACATAAACCTTCTCCTGTCAATAACGAACAACAGAAAAAAAGTTTTGATGTATTACTATACACTTTTCACACCATTTTTATATATATAGATTACCAGTGGCATAAGAATAAACAGTCGCGGGGTTGGTTGGAAAATGGACAAAATAGCAACGCCCCCTTAAGTAACTCCCATACAAAATGACCTATTTCACTAAAACCACTATTTTGTCACTAACTTCATGTCGGAGGGATCTACGAAGCTAAAATTTGGCTGGTATTATTATTTTATAGCGTGTAGTATATACTGCAATAATGGGTCCGCTTGTCCCGCCCCTTCTGGTAGCTCCCATATAAATTAGCATAACCTTTTACACATTATTGTAGCCAAAAACCACATTTTTGCACTGATGTTAACAAAACTAAGCACATCGGTTCAGATTTAGATATAGCCCCCATATATATGTTTGTTTCACGATATATACTTTTTTTACAGAGGTAGTGAAGTTTGATTAAAATTATATAGAAATAAACTCTTGACATACAAGTATTACATATCGTTGGAAAGGGATTAACATAGAGTTTAATAATTTACAAAAATGAATTAAAACCACATTTTATTTTGGGCATGATTCTGAGTAAAATGTAAATTTTAGTCAAAACGTATTTTTTGGAGAAGTAATTTCTTATATGAAAAATAGTGTAAAATTCAAACGGACTGGAATATCTTAACGAAATTTTCGGAAAATGTACATAAAATTGTCCTTAAAAAAATGAATAACAATATGTTGCCATATCTTAAAAAAATTGCCAAATTCCCAAAATGTCACACTGTCTTTGTATATGGCAGGGATGTTGAAATACGCAACGTTAACTAGTACATATATGTGGTCAAAAAATTTATAATGAGCTTTTTCGATGGCGCTTGGCGATTTGAGAATTTTCAAAAACAAAATTTTTTTTTTCAAAAATGGGGTATTTTTTACTTCCCTTGCCGGGGAACCACTGATTCAAATTTGGCATTAAATGCATCTGCATGAACATTTTTAAGAGAAATAAAAAAGAAATTGCCATCTCCCGGAAGAATTTTTTTTTTACAAACGAAAGAATATATTCGCTTTATTGCAAATGATCATTAAAAATAGGCCATTTTTTGGAAATTTTTATTTGTGAAGCTTATAACTTTTGATCTTTCAGCAATTTCATTCATATAGGCAAGCCAACGGTATAAATCTCTTTAAAATCAAAGAAAAACTCAGCTCACAACCTTAAAAATACTTAATAAACCTAGTCCAAAAATGACAGAATTTTTTTTATTTTCTCAAATATCTCTTTACCTAAATGAGATAACATATACGTATATGTATATTAGGCATATAACTATTTTTTAAAAAAAAATTGGGAAATATTGTACAATGATGAATATACCTTTTTAGGTGATTTGGGTTAAAAAATGTTCCGCACCAAACGCGATTTCTAAAATAAGTCAGATATTTTTATACCATCACCCTTAGGGATGAGGATATATATCATTTGATACGAAAAAAAGTGTAACGCATTAAAGGAGACGAGTTAGAACCCAAGTATCTTATGACCAAATTCTTTTCAGAACTTTTTAAGACGATTGAGCTATGTTCGTCTGTCTCGCTGGCTGGCTGGATGGGTGGTCAGCAGGATAACTTGAGTAATCCTCAACGGATCGGTATGAAAATTTACCAGTATTAATATTTTTCAAAACGAACTTATGGGATTGTAAATGGGCTGAATAGCCGTACCCCTTCTGGTACCTCCCATACAAAATTACCTATTTTTGGAAAATTTATATTTCTCCCATAACTTCCAAACGGACACTTGGAGGGTAATGAAAATTGATCGGTAAATTTATCTTCTGATAGGAGACAAAACCTCCGAAAACTTAACTATTTGACACACCCCTGTTGGTACCTTCCATATAAATGACCGAACCCACCCCCATAGTCTCACATACATATCTTTTTGTATGTTTAGCGTAAGGTGTACGGTTTTGAAGATTTTAATCAGGAATGAATATAGACTATATCGGATCACCCCTTCTGGTACCTCCCATACAAAATGACTTTGTTTGGAAAATTAATATTTCTCCCATAACTTCTAAACCGTCACCTGGGGGGATAACCAAATTTGGTCAGTTAGTTTATCTTGTAATAGGAGGCAAAGCCTCAGCAACCCTAACTATTTGGCACACCCCTTCTGGTACCTCCCATATAAATATATGGGATATTTCCCCTTTACATACGTATCATTTTTGTATTTACACTGAATTCAAACAAATTTTGCCAAGGTAAGCGATCATTGAACGTTGATTTACGAAAAAAATCAGACACGTTGTGCTGCCCATAATTGTACCGTCTGTACAAATAGGTCAAATTTTGTATGTTTTTGCTCTACATGCAGACAAAAAAAAAATACATAAGTAATTTTATTTTAAAAATCTATTAATTTCCAGCGTTTGAAAAAAACTCACAAATGTGCACAAAATGTATGCAAAACTCTTTTCATGAGAGTGTTTGAGAGGTAAATGTGACACAAACTCTGTACCGTTGAGCATGTTAACATGCAAACACATCTTGCTAAGTGTCGGAAAACGATGTTGCTCTTTTTTCTGACTCCCGTCGTGTGTGCGATAAAGATGACACAACTCAAATGTGCACTGAGAAACGAAAATACCCAAACACGGAGTAACATATGAATATTCATATGGAGAAAAAAACACATACATACATATATTTATACATATACAGTTATATTTCTTCTTCTCTACCAATCTTTTAGTGTCGCTCGTTTATGTGTGCACACCATCTTTGAGTGCTCAGGAAAAAATTGTAAAAAAGAGTTTTGTTATGTGTTGACTCTGTGTGCGGAGCATCTTCGATCATTAAACTCTTGTGTTTTGAGTTCGCCTGCGCTCATTATCGACGTTTAAAATGTGATGAGCAGAGTGTTTTGGAGTCTTTTTAATCCCTGTTAATTTCAATAACTCAAGACTAAGACAATATCTTATATTGGGTGATGGTATTGATCAGTCAGTTTACCTGACTGAAATTTCTGTACTGGTTTTTTCATATTTTTGTTTTGAAAAACAAATGTTTTCAATTCTTATATAAAATAAATTTTAAGTTTAAAGTATGTGATGATTTACAAAATGGCAAATTGTCTTGCATAATTTTAATTGCTCGGTCTGCGCCGATGTCGCTTTGCTGAACTTCTTGAATATCTGATGGTTTTTTGACAGAGAAAACATT
This sequence comes from Muscina levida, assembly GCA_964034835.1. Classification (NCBI taxonomy): domain Eukaryota; kingdom Metazoa; phylum Arthropoda; class Insecta; order Diptera; family Muscidae; genus Muscina; species Muscina levida. Next base: position 99,916,450 of record OZ035883.1, on the reverse strand, counting down.
CATTTGCTTTTGTTTGCTTTGTTAAAAGTATGATCAGAAAACCAGACGTTTCTCCAAGCGTGACAAACGTCGGAAAAAACTGGGCTGCCACCACTATATCTGCAATGTTAATATAGTTAAGATTTCACGTGGAAAATGTATGTATTGCAGCGAGTTGGCAACCCTGTAATTAAAATAACTTTGACAGATTTTTGAAGAAATAAAACAACAAAGCAAAACGATAAACACAGCTGGTGGGATGACGTAACATTTGTAGGAAAACCTTGAATAGCTATATGATCTAAAAAAAATTAACTGCGTTTAGTGCGGAAACTTTTTTGCAATTTCGAAAAAAATAAAATAATGGGAGTTCATACTTTTTTATGCTATATTCGACTATGCTATGCCATTTTTCCTATTTGCAAAAATTTTAAAAAGTTATATGCCTAATGTATATATACATATATGTAAGCATGTTTTTAAAGGTTTTTCGAAGAACTATCTAAATGCAATTAATCGTTTACATCGGTTCATAAATGTACTTTCCTCAAACATTTGAAATTTTGAAACCCCCGAGGTGACCAACTTTGGAGGGCCTCCCAGTAGGGAGCCGAATATTTCCGAAACATCTTGAAAACACCTCAGCTTGAAATATTTTAAATTCTATCGATATACCATTATCAGTTCAAAAGTTACAAAACCGAAAAGGAACCACTGTGCATTGGTGACCATGGAAACAAATAGGCATATATACCCTTAGTTGTGATGGAATTTCGAGCCGTAGACTGCTTGATGGTTATGGCACCAGCATAATTGACTCCGCTGTATTTTAAAGGGCGACTGGGCTGTACACGAACTGCTGGATGTTCTCCTATAATTTGTTGAGCCGAAGTTGCGTTATATTTGAAGCAAACAATACACTTCCTTCGGACCTTTTTTGTCAAATTTCGGGCCGACAAAATGCAGTACCGTCTCATTACATTTGCCATCATTTAAGTCAAGCCACTATGTAAATTCTTCTTGTGAGCATCTAAAAGTATGAGCTGACATAGGATTATTTTTCGACAATAGTACTGGGTGTTTAAATTCATAATCAAACTTAGCCTTTTGTAATCTGCCCCCAACACGAACTGTACGACTCTTGTCAACAAAGGGGAAAGTTGTGATAGTTTGTTGCTTGGATGAACACACTTTTGTTTCAAAAGTTGAACCAATTCGTCTTGAAAATCCAACTTTTGAGTCACTATGACCAGATTCCCGTTTTAGCGGGTCACGAATATTAGCGTGACTCGAACCAACATTGTTAAAGAGGAAAACCTGTGGAAAATATCAGGGTATTGAGAGTAAATAGTCATATTAACAGTTATTTTTGATTTCCGTAGTTCAAGTTGCGTATTTTAAGAATTTTCTGGTTGTTCAGGCCACAAGTTTGAAAAACAACGTAGCCAATCAGGGCCTGACCACCAGAGTCGGTGATTAACTAGTTCAGATGTACTTATACCACGGGACTAGGCTTGTCATATTTAAAATTGTAAAATTCTTGACATTCAACAAAAACTATATTGATTGTAAAAAAAAATCTTGACAAATAAAAATATTCATACGTTAGAAGTTGTAAGTATTTCAATTTAATATATTTTTTTGTAAATATAAAATTTCTGTATAAAAAGTATACAAAACATTAAACAAATCAAGTACAGATATTTCAGTCAGATACACTGACTGATAAATACCTTTACCTTGTGTATAACGTTATTTAGATCTCGAGTTATTGAAGCTACACGATTTCAAATGAAATTACTTATGTATTACAGTTTTCCAGCTTGTAGAGGGTCAACGGTTGGAGACATGAATCTTAGTGGTGTGGGTATTTTATAACTGACACGTAGTAACACCGCAGAAAGGGTTACAGTCTAGAAAGTTAATGAATTTGCCAACAAATTTAGAATCTATCTCTAGACATATGGAAATTTTGTATGGGGGTACCGAAGGAGTCTTTTACGCACAAAAATTTCTAAAGAATTTATAACTCCTAATGGGTTGGGTAAAACCACCCGTTCCTAAAGTTTTGCCTATCAATAGAAAAGAAGTAAACTAAATTATTGGAAATATGTAAATTTTCGGGCATATTTGTATAGGAGGTATCAGTAGGGACTGCAAAAGAGCCCGATTTTTATCCATAAGGCAACGTTAAATAAATTTTTACCTTGTGCACAATTTCGCTTAATTCAGTGTACTTACAATAAAGATATGCATGTAATACTATGGGGGTGTTTTTGGTCAATTTTATGGGAGATACTAGAGAGAGTCTGGCAAACGTTTCGGTGCTACGAGGATTTTCTACTATCACAAGATAAGTAAATTGACCATAAATTATACGTATGCAAAATTATGAGAGTAAATTCACTGAACTGTATGATAGGTACCAGAAGCGGTGTGGCAAAGGTTTCGATTTTCTAACGATTTGTCTACTATTACCTTATAACTCTTACCTTATACCTAATTTAACTTCGATGACCTGACATTGCCACTTTCTGGAGCCCTAAAGGATTCTCTCAACAAAAAGAAGACATCGCCGATTAAGCATAAATTTGGTGTTTATTTTTCTGCTTCAAATCGTCTGTTTAATGTTGTCAAATTATTTGTGTTGAACAAATACACTAACAGAAAACGTCTCACACTAAAATTTCAATGAACCGTTCATTTGTTTTTTCAATATTTTGTGCAAAATTTTGTTTTTGGTTGCTCTGTAAAAATCTTGACAAAACGTACTTTTTCTTGATTCTTGCGGAGCACTAAAACTTCTTGGAAATCAGAAAATCAAGACCGTCTGGCAACCCTACACGGGACGCACAGTCAGCCGGATTTTTTTTATAACATCACTGTGACACAATGGACCACTGCACAGTGGTCGATTTGGGTCGAAAAGGCGCGCATGAGGTATTGGTGGCCCCCAAAAAGCTTTGGCGGCATCTTGACTTATCAAAACCCATGGAAAAACCTTGACCAAGGTTGGACGTCAATACGGTGACATTATCTTATAATGTATATGGTCAACTCCACGGCAAAATTAAACGTTCGGAGCATTTTTTCATGCACTTTTTCGTGTATTTGGCGGACTTTGAGCCAAAATTTTACAGTATAAAAATGGTTCGAAAGCAACAAGAGAAGCAACATCCAGTTTTTTAATATTTTTGAGGAAATTTCTGATCTTTGAAAAGCCGTAAAATTCGATAAGGTCAATTTGAACAATCAGAAAATTTTACGGGAAATTCCATAAAAATTGATTTATATTATTGGCATGATCCCGAATACTTTTGTAAGGGTTTTTTTTGATTGAATATTATCATATTTGCAAAGAACGTAAACCCCATGTTACTGGAATGGAAACCGCAATCCTTTTGAAAAGCGCCTCAATCGAAAGAAACTAGCTGTTTTCTTTGTGAAATATTATTTTATTTCCGAAATTAAGAATAATCATATGTTGCGAAATTCTAAATCATTTGAGGAATTTCTGTATAGTCATCCAAGGTGGAGGTAAGAGAAATCTCTCTCAGAATAATTGTCAGAATTCATCCTCAACAATATCCATCTTTTCCTCATTCCCATCTCCAACCTCATGTGTAGCCTGTTTGACTAAATTCTGTAGCTCATCAGGTAGATCTTGGTTCGTAGATTTCCTGTCTGTCGCTCTCAAATGTATGGATCGGGATGAGGAATCGCTGCCATATATCTTCCAAATTTTGTTTTCTAGACATCTGCCTCGCGTAGTTCGTCCGAAAATTCTTAAAATCTTTGTTCCTGTGCTCAAGAGCTTCTTCCGATAATTGGCCTTAATATGTAAAAAATATGAGTAATGGAAGAACTTGGAAATATATTAAACGGTAGCGGTGCTTTACCTAGTGGAAAAATAGCTGAAGTTATGATATCCGCACCATGCAGCAATACTTTATGCATTGTGGGTGACATACTCCACTAACCATATTTTTCTACACGCCGACAACCCGCTGAGTGTGGTATGTGTAACCCTGTGTTCAGCCCGGAAATCTTCGATATCTTCATTAGTTGCAACTTGTTGCAACCAGTAGAAATGACAAAGTGTAACCAAAGGATCTACCTTTTATGTGAAATTGGTTTCAGAGTGTTCCGAGATGTTCCAAAATAGTGGCACATGTTTGAAAATTGTCAAACGGGATTTTTCAGTCTTCGACGAATACTTTCGGGGATATTTTGCGTTAATATTTAGCTATGGGGGTGCAAAAAATTGGATTTGGACTACCTTAGACTATCAAATATCGGGATTTAGATGAAGAAGCCAAAAAACTACTAAAGAACAGAAATAGCTAGAACAAAATATGGAATATTTGCGACCAATATTTGAGTCAAATGGATAATAATTACACAGTGATACAAATGTGAAGAAAAAAATATACAGGGGTTCTCATGTAGCATTTCTGTTGGAGTGGAGTCCAAAGAGTACAGTTGTACTTATAGTTTTTCTCGGTCATTTCGTTAAGTAGTGTTTTTATAGCAAATTAAATGAAAATTCATGTCTTCTCATTGTAAACTGATTTTTAAAATCTTTCATTTGTTTTAAAGCTTTTTTTTTTTGCACCTTTTATTAAAAAAAAAAGTATTTTGAAAATCGGTTAAAAAAATAGTGAAACGGCGGCTGTTTAAAATCGGTTTAGAAAGAGAAGACTTATGATTTTTGGAACTTGTAATTTAAGGAAAATCTTCATTTCACTTAGTTTGCTATAAAAACATAACAATGAAGTGACCGAGAAAACCTATAAGTATCAAGCAATATGAGAACCCCTGTATATTTTGTGTGTAGCACAATGTTCTAATTGCCTTTCATTGTTATTTAAGTACGAAAAACATAGTCTTTTTAAAAAATAATAATAAACAGAATCTACCATTGTTACATATGCTATAAAAATCTATTGCAGTTTTTATTTTTAAAATGTTTGTGAATATTCTTTGAGTGCAAACAAATTTGCAAATTTGACAGCAAAAAAAATTTCTGTAATAATAGCAAAATCTCCAGTTGATTTTTCTATTTTTTTGTTAGTGTAAAAATTTGATTGAGTTTAATATTAAAAAAATTGCATTACTACAAAAAATATTAATAATTATTATTAAGTTCCAAATATTAAATTTTTTAATAAATAAAAAATAATAAACCCATATTTCACTCTAAAAGTTAAGAAAATCAAAAGTTTAACTTTGAGCTAGAATTTCTTAAAAAGTCCTCAATCAATTGAAACTGAATTAAATATCTACCCATTAAAAAAAATTGCTTCAATATTTCGATCGGTTCAAAAGTTACAGAGTTTTGGCCAATGAAAAACGATTTTCAGCCACTGTGCGCCGTTGAGCTATGCTCAACCAAAATGTATGGGCTGACATTACAGATTTCATTTGCTTTTGGTTAATGGTAAACCCATAGTATTCGTGTCTTTGATCTAGATAGCGGACAAAGTATTAAGTTTACAATGTTGTTTTGGTTTTTTTTTTTATTGAAGGGTATTATGTTTCGGAAACTACAAATTCTGATGGCAGGTGTTGACGGATTGCTGCACGTGGAACTTGTTGACTGAGGTCCAGTTTGAAGTGTTGTCTTCTGAGGTAGATGGTTATTACTATTGCGTGATGTATTTTCATGTTGTAAAGTTGTAGTGGCAGGTCAGTGAGCACTTGTTGATGTAGTTGCTGTTGAACTTCCGTAATATTTTTAATGTGGTCGACGTACCGTTTGAGATGGAGTTTGCTCAGTTGCGGTTCGTCTGGATAATTGATTTCACTGATGTTGACAATGGCTGTGTACGACGTTTGGACAGAAGTTGAGTAGATTTGATGCCCTTGAATGAACATTGACCATTACTTTAGAGTGCAATCTGGACTTATCGTTATGAGTCCTGTGCCTTGTAATGTGAGGCGAGAATGATCGTGTTCGCACTCAGTGGTTACTCGAGTTAAGTATAGCATCGTATACATCCACTGATTGCTGTGTGTTAGTTGTCTCAGCGACGTAATGTTGGTGAATGGAGCCATGTTGCAACTCGTGCAAGTGATGTTATTGAGAAGCGAAATTTCACACAAACATTTATCTGCATCTGCATTGAACATATTTTGCATGATTGGGCAAAAGATTTCATCTTCTGTCAGCGGGGTACAAGCTGCCCATTGTTGTTCCGTTAGTGTATAGTATTCGTCTCTATGAGCAGTGATCGCGATTAAGTCACAGCATGGCTCAATGATGACTATTGCGTTTTTGATAGGTGCTGGGACTGGATGCAGCTTTAGAAGTTCCAACGTTTCTGGATCACATAACGGAATTGTTATTGTTATTCCATGATGTGAATCGGACAGTTCTGTGAAAATTGCCGTTTGTATGCGATGCAACCTTGCTGATATTGACGATAGCTGAACAGATAGCGACACAAAACTTTGAACCAGTTTGAGTTGGTAACTTTCTTGATCGTTTTTGCGTAGTCTGGACTCAATTTGGTTTATCTTGTCATTGATGTTGTTACATTTCTCATGAAGCTGTCGTTAATTTTGCTTAAAGATGTTGAGGGTTTAGTCATTGATGGACTCTTGGTTGTACAATAGCTGTTTAATGTGAGTTTGGTCTTCCTTGATCAAGGTGATAGTGTTTGACATTTGCTCTGCGTAATTTGAGTCTACAACCCCGAACAGTGAGTTGGCAATGTTCATAATAACGTTTATATCGCCGCGTTTGGTTCTTCTGCGTTTCCACCTTGAGGTCTGAGAAGCCAAACTCAAGGGTATGTAGAACTTTCTGACATGCGTTCCGTTGGGAAATTAGTTTGCACAAGTGCTGGAGTGCTAAAGTACCATTAGCAAATGCGTCCATCTCTCACCAGTATGGTTGAAGCTTGTAATACGTTATAAGTCTTTATGCAGACCTTGAAATCCGTGTGGTGCCAATTCCTGCAAAATGAAAGCCGATGTTATGTTCGATTTTTTTAAAACTGATTTTATTTGCACAAATTAAAGGAAGTGCAAACAGCAGGATTGCACTCTGAGTAGACGTTACACCATTGATTTGCCTGGGTCAAGTCCTGTATGATTCCAACCCGATTGGCCAAAATGCTGTGGACGATGAGTTTATCCAGGCCAAAACGATTTCTGAGTCAGTCCAAAACCAGATTGGACATGTTAATTGAAGATCGGTTTTGATCCTTTTCGCTAGATTGGCGCCAAGAACTGCTGCGCACGGCAGATTGTTTTTTGAGCGGAGCAACTCGAGATTTTGCACAGAGCAGACGTGTCGTGATAGTCTTGTCTTAAAATGTTGATCGGATGTAAGCTGCCGCACAACACGCAATCTATGATGCTTCTGTGAAGATATGCAGTTGCATTGAGTCGGGCATCTTTCTTTTATATATATTTCTTGATACCCTCAGTTTTTAGCGCGTTTAGGTCTGTTCGGAATGTTGTCCATTTGGTATGTCATCATGAGGCTGGAGTTCGGTCCTTCGTCTTCGTCGTTCGTCTGTTAGAGACTGTGATGGTCGGGCATCGTCATCATCGATGATTGGGCTTGTTGATACTTGCATGCTTGGTTGGTCTGCACATAGCTCATCTTCGTTGAGTCTTGTAAGTAGAGCGAGATAGTGAATACCTCTTTTAAGAATGCCAGAAGCTGTTTTCACGTCTGCGACTTTTACTACATTGTCGTTTCCTCTGTGCGTTTTGATGATATGACCTATAGGCCATTTCATGACCGGGACATTATCTTTTTTATGATGACAATGGCTACTGGTTCGATGTTTTTGATTGCTTTTGCCTTTTGCTGCGATGTTGCAATTCGTGGAGGTAATCTCGGGACCATCGATGTTTTGCTGATTTGACAGCTGCTTCACAGAGACCACCGAAGTGTGGCGCTCTTGGTGGGATGAAATTCAATTGGTTGCGCTTGGTGTTGTTGTTTTCAATATGGATCATTTCAAATTTTAATTTTGATATCGGATCGTTATATGGAAGTTGATGTTGGTGCTTCTAGTCAAATGACGAAGCTTCCAGACGACCACCGACGCGCATGAAACCAAAGTCGTCCAAAAATGGTGAGAGGTTGCGTAGGGTTCTTGGGACTTTTCCAGCTGGTGGAATTCTTCACTAAAGTCTGATCTTTGCACCTGTTTGACGATAGCTTTCAAGGCGGCATATAGCTCGGTTGTTGTAAGAGGTCCTTTGACCTGTCGGACGTTCTTTTTGCATCTGCTCTGGGCAATAAATCCTAATATGTACGCCATGACTCGTTGTAGACGGCTGAACGAGTTCTTGTGCCTTATTTCGTACACGACGTCTGTTTGTGCAACGCAGGTGACGACGGCTTCTAAACTTTCCTTTTTCTCTCCAGGTTTGTTGGAATTGCGAGATGTGGATTGTATGTTACTGGCCACATTGCCACAGAACCAAAGCGTACATTCTTTAATGGCCGCCGTTGAACTCGCACTATATAGTATGCCAGCAAGATTGCACTCTGAGTAAACGTAACTCCATTGATTTGCCTGGGGCAAGTCCTGTATGATTCCAACCCGATTAGCCACAAATGTGTTGAATGCTGTGGACGATGAGTTTATCCAGGCCAAAACGATTTCTGAGTCAGTCCAAAACCAGATTGGACATGTTAATTTAAGATCGGTTTTGATCGGTTTTGTTGATCGGATGTAAGCTGCCGCACCATACGCAATCTCTGATGCTTCTGTGGAGATATGCAGTTGTATTGAGTCGGGCATCTTTCCTTTATATATATGTCTTGATACCCTCAGTTTTTAGCGCGTTTAGGTCTGTTCGGAATGTTGTCCCTTTGGTATGTAGAGATTCGTCTGACAGTGTCAATGTTGACCTTTACACAAAAAGTGTCATCTTTTGGCAGCCATGTGAGTCCCAATGTTTTGATGGAGTCAGCCTTTGATTTCTCGAAGTCTAAGTTTACTTCTTGATCTCCCTGAGGAATGTTGTTTAGCAGTTGTGGGTTATTGGCACACCTCTTGCGCAAGTTGAACCCATTTTCCTTCATATCTTTTATGAGTTGCTGCTGCAGATGTATTGCTGACACTAGGTGCCGGCACCACCCAAGCCGTCATTGACGTAAAAATTTTCTTGAAGAAATTGCGAGGCGAGCGGGCAGCGAATTGCATTCTCTGTGGCTACTCGTTGTAGGCATTTCGTTGCTAAATATGGAGCGGCTCTTGTCTTAATGTGACCGTGTTCAGTAGACTGGTCGCAATTTTTTTTTTGAAATTTAATTGTGTGCTCTGCTTAAAATATGAATTTTGGTGCAAGAAATCATGTCCTAATTTTTCAGCTGAATCCGACGGTGCCTAGTGGGGCCCAAAGTTCCCCATTCCCCTATTTAATCAGATCTCTTTAGTTATACTAGTTAAAAAGTCGGTCCCATAGACCGAAAATCAAAAATCTGAAATCGTTACGATCTTCCGCAGAGAAAGTACTTTAAGTATGACAAATTTCAGCTTCCTATGTCATCAGATGGCTTCAGAAAGTTGCGGAAAGAATAGGTCATTCATACAAATATCCGGACATACTAAGAAATTATCTTATATATGAAAATGAATTGTTGTTCGTTGGTGGGGCCATCACTTGAGAACGCATGGACCGATTTGACTAATTTTTTGTCACAATGTTCGTAACAGGCCGAAAATGCTTTTTATATAAAAAAAATTGGCCACGCCCATTTCGGCGCCCACTTTCTTAATATATCTAAAATTGCAAAAAAAAACGCTCTAAAAATAATTGTATTGGAGAGTACTATCGTGATATCAAATTTTATCTCTCTAGGACTTAAATATAGGTTTGCTACGAGCCAACCGCCCACTTATCGAAAATAAAAAATTCGTCTACAAATTTGAACCTGAAGTGTCGTGTACTATCTGTGTACCAAATTTTATAACTCTAGCTTAAAAAAATGTTTTGACTATAGTGCTAAATTTGTAAAGAAGTTACATTTTTAGAGGGTTTTTTTTTGCAATTTTAGATATATTAAGAAAGTGGGCGCCGAAATGGGCGTGGCCAATTTTTTTTATATAAAAAGCATTTTCGGCCTGTTACGAACATTGTGACAAAAAATTAGTCGAATCGGTCAATGCGTTCTCAAGTGATGGCCCCACCAACGAACAACAATTAATTTTCATATAGTATAAGATAATTTCTTAGTATGTCTGGATATTTGTATGAATGTCCTATTCGTTCCGCAAATTTCTGAAGCCATCTGATGAGATAGGAAGCTGAAATTTTTCATACTTAAAGTACTTTCTCTGCGGAAGATCGTAACGAAGTCAGATTTTTGATTTTCGGTCTTTGGGACCGACTTTTTAACAAGTATAACTAAAAAGATCTGATTAAATAGGGGAATGGGGAACTTTGGGCCCCACTAGGCACGACTACACACCGTCGGATTGAGCTGAAAAATTAGGACACGATTCCTTCACCAAACCTCATATTTTAAGCATCGCACACAATTAAATTTAAAAAAAAAATCCCATACAAAATGCGACCACCTAGTGTTCAGCTGATGATATATTATTGGCTGTGTCGTATCCTTTCTTCAAATTATGAATTGAAACCGCCGGTTATCAGGGGAAATTAGGATCTGTCTGTAAATTTTTTCGACATTAGTCGTAAATACATATCTCGGTAGCCTGAACCACAATAATATCGAGAACAGATCACTTTGTACAGTCGGTCCTGTGTACATCAGATCATTCAGTGAGTGCGATGTCGAAGTCTTAGCGGATGCGTCGAGCTCTCGTGGTTGAGCTCTCAGGTCGTTGTACGCAATGATGTGGTATGAAATAGTTCGGCGAACGAATGGCGTCTGCCGATATTTTTGTCATATGTCCAAGGTCTTAATACTCTTCCATGAACTTGACGTATTGTGCTTTCAGTTCTGTATTTTTTTGTAATTGACGCTCTAGGGAGAAGAACCTGCTGATTGCAATCCCGTGAGAGTCCCCTAATGCATCTGGAGCTTAATAGAAGGGTATTCGGACCATAAACCGATTGTGCCGGTCCTTGATAGTGTATTGATTGAAATGACTTTCGCACTGTTTCTCCTAGATTGACAACGGCTTAGTTGTTGTTTTGATTTTCTCTGACTCCCAAAGTCGGGAGATTGAGGCATCAAGAGACTCGTCGGTCGTACAGATTTCACACGTCAGATTTCTGGTCTGTTTATCTTAAATCTTCCCTGACACGATCCATCCAAACTCAGTGTTCTGCATTGTTGGAAACTGCTTGCCTAATTTTATTTGGCCAATTGACAGCAGGTCATGGTAGTGTTCTGCGCCCTGTACAATGTCGATCTTGTCTGGACGGTTGAAAGCTGGATCGACCAGTGCACACTGGGCTGGATCGCCAAATTTTTGGCATAAAGTCTTACAGAATTGAAACTTGGTACATTTGATAGTTATAGTAAGCGTAGCATCTGTGCAAATTTTTGGACCAATCCGACCACGCCTTCCTCCCATATGGGGCCAAAACGTTCGTTACAACTATTTAATATATCCAAATTTTGCTTAAAATATTGTTTTGTACAAAATTTAAGGGCTTCTTGAGATCAGGAATACATACCTATTGAACACCAAGCTGGTCAAAATCGGGCCATTTTTGGACCTGTAATTCCTAAATTACGAAATTTTTCAGTTGAAATTTCAAATACCAATGTGTTTTTATTTGAGAAAGTAATATTATTAAATTGTAAAAGTTTTATTAATGTGATATATAATATAGTTATCATGGTAATGGACTTAAAAAGCCCTGAATCCTTAAATATATATGCTTACTTTAATATATGAGTTATAATAAAAAAAATCATCCTCTACGTCTAATTCTAATGAATAATTGATTACATTTTCGCATTCGGAATCAGTTTCAGAATCAGAGTCGCTCTCTTTATTCTTAGGTTTATTTTTATTTTCAATTTCAAAATTTGGTGCTTCTAAAAGTTCAATAACATCTTTGGGCAGCACCTTTTTTTAAATTGAGCTGACCTTTTCTTGAGCGAAATGTTCGAAAGAATAGGATCTGAAGAGTCAATTGATCTGTGAAACACATCGATCTCCTGTCTTGTTTATAAAATTTGTTGCGAGCTTCTGATGCGTTTTCGCCAAGGCAACCTATTGGCATTATTGATAATGATATTGTATGAGATGCATAAATCAAGATTTTATGTAAAGTAGGCGACATCGGATACCACGCTCGGAGTGACCAAGCAATTCTTCAACACAAATGCTGTATCGTTTTCATTTGATTTCCTAGCTGAAACTGTTGCTGCATGCATAAGAAGGCTTGTGTCGTTTTCTTGGGTATCTGCCAGTTCGGTTGCTAACTTTCTTTAAAGGCGTGGTCCTGCTGCCTCATATGTTAGAGGTGGACGTCCCATTTTATTATGCCCGGGTGCCAGATCCTTTTTGCTGTTTAAAATAATCGTCATGTTCAATGAAAGCCAATTAGAGTGTTTTACCTTAAAGTTGGAGACAGTTCTATTGCATTTAGTTAAGTTTTTCTGTATAAGGCGAGTAAAATTGCTGACTTTTTTCTTTACAGAACCTCTTGTGTCTATGCTCATAGTTTTATACTTAAGCTGTTCAAAAATCCAGTTTGAAATTGCATCTTCATTTCGATTGTTGTCTAGCCACACATTGAGCATGTCAGAAATTAAATGTACCTAAAAATTCACAAATTTATGGAAAACGGGCAAAATTGGGCAAAAAATGTTAATAACACGTTATAATGTACACTTTCAGGTATATTTTAGCATAATTAAATTTTGGCCAAAATTGGGCGAAATTTATATTTTACTCCACTATAATCTGGTGTCATGGTTAATTTTTTCTCTTTCTTAGGACTTCACAAAAACATTAAACAAATAAAAAGCGCTTGCTATTAGTTTTTAATAATATACATACATTTATCTTTATTTTCCATATTTATCAATTTGTGTTTTGTTTACCGGCAGTCGCTTTCGGTTACAGTATTTACCGCTTATATGCACTTCGTAATTTGCTCGACTTTTAGTGCTTATAAGCGGGAAATGCATTTACCAAAACTCGGTTATATGCATTTCCAGTGCATGTAGAAAAACTCGCTTAGTTGCATCGGTGGTGCTTATATAAAAAATATGTTATGTACATATGTATTTAGTAATACATGCACCAGAAGTTCTGAAACGTAAAATGTAATTGTAAAAACAGAATATGGATGCACATTGCTAGTTTGTTTTGTGTTTTTAACATTTTTATTGAGATCAATATTTACATATGTATGCATGTAACTATTTGAATTTTGTAAATTCAATTTCATTAAATACGTATTAATATGTACATATACAATATATAATAGTATATTATACATATGTATTAACGTAACGTACAAATGAGTCAAAAGGGGTGAAACAGTTTGCTATTTAATTGCGATGAAACAATTTTCGTACATTTTCCTTATTGATGGTGAAAAATTTAGACAGTGCATATATGAGAATTTTTTACATGCAATTTCTCAAAATCCTACATAATTTTGGTGCATAAATGCGAGAAATGCATATAGGCGAAATGCATATATTAAAAAATATTGCGTGTATTTTATATACAAAAGAAAGATTGTTCAAGTTCGGCTGCATATAAACGATAAATGCTTATAACCGGCGTGCATATGAGCGGTAAATACTGTATTATAAAGCTGAGCTAACTTTTTCTGCTTTTTTGTGAAAACAAACAGCTGACGAATAGATTGGACTTTGTACCCCTTTTAAAAGTTCAGGGTTACCATCAAATACTTTTATTTACTGAAATATTGTACCTAGGGTACGTACTTTAAGAAAATATAGTTTAAATGAACAAATATTTCCATGAAAATTTCGACTTTATGCCAAAAATCTTGCTATCCAGTCCACAGTGCAGTGTTAGGTTCTTTGGTAGTGACCAGCTTTCGATGTTGATGAACTGCGATGGTTGTGGAGACAAGAAGTGGTACCCCAAACGCTTCAAATCGAGATGAGTAATTGTTGATGCGTGATTTCAGGGCCACATTCACCCGATATTTTGTTTTGGAGTTGGTGGCGCCTATCCCGTTGATGTATACATATATTTGAGTTCTGCATGGATATGCCCAGTCGCCTTACCAAGCGTTCCGAGATGACATTTAACTTCAGTATCGTTTGCTTTTATTTTAACCACTGCTGTGCTTAGGAGAACGTATGAACTGATTTTCTGTTCGTTTGCAGCTTCTAATGAAGGGACGTCTTGGTTGTCTGTACGAGTGTCCTTTCTAAGTGTGGATTCTTGCTTCTGCTCCAGCAGCAGCGTGGTGTGCATTGTTTCGATGAATGTCCCCACTTTAGCCAGTTCACACATAATCGTTGTTTTTGAGTGAAGTTCAGCCGTTCGGGTGGTGTCATTTTTTGAAATACGCATGAGTGCCATATTTGCATATAATGCAGGTGGTATCTTCTTGATTTGTAGCTGCCGCTTTTATTGATTGAAACCTGGTCTCAAGGAATCCTAGAAAATGATTCAACCTTTCATAATCGTTGTGAATGCTACGATCTAGTTTTTTCAGCAGTAGGTGGAGTAGCATTGGACTCCAAGACGATGTGTCGACTCCCACGTTATTCAGTACATGTACGTATTCTTGTGTAACGTCATGTAGCTGATTTGTAGACGCGGCTGGGGATCGGCTTGGTGGCTGATCAATGAGTTGCCGGACAAGCGAGGCGACCAATACTCGTTTGTTGTGTCACCGATCTTGAAGTGCTTTCCACGCAGTGTCATAGTTTTCAGCTGTAGCCGAAAGGTGATTGATGAGATTTTAAGCTTCACCTGTGAGATTAGACATTAGGTACTAATGAGGTAGAATTGATTTCTGTGTATCATATTTTAAATTATTCTGTTGTGTTGATAGTTGACCTTTGTACTTATATTTTATTATGTGGATTAGTTTGGCTTGAGGTCATCAGTGAAAACACAAATTATTGTGTTTAAGTGTCGTTGTGTGTGGTATCCCAATGTGCACAAATGCGGACGCGGATCCGAAACTGATCAGTTCCGGATCCGACAAAACGGAATCCGTGAAATCATAATTAAAGTAAAAATTCTCAAACTTGGTTGAAAATGCATTCATATAATTTTTTTTATTGTATAATTGTAATTGAATTGTATAATATAAACAAACATATATAACATAATATTAGTTTAGTTTATTGAATTAGGGGCAAAAATACAGTGTTTTCCTATTTTAATTTTAAAAATCTTGGGTATGTTAGTAAGCACATTCTGCTGCAGCTCGCCTTCAATTCGCATAGAACTATTTGTCATAATAATAATGTTACTGTCATTAGTAAACAACCTACGTGCATCTATTGGGTAACCAAAAACCACATGTTTTCCTGAAATTTTTTTAATTGTGTCAATTTTGAACACTTTTTCATTACCTGATTTCCGTTTTTGTGCGCCATGCGGATCAGTATCGGATCGATAAATGAACGACACACACACACATGGTTTGTCTTTATGGCAAGGTTAATATGAGAATAATAATAATTCTGAACTGTAAATGTTTGAATAATCTCCGGAATCCACTTCGAACGAATGGTTAATGTCGATATATAGGTGGTCAGAAAACGAGCAATCTGTTGATACTCTCCAATTACTGACCATGTTCGAGTATTTATCGTTAATAAGTGTAACATCTATAACTTTTTTTCTTTTACTGACAATAAAAGTGTTAACTACTGTTAGTTTGTTCTCAATAATAAAGTTGAAAATCGTCTCACCCCTTAGGTTGATGTCTGAGCTACCCCTGATAGTATGGCGCGCATTGACATCCGCACATATGATTAGAGGAATGTTACCCACTTAGAATAAAAGCTTTTAGGGTGTTCTTGACCATAATACATGCTCTGGTCTTACCTGTTCGGCTGCGTACAGAGTGGTGTAGCTTTCTTTGTTGAGTCTGCAGACACGTAGCTGATGTAATTCGGAGGAGTAAAGCGGCTGACGTCTTTTGAATGGTGAAGATTAATTTGTGTGACCTTCACTACAATTGATCGCTGTGGTCGTCAATGATGTTGGCGTCCTCTGGGACGTAGTCAGATTCCAAGAGGACGTCCCCATCGTCTTCGATGACTGAAGACTTCTTTTTGTCGTCGTTTTTAAATAAACGCAGGAAAATGGAGTCAAATCCATAGAACACCCTCGCTTGTGTGTCACTATTGAGTATTATGGTGGCCTTCCTGAAGTTTTCCACCACTTTTGTAACCATAACTACTTTCCAGTCCTATGTGGGTAGTTGAGGATTACTGTATTAAAGAATTGCCAGGATCCCCATAGGGTCGGAGGGTTCAGTGGGAGTCTTGGCAATAGATCGTGGCATCTGTGGAATATCGGCAAAATGTTTTGCTTCGAGTCTCGCACCAGAAAAAAACATCCTCGAGCGATTCTATAGCTGCCTTGTATAGTTGCGCTGAGCGTTCATCTGCACCAGCAACGAGTTTGATGTGTCCCTGATTCCAGACTACATCATGAACTAATTTTAGAAACGCCACAGTAAGGAAAACGACAACTGATTTCCAATATCTTGAGGAAATAGAGCCGTCGCTGTTACTACGGTCTATGATCGCCCAGAAAAGGTGGTCTTTAGCGACATCTCTATTTGATTTTTGTAATGTCTGTGCAGGATTATATTTGGATTTTTTGGATCCCGGAAGGGTAGTGTCCTCAGACCGCTGACGTTTAGGCGCTACGCAGGAGTTACGCTACCTTTTAACTCCTCAATGTAAGATTGTGCCTCCTAAGTGAAGGACAAGGTTAAATACCCAAATGACAAATTGGGTATTTAAATGTAAATACCCACACACACACATTTCTCTACCTCTACGTAACAACGAGTATTTGTTATTCAACTGAGTATTTACCCGAAATTAGATAAATTCCCGGGTATGAAATTGGGTATAAATGAGTAAAAACTCATGTCTAAACCCTTCTCTATGCCCACTGGAGAGAATTCCTTTTTTGCTCCGTGAGCTCGTCGACCGGTTTGTCACCGAACCGGCGTGTCTAGTAAGAGCTTCTCAAACAGTGACGTTTCGATAAGCAAGTAGATGCCGTTAGTTGTGAATCTAAAAATAGAATGCGTGTTAATTCACAACAACGCGAGAAGCTATCCCATACCTCATTCATGGGGTGTAAAGGGAAATTAAGTTATTTTATGAATGTGCATGTTTTGGCACTTTTTGATAAAAAAAAATTTTCTTTCTGGTTGCAAAATTTAGATCTTTATACCATCATCCTTAGGGTTGAGGGTATATATCATTTGATACAGAAATTTCAGTTGGGTAAACTGACTGGTAAATACCATCACCCAATATAAGATATTGTTTAAGTCTTTAGTTATTAAAATTAAAATAAAATTACTTGTGTATAATTTTTGTCTGCTTGTGGAGCATAACCGTAAAAATTTGACTTATTTGTATAGGAGGTACAATTAGGGGCAGCACAACGTGTCTGATTTTTTTCTGCAAATCAACTTTCAATGTACATTACTTTGGCAAAATTTGTCTGATTTTATGTACATACAAAAGTCATATGCCTGTAAAAGGGGTTATTTAAATTGGGTGGTACCAGAAGGGGTGTGTCAAATAGTTATGTTTTCTGAGGTTTTGCCGTCGATTACAAGATAAATTAACTGACCAAATCATCCCCCAGGAAGTTATAGGAGAAATATTAATTTTCCAAAAATAGGTCATTTTGTATGGGAGGTATCAGAAAGGGTAAACCGATATAGTCCATATTCATTCCTGGTTTAAATTTTCATAACCGTACAAGTTACGCCAAATTTGACTGAATTCAGTGCACTTACAAAAAAGATAAGTATGTAAGACTATGAGGGTGAATTCGATCATTTGTATGGGAGGTACCAGAAGGGGTGTGTCAAATAGTTAGGTTTTCTGACGTTTTACACTCTTTCCGAAGATAAATTGACCGACCAATTTTCATTATCTACCAAATGTTAGTTTGGTAGTTATGGGATAAATATTAATTTTCCAAAAATAGATAATTTTGTATGGGGTGAAACGATATAGTCCATATTCATTCCTGAGTCCAATTTTCATAAGTGGTCTTCCAGTGTGCTTATAAAGAAGATATATGTAAAACTATGCGGGTCAATTCGGTCTTTTGTATGGGAGGTACCAGAAGTGGTGTGGCAGAGGTTTCAGTTTTCTTAGGTCTTCTTAGGTTTTGTCTAGTTTTACAAGATAAATAAACTGACCAAATTCTAATACTCCCCGGTCGTTCGTTTGAAAGTTATGAAAAAAATACTAATTACACTATGACTAGGGTGTTCAAAACCGAAAAACCGAAAACCGGTTTTTTTATTAAAAACTTCGGGTACTCGGTTTTTTTACATTGCTTTGTTAGTGTCCTAAAATTTTGAGCTATAGAGGTTTTTCGACACATCTCTCATCAATCATCAGCAAAAAATACACAAAATCGAGATTGAAATTATGAAAGTTTCTGAAGTCTCGCTCATCAACAACAGCAAAATATATTACAAGTCCTTTGAGAGAATTTACTTGAAAAAAAGCTGTAGGTCTTGGAGAAATAATTGCTCGATTCGTTGCTGCAGATGGGATGTCAATGAAAGCAGTTTACAATTTCAGGCAGGTAGCCGAATATTTGACCTATAAAGGTCTGGTGATGCCGTCAAGCGACGTAACGCTATGGGGTTTAGTAGAATAAAAAAGAAGGGTCGTTTTTCGCTTGCAGTTGCAGTTGCAGTTCATGCCAAAAATGATCAGCAAGTCGAAGTGTATCTAGCCGACGATGGTAGTGACGACGATGAATGCGGTGAAATAGTGAATGTCGAAAAATCATACGAGCTCATTAAAAACGTGGGTCAAATTATCGCAAAATTGCGGAAGCATGTGAATTCATTTAACTAGTCGAGCGAAAAATAAAGAAAATTTCAGAGCTATGTTATCCAGGAGCACAATAAAGAACCATTGTCGATGTGAAACACCGGTGGAGCTCCTTATCTTCAATGATTGAACAGTTCCTAAGAATTTACCCATGTGTCAACCATGCGCTTATGGATTTAGGGGAAACTTCATTCAGCTCAAAAGAAATGCGCTTTTGTGAATAAATCCTACTTCCACAATTAGTAAGCGCGTGTTTTCTGTATCAAGCTTTACAAAAACGAAACAGAAAAATAGTTTCAAAATTTAACACTTCAATTGCATACTATTTTTAAAAAACTATTTTAAAAAACAAAATTAAAAATATTCCAAAAAAGGATTCCTTTCCAAAATACTACTCTAAAAAATAAAATGAAAGAGATTCTAAAAATTTATTAAAAAGTAAAAACACTAAATAAAACAACACATTTCTTATTTTTTGTAATAAATGCATTTTTTTAAACCAAATTATTTTTTTTTTAAATTTGTGTTAGTGTATCATCAGAAAATATTTTTTTTATTGTTGATATTAATGTTCAATTCATTGTCACGCACTAGGATGGCCCGTTTCGAACTCTACGACGAGTTCATCTTCAGACACCTTTGTGACGAATTGATGCAATCTGGTACATCATCAGCTGTATATATATCTATAATTATGTCAAACATGTACATGCGAAGTAGATATCATCCGAAAA
Source organism: Muscina levida (assembly GCA_964034835.1). Taxonomy (NCBI): domain Eukaryota; kingdom Metazoa; phylum Arthropoda; class Insecta; order Diptera; family Muscidae; genus Muscina; species Muscina levida. The sequence goes on along the minus strand of OZ035883.1, from coordinate 99,896,770 downwards.
TGTCCAACATCAATTTGAATTTGACCGTTAAAATTCAACATGGGAATGGAGGATATCCCCTCAATTCCCTTTTACCTCAAAGCTCGCTTGTTCAAGGATATTTTTTTATTTTTATTTGAAACTTTTTAGGAAAAAACCGAAAAAAACCGGTTAACCCGGTTTTCTTTCAAATGCTGTATTCGAAATCCGATTTGTCTAAAAAATCAATTTTTAGAATAACTCGGAAACCGGGTTTTTTAAAAAAAGGACACAAATTGAGGGTCATTGTCTCGAGGGTGAACCAAACCAATTTCAAACGATAGCATTTGACCACAGTAACAAAACCCTAAACTCCATTTTGCTCCACTACGTCAAAATTTTTTTACAGTGGTTTGAAGTTTTAAGTTTTTGGTCAAAAGTCGATCTAAAGAATATGAAAAATCATCTATAAAAGTACATTTGAGGTATTTCATGTCTTCGGAGACCTATACTAAAACTTTCAGGGGAATATTTCCTCGGAACATTTTAGCCCTCTAGCTCCCAAACGTATGGGACATTTTTGGATCAATTTTGAAAAACTGTCTAGATGTCAACTTTGGAAGGAGGTCAAGGCTTAGAACATTCGATAGAAATATTCTTCGGAAAATTTCACTAAGGGTCACCGAAGCCAAAACGAGTCAAAGGTTACAAAATAAAATCAAAATTAAATGTTAAGAAGGCTACTTTTAAGCAAAGAGTGCAACAAGCTTTTTCGGGAGTGAACCAAACTAATATAAAATAGTATCATTTGATCTCAGTAACAAAACCCTAAACTCCATTTTGCTCCCCTACGTCACAAATTGTCTTTACAGTGGTTTGAAGTTTGATTTTTTTTTGGTAAAAAGACGAATCAAAGATTTTGAATAATCATGGGTAAAAATTCAACACAAATACAAACACATCAAAATTTTCAGGGGAATACTTCATCAGAACATGTGAACCCTCTAGCTCCCACCCGTATGGGACATCTTAGGGAGAATTTAAAAAAACAGCTTAAAAGTCAAATTTCTTAAAATGTTCAGCATGGGTGGCAGATTTCTTTTTCTCTTATTTCCCATTTTCTTCACTGCCATTATACTGGTGGCGGGTGGCAAGCCCAGCCCACCTACAAAAAAGGTGACCGTAGTGATTGTAAAAACTATCGTGGAATTAGCCTCTTACCCATTGCGTATAAGGTCCTGTGGAGCATACTGTGTGAACGTCTAAAGCCAATTGTGGAAAACCTGATTGGACCTTATCAGTGCGGCTTTAGACCAGGCAAATCCACGACGGATCAGATATTTACACTACGGCAGATTCTTGAGAAAACCCATGAGAAGCAAATCGACACTTACCACCTCTTTGTCGATTACAAAGCTGCCTTTGATAGTCCCATCAGGCATCGACTATACGAAGCCATGTCTGAGTTCGGTATTCCTGCGAAGATAATTCGTCTCTGCCGGTGTACCATTTCGAATACCAAATCCTCTGTTCGGATTGGCAAGGATCTATCTGCACCATTCGATACGACGAGAGGTCTTAGGCAGGGTGACGGTTTGTCATGTATGCTGTTCAACATAGTGATGGAGAAGGTGTTAAGGAAAGCAGCGGTTAACATGTCTGGCACCATATTTAATAAGAGCCACATGCTGCTCGCATATGCCGATGACATCGACATTATCGGTCGAACGATGCGAGAGGTAACAGCTGTTTTCACATCAGTCGAAAGGGAGTCAGCGAAAATGGGTTTGGCAGTGAATGAGGACAAGACGAAGTTAATGGTATCATCGAACAAAGCGTCCACCCGTTGGGGACGCAGCGTGAACGTTCAAAACTATTGCTTTGAGGTAGTGGATGAATTTATCTACCTTGGATCCGCCATGAACAAGAACAACAGTGTCAGCCTCGAAATAAAACGGAGAATAGTGCTTGCTAACAGGTGTTTCTTTGGACTACGCGAGCACTTTATAAACACCACCCTATCTCGAACTACCAAAGTCCAGCTGTACCAGGTACTAATTTTACCGGTCCTGTTGTACGCCTCCGAATCTTGGGTGCTTACACAGGCAGATGCAGCTCATCTGGCGGTGTTTGAGAGAAAAATACTCCGCAAAATATATGGACCCATTTGCGTAAACGGCGAGTTTAGGATTCGGATGAACCATGAGCTGTACGAGTTATACCACGACATTGATGTCGTCAAGCGGATCAAAGTGCAACGATTACGCTGGCTAGGCCATGTCGTGAGAATGGTTGAGGAAACTCCAGCGCGAAAGGTATTCTATCAAGACCTCGAAGGACGGCGCAAAAGAGGGAGACCGCGACTACGTTGGAAGGACCAGGTGGAGGAATCACTGACGCTGCTTGGTAGGACTGACTGGAGACGGTGCGCACAAGATCGAAGCGAATGGAAATCTTTGATCATTTCGGCCTCTGACTTAGGCACTAAGATATAAACATATATATGTGTCAAGTTGTTTTAAAGGCTAATAATAATAATAATGGGTGGCAGATTGAGGGTTAAAATGTTCCGAGGAAATATTCCCCGGAAAATTTTAATGTAGGTCTCTGAAAACTTGAACTAACCCAAATCAAATTTTACACATGATTATTCATTTTCTCTTCTTTAACTTTTGACCAAAAAATCAAACTTTAAACCACTGTAAACAAAAATTGTGTCGTAGTGGACCAAAATAGAGTTTAGGGTTTTGTTACTGAGGTTAAATGCTATTGTTTGATATTGATTTGGTTCACTCCCGAAAAAGTGTGTTGCACTGTTTGCTCAAAAAACAATTTTTAATGTTCCATTAACATTTAATTTTAATTTTATTTTAGAACCTTTGACTCTTAGATGCTATTTGTCTTCGGTGACTCTTACTGAAATTTTCCGGAGAATATTTCTATCGAAGGTTCTAAGCCTTGACCTCCGTTGAATTTTAAACAGTTTTTCAAAATTGGACCAAAAATGTCCCATACGGGTGGGAGCTAGAGGGTTAAAATGTTCCGAAAAAATATTTCCCTGATTGTTTTAATATTAGTCTCTAAAGACAAAAAATACCCTAAGTATTTTTATAGATGATTTTTCATATTCTTTGAATCGGCTTTTGACCAAAAAAGCTAACTTCAAACCACTGCAAAAAAAAATTGTGACGTAGAGGAGCAAAATGGAGTTTAGGGTGTTGTTACTGAGGTCAAATACTATCTGTTACCACTGCCAAGCGAGTAACTGTTGTTGTCGTCTACGCTGTGGCTGCTGCGATTATGCAGCCAATCCGCCTGGAGAGCGGTGAACGGCTTGTTGGTTTTTACTGGCACACGAGAAGTTGGTGGTATTGTAGTACAGCTGGGGGTCCTCTTCGTTGGCTGACTGGTGTGACCGGCGCTACCAAATGTGGCTCTGTTGCAAATTGAAGGAGGTCGCTTCTGTGTCTGCGACAGGTGACCTGCGAGCGTCTGGTGCAGCAACCGACCAACGCAACAACGAACGTACTTTAGCACAGTAGCCCGCAGAATAGGTTTCTCGGACCTTGGTATCCCGAACTTTATAATTAAAACAAACAATTTACAATTTGGTGACTCGAGCACTCTTTATTTTCACTTTTTCGTTTGGATTACGAACTCGCGCGAGGACGGACAATATTCAAGTAATCGATGTTGACATTTGTCAACATCGTCATCCCTTTGTGCTATCGCAATGGGGATACATAGCAAAAGCTGCTTGCTATGAAAACTTATTTCTGTCTGTTGGGACGACTATTTTTCAACAGATGGCGTCCATATTGGTTTATGTCTGCGATGGGAATTATTCATCTGTTCAATGACATGAACATCCTGCCCATGACATGAACCCACCAGGAAATGCCCGGAGGTGAGAGCCAAAGGATCATCCACCTCACTAGGTAATGGGCTTGCCAATAAGGTGGAGAACTCCTCAAAACTCAGCCTAACTTGACCGCAAACTTTTTTTAAGTACAGTTTACAACTTTTAACCCCAGCCTCCCACAGGCCCAACATATGAGGGGCTGAGGCCGGTATTAAATGCCAAGAAAGTTTTTGGTGCCCATACTTAACTACTGCCTCTTCTCGCAGCTCATTGACGCGGATATTTCTACCATTATCAGAATACATACTGTTAGGACAACCGATCCGAGAGACAAATCGGGCTAACGCTGCTAGGAAGGCCGGCGTAGATAGGTCACTGACTGCTTCCAAATGTATCGCCTTGGTCGAGAAACATACAAAGAGACACACATATCCCTTTGTAATACGACAGTACCTTCCAGTAAAACTTTTAATTTCAAAAGGACCCGCGAAGTATTAGAGAAAGGACGACTAAAAGTAGTTCCTTTCTCCGGAAGAACCGCCATTATCTGTCCTTGAAAATGTTTTCTTTGTAGGACGCATTCTTTACAATTTCTAATACAGAGCTTTATTAGATTCATTGCCTTTAGAATCCAACACTCTAATCGGACCGTATTTAACACCAAACTCGGGCCACCGTGAAGAACGAGCTTATGTATGAAATCAACATATAATCGGGCCAACCTGCTACCATATGCCAATATGATAGGGTGTCTTTCATTGTAGGACAGACTCATAGTGGACCCCAGACGTCCGTTGGCTCTTATGACACCGTTTTTATCCAAAAATGGAGTAAGAGCGAGAAGTGGGCTATGAGGACCAAGAGACTTTTTGCGGAGTAGACAATCATATTCTGCAGAAAAATGTCGAGTCTGTGATAGAAAAAACAAGCGATTTCTTACGAACGAAAGCTCATCGGCGGATAAATCTGTATACGTACGCCAATACATGAATTGCTCTGGGCAGAGACGAAAAACGATCTAAAATGTCTTCCTCAGAAGATCTAGCAACAAAAACCTGAACGCCTTTCGATTCTTCTGAGGTATCGAAATTCTGAGTACATGAGGGCCACGAAGTCTTATCCCTCAAGAGCCACTCTGGACCATGCCACCATAAAGTATTGTCTACTAGTTCCGAAGGGATCAGCCCCCTTGTTGCTAGATCGGCAGAATTATAATTTGAGGCCACATGGGACCACTTTAATTTGCCTACTTTCTCTAGAATAAGAGACACCCTATTTGCGACAAAGGTCTTCCATGTGCATGGAGGTTTACAAAGCCATGGTAAAACTATTGTGGAGTCAGACCATAAATGTAAAGGCGCAGTCTTTGCCTCTAATTTTGGTTTAAAATGATCCACCATTTTTGCTAACAACACGGCTCCGCACAATTCCAACCGGGGTAGAGAAGGTTTTTTAATAGGAGCCACTTTTGTATCTTAATTTCGTCTATCTCGTTATAATGAGTTACGAAATTTTGCCATTTGTTTAGAGCCACTGGTTTTATTTCCTCATCCCAACCAGCTTTATCAAGCCACATATTTTGCATGATAATTTTTGCTGTCACAATGACTGGGGCTAACCATCCGACTGGATCGTATCTTTTGATGTGTTCCACTGAAGCCCTAGAGTCTTCGCTGAGCTTTTGTCCTCGAAACACAACACAAGTGACTGTAGGAGATGCTCTGCGGGCATATCTTCTAATATTCTCTTAGTGTTTGAAGCCCACTTTCTTAATTCGAATCTAGCTGTTTTCAAAATATTGATCAACTCATCTCTCGCTGTCAGAGCTTCACTCAAAGTATGAGTCCCTACTAAAGCGTCATCGACCCGGGAAACAACTAAAGCTTCCACTTCCATTCTAATTTCAGAATTGAATCTTGAAGCTATGAGAAAAGTAGCCATTTTATCTGACTGGCTACCTATTTCTCCTCCCAGGCCCGTCACTTCAGCTTTTACGGGAGACGTGGGCAGCTTCAGCATTCTCTGAATCCTTGCTTTGATTTGAAGTATGTGGCCTACCATTTATTTGGTTCTGATTTTGTGTTTTTCTGTTAAAGTCCCTGTGTAGCAGGGTGTGGTGTTTCTTATGACATTTCGAGCAACCGTTAGGATTGCTACAGTTAGCATACATATGACCGAAATTTAAGCAATTAAAACAGTACTTATATTTTCTCAGTGTATATGCCCTATTTTTGTTATCCATGCTTAAAAATTTCGGACATGACCAGATATAATGAGGCTCTTTACACAGTTTACACTGCACCACATCAACCTTAGTATGGTGGGCTTTCGATTGTTTAACCCTCGCGCTTGTTTGATGGCTCTTCTGAGAAACAGGTTGTAAACCACTTGACCATTGAGAACTTGTGGCCATTATATCCGAAACACTCTCTAAAGCATGAAATCTGTCGGTCAAAAAATTATTTAGCTCGCTCCACTTTGGTGTCTCTGTTTTATTTTTCACAGACTGTTCCCAGAGATGTAAAGTCTGTTCAGACAATCGGGCTGAACATAGAAACACGAAAACTGGATCCCATGAGCCTATGTCTATGTCGAATAGTTTTAAAACAGACATGCAATTATTTATTTCCCTTTGAAGTCTTTTTACTTTATGAGGAGAATCACCGTTAGAAGGAGCCATATTGAATAACAGACGCAACTGACTATTCACTAAAACACGCTTATTTTCATATTGATTTTTCAGATTTGACCAAGTTAATTCAAAGTTTTCTGCAGTTAAGGCAATGCTTCTGTTAATTTCTCTAGTTTCTTCTTCGGTTTTTTTAAATAAATAAAATAATTTTTCCACTGGGCTGAGGCGGGTGTTGTTTATATAAATGGCGGTAAACATGTCCCTAAATGTGGGCCACGAAGTGTATTCACCACGAAAAATGCCTGTATCGCATGGGGGCACGTGAACCGAAACATTTTGATTTGGAGTCACTATAGTTGTTGTTTCAACTTCCGCGTACTTTTTCTTTGCCTTTGAAATTACATTAACACATCTTATGTATGTTCTGTAAGCTTGGTTGTGCTTCGCATGAACTTTCTTTTTCTCTTTTTCTTCCGCACAACAACTTTCGTATATTTATATTTAACCCATAGCATTTAAAGTTCGTTTCTCTCACATTCTATTGCCTTTAAAGTATAGCTCGAAAAATCTTCTTCACGTAGCCTTATTTCAAACCGAGCGACCTCATCTATCGCCTCAGTGAACTTATAAATCGAAGCCATGTCGAGATATTTAATACAAATTTATAAAAAAATTGGGCTTATGATCGGGCCTCGTATTTTTATGTTTGATGTGCAAGAAGAAACGAAAACGCAACGTAGTGGTATTTAAATCTCACAGGAAAGCAAAGCTTCTGAATAAAATTTCCCGAAATTGCTAACATATTTATATATTGTAGCCTTTTTACAAGATCGGACCACTTATGACTTTCTTCGAAAAACAAATTTCGAGAGTATGTTCAGGCGAGCACAAAAAAGTATCAAAATCTCCAAAAAAATGGGTAAAACTACACCAGAATATAAATTCGAATTGTTTATAAGAGTTTTTATCTTTATATTAGCACCGCAATCATTTAGATTTTCTCAAAACGTTCAGCTGTATCAGAATACACTAATTAGAGTCACTTTTGTTATTTTGACCCATTGCTCCGTGGCTCCAATTTTTTATGTTACTAGTTTCCAAATTATATGATTTGTTAATTGTCTTATTTGCGTGGCTCACGAGTCTTTATTTAACAATCCCACTCGTCGTAATTTTTCAATTTTTTAATACGCTCTTTTTTCTCACAAAATCAATCGTCCATTTAGCAAACCCCTTTTTCTATTTTTTTTGTTTGAATAGGAAAACATAAAAAACGGTACCCCTGTGTATTGTTTTCAACTTCTCCTTATTCAAGCCAGAGTAACAAAAAAAAACCAATGCAATTGGCAAACAAGGAACACTTTTTACTTTGAATCACACTAGGAAGAGAGAGACATGCATAGGCTACAAACATCGACTTGTTGCTAAGTTCACAACCCTTGATCACATAAATACGGTACCTATGTACTACAAACTTCTTCCTCTTTATATATTTCTGATGCCTTAACCTCACTTTGCCAATTTTTTTTTTCTGAGGTTATAACTCTGACTTGCCGCTTAGGACCCACTTTCACAACGGACACCACACAGAAACACATTTTCATATAAAAGTTTTATGTACGCACCTTCTTTCTGCCCAGTTATATCTGGTTTCTCTGGGAGAAGGACCAATGTTACCTCTGCCAAGGGGGTGACTGTTGTTGTCGTCTACGCTGTGGCTGCTGCGATTATGCAGCTAATCCGCCTAGAGCACGCGATGTTGTTGACATTTGTCAACATCGTCATCCCTTTGTGCTATCGCAATGGAGATACATACCAAATGCTGCGTGCTATGAAAACACTTATTTCTGTCTGTTGGGACGACTATTTTTCAACAGATGGCGTCCATATTGGTTTATGTCTGCGATGGGAATTATTCATCAGTTCAATGACATGAACACTATCGTTTGAAAAAATAGGTAATTTTGTATGAGAGGTACCAGAAGGGGTGGGACTATTCTGCCCATTTACAATCCCATTAGTTCGTTTAAAAAAATAACAATACTGTTTAATTTTCATACCGATCAGTTAAGGTTTACTCGAGTTATCCAGCTTACCAGCCATCGAGCCAGCCAGACAGACGGACATAGCTCAAAAAAGTCCTTACGGCTCATCATAATTTACTTGCAGCAAGAATGGAAGTCGATAACATAAATAATTCAATACGAAAAATAACGCATATTGCCGTGCAGATAGGCCCGCATCAGTCAGACCCACATCAATCAGGCCCGCAACAATATATGTCACATGCGTCACTTTCGGATAAAATGCCACTATAGCTTTTGCAGCCTTTATGAAGCTGCATCGGCCACAAAAAGCAAAACATTGTTCTTATTGAAGTTGACGTCCAGATTTTTTATGGCGTCGTCCCACAGTCGAGCAATTGTTGAGTAATTAGCCCTTTCCATGGCTGCTGTATGTAGTAAAAATTTCTAACTTGCAATTTCCTTAAACCTGCTAAAATTTTTGCCACATTTCTGCCTGTTGCATCTATATCGATTGAGATCCATAAAAATTGATTTTTTAGTTTTGCTCCTATATTGTCCATGCAGTCGTTTTTTAAATGTTTAGTTCGAAGAATCGAGGAACAGTGTTCCGATATCACCAATATGACCGATGAATTAAGTAAGATGAAGTCATCTATCTCTATAGATACATATATAGGACTAAAACAAAGAGTAACTCGCCAGATTCAGCTATTATAAATCAATTGGACTCTCCCACGGCAAAAGCTTATGTGCTGAAATCAATTAATGATTACAGAAAGAGTAACAAAACACAGCTTCGCTTAAATTGCATCGGAATCGAGTCGAACAGTATTTTGTATGTCAATGAATGTTTGTCTCCGTCTAACTATTCAATTTTTCAAAACGACTTGCGCTATAAAAAACCAAGTATGATAGCAAAGGTATTTACTCGTCGACATAAATTCTTTGGATGATCTTCATAACGTTTTTCGTATATATTGTTTGTTAAATTAGTTAAAAATCAAATGAAACATCACTTTAAATATTTTACTTCCTACTTATTCTTTTTTCAACTCAATCTTTATAATCATACTCTCTTTAATATATTATCGAACAAATTTTCAATAATTTTAATTGCCGTCGTTGATTTAATAAATAACATCTTTGAGAACAATGGCGGTTAATAATAATAACCGTATTTCCAAAGACTATATGATTCGTGTGCTCGCAAACCGCAAACAAGAATTAAAAATTGATCACCTGAATGCTCAGAGTATTCGGAATAAAATAGACGAATTACGGTTCATTTTCAATGAATCCTGTGTTGACATAATATGTATATCAGAGACGTGGCTTTGGCCTAAATTTAATGACAATTTTTTTTCTTTAAATAACTATCAATTATTTCGGTATGATAGAGGCACACTAAGTAGACAACGAGTAAATGTCCATGATAATATTAATGTTGATCATTTTAACAATGCATTTGTTAATATTGCCATGCCCGAGCCAAATTATAACTTTTATAACAGTTTTTTCAATGCCTCAGATCACAGTTTTCCATATTTCGAGTTGGTCATGTAACACAATTAGAAGTTTTGCAATCGATTAACGAAATCAAATCCAATGCGATTGGCTGTGATGGAATGGACCCAAGATTTATAAAGATTATAATTCTTTACATTTTACCTTGTTTGACGCATATCTTTAATTCAATAATTTCGAATTCAAATTTCCCAACTGCTTGGAAACTTGCGAAGATAGTGCCAATACCCAAAAACAATGCAGAGTACCGTCCTATTGCAATACTTCCGTTTTTATCTAATGCCTTCGAACGATTAGCTAATAGGCATATAAGGGATTATTTGCAAAGAAATTGTTTGCTGACAAACCTGCAATCGGGCTTTAGAGAAAAACACAGCTGCATTACCGCTTTGCAGAGAGTTTCAGAGGATCTGAGATCGAGTTTAGATAGCAATAATGTGTCAATTATTGTATTACTCGACCATTCTAAAGCATTTGATACGGTTGATCACAAAATTCTTTGCGATAAACTTAAACATTTCTTTAATTTTTCGACTACAGCCGAAAAACTTATAAATTCATACTTGTCAATGCGATTTCAAACATTAGCTGTAAAAGATAGGTTTTCAAAACCACTTCCAATTAATAGAGGTGTACCGCAAGGTTCCATTCTGGGACCATTGCTTTACTCTTTATATAGCTATGATTTACCTCATCAAGTTCAACACTGTCGTATCCATACGTACGCTGGCGATGTGCAGGTCTATATAAGCTCACCCAAAACTGACCTTAGAAATATTATTCTTCAACTCAACGCTGACCTTGCAAATATAGACTTGTGGGATAGATCTAATGGATTAAATTTAAACCCCAATAAATCAAAGTGTATAATTTTTAGCAAACGGAATATTACAGTCCCGGAAGATACGCAGGTCAAAATCGCAGATACTCTGGTAGAAACTGTAGATAGTGCAAAAAATCTGGGTGTTATATTTGATAGCAAAATAACTTGGTCCTGGTGTGCTTAGAAACCTTTATGTATGTCAGAAATATACACCAACTAATATTAGACTCCTATTGGCTAAATCGTTGATTTTACCTAGTTTACTTTATGGTTGCGAAATTTTTGCCAATTGTAACAGAAATTTAATAAATAGACTAACTATGGTGTTTAACAATATAACGAGATATATTTATGGGCTTGGCAGACGAGATCACGTATCACAGTACTCTAATAAAATTTTTGGTGTATCATTTGAGAATTTTCTAAAAATAAGATGCCTCTTAAGTTTGCACAAAATAATTTATACACGATGTCCCAAGTATTTGTATGAATGTCTTCGATTTGCAAGATCATCGAGAGGTAAACAGTTAATTCAGTTACGACATACTCGAAGCACATCAAATAAAATTTTCTTCATTCATACAATTCGTCTTTGGAATAATCTACCCTTCTATGTACAATTACTTTCCAACGACCGGCATTGTACCAGTTTTTCACAGCATGATATTTTCTATATTTCTGTCTTTCTCTCTATTTTTGTTTCTTTTTCTTATACACTAATTGTTTTATGTTTTAAAAATTAATTTTAAATATGTCCTAATAATTCATTGAATCAACTTTGTTAGAAACTTTTATACTGTTAATCGTTTTGAATTTGCCAAAAATATTAATGTTTATTACACTGTGGAACATTTTTGGGATTATTGTCTGGGGGGTGAGAAATTCCAAGTCAGGGTGATGGTACTAGGTCAGTATAGTAAAACCCTCAAAGAGTTTGGCGTTCGTATGTGTCGGTTTTTTTATGACATTTTAATTTTTTTCCTTATCTTGATGTTTTTTCGCTTAGTTGTAACATTTTGGCAAAAACGTAGTTTAACATAACTCAAGAACCACTTGTCCGATTTTGATGAAACAAATTTAGAAAAATTAAGAATTACAATTTCTTTAATCTGTTCATCAAATGATTTTGAACTGGGTTTATTTTGTAACAGTTATAATAAAACTGTTGTACTCTATGGCGTATGATTTAAGTGGAATATTACTTATGATATTCATACGCCACCATATAACAATATAACAAATGAGCCTAAAACGTGAGATATTTACCTATATGATAGATAAAATTTAAAATGTCATAAAAAAAACTGACACATACGAACGCCAAACCCTTTGAGGGTTTTACTATACTGACCTAGTACCATCACCCTGACTTGGAATTTCTCACCCCCCAGACTGGCTGTTGTACTGTGTAATTGATTTTAAAGTAAATTTTACGCTGAATTCCAATCTGCTCTCAGATATGTGGAAAGTAGAACAGTTTTTGAGATATCGTCAAATTTCCATATTTAGTGTTTTGAAAAAGGTAAGTCTACTAAATGCCATTATCTCTGGTTTGCAAACTGTGACGAAAATAAAAGATATTTCTTAAAAAAAACGATAGCTGTTTAAAATCATTTCGAAATTATTATCCGAAATTTTTCACATTTACGTCATCCAAAATTATCAAAACATACGATAAAATGTAAAATTTCATATAAAAAATAACGAAAATTATTGGCATTTTTCCATAATTTTCTATTTTTGCATTCGAAAAGCTACTACGGAACAATTGCACACAAAATTTTATAAAAAAAAATTCAATTTGCGATTTTCACCAAATCAAGCTATATTAGAAATATTTTGCCGAAAAATTCAAAAAATTTCGAGTTTTTCCGGAATTTTCAGAGTTTTTCACCAAGAATTTTTCTATTTTTCCATTCGAAAAGTTATTGCGGAATAATTATCCAAAATTTTTCACAGTTACATCGTCCAAAATTATCAAATTATACGATAATATGCAAAATTTCGCAGAAAAAAAATTAAATTTTTCCAGAATTTTTTACCAAATGTATTTTTTATTTTTCCTTTCCAAAAGCCATTTGTAACAATTGCACACATAATTTCAAACAAAAAAGAAATTTTCGATTTTTCCAATTTTCTGACTTTTCCGGAGGATTTTCCCAATTACTATACATTTTTTAAATCAATTTTATATAGATATATCCAATTTGCGATTTTCATCAAATCAAGCAATATAATGAATTTTCAAAGTTTTTCACCGAGAATTTTTCTGTTTTTCCATTTGAAAAGTTATTTCGGGATAATTATCCAAAAATTTTTACAGTTACATCGTCCAAAATTATCAAATCATACGATAATATGCAAAATCGTCGAAAAAAATAAAAACTTTCCAGAATTTTCCGAATTTTTTTTTTATTTTTCCTTTCCAAAAGCCATTTGTAACAATTGCATACAAAATTTCGAACAAACTAGCAATTTTTGATTTTTCCAGTTTTCCGACTTTTCCGGAGGATTTTCCCAAAATTTTCTTTCACATAAACCTTCTTCTGGCAACAACGAATAACTGGAAAAAAATCAGCAAAATCGGCCCAGCCGTTCTCAATTGATGAATTACTATACATTTTTTACACCATTTTTATATATATAGATTACACAGCTAATCGTGAAACAATTGCAAATAATTATCCTTATTAAAGATTTTCAGTGCTAAGTGTACATTATGTACAGTTAACCTTATGTCGCAATTAGTATATTTTATTGTCACATATGTTATAAAACATAAAATTTCTGTCTGAAAAAATCATATAAAAGTAATTTATTTACAATAATTGCATATTGATGTCAATATATATCCAAGTGTGTAGGTATAATCGTAGGCCCATGCACGCATCAAGAGGAGTGTACGTATTTATCCAAGAGGTCATGATACGTAGTTTTTAAATCAGTTTCCTGCAGTCGTTTTTGTTTATCATCTGCATAAATTTGTTTGGCCCTTTCAAATGCTTCAATAATACATGATCTGAAAGAAGAAAAATATTAATTTTTGTATAAGGTTTTTCTTTATTTTTAAAGTATTCTTATTGTCAATTCCAAATAACATGATTAATATATATCAATTTTTCTGCGAACAATTTAGAGCTGAATTTTTGCAAAAAATTTCACAATAATAGTAACTTCTTATTTCACTTAAGATCGGCCTCAAACTTATACATATTTATTTGTAAGGTTAAATTTCAGGTAAATAAACCAGAAATTAGTTTGATATTACTGCTCAGCAGCGGAAAAGACGATGCATTGTAAAAATAAGCCTGCAAACATGCCTTCAAAGCCAGTTTGTTGACATTCAAATACGCCTTCCTCTTCCAGGCATGTATACAGGCTATTAAGTCCTTCACTAAGCCTAACAAAAAATTCCATACCCATGCACATTTCGTTTCTCAATTGAGACCTGGTGAGACCGGGTGAGAAAAGATCCCGCAGACATTCCTCTTTCCCTTCTAAAAACTGGCCTGTGAGCAGCCCTACTGTGCACCCCACAAAATACCATAGATGTGCACAAAGGGCATGCAAACTTTCTTGCCTTAAACAGGCCTGTTGACAGTCCTATTAGTAGAAGGAAGAATTGACGTTCCTAGCCATGTACTTGTCCGATTAGCCCTGTAGACAGGCCTCTTAAGGGAAGGAAAGACAGATGCTGTTGTTTATGAGAACCACATGTGTGCTATTTGTTGTACAAGAACTATATCACATGATAGCCGAGTAGGTAGCATGCCCAACTATGAGTACTGAGGTCGCGAGTTCGATTCCTACTGCTGGAGTTTAAAATAAAAAATAGTTTATACAAATTGTAAGAAATATTGTATTAATAAATTATAAAAAGTACGAAATCATTTAATGTGGAAATAATTCGCATATTTTTTTTTTTATTTTAGTCCTTCTATAAATGTCTTTTGCAGGCCTGCAAGCTGGTCTGCAGTTTCAATGTCTCATAGAAGGCCCTTGTTATTAGGACTCCAAGCTGGACATAATAAGCATGCCTACTAAAACGCCTTCAATGAGAAAGGGAATGTGCAGGCCTTGCCTGCCTATGGCGTTATTATGTTAATGTTATGTTAATTTGTAATGAAGACTGCATTTGAAGGGTAGGGCTTCTAACTGCTTTTGCAGGCCTGCAAGAAGGCATGCAAAGCCCCATTTTTTGCTGCTGAGAGGATACTTCTATTTATACAAGAGAATAACAGTTGAAGTAAATTTCCACCATAAATTATTTATCTCGGTTATCAAAAACGCCGAGTAAAAGATTTCAAAGATTGCATAAATACAAAATAAATAAAAACACTAACATAACAATAAATGCAGTTATATATATATATATACTAGTGGACCCGGCAATGCTTCGCTATTGCGTACTTAAAGTATACTTATAATATGTTTGGCCTGCTTCTTTAAAGGGCTAAGTTTAAGCGTTTACGCTCTGTAAACAATTTGTTACCCCAAGTTACTCCTTAACCTGATCAAACTCACAACATATCACTAACCGAAAATAAAAAATCCGTCGGAATATTCATATTTTAGCGCCAAGTACTACCTGTATGCAAATACAACCTTAGATCGGAAATAAAATGTCCGCCTTCATATTCCGTCTGACCGAAAATAAATATTATGTCGGTATATTCATGTCTGCACTGCCGAGAACTATAAAGCCTCATTTACACTACTGACTACAATGTCAATGTTTTCTTTCTAAATGTGTCAGCATCATGTAAATAAGATTGTTTTGTCAAAGTTTACCGACATATTGCCAACATTTTGGATAAACCAACATTCTTTTCAAAATGCTGCAAAAATGGCAGCAAAAAATTTTTATAATATTAAGAAAGTTAAGAAAAAACAATTGTACTTTTTGTACAATTAATTTACCTTTTAGTAAAATAAATTGAATTTTTTAGTACAATAAATTGTAATTTTTTGGTATCGTTATTATCTGTGTATCAAATACCACCGGTCTAGGGATAAAATACAGTTTTCCCACAACTGATTAAGAATAACAATTTCGTCTGCAAATTTGAACATGAAGTCCCAAATACTATCAGTGTTCCAAATTGTATCTCTCTGGAGTAAAAATACAGTTTGGTCACGCCCCCTTGGCCCACTGATGTTTTTTAAATATTTATATACGTGTTTTAAATACTATCTGTGTATCAAACTTTATATCTCTAGGGCTAAAATACAGTTTTGACACGCCCACTCCGCCCACTGATCCAAAATTTAAATTTCGCGTGCATATACATATACGTGGTGTTTAGTACTGTTTGTGTACCAAATTGTATCCCTCTGGGGGTAAAATACAGTTTGGTCACGCCCACTCCTCCCACTGATCCAAAATTTAAATTTCGTCTGCATATTCATATTCGTGTAGCTGAGTACTATCTGTGTACCAAATTGTATTTCTCTAGGGGTAAAATATAGTTTCGCCACACCCCTCCGCCCATTGGTCCAAAAATAAAATTTCGTTCGCAAACTCATATTTGTGTTGCCGAGTAGTATATGTGCATAAAATTGTATATCTCCCTAGCTCTAAAAATATGTTTTGCCACACCCATCCGCCCACTGGCCCAAAATTAAAATTTCGTCCACAAATTCATATTTGTTTTGCCGAGTACTATCTGTATATAAAATTTTGTCTCCCTAGCTCCCTAACATATGTTTTTCCACGCCCACTGGTCCATAATTAAAATTTCGTATGCATATTCAAATTAGCGTTGTCGAGTACTATCTGGGTATCAAATTTTATCTCCCTAGCACTAAAAGTAAATTTTGCCACGCCCACTCCGCTCACTGATCCAAAAATAAAATTTCGTCTACAATTTCATATTCGTGTTGTCAAGTACTTTCTGGGTGTCAAATTTTATCTCCCTAGCTCTAAAATAATTGTATCGCCACGCCCACTCCGCCCACTGGTTCAAAATAAAAATTTTGTCCGCATATTCGTATTTGTGTTGCCGAGTACTATCTGTGTATCAAATTGTATCTCCCTAGCTCTAAAAATATGTTTTGCCACGCCCACTGGTTCAAAATTAAAATTTCGTCCGCATATTTATATTCATGTTGCCGAGTACTATCTGTGTATCAAATTTTATCTTCATAGCTCAAAAAACAGTATTGCAACGCTCACACCGCCCATAGGGTCAAATATTAAAAAAATTATAGCCTACGGCAATTTCCATACAGTACACTAACTGCCTTTCAAATTTCATTGAAATCGGTTCAGCCGTTTATGCGTGATTGAGCAACAAACATACAAACAAACAAACAGACAGACATTCACATTTATAATATTAATAGGATAGGATGTACTAGACCGGTTCAAAAATGTATGGGAGAAATTATGTGTCTTATTTTCTTTGGTGCGCGTCCATTTTCTGAAAGTTCTAGCCCAAACGAGATGAAAAATATTTCAAGACCCCAAAAATGATCCCTAGGTATTCCGAAAATCGTTTAATGGTAATTTTGGGGCTGTTTACGACTTCAAACCTTTTGAATAATGTGTTGTCCAAACCAAATTACATATAGATAATATTTCAATAGATCATTTGTAATAATCCAGGCAATTTTTGGATTTTTAAATTTTTTAAAAAAAACTTTGTCCGTTATATTTGACGGAATTTTAAATCTGCAATTTAACTCCCAAACAAACATTATGGTTTTTCGACATCACATTTTTTTCTTATTTTGTTCAAGCAAAAAAAAAGTTAGAAATTTTGTATTTTTGGCTAATATTGGCCTTTCTAACGGTATATAATGTTGTACATTCTTTGGACAAAAAAATAAAAAAACAAAAAAATTAAATTTGTAAGATTATTTTTTGAAACGTTTTTGAACTTTTTTCTGTGGTTATCTACAACCTGCAGCAAATGTTGTTAGTTATTAATTCTTTCTGCTGAATCGTTAATAATATTAAGCTGTGTGACATAAACCCGAGTCTTCTGTCGAGTCTTCTGACCCTTAAGTCGAGTGTTCATCGCGTCTTCTCGATCCTTCTGAAGTTTTATCGTTAGTCTTCAGTCGGGTCACCGAGTATTCGCTAGCCACAAACTCGAGTCTTCTGTCGTGTTTTCTTACCCCTAGTTTTATCTTTATCGCGTCTTCTCAATTCTTCTGAAGTGCTTTCATGAGTCATGAGTCGAGTCTTGAACCGAGTCTTCGCTAGTTACAAACCCGAGCCTTCCGTCGTGTCTTCTAACCCTTAAGTCAAGTCTATTTTGAGTCTTCATTTCATTTTGAGTCTGGGTTACATCTTTTGTCATCATTACCTCACCCTACGAGTAGGAGGGTATATATCATTTGACACGACTCAAAAGTATAACACATAGAAGAAGTCACTTTTGACCATAGGTTTCTTTGAACCAAATTAAATTCATGACTTTTTAAGACGTTTCATCCATGTCCGTTCGTCTGTCTGTCAGGCTGGTGCGCACGATAACTATTGATAGGCGTAACTAATTGTTTTGAAAGTTTGCAAAACTACTTAGGGGATTGCATATGGGTTACATGGCCACGCCCCTTCTGGTACGTTTATGGGCGCCATATATTAAAGTCGGAAAAACAGTACATTAATGGACAAAAAACAGTAAAAATTAAGAAAAAACTGTAAAGTTTTAATGAAAACATCAAAATGTATTAAACACCACATATTTTGGGAATTAATTCAATAAGCAACAAAAACAATGTAAAAAACCAGTAAGAAAGTTTCAATCGGGCAACCCGACTTACATATACCATCACCCTCAGTAAGACAAAAAAATTTCTGTTACATTGATATTATTACTCGATTTCTAAAGTGGGCGGAGTGGTACATTTGTACGGGAGGTATAAGAAGGGGCGTGTCTAGACTTCCAGTTTTTCTCTCAAAAACTGTATCCTGCTTGAACTTTACTAAATACAGAATTTGGGCACGATCGCGTTAGTTCTATTAATAATATTAATTGATTTCTAAAGTGGGCGGTATCAGATCAGTATGGGGCGTACCAGAAGGGGCGTGGCTAAATTTTCAGTTTTATTCTCAAAATGGATGGGGCGTGTCTAGACTTCCAGCACGATCGCGTTAGTTCTATTAATAATATTAATCGATTTTTAAAGTGGGCGGTAACAGATGTGTATGGGAGGTACCAGATGGGCGTGGATAGACTTCCATTTTTT
Source organism: Muscina levida (assembly GCA_964034835.1). Lineage (NCBI taxonomy): Eukaryota > Metazoa > Arthropoda > Insecta > Diptera > Muscidae > Muscina > Muscina levida. The sequence continues at coordinate 99,877,745 of OZ035883.1, read as the reverse complement.
TTCTCAAAAACTGTATCCTGCTATAGCTTTACTAAAGATAGAATTTGGGCACGATCACGTTGGGTATATTAATATTATTATTCCATCTCTAAAGTGGGCGGAAAGGTACATTTGTATAAGAGGTACCATAAGGGGCGTCGCTAGACTTCCAATTTTTTTTCCAAAACTATATCCTGTTATAACTTAACAAAATGCATGTTGAGTGTATTGATATTATAACTCCATCTCTAAATAGGCGGAGTTGTTCATTTGTGTGGGAGGTACCAGAAGAGGAGTGGCTAGACTTAAAATTTTTTTTCCAAAACTTTATCCTGTTATAGCATTACTAAATATAGAATTTGGGAATGATTGAGTTCGATGTATTGATATTATTACTCGATTTCTAAAGTGGGCGGAATTGTACATTTGTATGGAAGGTACCAGAAGGGGCGTGGCCATGTAGCCCATTTTCAATACCGTAAGCAGTTTTAGGGAAATATTAACTCGTGCAAAATTTCAAAACATTTGGTCCCTTCTGGTACCTCCCATACAAATTCATGATTCCGCCCACTTTAGAAATCGAGTAATAATATCAATACGACCAACGGGATCGTACCAAAATTCTGTATTTAATAAAGCTATAACAGGAAAAAGGTTTAGAAAAAAAATTAGAAGTCTAGCCACGCCTCTTCTGGTACCTCACATGGAAATGTACCTTCCCGCCCACTTTAGAGATGGAGTAATGATATCAATAAAACCAACGTGATCATACCCAAATACTTTGTTTAGGAAAGCTATAACAGGATAGAGTTTTGGAGAAAAAATTGGAAGGCTAGACACGGCCCTTCTGGTACCTCCTATACAAACGTACCACTCCGTCCACTTTAGAAATCGAGTAATAAAATCAGTATATTTGTTGCACTGAGGGTGATGGTATATGTAAGTCGGTTTGCCCGACTGAAACTTTCCTACTGCTTGCAAAAAGTGTTTAAAGCATCACATTTTATATTATACTGGCGGACCCGGCGAACTTCGTCTCGTTAATGCCTTCAGATAAACTCAGTAGAAAGTGATATGATAAACAATGTTTTTCGATTAGTTTTCCGCGTAAAAATCCAACAACGAAGACGATTCTCCAAAACGCTAAAATGCAACGTACAGCTGACCGCACGAATAATAGGAAAATTCGAGATTAATCCAACTTACTTCCAACGATTGCCCTTTACTTGCGATTTATTGGAGAATTGGAATGGATGATCTGTTGAAATAATCAAAATTAGTGAGATAACGACTTTCTCTTCTTTGAATTTGCCCTTGATGATCGTCGGTTAAATCACATTGTTTATCAGATTCTTGACGGATAACCGTTTACCGTTGCACAATTTCGCTTGATTCACATTCCGCAATATGATTATGATCGATCCCACCTTCATCTGTAAATTATGCGGCACATCAAGCAAGTTAAAAAATTCGGTCCGATTGTTGGTTGCTTCAACCTCGTCGGTTGTAAACAGATTTGTACGAAAGCAGTTTTCCAGCGATTTGACTTTCTAAAATGAAATTCGAGCTATCGATGTTCATATTCTTCGCTGCTATTACTGCCCGTTGATTAATCCAATCGAGATTTTGATAATTTTGTGCAATGTGATGAGTTGCTCTTCCGACGATATGGACTCGCAAAAATCTGCAGGGAACGATATCAAATTCAGTCAAAACATCAACACGAATTTGGTCGTTGCCAAGCGCCAGCAGTTGTCTCGAGAATTCAGCATACGGTGGGAGGTTCTGTTTCAACTTTTCAATTCAATTTCAACTTCTTGACATTGAAATCAATAACCAGAGATAATGGCTTTTTAGTAGACCTACCTTTTTTTCAAAACACTAAAAATTAAAATTTGACGATATTTCAAAAACCGTTCTACTTTTCACATATCTGAGAGCAGATTTGAATTCAGCATGAAATTTTACATAAGGAGCAGCTATTTAGCTATTTGCATTTGTGTATCAAATTGAATTAAATAATATTATTCATCTCGTTAAATTCTCCAACCAACATTTATCCGAAAATTTCCACCTTAACATCGTTCAAAATCATCAAATCATGCGAAAACTGCAAAATTTCGTCGATAAAAAAATCAAATTTTTTGCGTTTTTTACGCACAAAATTTTATACAAAAAAGCAAGTTTAGATTTTTCCAATTTCCCGAAGTATTTTCCCAAAATTTTCTTGCATAAAAACCTACTACCATTACGAACAATTGAAAAAAATTTAGCAAAATGGTCCAGCCGTTCTCACTTGATGAATTACTATACACTTTTTTTATACATTTGGATTTCACAATAATCCGAAACTTTCCAAGAATCACAACTAATTTTCCACCTTTACGGCGCCTGAAATCATCACCAATGGAAAATTTTGTCGAAAAATTCAAAAATTTCCAAATTTTTTTTCGGAATTTTCCACCAAGATTTTTTCTATTTATCAATTCGAAAAGTCATTTCGAAATGATTATCCGAAATTTTTCACATTTACATCATCCAAGATTATCAAAACATACGATAAAATGTAAAATTTCATTTAAAAAATGAAATTTTTTGGAATTTTTCCATAATTTTCCAACCAAAATTTTCTATTTTTGCATTCGAAAAGCCACTACGGAAAAATTGCACACAAAATTTTATAACAAAATTCAATTTGCGATTTTCATTAAATCAAGCATTGTAATGAAATATTTTTCCGAAAAATTCAAAATTTTTCGAGTTTTTCCGGAATTTTCAGAGTTTTTCACCGAGAATTTTTCTATTCGAAAAGTTATTTCGCAATAATTATCCGAAATTTACGTCGTCCAAAATTACAAATCATACAATAATATGCAAAATTTCGTCGATAAAAAATAAAATGTTTCCGGAATTTTCCGAATATTTTAACAATTTTTTTTAGTTTTCCTTTCCAAAACCCATTCGAAACAATTGCACACAAAATTTCAAACAAAAAAGCAATTTTCGATTTTTCCAATTTTCCGACTTTTCCCGAGGATTTTCCCAAAATTTTCTTTCACATAAACTTTCTCCTGGCAACTACAAACAACTGATAAAATATTTCAGCAAAATCGGCACAGCCGTTCTCAATTGATAAATTACTATACATTTTTTACACCATTTTTATATATATATAGACTATTAACCACAAATTATAGCCTTTCTGAAATAGACGCTTATAATAAATAAATGTGTTAAAAATCTTTTAAAATATATGAAATCAATAAAGAACATGCTATCCTGGAACAAAATTTGACTTATTCAGTGTACTTACAACATATATATGCATGTGGGAGGTATCAGGGTGTGGGAATTGTTTAATAACCTTAAACTTCTATAAGGTTATTAATCTGACAAAGTTTCCCGTTTGAAAGTTATAGGAGAAATACAAATTTTTTAAAAAAATGTCAAAAGTGGGGTTGTGCTATGGGATTGTATATAGACAGAATATCCTATTTACAATAACCCAACTGTATAGAAAACTATTAACGTAGGTACATTTTCTTAAGGATTTACTCGAGTTATCGTGCCAGCCATACAGGCGAATATGTCTCAATAGTCTGCAAAAGGACTGAAATTAATTTTATCATTAGATACCAGGGGCCCAAATCGACTCCTTTAATGTGTTACATTATTTCGCGTATCGAAGAATATCTTTTATTCCTAAGGGTGAGGGTATAAATGTCTCTTACCGCGATGTTAAAATGTAACTTTAAATTTTTTATTTGTGTGCATCCACAACAACAAAAATGTTGCGAACAAACAATGTATTTATTATAATTAAATACTTCATATTATTTTCGGCTAGTTTTGTAAACTTCACAAAACATTTTGTTATCAAAACCAGTAAAAAAGTTTCAGTCGGGCAACCCGACTTACATATACCATCACCCTCAGTACAACAAAAAATTTTATATTATACTGATATTATTACTCGATTTCTAAAGTGGACGGAGTGGTACATTTGTATGGGAGGTACCAGAAGGGGCGTGTCTAGACTTCCAGATTATTTCTCTAAAACTTTATCCTGTTATAGCTTTGCTAAAGACAGAATTTGGGCACGATCACGTTCTGTTTATTGATATTATTACTCCATCTCTAAAGTGAGCGGAAAGGTATATTTGTATGGGAGGTACCAGAAGGGGCGTCACTAGACTTCTAATTTTATTTCGACCAACTTCGCTGGTCATGTTCAGGGGGATCTGATCTTAAAAAAGATTTTCATATATTAAACATTTGCAAACTAACAAATTTACACAATAACTATTACTTTTACAACTGAGTAATTACGTCCTACATCCGCAAGCTTCGTTTAACTACTATAGTTTTGTTGTCTGTGTTTGTCCACTGTGTGTCTATAAACTTGCGTGACTTTCTCAGTATCAACCTTATAGTCGCTTCTCAGATGGTACGTCAATTATGTGGAGCATTTCTTATATGAACCGACGCTCTCCAGCCAATATGTCGACGTCCGTAAGGTTTGGCATTTGTCCTGTTCGAGAACAGTGGGATGAAAGTGCCGTTTTTTGTTCCAAAGGCTTGTTTTTATCATTTAAATCTGACGTGTGCCCAGCTAGTCTTGTTATAAGTTTAGTTATAGTGGTCCCAACGTATACGTTGGCATTTGATTTTGTATACTAGGTTGTATATGGTGTTGTGTGACTTAAGTGCCAATTCGTACTTTTCTTTATTATACATATCCGAATTTCTAAACCTTTCCGAGAACTCGGGCACATATGTCATGGACTTATATATTTTTGCAGGTTTTTCCCTTGCAGTTATTCTGTCTTTTCGAGTTGCTTTTCTAATCAAGTTTTCGGTAGTCTTCGGAGGGAAGTTATTTAGGGACAGTATTTTTCGAATTTTCGAAATGTTCGACCTGTGGAATTTTCTGTCGCTTATATCTAAAACTCTTTTTATAAAATTTGTCTTCAATACAGTACCGCGGGGATGTTTCGAGTAGAAATTGATAAGTCGTCCAGAGGCTGTTGGTTTTTGGTACCAATCTAGTTTCAATTTATTTTCTTCCCTGATTACACTACTTTACAAATAATTATTTTTTCTCTGGTCTTTGGATACCACTATTTTTTTTATGACAGAGGGCGGGTTTCTTATTAAGAAAAAAATTTTTTTATGGAGCAGTTTTTTAAAAAATTGTTTTTTTTTTCGATGGTGCCTTTGGATTTTGACCTATATTTCAAGTTATAGACGGGCAATCAGGCCAGAAGAAATACCAAATTAATTGGAATTAAATGGCCTACAAAAACTATGTCACTTAAATTCAATAAATTGCATAATTGTGACTTACTGGCTGAATACATTTGAAAAATTGTGTTTTTTTCATAAAAAATAGCATCTCCTTTTTTAGTTTAAAAATCAGGAAAAATCGTCTCGAAAATATCTTTCATTTGAGTACCCGCACATAGGCGGTCATTATTGAATCCAAGGTGCACCTTTCTTGACCCACCAAGGGCGCCATGGGCCCCGGCTTCCATTTTGACCAAGGGACCAAGACGAAGTGAATGGTATATTTATGTTGTTGTTTGGGCTCACGTCCCATATTTCGCCCTTCCGCCAAAGGCAAAATATCAAATATTTATAAAAACTTCATTACTGTATGCCAACTTCCAGAGGCTATTATGTTTTAACCAGTCCATAGATTACCTTCTGCAATATTTAATTTGTTTGTTGAGGTGTTCGCTTTACACAAAAGGTTTCAAATAAATTATTGAATTTAAGTGACATAGTTTTTGTTGGCCATTTGATTCCAATTAATTTGGTACCCCTTCTGACCTGATTGCCCGCCTATAACTTGAAATATGGGTCAAATCCAAAGGCACCCAAAACGCTCCATAAAAATGTTTTTAAAATTTTTTTTCTTAACCAGAAACCCGTCCTCTACCATAAAAAAATAGTGATATCCAAAGACCAAAATGGCTGTAAACTAGTGTAATGAGGAAATTCAGGTACGGCAGTTTGTAGTCCTTTTCATATTCCATTGGGAATTGTATGTTCTTATTGTAGGTATTGAATGTTCTTAATATTTCTTCCGCTTGGGCCTTCTTCACAATCACAAATAAATCGTCGACATATTTTGTTACGCACCTTGGTTTCTGCGCCATTGCTCCTAGTATACTGTCCAATAAATCTTCCATAACAATGTCATAACCAGTGAGACTGGTGATCCCATTGGCATTCCTTTCCTTTGTTCATAAAATCTGTCCTCAAATTTAAAATAACGGGTGTCTCTTGTGCAAAAATTCACATTTTCCAGAAAAATTTCTTGTTTCAAGTTTGTATATTTTTGTAATTTAGCCCACTTCTCCTTAATAATTTTTGTGGCGAGATTTATAGGAATACTTGGAAATAATGATATCATATCCAAAGATACCAATATTTCGTCCTCCTTTAAAGTCTCGAGCGTCTTTCACGTTGTATGCTGAATCTTCGGTCAGGTATTTTAATGAGTTTACTAAATATTTACTTAACTCGTACCCCGGTGAGTTAAGTGAGGAACAAATAGGCCTTAATGACAATCCTTCCTTGTGGACTTTCGGCAGTCCATATATTCTGGGTTCTGTGGATGTTTTATTGTCCAATTTGTTCTTTTCATTAGCATTAATCAAATTCTTTGTAAATAGTTTTTCCACTAAAACCTTGGCTTAAGTCTAGTATATGGACACAAGCCCGATTGGGTTAAAATTTTAGGCATATATAAACATTGCTATCCTGAGTCTAATAGTGTTATTTTTTATTGGGGGAAAATTATAGTTTAGGAGATATAGCCCCTTATATATATATATCATTGGAAAGCCCTCTGAAAAAGCTTTCCAACTGTATAGACGAGTTAGTCTCACTACCCTCCATCTCTCTCTGCAGTACGAGACGAATGCGGTGGGGGCACGCCCCATACGCCGCGATTAGTCTAACTTTTCTCCCTCTCTATCTGCAGTGCGAGACGAAGATTAAAGTCTCCTCTACCGTTATATACGCATTTTTTTGGAAATAAAATTATTTTATTAAAAAAAGTCATGGTCCAAAATGGTTTTTTTTTAGCACATAATGGTTTAATAAAACAATTTGTATATATACGGTTGGAAAGCTTTTTCAGAGGGATTTCCAATGATATATATATATATAGTCTCGATCCGTCACCAGATGTCGGGGATATTTATGTATATAGATTCCAACTTTAAGGGGCGATATCTCCTAAACTATGTCCGTCCCCAACAAAATTTTTTATTCTCATTTTAGCTCAAATCCCTACAACTTCAAAAAAATTAAAAATGTACGTGGTGTGTCCATATGCTAGACTTGTTCCAAATTGTCCTTGTCCATGCTACTGTTTTACCCCCTTATCTGCGCTCAATACTAGATTGTCTTTATTTTGTTTTAGAAATTTTGTCGTACGTACCACTGTGTCAAGTAGTAATTTATCTCTCTGACAAATTGTTGTTTTATTCAAGTGGTCGTCTTTCAGTGACACTACTTTCGCTCTAGATATTTCCTGTTGTTCTTTACTCTCTAATGTTTGCACACATTCTTCCTCTTTCGCGATACATGTTGCCGGCAGTGCGTGCTTTGGACCAAGACACAAAATCCACTGCATATCTTCTGGGATGTGTTTGTTTGTAGTATTCACAAACCACTCTGCATTATATTTGATGTTCATTTCTTTTCTCTGTTTCTCTTTGAGCTTCCCCATTTCTTATGTGTCTGTGTTTATTGTCGTCCATGTAACGCTTGTACAAAACTCCCTTACTTTCTGTTAGTACCCAGCAAACCAAAAGTTCCGACGTGTCGGACATCAGATATTTCTTTTACATTTCATCAGAAATTTGGCCGAAAATAAACGATATCGTCATAAATGCCTTTAAAAATAAGACCGATTTTTTCTGCACACTCTTCATTCTCGAACGGGAGTTTTTGTTCTTCTTCTTCCCACAAGAGAAACCTGTCGATAGGGCATTTTTTGTTTTGTTTTCTTTTATAGAGCACATTGAAATGTGCAGGGCACTTGATAAACAACAACAACAACCAGTAAGAAAGTTTCAGTCGGGCGACCCGACTTATATATACCATCACCCTAGTAAAATAAAAAAATTTCTATTATATTGATATTATTACTCGATTTCTAAAGTGGGTGGAGTGGTAAATTTGTATGGGAGGTACTAGAAGGGGCGTGTCTAGACTTCTAGGTTTATCCTCCAAAACTTTATCCTGTTATAGCTTTACTAAATACAGAGTTTGGGCACGATAGCATTGGATGTATTGATATTATTACTCCATCTCTGAAGTGGGCGGAAAGGTACATTTGTATGGGAGGTCCCATAAGGGGCGCCGCTAGACTTCCAATTTTTTCTCCAAAACTTTATCCTGTTATAACTTAATAAAATACAGAATTGGGACACGATCGTGTTGAGAATATTGATATTATTACTCCATCTCTAAAGTGGGCGGCGTGGTACATTTGTATGGGAGGTACCAGAAGGGGCGTGTCTAGACATCCAGATCTTTTCTCCAAAACTTTATCCTGTTATAGCTTTACTAAATACAGAATTTGGCACGATCGTCTTAAGTGTATTGATATTATTATTCCATCTCTAAAGTGGGCGGAAAGGTACATTTGTATGGGAGGTACCAGAATGGGCGTGTCTAGACTTCCAGAATTTTTCTCCAAAACTTTATCCTGCTTGAACTTTACTAAATACAGAATTTGTTCACGATCGCGGTAGTTCTAATAATAATATTAATCGATTTCTAAAGTGGGCGGTACCAGATGGGGCGTTGGTAGACTTCAGTTTTTTTCTCAAAAACTGTATCCTGCTATAGCTTTACTAAATTAAGAAGTAGGGTACCAGCGCGATGGATTTATTGATATACATATCTAAAGTGGGCGGAAAGGTGAATTTGTATGGGAGATGCCAGAAGGGGCGTGGCTAGACTTCAAATTTTTTTCCAAAACTTTATCCTGTAATAGCTTTACTAAGTACAGAATTTGGGTACGATCCCGTTGGGTGTATTGATATTATAACTCGATTTCTAAAGTGAGCGGAATGATGTATTTGTATGGGAGGTACCAGAAAGGGCCGAGCCATGTAGCCCATTTGCAATACCGTAAGTAGTTTTGGGGAAGTATTAACTCGTGCAATATTTCAAGACATTTGGTTGCGTCTTTCGAAAGTTATCGTGCGAACCAGCCGGACAGCCACCAGACAGACAGACAGACGGACATGGCTCAAATGACTTAAAAAGTCATGAATCGAATTTGGTTCTAAGAAACCTAGGGTCTGAAGTGACTCCTTCTATGTGTTACACTTTTGGGTCGTATCAAATGATATATACCCTCATCCCTAAGGGTGATGGTATAACCAGTACAGAAATTTCAGTCAGTTAAACTGACTGATAAATACCATCACCCAATATAAGATATTTTTTAAGTCTTGAGCTATTGAAATAAACCGATTTGTAATTAAAAGAAGAAAGTTTCAGTCGGGCAACCCAACTTACATTTACCCTTACCCTCAGTAAAACAAATAATTTTCTATTATATTGATATTATTACTCGATTTATAAAGTGGGCGGAGTGGTTGGTTTGTATTTGTATGGGAGGTACGAGAAGGGGTGTGGTAAGGCTTCCAATTTTTACTCCAAAACTTTATCCTGTTATAACTTAACAATATACAGAATTTGGGCACGATCGTGTCGAGTGTATTGATATTATTACTCCATCTCTAAAGTGGGCGGAGTGGTACATTTGTATGGGAGGTACCAGAAGGGGCGTGTCTAGACTTCCAGATTTTTTCTCCAAAACTTTATCCTGCTTAAACTTTACCAAATACAGAAGTTGGGCACGATCGCGTTAGGTCTTTTAATAATATTAATCGATTTCCAAAGTGGGCGGCACCAGATGTGTATGGGAGGTACCAGATGGGGCGTGAATAGACTACTATTTTTTTCTCCAAAACTTTATCCTGTTATAGCTTTACTAAAAATAGAATATGGGTACGATCACCTTTAATTTATTGATATTATTTCTCCATCTCTATAGTGGGCGGAAAGGTAGAATTGTATGGGAGGTACCAGAAGGGGCGTGGCTAGGCTTTCAAAATTTTTTCCAAAACTTTATCCTGTTATAGCTTTACTAAATATAGAATTTGGGGACGATCCCTTAGGGTGTATTGATATTTTTACTCGATTTCTAAAGTGGGCGGAATGATGTATTTGTATGGGAGGTACCAGAAGGGGCGGGGCCATGTAGCCCATTTGCAATACCGTAAGTAGTTTTGAGAAAATAATAACTTGTGCAAAATTTCAAAACATTTGGTTGCGTCTTTCGAAAGTTAACGTGCGAACCAGCCGGACAGCCACCAGACAGACAGACGGACGGACATGGCTCAAACGACTTAAAAAGTCATGAATCGAATTTGGTTCAAAGAAACCTAGGGTCTAAAGTCACTCCTTCTATGTGTTACACTTTTGGGTCGTATCAAATGATATATACCCTCATCCCTAAGGGTGATGGTATAAAAAGAAAACCAGTTTAGAAATTCCTAAAACGGGTTTTTGTTGTTGTCGCAATCCAATGTGTGTTTTTTATCCCCATTATCAGTTATAATTGTGCACTCAATTGATTAAGAAGTCACGTCGCGAAAAGTGTGTCAAATATTTAAAGGTAAATATAGTATATCGTCGCTGCGCCGACCAAATCAGTTATGTGTAATGGTCGTCCATCGACCCTAAAATCCCTTTCGCGATATCTTGATTGGTTTGTCAGATATTTCTGGCATTTTTCGGATAAACAGTTTTTTTTATATACGTACATATTTTAGAACATATTTTCTTATATTTTACACTTTCATCTCCATACGTTAACGAGTGCGTAACGGTAGGACTGTTCTAGTTAAAATGGTCGTTATGTATTTTTGGTCTTAAAGAAGATCTCAAAAAAGCAATAAGCTTCAATTTGTTCTCCCAAGAAAATGAAACTCTAATTTTTGAGAATCAACATTAGAACTTTTGAATTCCTGTCAGAAGTCTCTTCATGGTCCTTCGAACAATCCTAGCGGAGTCTAGGTTTAGATAGAATTAGTGGACGCCACCAAAGTTGTCATCAACTTGGAGGCTCTCCGACTCATTTTCATTTAAATGGTGCTGAGCCCGTAAATCACCAACCGATTGCTGAAAAACACATCACTGGAAGCTCACAATACAGAATATTATCGTGAGAGAGTTCAACACAACGAGAGAAACAATAAGCAGTAAGAGGAGCGAAATAATTAGGAGAGTCAAGGTATGTACAATGAAATCTTACATTTTACTATTTTGATCATTTGAAAAAAAAAACAATCATAACAACGGAAATTAACTAAAACCAATAAAAAGGTACGATAAATGAGAAACGCGTTTAAATACTCATACAATCAATAAAACTGATAAAATCGCAAATTTGATTACGGTCTGGAACAATTGGTGTATATAACAAACTATTAAATGTGAACCGAAACTAAAAATATTGGAATTAAAAGTGCAAGGAAATAATAAAAGTTGAACACAAAAGTTTGTGTTTCACATAACATTGAAAACAAAACGGTGAGTTTCTTTTGCTGGGGAGTAATTCTTTCCCATTTTTTATTTTGCGAGAATTTCTTCTTCGATACCAGCAACAAGTGTAACGGTTCGCAAATACCGGTGCACAACAAAAACAAATTAAAAACCTACAGCAGCACTAAGGTGGCCAAATAAAAGCAAAAAATAAAAATAATTAGATTTAATGTAAATGCACGTTCGCGTCGTGCAATGTAATTAAATGGGAAAAAGCCTTAGTAAGAAATATTAAATTATTGTCAATTTAATATCAGATGTCAAATTATTCCTCACTGAAAAAATGGTTGTAAGAAGAAGAAGAATTAAATTTTTTGGAGCATTTGGAATGTTTTCAAAGTTGCCTAACAGTTCCCCTTACCGCATTTATATTCATACATATATTTACTCTACAACGCAAACAGGAAAGAAATAATATAAAGTGAAAGACTTGCCACCTACATATAAGACCTCTGTGGGATAATAAATTTCTCCCTGAAATGTATACATGAAATGTATAATATACATTTTTTCTGGTAAATTGAAACAATTAAAATTGCTAATCAAAATAAAAAAAAATATATTTTTTCTTACATCTTCGAACTGAAAAATTTTTTTTAACATAAATATTAACATGTACTTCCTGTCTAGCTGGGCAGCTTAGTAGTTTGTAAGTTTATGTACTACTTAAAAAATCAACTCTAAATTTTGTAACGAAGTATGAAAAAAGAAACGTCAAACTTGAGAATAACATTACAATTATTACCAGCGAACCACCCGAAGGTAATACCCCAAATAAAACCCGAATTATATTAAAACTCAAAATTTACTTGTGTTTTTATTTTCCCTACGTTTGGATAACTATTATTCTTCCCCGCCGTAACATTTTTTTCCTTCGGTCCTTCGAGCCGGATAACGAGCCGCCCGTCAAAAAGAATAATATTATCCAAACATTTCTTGCAGACTTAATACTCGCAGTCAACCCGAAATCCCGTAGATATTTTTATCCCCTAAAACAACAAATTATCGGAAGACCAAGGTAAGGCTGAGATATTTGTTTGATCGTGAGAGTGAATGTTATAAATACGTCTTCTCAAAGATTATTTATTCGCGCGATCTCTTTTTCTACTTATTTCAATCCACCAACATTTGGCGTAGTGTTGTTGTTGCGTTTGTTAATAACTTCGCAATTAGTTCTTTTGGTTGTGTGTTGTCATTCCCTACACCGCACTACCGTGTTTGTTTCCCCCTCAACAATAAAAGCAACGAAGGGCTTTGTCGACGATCTTAACTTTTGTTTGCACCCCCATTCCCCACTATCGTGTGTGCGTCCCTCGCTATTATATTCTCTAGCGAATATAACCAGACACACAACATTGCCTTGTGTTCCCTCCGCTACCATTTGAGCGGCTCGATTACCATCTCCTTACGCGTTGCATTCCCATTCCCCACTACCGTGTGTGCGTCCCTCGCCAATAGTATTGATATTCGCATAAGTTACGCTCGCGCGAGATTGTGTACCCTCCGCTACCCCCTGAGCAGTTCGCCAGCCCTGACTTTGCGCTTTAGGCAGTTTATGTGTGCGAGCTTTTTATAAGAAAGCTATACAACAACCACACTAAGTTGAGCCGGACTTGTTTGTGTGTTTATTTTGCTTTTCCCACTTGCTGTTCTCAGCACAGTGGGCTCGGTTGGACCAAAAGCGGTCAGAATATTATTTTCTTGAAATTTATTTGAAAATTAATAAATGTCAATAAAATAATAAGAAAAAAGCTAAATTAACAAAAGCAAATAACTAGCAAACAATCGCGTATTCAATTTTTTCCCAAATTTTCACACTTTGTTTCCTCTTATAATTAAAATTATGGCCGATCTAAAGCGATTGATTAGATATGGCGATAGATTGATCGATTTGGAGCAGTTTCTAAGTGCTCTACCGACCGATGAACACACGGTTCATTCCCTGAATGTCCACAGAGTGGAGTTTAATCGACTCTGGGAAGCTTTCAGATCCTGTTACGAAGAAATTTGTGACAATGAAGACTCGAAGGAAGCCCCTGTGGACGTTATCAAGTCAAAACACTTGTCTGTTTACAAAACTTATGTGCGAGGTTTAGCTAAAATTGATGCCTTGCTTGAGCAATTAAACTCGAAAAAGAAGACAGCTTCCATTCCCATTCACCTTCCCCCGTGTGACACCGAAGTCTTCTCGGGTGATTACAAATCTTGGCCCACATTCAGAGATATGTTCTCTGCTCTGTAAAGGAACAATGAGAATATCAGTGATATTCAAAAAATGTACTATCTTATGCAGAGAACGGAAGGTGAAGCGCGTGATATAATAAAAACGTGCCCCATAACCAATGAAGGTTTTGCTATGGCTTGGCAAAACCTAATGGACCGTTTCGAAAACAAAAGAGTTCTCGTAAACGCCCAGCTTAAGACTTTGTTCGGTATAGCCCCCATTAATAAAGAAACTGCAAACGACAATTAATTACTGCAGACATAACCTCTCCATGTTGGGGATCGACACAAAGAGCTGGGATTTGATTTTTATATTTCTGTGCTCTGCCCGTCTACCCGAAGTCACTCTCGGCCTTTGGGAGCAGTCTCTGTCAGACATTTCAGAATTGCCTAAATGGTCTGATATGAATAAATTCTTGACTTCGAGGTTCGTTACTTTAGAAGCAGTTTCGGATATAAGAAGTGCACAATCATCTATTTCACCCGGTAATAGTATTCGAAATAGAACAAAGCCTGATGCCACTGGACGACATTCGAGTTTCGCTACCAGTGTCTCTCATGAACCAGAATCCGCACAAACGGAAGAAATACGCATGGAGTCTTCTGGTTCATCAGTAGTGCAAACGTTTACGACGCAAGTGGCGTCCCCGTCTATATCAAGGGTTCTTTTAGGAACCGCAATAGTACAAGTCCACAACAATGACATAAAAAGTTGTTCGAGCGCTCTTGTAGACCCCGCCTCTCAAGCGACTTTCATTACCCGAAAACTTCAGAGAAGATTGGCTCTTCCAATCTTTTCCGCCCCGACTGCCAAAATTGTTGGCTTAAATGACTCAGTTGCCTCGAAGTCAAATGAGATATGTATCATAACACTTCGTTCTGATACAGTGTTCGTGGATGCCACCTTATGAAGGAGGATATTCAAAACGGCCACCCTTTAGGGATATTTTTCAAGCCGTTTTCATAAACCATCCTGGTTCGTCGGACACGAATTGCTCCATTTAAGGTCTAAAACGAAAGATGAAGCATTGCAGATAGTACAGCGGTTCGATTTAACGGATAAAAATTTAGCATTGGCGTGGCAAGCTTTAAGAAATAGATATGAAAATACTCGTAGTGCATCAGCAGATGAAAAAGCTCGTTGGCATTCAGGTCGCCACCAGCGAAACCCCAAAATCTATTCGACAAATCCGGTGTTGTATTAATGATAATATTTCCATTTTTAATTCATACAAGTTCAAAACCGGTGACTGGGATCCGATTCTAGTGCATTGGTGTTCTACGAAATTGCCGGAAACCTTGAGAGCGTGGGAAGATTCTTTAAGTGACCATAAGGAATTACCAATGGTCACAATTAGATGCGTTTTTGTCTAAAAGGATAGAGATTTTAGAAACAATTACCGATTTTAAAAAACCTAATAAAAAAAATGGTCAGAGTTCAAGACCTCAAGCTTTTTACACTCAAGCAGAAGGAGAAAAGAAGCCTATTTGTAAGAAGTGTAATCAGGATCATGCTGTTCGCTTTTGTAACCATTTCAAGGCTTTATCGCCCAGTGAGCGCATAAAGTAGGGCTACGCTAATAAATATTGTGTGAATTGTTTGTCGTCAAATCATTTTAAAACTAACTGTCCAACCACTAAGTCATGCGCCAAATGGCAAAAGAAACATCACACGATGCTTCATTTGGACAAATATAAACTTAAACTTAATTTCCCTTTGCACCCCATGAATGAGGTATGGGATAGCTTCTCGCGTTGTTGTGAATTAACACGCTTTCTATTTTTAGATTCACAACTAACGGCACCTACTTGTTTTTCGATGAATGCGAACGTCACTGTTTTGAGAAGCTCTTACTAGACACGCCGATTGAATCGACGCTTAATACTGCGAAGTTGCTGTCAACAACATTCGAGGGGAGCCGACAATGAAAGAAAAATTTATTTATTTTTTTTTCTTTTAAGATGACTGGAGCCAGGTTTGAACCTGCGATCTCCCGCATGGTAGTCGCGTGTTCTAACCACTATACCACGGCCGGTCAAATATAACTAACGTTTAAATCAAATAACAAATAATAGTAATAATGAGGAAAATAATTTCAAATATCACATCTTTTTACCGCACCATTCGGTAATAAAGCCTTACAGCACATCAACGAAAGTGAGAGTAGTCTTCAACGGCTCAAAAAAAAAACGAGCAGCGGTTATTCTTAAATGATGTTCTGCTTCCTGGTCCCACATTGCTGGCTGACTTGATGCAGATTGTTATAGGTTGTCGCTTCTACGAGTTTGTCTTCACTGGTGATATTCAGATGATGTACAGACAAATTTCGTTGCATCCAGAGGACAACAAGTTTCAACTAATTTTGTACCGCCTCAAGGCCAATGAAGCGGTAAAAACATACCAACTTAAAATCAACTGTGCGCCATTTTTGGCTTTAAGAACTTTGATCCAACTTAGAGATGATTGTAAGTTGTAAGGCTTATTGTGGAACCATTTATATTCGTGTGAAAAGTCAAAATGGTATCATAACCGGCCGCCTGCTGGCAGCAAAGACGAGGGTCGCGCCTTTTAAGGGCATTACTATTCCCAAGTGGGCGTTATGTGGAGCAGTATTAATGGCGAAGTTGATGAGTACTCTAAATATCCGATGTGACTTTGAGCTGTTTTTCTGGACTAACTCATCCATCGTCCTCAGATGGCTGCAGAAACTTCCACAAGCCCTCAAAACTTTTGTAGCAAGGCGAAAGCCGACACTAATTCATGGAGACATGTAAGGACTGAAGACAACCCAGAAATATGGACATATGAAACGCCAATTCGAAGAATTGCATGTGAAAGGAGCCTCAAAAGTAAGAACTTCTGCATCATTCGCTTTGTCAAATAGGCTGCATTAGTAATTTAATGGCCATATGAATTTTTAGCACTTTTTCTCTATTTTAAAACGGTTATACCGTAAGGAATGAATTTTTTCACAAATTGCACTTTTTGGTACCATAACTTGTACATTTTGGTAAAGTATAATTTTTGGTAGAATACATTAAACTTTTTGGTACCATAACTTCACATTGTGGTACCTTAAATTTTACTTTTTGGTACCATAAATTATACATTTTGGTATAAAAAATTTTACTTTTTGGTACCATAAATTCAACTTTTTGGTAAAATAAATTGTACTTTTTGGTACAATTTACAATAAATACAATACAACAAATCGTACTTTTGATACCTGATATTGTATTCTTTGGTACCACCCACAAATTGTACTTTTTGTTGCCATAAATTACACTGTAACACAAATTGTCATTTTTGGTACAATAAAATTACATTTTGTTATACATAATTAGTTGTACTAGTTAGTAAGTTAGAGATCTTTTTGTTACAATAAATTAAACATTTTTGATTTGTAATCCAACTATTTTTTCTCTTTCTCCAAAAGAGATATTCAGTACGATATACTGAGATATAACCATGTTCAAAAATAGAAAAATGCAGCCAACTTGACAAAACGAATCATGCAGAAGTTCCTATTTTTAGGGTTACTTTTACATGCAATTCTCAAAATTGAATACCGAATAAATGAGCTGAATTTCATTTGGCACCGCTTATGAATCAGATATGTTTTTGGAAATAATTCGATCTATCCGTTATTTGCGTAAAACATACTTACCTAAATAATTTCTGATGAAGCACGTAAGCACTAACATGACCAGCATCTAAATAACGCACCTCTACACCCGGCCAAATCTCTTCCAGACCAGTACATCCATCTCTTGGAACGTAAGCGTCATCTTTCGCACATACAGCTATTATTAATGATGTTTCGTGAGGTACCGAAAAATTTTTAAGATGTGTGCACTCGTCCATCATTCCTCTCATGAATTGCAATGCTTCTCGCTCCCACCAATTAATTTTAGTAATGTCGATTTTATCCTCAGAACTGGATTTGGGAAGAATTAACCTCATTAGTCTTGTTAGTGAATAAATGTCGTCATCTTGGAGGCCGAAATTGTTATTGGTTCCATAGAGCTCTTTGTTTTGCCGAAGTTGTGTATATTTTATATCCTTTTTTAATTCAATCAACGATTGATTGAAATTTCTTATGAAAGTTTGACCTGCAGTAAACGCATCATCAATAACAGTAACCATTTTAGAAAGACGTTCACTGTATTTTCCATCCGAATAGTACTGTGTTTCCAGCATGTCCCAGTTAATCGATTGACTCATGACACCCTAAAATTATAATGTATTATGTTATTGCCATTCATTAACTATTAAATATAAATAATAAAAAGAAGAACCGCAGTAAATTTTGAGTAGTGAGTATAACCCAGATGAAACTAACTACTTAATAAAATATGTACCCTGCAGTTTCAAAAATAACCATTGGGTATAAATAGCTATTTAGCAACCGTAAAGTTTGATTAGCTACTTTAGTCGTAACATGTAATGCAGAAGCAAGAATAAGTAAATTCACCGTCTGTTTTCATCATTAAATAAAGGAACGGTAGGTTGGAAGAAGAAGGGGATGGTGTTAATTGTAGTCCCTTCCCTTTCCCCAAATTTGTTCCTACAATTAATAATCCCCCTTCCATCATTTCTCCTTTCTCCCTCCCTCTGACCCTTCCTAATTTTCCTTTCCTTAAAATTTCCCTTCTGCAATCCGTTATCCCAATATCCCCAATCCTATTTACTTTAGATTTAAGTTAGTTAAGTTTTGTCTCTCCACCTTCACTGAAGAAGAATAAACCCGTGAATTTATAACGTTTCAAAATAACGAGTTTTATTAAGAAAGGCAACCGTATAATTATTCATGGTCCTTCGATTTTTTTTATGAATTCCGTCGCGCGTTCTCCCAATTTATAAAAAAAAATAATTTAATAAAATTTTATTTATTTGGTTTCCTCCCCTCTCTCGTTTTGAATCGAGGTGTCTCCCTCCCCTCTCATTCGAACAAATAAATAAAATTTTGTCTTATTATTTCCCATCTCCTTTTCTCCTTCCCTCATCAAATTTGTGCTGTGCTAAAAAAAAAAAAAAAAAACATTTTGCAAAACTGTGCTGAAAAACAAAAACTTAATAAATAAACAAAAAATAAAATGAGACTTATGAACGTTTGGAAAAAAAAAACAACACACAGAAGAAATAACACTGAAGACATAACAAAGTGAAATACAACAACATTCAACAAACCATCCCCCACACACACACAAAGAAATACAAATCACCACCACATCACATATTGTACGCACTGACAACATCGCTACAATCACCAATTGTTCCCCCTATTTTATTATTTATTTAAATTCTCTGGAAATGCGGTAAGTTGCATTTTAATTATTTTTATTCTCTGAATATTGTCATCGCCGTCAAATTTTCTCGGCGAATTCCCAATTCCTCTTTGGCTCATCATCTGATTTGGGAACTGACAGCTGTTATTAGGAGTGTTGCCGTACTAACACTCGGATCACCCTTAAACAGCATTGCCATATGAGAGCACAGAATCGAAGATCACACTGACGGTATTGCCAGAGCGCGATTCTGGTTTAGGTGGGCGACCTAAATTACGACGCAGCGTATTTTTTATTTTTCTCCATAATTATTGATTTTTTCTCATTTTGCAAGTTTTTTTGTTTGAAATTGGTATTTCGGCACGCGCGACTTCGCTCTTCTTCTTCTCCTTTATACAGTCCACACACTACGTCTCGGAAATTGCCTGACAAATAATTATTTCGTTGAATTTGTCTCATATAGCTTATATTGCTCACGTAAGTTAGTAGTATTCGTGTTCTCTCCACTACGTCTTTTTCTCTCTACCTTCCCTTTCTTCGTTTGTTGAATTTTTTCAATATTGTCAACCTGAAAAAGTGCACTTTCGCATTTTGTGGCTAAAATTTCAACTAAACTCAAGTTCAGAACAATATTTACATCATGGACACTGAATTTATTTTTGATTCGGACACTCTGGTCACATTTTGTGCACAGTTGGAGGCTACCCCCGTTGAAGAAAGAACAGAGTCTCGTCTCGAGGTGGAAATGCAGGATCTCGAAGACAAATGGAACCAGCTTCAGCGTTCTTACAGGACTCTCTGCATCTCAAGAGATCCTGAGGTCACTGACGAACTCAAGGTGTCAGTTAAAGGAAAATACACGGCCTGCACCGGATCATACCACCGTCAAAAATCACAGATTATCGACCTAATGAAAACATATAGGGCTAAGATTGCAGAAACGTCGAACAATCTGTTGAATCCATCTCAAGATACAAAGGATAGTAGCTTCTCATACATGAAAGTTCCCCCATGTGAAATCGACGTGTTCGATGGCGATTACAATGAATGGCCATCATTTAGGGATATGTTCACCGCAATGTATATTAATCATCCCAAGCTCTCCCCTGTCCAAAAATTATTTCACTTAAAAAATAAAATTCGTGGGAAGGCAGCTAGCATTGTTCACAAATACCCACTCACCGATCAAAGTTTCTCACTTGCATGGAACGAGCTGAAATTGAAGTATGAAAATACACTTATTTTGTTTTGGACCAAATAGATCACATTATGACCTCTGATCCCGCCATGTCTGACTCCAGTGAAGAAATCCAAAGAATTCAAACCACAATGAACAACTCTCTCGCAGCAATTCGTTCACAAGGGGTGTCCACCGAAAACTGGGATCCGCTTCTCCTCTGGGCGTGTATAAAGAAACTTCCCGATGAGACATTATCCCTATGGGAACAACATCTTAAATCTCGACGGGATATTCCCAAATGGACCGAAATGGACGAATTTCTCTCAGGGCGCTTAGAGGTAGTAGAGCGGCTAACGCGAAATAGAAATCGCAAAGTCGAAGCAGAATCGCAGTCCCCCTCACCATCAAACTTAGGTCTTTTTCACATTACTTCACGTTCCCAATACTTATGCAAAATGTGTAACGGTAACCACGCCCTAAAGGAATGTAATCAATTGAAAGCTCTGCCCGCATCTTCTCGCAAGGAATTTGTTTTTAAAAATAGAGTATGTCTCAATTGTTTAGCATATACACACGTGAAAAAGGATTGCACGAGCAAATTCGTTTGTGTTCACTGTAAGAAAAATCATCACTCCTTAATTCATACGGCATCAGATTCGCAACCTTCCTCACACAATTCCATGGCAACAACTAGAGCCCCTGCACAAATCACAGCCAGCACCTCTGGTCAGTCTCAAAGCCTTGAAACTCAGCCCAGTAATTCTACTCAAGCGAACACCGGAGTCTCTCAAATTTCATCACATTTTACGTGTAGAAACGAAGACCTTTCTCAAAATCGGACCTTCTTACCGACGGCAATAGTTTACATCGAGAAGGGTGGTGAACTCTTTGCAGTCCGAGCGTTTATTGACCAGGGCTCAGAAAATACGTTCGTGTCTCAACGGACACAACAACAACTCAAACTTCCAGTCACGTCGCAACAGTTCCAGATTTGCGGTATGGGTGGCCAAGTTTTATGCAACACCAGCCACTCTTGCAGTATCACGTTGACTCCTCAATCTCGCAGTAAACGTATCTCAACGAAAGCCATAATAGTTCCCACGATAGCAAAGGTGCTTTCCAACTTCAGCATATCCCGTGACTCTCTCTCTCTCTCCGGTTTGGAAGATATCACTCTGGCCGACCCTAATTTCAGTTCCCCTGGTCGCGTCGAGATTCTCATTGGCAGTGATATTCTCCATAACATTTTGTTAGACGGACTTAAAACCATTGGTGGTTCTATATTGGCACAGAATACAATCTTCGGCTGGATTGTAAGTGGTTCGGTAAAGGTCCAACAATCATTTACATATTCACTCCAGGCTCAAAAAGTTTTTGTAGAGGACTCTATTAGTAGCGAGCTCAAACGATTCTGGGAACAGGAAGAACTCGTGGATGCGCCCCCTCGTTCTGAGGAGGATGATGATTGCGAACAATTTTATAAACAGACTACAAGTCGAAACTCGGAAGGCCGATACATTGTTCGACTCCCCTTTAAAGCGACATACCCCCGCGAAACTCCGTTAGGATTATCAAGGTCTCGAGCTTGCGCTCAAAATTGGCGACTAGAACTTTCAATGAGGAACAAACCCGATCTAGCTACCGAATACAAAAGAGTGCTTGAAGAATACCTATCCCTAAATCATATGGAGCTGTCAGAATCTCATGAGGAAATCGAAAACGGAAATGTGCCATCATTTTATCTCCCCCACCACGCGGTAGTTCGGCCCGAAAAAGTCACCTCTAAAGTACGCGTTGTTTTTAATGCTTCCAAGAAAACAGAATCCGGTTATTCTCTTAACGATGTTCTCTACACAGGCCCGACTCTCCAAGCTGATCTTACATCGCTCTTGATAAATTGGCGTCTCTACAAATACGTTTTTAACGGCAACATCGAGAAAATGTATCGACAAATTTTGATTCACACCGATGATCGCAAGTATCAGAAAATCGTGTATCGCCCTGCGAGCAATAATGAGGTCCAGGATTATACTCTTAAAACGGTGACGTTTGGTGTTAATTGCGCCCCATTCTTGGCAATCAGATCAATTTACCAATTAGCAGCAGATTCACGCGAACTATACCCGAAAGCCTTCACAGTTCTCAAAAAAGAAACTTATGTCGATGATATTCTTTCTGGAGGCCAAGATGTCCAATCGGCAACAGAATCTCTGAAGCAAGTAGTCTCAGCCCTCAGCAGGTTTCCCTCTTAAGAAGATTACTTCTAACCATCCGGACATAATAAATATCGTTTCCCCGGAATTTTTGCTCAATCAGGACTTCCTCAAGTTTCATTCAACCAGCTCAACGAAAACTCTAGGTATCAAATGGAATGCTCTGGACGACACATTTTCTTATAGCGTCAATCCCCCAAGCTATAATGAAAAGTCATCGAAACGGCAAGTACTGTCAACCATCGCCCGATTATATGACCCAGCAGGGTGGCTCTCTCCTATCATAATAAGGGCAAAAATCCTCATGCAAAGATTATGGCTAGAGGGCACCAATTGGAACGAGAGTCTCAGTGCCGCCTCGACCTCAATATGGAAACTCATTGTGGAAAATCTCCCTCTTATAGATCAAATTCGAATCCCTCGATGGACAAACTACTCGCCTTGGAGCAAAGTCCAGCTACATGGGTTTTGTGATGCCTCTAAAGATGCTTATTGCGCGGCAGTATACATGCGTTCTCAAAATGAAGGAAATATTCGTTCACACTTATTAGTTTCTAAAAGCAAGGTAGCTCCCATTAAAGAAGTATCAATACCCCGTCTCGAGCTTTGTGGAGCAGTGCTCCTCTCAAAATTAATGAAAGCGATTCGCTCTAATTACCTTTGCATGGAAGCCGATGTATTTCTTTGGTCCGATTCGTCAATAGTGCTCTCATGGCTTCAAAAACCACCCTGTACATGGAAAACGTACGTGGCGAATCGAGTTTCTCAGATATTAGATAATGTTGGTAATGCTACTTGGAAACATGTTACATCCGAGGAAAATCCTGCAGATCTCGGAACTCGGGGAGCTGACCCCTTGAAGTTGGCCGATGCAGCAATATGGTGGCACGGGCCCACCTGGTTATGTAAAAATCCAACTGAATGGCCTCAATCTCTGCCGCACGATGAATCCCCGCCCGAAATAAGAAAACTGAATGTATTTTTCACGTATGAGGATCAGGAGAACATTCTAGAGCGCTTCTCTTCTTATGACAGGGCAATACGGGTGCTGTGCTATGTGTACCGATTCTTCAATCGGACACACCCGATACGGAAAGCCAACGCTCAATATCCATCCCCGAACATCTCTCATTCCGAGTTCAAACTCGTCAAAACTCGTCTAATTTATTTGTCCCAAAACGAATTCTACGGTAAGGAGCTAACCAAACTCGAAAACGATCTTCCTATTTCTCGAAAAAGTTCGATACTCTCACTTAATCCATTTCTCGATACAAATGGACTTATGCGATCTAATGGACGCCTGGTAAATGCTCTCCTTACATATAATGAAAGATACCCGATAATTCTCCATCCCAAATCTCGGTTTTGCCAGTTGCTTATCGAATATACCCACAAATTACTTCTCCATGGTGAATATAACCTGATGATAAGAACAATCCGCTAGGAGTACCACGTATCTTGCCTTCGATCGGCAATAAGAAAGTGCATACGTGGCTGCAAAGCATGCACAATATACAAAAAAAGGTCACAATCGCAAATTATGGCAGCTCTTCCTCAAGATCGCTGCAGATACTCTCTCCCATTCTCTACAACAGGACTAGATTTTGCCGGACCCTTTCACGTCAAAACGTCAGCCATTAAAAATTCCACGTTCCACAAGGCCTACGTCTGTATTTTCATATGCTTCTCAACAAAGGCCGTTAATCTCGAGCTGTGTACTGATCTGTCAACCGAAGCGTTCCTTGCCGCGTTTTCTCGATTTGTAGGACGACGCGGGCTCCCGAATAGCATCATGTCCGATAATGGGACGAATTTTGCTGGCGCAGAACGATCTTTACGGTTTGAGTATCACGCATTCCTTAGGACGGCCTCTAAGGACATTTCCCGTAAATACCTCGATCATGGTTTCCAATGGACTTTCATCCCTCCTCATGCTCCGCACATGGGAGGGCTGTGGGAGGCTGCAGTGAAGTCGTTCAAAATGCACTTTCGGAAGGTAATAGGCCAACATAAATTCACCTTTGAAGAATTCGCCACTCTGCTTGCTCGAATAGAAGCCGTTCTAAACTCCCGACCTCTATCACCACAATCGGAAAACCTGCAGGAGCTATTATCTCTCACTCCGGGTCACTTTCTCAGGGGTGCACCGCTTATAGCAGTTCCTGAAAACCCCATCGTATTGCTCTCACTCACCGACAGATGGCAAAAATTACGCATCCTTCACCACGAATTTAGCACTCGGTGGAAACGAGAGTACATCTTTGAATTACAGAAACGCAATAAATGGAAGTTTCCCCATGCTGACGTCAAAAAGGACGACCTCGTAGTAATTCAAGATGATCTTCTACCTCCAACTGAATGGCGGCTTGGAAGAATAGAAGCCGTCCACAGAGGATCCGATGGTCTCATAAGAGTAGCTGACGTAAGGACCGCGAACGGAATGTTGACTCGACCCATCGTCAAGCTTTGCCTTCTTCCTATGGAATAAGTCCATCTCAATTATGTTAATTTATTCTCATATATTTCCCCATTTATCTATTAATTCCCATCACCAATACCTCCACTAATGCAAGGTCCTTTCCATCCACCATTTTTCTTCGTTTCTTTACAGCATTCCCCCCGTTAAGGATTTCTCCATGTGCCTGACATGCAAAAAGCAGCATTCGGTCCAGAGATGCAGTCGATTTTTAGCCATGAGCGTCGAGGAAAGACGAAAACTAGTCCGCCAGCGCAAGTACTGTGCCAATTGCTTGGCGCGTTCGCACCAGCTAAGAGACTGCACATCCCTCGTTAATTGCAGAAAGTGTGACAAGGAGCACCACACTTTGTTGCATCTCCCAAAGTCCACAGAAAACAAAAACGTCCGTCCCGGCGATCGTTCGCACCGTCGTTGCCAATGTCGGTGCAGTTGCAAGCGAAGTCGTGCTTCTCCGGGCCCATCGCATTCACCCTCATCTTCGCGACGTGCTCAGCGGCCCTCTAGGCGGACTCACCAGGAGCGTCAACCACGCAGGCGGAGCTGTAACAACGAAAGGGATCGTCGCCACAACACCACCCCCGAAACGGATGCAGAAGCCATCATCAACGGGGCTATTCAGCAGCTGGAGCGACTCAGCATGACGTTCGAGGACGCAGCACCATTGTCGCGCCGGGAGTGTTAATTGTAGTCCCTTCCCTTTCCCCAAATTTGTTCCTACAATTAATAATCCCCCTTCCATCATTTCTCCTTTCTCCCTCCCTCTGACCCTTCCTAATTTTCCTTTCCTTAAAATTTCCCTTCTGCAATCCGTTATCCCAATATCCCCAATCCTATTTACTTTAGATTTAAGTTAGTTAAGTTTTGTCTCTCCACCTTCACTGAAGAAGAATAAACCCGTGAATTTATAACGTTTCAAAATAACGAGATGGTATTCAGATGGTATGTGCGAAAATGCTAAAATTAAGATAATAAATTATGCAAATTTAATGCTGATGAAATGTTAATTTTATCAATGTAACTATAGAGTAAAAAAAGTGGAAAATTCCTTTTTATTTCCATCGTTTTTAAACCGTGCTATCAGTTCGGTACCTATCTACAAGTGTGTTATTTAAGGGCGTAAGTATACTACATTTTGCCGAACATTCTGGACTTCTTCTGACATTAACTTCAAATAAAATTACATTTTCATAATTTGTTATATTCATTTATGCATATTCTCATCTACCAATCTACGCTCTTTTTCTTCCAACCTGTCTTCTACGTTCTCTGTGTTTTATCCGCCTATGGCCCAAGTTGGGAATAAAGAAATCACGAAGTCTTTTTAATGCTTTAACTAATATAGTAAAAATTAAATTCATAAAAAAAATTATTTCTATAAAAATAGGCAAATTCTTTAATATTTTTTATTCTGATTGTTAATTAATTTCAATTGAAAATTTGTGTTGTTCAAATCAAAGTGGTTTTGTTACATAAAATTAAAAAAGTGATTACTTACTTAGCTGGCTCTTCTTTGCAATCCCACTGGATTATATACCGCACGTAGAAAAATATAATATTATAAGCGCCTCGATCTTCTGCGCTTCTTCTCCAGTTAGTTACACTAAGTTCTGTAAGGTTCTCAGTAATCTGGTCTATCCAACGGCGACCAGCCCTCTTCTGCGCCGTCCAAATTCATTGTTGAAGACTTTTCAAGCTGGAGCATTTTCGTTCATGCCTACAACATAACCTAGCCAAGGCAACCGCTGCACCTTAATACGTCTGACCACGTCAATGTCGGTGTACAGCTCATGATTCATACGTCGCCGATGCTCTCCGTTAACGAGGATGGGCCCATATATTTTATGGAGTATTTTTCACTCGAATACAACAAGAACCGATTCATCCGCTTGTGTCATAACCCAGAATTCTGAACCGTACATTAAGGCAGGTAGAACCAGAATCTGGTAAAGCTGGAAAGCGAATTATCTGTTATAATGCGCTTGCTTAGTCCGTAATAGCATTTATTGGCAAGCAGGATTCTTCTCCGGATTTCGAGGCTGACATTATTTCTTTTGTTGATGGCTGGCCTAGGTAGATAAATTGTCAACGTTCACGTAGTTCCTCAAACGAGTAGATTCTTTGTTCGTTGAAACTAATTACTTCGGTTTGGCCTCGTTCACCGTTAGACCCAATTTCGCTGATTCCTTCTGTATACCTGAGAAGGATGCAGTCTCATCCCGCAATTTTCGACTGATGATGTCTATGTCATCGGCGTACGCGAGTAGCATGTGTCTTTTGTTAAATATCGTGCCACTCGCGTTTACTGCAGCTTTCCTCATTATCATCTACATCACTACGTTGAAGAGGTCACACGATAGGCCGTCTCCTTGTTTTAGGCCTCGTCTGAATGGCTCCGTAGGGTCCTTGCCAATCTTCACTGAAGACTTTTTGTCAGTCAGCGTCATTCCGCAAATGCGTATCAACTTCGCTGGAATACCAAACTCAGCGGTAAGTGGTAAGTGTCGATCTGTTTTTCTTGGGGTTTTTTTCCAGGATTTGCCGAAGTGTGAGTATCTGGTCAGTTGTTGATTTACCAGGTCTAAAGCCACACTGATAAGGCCCGATCAGGTTGAATAACACTAGCTTTAGTCTTTCACATAGCACACTCGACAGGGCCTTATATGCGATGGGTAAAAGACTGATCCCGCGGTAGTTGGAGCACACACTTGGATCACCTTTTTTCAGCACAGGACATAATACGCTTAGGTTCCAATCATCGGGCGTGCACTCTTTAAGCCAAACCATGCGTAGGAGCTGGTGCATGCTCGTTATCAGCTCATCACCACCGGACTTGAAGAGTTCTGCCGGAAGTCCGTCGGCACCGGCTGATTTATTGTTCTTCAGTCGCGATATTGCCATTCTTACCTCGGCTTGACTTGGTGGTAGGCAATCTAAGCCGTCGTCGACAATTGACGTGATACCTTCACGTGCGCTGCCTTTTGAAACCAACAGTTGCTGGAAGTGTTCTCTCCATATATGCAGCACACTCTGCGTATCTGTGACCAGATGCCCATCCTTGTCCTTACAGGAGGGGAGGCCATTGCCGTAGCCTTTTGCTCTTACTTTCTGGTAAAATTTTTGGTCCTCATCTCTATCCCTGTATCGCTCTATATCCTCGTTCTCCCGTTCCTTCATCAGACGTATTTTCGCCTAAATAGCTGTCTCGACTGTTTAACTTTCTCCTTGTGTCGCTTCCTAACAGCACGGGTTAAAATTGGCTGTAGCGTTGCCTTATAAGCAACATCCTGTTCCTCAGACGCTATGTGACATTCTTCATCGCTCCAGTATTCGTCTGAGCGCCGTTTTTTATATCCTAGCACGGTTGTTGCGGCAGTTGCCGTGGAATGCGCAATATGCTGCCACTGTGTATCGGGAACGTCAGAAGTAGAGGCGTGGTGTCGTAATAATTGGGAGAGCTGGTGGAGTAGGCAGTAGCTATCTCTAGGGTTTGCAGCTTCGCGATGTCCAGCTTTCTTTGTGTTTGGTTACGACCGTTTTTCGCTCTGCTCAATCTTGTGCGCACCTTGGCTGCAACCAGGTAATGATCCACGAATCACACGCACGTCCATGACACTAGATGCATGTCTGCCATCAATTACCACATGATCAATTTGATTTTTGGTGTTTTGATCGAGGGATAGCCAATTTGCCTTGTGGATAACTTTGTGCTGGAATCTGGTTCCACTCACTACCATGTTTCTTCCCGCTGAGAAGCTAACCAGCATAAACCCATTGTCTGACGTGTCGGTATGCAGAACAATTTTAATGACGTGGCCAGGGCAGCGGTTGTATGTTTCCTCTAGGCGCTCGTAAAATGCATCTTTTATGACATGGCAGCTGTAATAGACGTCGCAATTTTTACGTCGCGAACATCCTTGTCCTGTCCATCTCATCTCCTGGATGGCGGTGATGTCAGCCTTATATTTTTTGAGGACATCCGCCAGTCGGATAGTGACACCTTCTCTATAGAGAGTCCGGACGTTCCAGGTGCATATCCTTAATCATGGTCCTTATTTCGTTTGCTGGGGTCGTCAACAATTGGGGCGGAGGTTCCGATTTTTACTTTTTCTTTCTCGTGTTTTCATAGCCAGTAAAGGACCTGAAGGCTGGTGGCTAACCCAACCATCAGGGTTCGTCGCTCACTATCATGCGGTTTTCATGATAAAAATTATCACGGACACCGTTGCCACCACGATGGAGGTTGTGCGTCGGCTTGAGATGCAAGATTCACTTTACATCCCCAACGGCACCCAGTGATTAAGAAAAAGTGATTAAGAAGTTAAAATAAGCAGCATAAGAAAAAAACATAGATTTTGAAGAAGTCATTTCGTTATTTGTTTCTGTCATTAAATAACACTGCTCAGATTTGCTGTGTGATTTCTTGAGACCAAATGAAAAAAATTCTAATAAATTGAAATAAGGGCCGGTTAATATATACATTTGTAATGCTTCCGCTGGCCATATCTTTCTGTCACTCCAACTTATGTATGTGATACGCCATGGATGCATGAAATGTACTCATGTCCAGAAAAAATAGATAATGTATTGACTACACCACTTCCAATTGAAATTCAAAGGCAATGAATTCAGCCAAGAGTGAGCAGCCAAGAGTATCAAAGCCAACATATATATGTTCCTGCATGTGTTGTGCAAAATATTCCTGTCTTTTTGAACATTGGACAGTGGTTCCTTTTCGGGTATTTTTGAATTAATTCTGTAACTTTTGACCGGATAATGGTATATTGATTAAATTTAAAACAGTTGAAGCTGAGGTGTTTTCGAGATGAATTGGAAATAGGTGTGGGGGCCAATGCTTGGACCTCCAAAGTTGGTCACCTCGGATGTTCCATAATTTCAAATGTTCGAGGAAAGGGCATTTCTAAACCGTTTGCATTTAAATTGTGCTTCTAAAAATATATCCCGCAAAATTATTTTTTAAGTTATAGATTTCATTTTTATGCAATATTCATATGTATTTGCTGCTTTTGTGTGTTATTATTACCATTTTTAACAAATTTTTAATACAATTTATATAACCTCAGCTACAGGGAAGAGGGAATATATAATTGCATAGGGGAAGAAGTAAAGATCATCAAAGCATACAACTGAGACCCCAGACTTCTTTACAAAAAATAAGTTTTGGGGCTTTTTAATCCATCCATGTACGTCTTTACCACTTGTTAACGGATTTTTACAAACAAATATGCGTTTTACTCGTGATAGCATGAACTTTCTGAATAATATAATAAAAATTAGGGTATTCTAATCAAAAATTGGCTAACAACTTCTTCGAACTGCAAAAGTTGGGAAAAAATACAAAAAAAATAAATATTGCACCAAAAACAGACAAAAATTTCAAGTTATTTATTCTCTTTTCCAAAACAGTTAAGAAATCTAAAACTGTTTAGCTTACAAGTGAGGCACGTAACGAAAACCCGGGCTTTTAACCAAAATTCGAGATTTTGATAGTGTTAGGGAAATTTGGTATACAGATTCGTGATGTACTCGAAATTTAATTTGTAAAGCATCGTTGGTAAAATATTTCATTAATAATTTAGGACAACGTACACACAACAGGGGTCTCGTACAATTACTTAGTATAACCTATATATTGCAACAGTATATAATGATGAAGATAGGGCAATTCCATGGTCACATATGTGACAGAAGAAATCCACTTAAATGAATGGTCCTTAAATAATAGCAACAAAAGATAATGACGTTACGTGACAAAAATAGAAGTTAATTTTTCCTTCTTTTACATAAAGTGGCGCTTGGGTACGACTTTTTGATAAAACCTTTTTTTAATATGATTTGGAATATTTTTACAATTTGCTGCATTACAAAAACGTTTAAATTTTTTATACAACCTATGTTGTGAAACTTAACGTGACGTTACGTTATGTGACATAAATTTCCTTTTTGATAAAATTATTTTCAAAAAACAATTATTTAATTGTGAAATAAGAAAGTACAGTCGAACTTCTCTATAACGAAGTCACTGGGGATCGCCGATTTCTACTTTAAAGAGAGGTACTAATGTCTGAAAAACGGTAGGAAAATGCTGTTTTAAAAAAAAAATCATTATAGAGAAAAAATCGCTATAGAGATGTTCTACTGTATTTTAAACTTCATGTGACGACGATTGTTTGCTCACTTATGTGACATTATAATGCCAATGAAAGCAAATAAAATTTTGCTGCTAACTGATAATTTTTTGCTATTTTTTGAGCTATGTACTGTTGTAAATAATATTTAGTGATTATAGTGCATTTGCATATTGAATAAATATGGGCTCTGTGAAATAACTCCCAATGATATAACAAGTAAAAAAAAATCGGAAAAATGTTTATTTAAATTGCAATATGATATTATTACTGCCGATTATGCCAGAAATTAAGTATGTTTTAATGATATTGATGACTTTACTCAGTTAAATATACAATATTTTTGACTGAGTAATATATGTTAATAAATTTAAGATTTATTTCATATTATTGGTGTTAAATTTATTTCATTATAAAATAAATCCAAAATGTGGAACTTTTTCATTTTATGTTTGGAAATTATTAAGATTTCTTTATTTCATTATTTTTTGGATCTTATTTCATTTTCTTTGGGACTTATTTCATTTGGAATTATTTCATATTGTCTTACATATCTAATTTATAATTTAAATATTTGACCATCACAAGTATGTAATTTTGCTGCCCGTTTACTCATCATGGAAACTAAGATAAGCTTTTAATTTAATTAAATTTAAGTATTTGTCTTTACTAATACAAATTTGCAACAAATTATTGTCAACTTTTTATTTTTTTATTCGCGGTAGACCTTTCTGGAGAAATGCCCATACGCTTTCATTCTCTTCTATTAGTTTATTTTTTGAATAGAGGATTACTTTTTCTTGGATTTCGTGATATATTTATATTATAACTTTTTTTATATATTTTTATTTATAGAGCAATTCCATATGAAAACGATCAAAATTGGCAAATTTTTGGACGACCCCTCTCCGATTTTAAAATAAATAGTCTCAATCGATTGCCCAGCAAAAAATAATGTACCTACATATTTTTTTTTTTTTTATTGTGACTGGTTTAGTGGTGGTGTACACCACTGTCATGTGACAAAATTGAAGAATTCTTCATAAGGGACCTCATTGAAATTTGTTTTAAAAAAAAACTACTAAAGCGATCGCAACGAGTGATAGCTCGTTGGAAAGGTATTGAATCAGGCTTTAATTGAAAAATAAAATTTTCCTAATTTTTCTCAGAAATTTACCTTTTTCCCCATGAAAATTAAATTTTTCCATGAAAATTAAATTTTCCGACTTTCCACAGAAGCTCCTAAATTTTCCGGCTAATTTTATTTTTTTTGGATTCCTCATAATTTTTGCTTTAAGAATCAGCAGTAAAAAAATGGGCCCCGACTCCTTGTTTGGACAGGAGAAGAGCATTTAAGAGACCACCTCATATGTTATTGTTATTATAACCATTTTTAACAAATTTTGAACAAAATTTGTATAATCTCAGTAACATCGAAGAGGAAATATATAATTTTATACGGGAAGAAGTTAAGCCCATCAGTGCATATAACTGAGACCCTAGATTCCTTCAGAAAAAATAAGTTTCCGGGCTTCTTAACCCAATAAAGCTATGTCCGTCTGGCCGGCTGGGTAAACGGTTACGACGATAAATGAAGTAGTTCTTAATGAATTTCAATAGAAATTTACCAGTGGCATAAAATTCACTAGTCGCGATGTTGGTTGGAAAATGGGCGAAATAGCCACGCCCCCTCAAGTACCTCCCATAAAAAATTACCTATTTCACTAAAACCACTATATTGTCACTAACTTCCTGATGGAGGGCTCTACGAAGCTAAAATTTGGATGGTATTATTATTTGACAGCGTGTAGTATATACTGAAATAATGGGTCCGCTTGCCCCGCCCCATTCTGGTACCTCCCATACAAATTAGCATAACCTTTTATACATTATTGTAGCCAAAAACCACATTTTTGTTCTGGTGTTAACAAAACTTTGCACATCTTAGTTTTTTTACACTATTATGATGTGGTAACAAAACTAAGCATATCGGTTCAGATTTAGATATAGCCCCCATATATATGTGTGTTTCACGATATATACTTTTATTACGGAGGTAGTGAAGTTTGATTATAATTATAAAGAATAATTAAACTTTTGACATACAAGTATTGCATATCAATAGAAATGGAATTACATAAGGTTTAATAATTTACAAAAATTAATTAAAAGCACATTTTATTTTGGACATAATTCTGAGTCAAATATAAAATTTGGTCAAAACGTATTTTTTGGAGAAATAATATCTTATATGAAAAATAGCGTAAAATCCAAACGGACTGAAATATCTTAACGAAATTTTGGAATAATGTACATAAAATAATAACGAATAACAATATGTTGCCATATCTTACATCAAACTACCCAAATTCCCAATACGGGGAAAATATGTTCCAAAATTCCGAATTTTTTACTAAAATGGCCACACTGTCTTTGTTTATGGCAGGGATGTTGAAATACGTTACGGTTAACTAGTCCACATATGTGGTCAAAAAAATATATAATGAGCTTTCTCGTTGGCGCTTTGCGATTTGAGAATTTTCAAAAACAAAAATTTTTTTTTTCAAAAATGGAGAATTTTTGACTTCCCTTGCCGGGGAATCTTTTTGCTGAACTGATTCCTCCCGGAAGAATTTTTTTTTTTACAAACGAAATAATATAGTCGCCTTGTTGCAAAAAAACAGTAAAAATTGGCCTTTTTTTGGAAACTTTTACTTGCGATGCTTATAACTTTTGATTGGAACAAAATATTTGACATATTTTTTCAGCAATTTCATTCAGAATTTTATAAGCTAACTAACGATATAAATATCTTTAAAATCAAGTAACAACTGAGCTCACACCCTTAAAAATACTAAATTAAACTCGTCCAAAAATTACACAATTTTTTTTATTTTCTCAAATATCTCTTGACCTAAATGAGATAACATGTACATGTAAGCATGTTTTTTGAAGGTTTTTCGACGCACTATCCAAATGCAAAAAAATCTTTTAAATCGGTACATAAATGGACATTCCTCAAGCATTTGAAATTTTGAAACACCCGAGGTGACCAACTTTGGAGGGACACGCAGTGGCCCCCACACTCCCTAGGGAGCCGAATATTTCCAAATCATCTTGTAAACACCTCAGCTTTAACTATTTTAAATTTCATCAAGATACCATTATCCGTTTAAAAGTTACAGAATTAATTCCAAAAAAAACCAAAAAGGAACCACTGTGCGATCTTGTGAAGGCAGGCATACCATATTCACTACACACTCAACTTGGGGCTCTTAAAAAAAAATTGATTTTTTCTTCATAAATGTATTTTTAACTGTAAAATAATTTTTAAAATGTATTTTTAATAATAAAATAAAATAATGTTAAATAATTAAAAATAATTCAATTATAAAAAATATAAAAACAATGAGAACAAGGTGGTCTCTTAAATGCTCTTCTCCTGTCCAAACAAGGAGTCGGGGCCCATTTTTTTATTGCTGATTCTTAAAGCAAAAATTATGAGGAATCCAAAAAAAATAAAATTAGCCGGAAAATTTAGGAGCTTCTGTGGAAAATCGGAAAATTTAATTTTCATGGGAAAATTTAATTTTCATGGGAAAAAAGGTAAATTTATGAGAAAAATTAGGAAAATTTTATTTTTCAATTAAAGCCTGATTCAATACCTTTCCAACGAGCTATCACTCGTTGCGATCGCTTTAGTAGTTTTTTTATTTTTTAAACAACTTTCAATGAGGTCCCTTATGAAGAATTCTTCAATTTTGTCACATGACAGTGGTGTACACCACCACTAAACCAGTCACAATAAAAAAAAAAAAAATTATGTAGGTACATTATTTTTTGCTGGGCAATCGATTGAGACTATTTATTTTAAAATCGGAGAGGGGTCGTCCAAAAGGTGATCGCTTTCATATGGAATTGCTCTATATTACAAATTGTTGTACAAAAAGTTTTAGCGCCGAACGCAGACGACGCTGCCCCATTTTCTACGTTATTTGGCGGCGACCCTTTACAAAAGCCAAAAAATCGGCGGCGGTAGCGACGTTGACGGCGTATAGCTCGAAACTGGAGTAATTCTTAATCAATTCAAATAGAAATTTACCAGTGGCATAAAAATCGGTTGTAGCGGTGTTGGCTGGAAAATAGGCGAAATAGCCACGCCCCTTCAAGTACCCCCTATACAAAATGACATATTTCAATAAAAACACTATTCGGTTGCTTACTTCATGTTGGTGGGCTCTACGATATTAAAATTTGGCTGGTATTTTTATTTTATGGCGTGTCGTATATATAATATATAATACACATACATAATATAATACTGCAATAACGGGTACCTCCCATACAAATTACCATAACCTTTTATACAAAAACTAAATTTTCGCACTGACGTTAATAAAACTTTGCACAGCTTTTTTTATACTATTATAATGTGGTAACAAAACCAGTAAGAATGTTTTTTTTCTCCAAAACATTGTCCTGTTATAGCTTAACGAAATACAGAATTTGGGCACTATCGCGTAAGGTCTATTAATAATTTTAATCGATTTCTAAAGTGGGCGGTACCAGATAGGTATGGGAGGTACCAGAGGGGGCGTGGCTAGACTTCCAATTTTTTACAAAACTTTATCCTGTTATAGCTCTACTAAATACAGAATTTGGGTACGATCACGTTGCATTTATTGATATTACTCCATCTCTATAGTGGGCGAAAATGTACATTTGTATGTGAGGTACCAGAAGGGGCGTGGCTAGACTTCCAATTTGTTTTCCAAAACGTTATCCTGTTAGCTTTACTAATTACAGAATTTGGGTACGATCACGTTGGATTTATTGATATTACTCCATCCCTATAGTGGGCGAAAAGATCCATTTGTATGGGTAGACTTCAAATTTTTTCAAACTGCATTTTAAGAGATAAAATTTGATATACAGATATTCAGGTTCAAATTTGCAGACGAAATTGTTATTCTCAATCAGTGGCAGAAGAGGGAGTAGAGGTGGAGAAAACATCGATAGTACAATCGATGTATCGATGTTTTTGAATTTTTGGTAAACATCGATGTTTGATAATGACTATCGATGTTTTCTTTGTTACCTCTATAAAAAGCGACAAGTTGAAAAAAAACACGCAAAAGGTAAGGATTAACTGAAATTTTATAATTTATAGCTTATAGCTTTTACTTAATATATAGGAAATTTGTTTCGTGGTTTATAACATAAAATGTTGGTGGCAACCGTGGGGTTATTATCAAAAATGGAGAGACATCTTAAAAGTAAGTAAAAGTTAAAGGAAACTTGTGTGATGCAAAGTGGTGCGCGGGAATTTACTTTTTAGGACGGCAAATTCCAGCGCACATTTACGTCCGATATTATATGGCTATAATGTTATTTGTTCTTCTTTACAGGAACGTCAGAGCAAATCAGTGAGGCTGAGTCCTTAAAACGCAGGCGGGAAGGTTCATATGTTTGGCAGCATTTTCAACGAACGAAGGAAAGGACAATGGCTAAATGCGCTCATTGCGGAAAAGTGTTAAAACTGCTGGCAATACGACGAACCTTATGGATCATCTGAAACGCATGCATCCTAATTATCTAAATTCAAAAAATCCTCCTGCACCAACGAAATTAGATGCATTTTTAGTCAGAGATGTGCAGTATCCAGCTGATTCAAAACGTTAGGCAGAACTAGATGAATATTTAATGCGTATGATTGCACTAGACGTGCAACCATTTAGTATTGTCAATGACAATGGGTTTCGTGACTTGATGCATAAAATGGATCCCCGGTATAAATTACCTAGTAAAACCTACCTACGAGATGTATCGCTTCACAAAGTTTACGAGACCTTAAAAGACCAACTTCGATCTGCATTGGAATGTGTGGAGTATGTCGCACTTACAACAGACGGCTGGACTTCAAAAGCAAATGAGGGCTATTTGACTATAACATGTCATTTTATTAATTCTGAATTCAAGCTAAAATCAGCCGTTTTGTCAACAACTACCCTTTTAACGCCCACCAACCACACCGCAGCGAATATTGCAGACTCAATTCGCGAGGTGTTCACGGAGTGGGGTCTGATGCGAAAAGTTGTTTCTATAGTGACCGACAACGACAGCACTATGAAGAAAGCATGTGAGCTTCTGGAGATTAAGCATTTTCCATGTTTCGCACACACAATAAACTTGCTAGTTCAAGATGTCCTTAAACTTGAAGTACTTGTGCTCATTTTGGCTAAATGTAAGTCCATTGTTTCCTTTATGAAACGCAGCACAATTACAATGGCCAAATTTAAGCAGGCCCAGACTATTGAAACCCCACTTGGCCTGATTCAGGAAGTGCCAACTCGATGGAACAGTGCCTTTCAGATGATAAACAGACTTTTAGAAACGAGGGAAGTACTAGCACCTGTTTTGTTAAGTACACCTAAGGCTCCAGTGCCATTTTCCGCAGAGGAAGTCGACATTTTGAAGGAACTTACGGAACTTCTTGCTCCATTCCAAGATGCAACTGTGTCTATTTCCGGCAGCAAATATGCAACAATTTCTCTTGTCATTCCCCTAAGTTGCGAGATTCATCAAAAATTGCAAAACTTAAGAGCAAATCTTAAAACTGCAGAAGTTGTCTGTGCCTGCGAAATATTAAGTAGTCGTTTAAGTGATAGATTTGCACACTTCGAATCAAGGACTGTTCCCCGGTTTTAAGTCGGTTTCAAATGCAGATCAGGAAGTTAAGGCTTTGGAGCAGGAGATGTACACCGTTTTGTCAAGAACTCCTCGGGAGCAGCCAATACCACCCGAATCTTTTCAAAAATCCCATTTTTCTTTTTTGCAAAATAAAATTAAGTCAAAAATAAAATCATCGCGAGCGGATGCCATTATAATTTTGAGACAGCACCTGGAAAATTTAAATGAGCCAGAAGAATGCGATCCTCTTTCGTTTTGGAAGGTAAATTTAATAAATGTAAATTTACTTAATATTCTGAAATTAATGAACTTTTTTTAGACGAATGCAGAAAATATGATGGCTTTCAAGGAGCTAGCAAAAAAATATTTATGCGTGCCGGCAACTTCCTGCGAGTCAGAACGAATGTTCAGCAAGGCTGGGCAAATTATTTCTGATCGGCGAACGCGCCTCAAGCCGCTCGTGGTCGATAAACTTATGTTTATTAACAAAAACCAGTCAATTTTTAAAAATTTGTAAATAAATCTTCGATCTCTATTTTTTATACACGATCTCTCATTTGTGAAACGTATTATAATTTTAACCTGTGAATTTAAATGTTATGTTTTTTTATATTATTTTAAACCATGAATTAAAATGTTACGTTTTTTTATTTTATTCAATAAATAAAATTTTATATTTATTATTTTATTTATTTTAATTATTAGTATTTTTACCAGTTTGGTGTATTTTGGTGTTAATTTTGCATACTTTACAGTAATATGTATGTTTCCTTTAGAAACATCGATGTTACATCGATGTTTCGGCTTAAAAACATCGAAAACATCGATGGTAACAAACATCGATGTTTCTCCACCTCTAAGAGGGAGTGGAAATACTGTATGTTAGCCCTAGATAATATTTGTTATACAGATAATATTATCAAAAAGTACATACATTGTATCAAAAATTACATTTATTGTGTAAAAAAGTACAGTTTTTTGCAATAAAAAGTACATTTATTGTACCAAAAGGGACAATTTATTGTACCAAAAAGCGGTTTTATTCTACAAAAAAAGTTAATTAATTGTACCAAAAAGAACATTTATGGTATCAAAGAGTACTTTACTAGAACCAAAATGTGGATTTTGTTGTATTGAGCAGTACTTTTATTGTACACAAATAATTCATTGTACCACAGTACCTTTATTGTACCAAAATGTAGTTAAAACCAGTACAGAAATTTCAGTCAGGTAAACTGACTGATAAATACCATCACCCAATATAAGATATTGTTAAAGTCTTGAGTTATTGAAATGAATAGATTTTTAATTAAAATAAAATTACTTATGTATTAGACTTGTATAGTTCCGGAACGAACTAGTTCCAATGAATGATTCCATGTAGTGAACGGTTGGAACTAGTTCCACATATCCCGCTCATTTCGTTCCTTTTGCTTTTTAGTTCCTTCTGGTCTTTTCGTTCCGACTGCTCTTTTCGTTCCTTCTGATCTTTTCATTCCTTTTGCTACTTTCGTTCATTTGACATATTCGGTCATTCGTTCACTTGTTCTTATGTTCATATGTAACAATTTTAAAGTGGTGGCATCACCACAACAAATATAGCAGACAAATTGTTTTTGTATTTTGCTATGAAAATTGGTTCATAAATCCTATAAACAAAGCCTTTGATTACTATTTTTTTAAACACACCATTTAAACAATATGAAAATACTTCTTAAACTTTTAAGCAGCTCTTACATATTTCAATATGTTTGCAAATCGTTCACTTAATAAACCAAAAAACAATCATAACAAATAGAACGGGTGAACGAAGTGATGAAAGGGAATAAGTGAACGAAAAGATCAAAAGGAACAGAAGGAACGAACTAGTTCCTTTTGATGAACGGAACTAAAAGGAACGATTCACCAAAAGGAACTACAAAGTCCAACTCAATTATGTATAATTTTTCCCCTGCTTGTGGTGCAAAATCGTCCAAAACTTTACTTATTTGTGTAGGGGGTATAGGTGCCGGTTTGGAATTTATGTGAGAAATATTAATTTTTCAAAACAATTTAATTTTGGTAGGGGGTACCAAAAGGGGTAAACCGATACAGTCCTTATTCATTCCTGACTCAAATTTTCATACGTACAACTTACGAATAATTTTACTGAATTCAGTGCACTTACAAAAAAAGTTATGTATGTAAGACTATGGGGGTGAGTTCGGTCCTTTGTATGGGAGGTACCAAAAGGGGTGTGTCAAATAGTTAGGTTTTCTGAGGTTTCGCCTCCTATCACAATATAAATTAACCGACTAATTTTCATTACCCCTCAAATGTCCGTTTTGAAGTTATGGAAGAATTATTAATTTTCCAAAAATAGGTCATTTTGTATGGGAGGTACCAGAAGGGGTAACCCGATATAGTCCATATTCACTCCTGATTCATATTTTCATAAGCGTACATATTACTCATAATTTGACTGAATTCAGTGTGCTTAGAAAAAAGATATGTTTGTAAGACTATGGGGGTGAGTTCGGTCATTTGTATGGAAGGTACCAGAAGGGGTGTGTCAAATAGTTAGGTTTTCTGGGGTTTTGCCTCCTATAATAACATAAATTAATCGACCAATTTTCATTACCACCCAAGAGTCCGTTTGGAAGTTATAGGAGAAATATTAATTTTCCAAAAATAGGTAATTTTGTATGGGAGGTACCAGAAGGCGTAAACCGATATAGTCCATATTCATTCCTGAGTCCTATTTCCATAAGCGAACATCATACTCAAAA
Source organism: Muscina levida (assembly GCA_964034835.1). Lineage (NCBI taxonomy): Eukaryota > Metazoa > Arthropoda > Insecta > Diptera > Muscidae > Muscina > Muscina levida. The sequence goes on along the minus strand of OZ035883.1, from coordinate 99,837,135 downwards.
TTTGAGTAAATTAAGTTTACTTACAAAAAAGATATGCATGTAAAACTATAATGGTCAATTAGGTCATTTGTATGGGAAGTACCAGAAGGGGTATGGAAAAGGTTTCGGTTTTCTTAGGGATTGTCTACTTTTGCAAGAAAAATAAACTGACCAAATTTAAATATCCTACGATCGTCCGTTTGGAAGTTATGAAAGAAATATAAATTATCCAAAAATAGGTAATTTTGTATGGGAGGTACCAGAAGGGGTGGGGCTATTTTGCCCATTTACAATCCCATAAGTTCGTTTTGAAAAATATTAATACTGGTAAATTTTCATACCGATCCGTTAAGGTTTAGTCGAGTTAACCTGCTGACCAGCCATCCAGCCAGACAGACAGACGGGCATAGTTCAATCGTCTTAAAAAGTCCTGAAACGAATTTGGTCTTAAGATACTTGGGGTCTAACTCGTCTCCTTTAATGCGTTACACTTTTTTTCGTATCAAATGATATATACCCTCATCCCTAAGGGTGATGGTATAATTAACTAATAACTACTTTTATTCCACCAATTGCATTACTATTAAAAAGTACTGTTGTTGAAGCAAAAAGCAACGACTAGAAGAGTTTTCTTTCTTAAATTCATAATATTTTTAAATTTTATTTGCTGACACTTTTGACATGTTTTTCAGAGTTGTATCAGTAAAGTTTAAGGACTATTTACACTGCGTCAATTTGTTTTATCAACCAGTACAGAAATTTCAGTTAGGTAAACTGACTGATAAATACCTTCACCCAATATAATATAATATATAAGTATGGGTGATTGAAATTACTAATTTTTTAATTAAGATAAAATTCTATAGATATAAAAATGGTGTAAAAAATGTATAGTAATTCATCAATTGAGAACGGCTGGGCCGATTTTGCTGAAATTTTTTTTCAGTTGTTCGTAGTTGCCAGGAAAAGGTTTATGTGAAAGAAAACTTTGGAAAAATCTTTGGAAAAGTCGAAAAATTACTTTTTTGTTTGAAATTTTGTTTGCAATTGTTACGAATGGCTTTTGGAAGGAAAAAATAAAAAAAAATTGTTAAAAAATTCGGTACAAGAAAATTCATTCGATTTTGATGACCAAGGGCAAAAACTTTTTGTAAGATATTATTCTATCATGTATTTGTCTGAAGCCGGAGTAATTTTTACGGAAACACGGAAAAAAGCTTAATGAAAGCCAGCGAAAAATTGAAAAATCATCTAAATTTTTACAAAAATCTAAATTTGAAGTGCAATGACTTTGTCATTTATGGTTGAATTTTAAAATGCTATCGTTTTCTTAAGAAAAAAAATTATTATCTTTTATTTTTGTCCCAGTTTACAGATATCGGTGAACTATAACCAGGGATAATGGCATTTTAGTAGACTTACCTTTTTTCAAAATTTTACATTAAAATCAATTTTAAATGTCCCGGGTACAGATATTTTTAAAATTTTGTGACATAGTGATATTTATCAATTTGATCATTTTTTCAGGAAATGAGTTTTTCTATCTTTCAATTCCCACAGTTGATGGTGTTCTGTGCGGCGCATAAATGTGCTCGAAAATGGACTCAATGGTCGCCGATGCGACCGTGTCTGCGATTCAAGTTCGTAAATTTTTTGCGATCTTCGGAATCAATTGACATCCGACGAAACCGACCTATGCTAATGTGCAGTAATCTGCTGGCGACATTTGGAATGCCTGCGCCAAAACGTTCGATACAAGATGCATTCGATCGCGAGGAGCAATACTATAATCGAGGTGAGCTGACCTAAAGAGTTCGAACAAATGTGCCGCTGTTAAATGACGAGTACAAGAACGTGTACGATTCGCTAATGAAGGTTGTTGGGACATGAAACAATTTTTTTTGTTGATTCTGGCAACAATTCGATCTCAAATAACGTTGGCCCCTGCATCTTCTGGCATGGCTGCCACATTGTTGGGAGGCAGTCCAACTGAAAATTTCGCATTGAAACTGTCGATGAGAAGCCAAAGTACACAATGACCAAGAATTCAGCAACAGCGAAATTGATGCGAGAACGCAAAATCAAAATTTGGGATGAACGCGCGGTAACGAATAAACGGGCTTTGGAAGTTGTTGACTTAACGATGAAATATTTACGAGGTGATTTAAAACCATTTAGTGGGGCTTTAATTTTGCTCACGAAATCTTCTGCTGCTGATTTACCTAAACCCTGCTTTAAATCGTCGTCAATGTCAAGGAGTTGAAATTGACCACGGACATGAGAGTCGCATTGCAGAACCTCCCACCGTATGCTGAATTCTCGAGACAACTGCTGGCGCTTGGCAATGACCAAATTCGTGTTGAAGTTTCGACTGAATTAATATCGTTCACATCGTCAGAAGAGCAACTCATCACATTGCACAAAATTATCAAAATCTCGATTGGATTAATCATCGGGCAGTACTAGCAGCGAAGAATATGTACATCGATAGCTCAGATTTCACTTTAGAAAGTCAAATCGCTGGAAAACTGCTTTCGTACAAATTTGTTAACAACCGACGAGGTTGAAGCAACCAACAATCGGACCGAATATTTAAACTCGCTTGATGTGTCGCATAATTTACAGATGAAGGTGGGATCGATCATAATCATATTGCGGAATGTGAATCAACCGAAATTGTGCAACGGTAAACGGTTGTCCGTCAAGAATCTGATAAACAATGAGATTTAACCGGTTCCAATTCCCCGTTCGGTTGGCTTTGGCAATGACAATGAATAAATCGCAAGTCAAGGCCAATCGTTAGAAGTAAGTGGGATTAACCTCGAATTTTCCTTTTTTTCGTGCGGTCAGCTGTACGTTGCCTTTTCGCGTTTTGGAGATCCGTCTTCGTTGTTGGTTTTTGCGGCGGAAAACTAATCGAAAAACATTGTTTATCATATCACTTTCTACTGAGTTATCTGAAGGCATTAAATTGGAGGGAGACGAAGTTCGCCGGGTCCGCCAGTTACTTATATATTATTTTTCGTCTATTTCTATTTTTTCGTGAATCAACGTTCAATTAACGCTTTTCTTGGCAAAATTTGTCTGAATTTAGTGAACATACAAAAATGATATGCATGTAAAAGGGGCAATATCTGTTATTTATATGGGAGGCACCAGAAGGAGTGTGTCAAATAGTTAGGTTTTCTGAGGTTATGCCTCCTATTACTTAGTTACTTACTTAAGTGGCCAATTACAATTTACGAAACGTAGTTCATAAATTTGAGGCCTGAAGTAATAAAGAATTCCACACGCTTCGGTCTTCTGCGTGTGTTCTCCAGTTAGTCCTACCAGATGATGGCACATCGCCTACCACTTGGTCCTTCCAACGGAGTTTGGGTCTCCCTGCTCTGCGCCGTCCTTCAGGTTCGCCTTCAAACACCTTTCTCGCTGGAGCATTTACATCCATCCTGGCAACATGTCCCAGCCATCGAAGTCGTTGGATTCTGACTCTTTTAGCTACGTCGATGTCGTGGTAAAGCTCATACAGCTCGTGGTTCATCCAATGGCGAAACTGGCCTTCGACACAGATAGGTTCATATATTTTTCGGAGTACTTTTCTTTCGAATACTCCCAGGTTTTGTATGTCCGTTGTAGTAAGCACCCATGATTCGGCACCATACAACAGAACAGGTAAGATAAGCACCTGGTATAGCTGTTTCTTAGTATTCCGAGAGAAGGTGGTGTTACTAAAGTGCTGCCGAAGTCCGTAGAAACATCTATTGGCTAGCACTATTCTCCGTTTAATTTCTTGGCTGACATTATTCATCTTGTTGACGGAAGATCCGAGGTAGGTAATTTCGTCGACTACCTCAAAACAATAATTGTCAACGTTCACGGTGCGTCCCCATCGAGAGGACTCTTTGTTCGTCGAAATCATTATTTTTGTTTTGTCCTCGTTGACCGCTAAACCCATTTTTGCTGACTCCTTTTCTAGCGATGAGAAAACTGCAGTAACATCCCGCAGATTTCGGCCAATGATGTCTATATCATCGGCATAGGCTAGTGGCATGTGGCTCTTGTGATATATGGTGCCAGACATGTTGACACCAGCCTTTCTCATCACCTTCTCCATAACTATATTAAATAGTGTACAGGACAGGCTATCGCCCTGCCTGAGACCTCTTTCCGTGTTGAATGGTTCAGACTGATCCTTGCCAATCTTAACCGAGGATTTGGTGTTGTCTAAGGTACATTTGCAAAGTCGAATCAGCTTTGCAGGAATACCAAACTCAGACATGGCCTCATAAAGCCTATTCCTTATCGGAGAGTCGAAGGCAGCTTTGTAGTCGACAAAGAGGTGGTAGGTGTCGATCTGCTTTTCATGGGTTTTTTCGAGGATTTGTCGCAAGGTGAATATTTGATACGTCGTAGATTTGCCAGGTCTAAAGCCGCACTGATATGGTCCAATTGGTTTTTCTACAATATGCTTGAAAGGACCTTGTACGCAATTGGTAATAGGCTTATTCCACGGTAGTTCTTACATTCACTACGATCTCCTTTCTTGTATATGGGACATAACAGACTAAGACTCCAATCCCCGGGCATGCTCTCCTCTTGCCAGGTGTTCTCCATGAGCTGATGCATGCTCCTAATCAGCTCCTCCCCGCCAGCCTTAAACAATTCAGCAGGGAGACCATCGGCTCCAGCAGCTTTGTTGTTTTTAAGGCGGGAGATGGCCATACGTATCTCGCTCTGGCTCGGAGGTGGACAGTTAATACCATCGTCATGGATTGGAGCGGGGTCTTCTGGATTGGTGTCAGTATCCAGTAAATTTCTAAAGTGGTCTCTCCATATCTTCAGATCGCTATCCGGGTCCGTCACTAGCTGACCATCGCTGTCCTTGCAGGAGGGCAACCCTGTTCCACGCATTCTCGCTTTAACTCTCTTGTAGAATTTTCGGGCTTCCCCTCTACTTCGGAGCAACTCAGTACACTCATCCTGTCTCTTCTTAAGCTCCTTCTTTTTTCTTCTAAAAAGACGAGTTCCCTGTCGTCTCTTCTCCCTGTGCCGTTCACGAACAGCTCGCGTTGCCATTGGCTGCCGTTTTGCCCAGTGCGACATTCATCATCATACCAGGCATCTTCTTGAGACGGCTTTGAGTACCCAAGTACGCTTCTCGCAGCCCGTTCTAAGGAGTCGGCTATATTTTGCCACTGCGAGGTTATATTGTCAGGGGTTGGAGCATTCCGCAGAGTTAGGTGGTTGGAGTAAGCGTTTGCTACCTCTGTGGTCCGCAGTTTACCGATGTCCAGCTTTCGTTGTGCCTGGTTACGTACGTTTTTCGCCATGCTTAGCCTTGTGCGTACCTTAACTGCGGTAAGGAAGTGATCGGAGTCAATGTTCGCACCCCTTATTACTCGTACGTCCAGAAAACTCGATGCGTGCCGTCCATCGACTACCACATGATCAATCTGATTCCTCGTCAATTGATCTGGAGATAACCATGTCGCCTTATGAATATTTTTATGGTCAAATCTAGTGCTGCTCACTACCATATTTCTTGCCGCAGAGAAATCAATCAGTCTGATGCCATTGTTCGACGTTTCGGTGTGCAGACTGAATTTTCCGATGGTAGGCTCAAATTCGGTTTCCCTGCCTATTTTAGCATTAAAATCGCCTAGTACAATTTTAATGTCATGGCTCGGGCTATGGTCATATACATTTTCTAGGCTCTCGTAGAACTCGTCTTTGTCCTCATCAGTGTTACCGTTGTGCGACTAAAGTGGCAATTTGACCCTTTTTTGAAGCCATGCCACTTTTGCTGCCCCTTTTTCACAAATCCCCTTTTTGCCACTTTTTTTCATTTCTGCGACTTTTCACAACCCATAATATTTCTATGCTTTTTAAAAGATTTAATACTTTTTTGTGCTTTAGAGTTGCTCTGGAGAAAAAGTACTCAATATTTTGTAACGTCTACCGTCGAATAAAAGCGACGCGGCGATTGATATAAATAATAAAAGACTGATTGCTGTAAGATATATAGACCCTAATTTTATTAAGGCTAGTGAAGACAATAATTATTCTTACATAGTGTCTGAATATAGTCATATTACAAAAAATCTGAGGCATTCATATATGAATTAAAGTTATTATAGTGTAAACCAATAGATAAATCTTATGAATACCTCTTTAATATAACTGACATTAATTGACAATGACATTGATAACTGACATTTTTTGGTACACAGTAGGAAATTTAAAAAATAGTTTGAATGACCTGAAATGACACAAATACCATAAGCAGTGCTTGCGCAGAGCGTATATTTTTAAAGTTGGCACTGATGAAGACTAAGTTAACTAATAAGTTAAAAGTAAAAACATATGAAGCAATGCTTCTTTCAGCTTTGAATTTGTTGGACTCGAAACTGGAAGCTGAAATGAGATACTTGAAAAAAGTATCAAAATTAAGTTTCTAAAATATAGCAACCATATTTATAAACATTTATAAAGGTTTATAAATTATTATGAATAAGACCTTGAATATACTACACATATTCCTTGTGCCTTGTAATCTATTGTTTTTTTTAGTATATTTTACATTTTATGATGTATATTTTACATCTTAATGTTATGGACTGAGTTGTTTTTTGTTATTTATTGTAATTTTTTATTTAATTTTATTGTTTTGATTAAATAAAATGAATTTGCGACTTTTTTAAAAAAAAATCCCCTTTTTGTGCGACTTTATTTTAAAAAATCCCCTTTTTGTGCCACTTTTTGAAATTTTTCAACGGTAACCCTGGTCCTCATCGCTTTTCTCTTCTGTCGGAGCATGGGCACATATAAGTGTTATGTGGAAAACTTAGTTTTGACTCTTATGGTGGCTATACGTTCACACACCGGGTTGAACCTTGAAACTAGGTGTCGCAGTCTCTTGCCAACCACAAATCCACATCCAAACTCGTGCTTGTCCGCATGGCCACTATAGTAGATGTCGCACGTCTTCATGCGCGAGCACCCGTGTCCCGTCCACCGGATTTCCTGTAAAGCGGTTATGTCAGCCTTGTATTCTTCGAGGACTTCCGCCAGTTGGATAGAGGCACCTTGTCTATACAGTGTTCTAACATTCCAGGTGCATATCCTTAAATCATGGTCCTTAATTCGTTTGCGGTGGTCGTCAACATTTTGGGGGGTCCATTTTATTCTTTTCTTACTTCTTTTCATTGCAATAGTTTATACGTCGGTGGCGGGTTGCAAGCCCAGCGCACCACGTCGCAGTTTTCTCCTCCTGCCAGGATTTTATTACAGCCGCCCATTCTGGGTCAGACGCTGACCAGGGTACCGCTCACTCTGAGCAGACGTGCCTGGGTTTTAGGTTTCGCCCCTCACAGTTAGTCGTGCTCTGACGGGTGTCAGAGGCACGCTTCCAGGCGTCACCACGTGGAGGTACTCCGTCCGCAGTAGTACTACGAATACGGAGCTCTGTGAGTAGACTTGAAGTGCAATTGGCAAGGATCGCTCTGGGTTTGCCAAGTTAAACCGATCAGAAGCTTTACCTTGCATCACACTCCCGACGCCTCCTATTACAAGATAAAATAACCGACTAAATCTGTTTGTCCCCCAGGTGCTGGTTTGGAATTTATGGGAGAAATATTAATTTTCCAAAAATAGGTAATTTTGTATGGGAGGTATCAGAAAGCGTGAACAGATATAGTCCATATTCATTCCTGAGTCCAATTTTTATAACCGTACAACTAACCCAAAATTTGACTGAATTCAGTGTACTCACATCATTTGTCTGGGAGGTACCAGAAGGGGTGTGGGTGAAATATTCCTTTTCCAAAATAGGTAATTTTGTATGAGAGCTACCAGAAGGCGTGAACCGATATAGTCCATATTCATTCCTGAGTTTAATATTAATAAGCGAACATCATACGCAAAATTTGTGTTAATTCAGTTTACTTACAAAAAAGATATGTATGTAAAACTATGAGGGTCAATTCGGTCATTTGTATGGCAGGTACGAGAAGAGGTGTGGCAAAGGTTTCGGTTTTCATAAGGTGTGTCAACTAGTGTACCGCAAAGAGGTCAAAGTTCGATGTAAAAGAATATGTTTGAGCTTACCATATCTCTTATAGATATCTTGATATTTGATGCAAAAAAAAATTAACAACATTTTTTTTATTGTATTGCGATGTGTGTTATTGCAGACCGCCATATATTTCAACAATTTAACATATATCAAGTCAATATCTACAAAAAAGTATATAAGCATATTTTCATATCAGGGTTAAAAACCGTTTTTATACCCGCACTCTACGGGTAGCAGGGTATATATTATTTGATACGACCCAAAAGTGTAACACATAGAAGCTGTCACTTTATACCCTAGGTTTCTTCAACCGTTTAAGTCGTTTCTATAAGAGATATGGTAAGTTGAAACATAGACTTTTATAGGACCTCATTTCACATATTCAACGGTATATTACTAGTTCTTTTAATTGTTACTCGTAAGACTTTCTACTTTTTGTGATGTATAGACAAATAATGACCCAAACAATGTGTATATTTTTTTATTGTTTTAAAAGATTCTTGAAGATGCTATCCGACGGATAGCGAAATATCGAAATAAATAAAAATATTAAAATGACGTTGAGTTTGACTAATTATTTCAAGAATAGTGAAGAAAACAGGTCGAATAAAAATCTGAAATACATTATTTTTATTGTATAAAGAAGTACTTCTATTTTTTATCAAAAAGTACTGTTGTGGAAGGACTAGAAGTTTTATTTCGTAAATTTATAATATTTTTAGATTTTATTTGCTGACACTTTGGATAACATGTTTTTTAGAGTTATGCCAGTAAACTTTGTGGACTACTGCGTCAGTTTGTTTAATTAAAAATTTTGGCAAAAATTCGTAAAAAAAAGTATGTCGGTAAATCCTGACAAAACAACCTCATTACACGATGCTGACACACAACGGGAAGTACTGACAATGGTGTCAGTAGTGGAAATAGTGAAAATGTGCGTTTTTTAACCGATATAAAAGATTTTTTGCATTTAGATAGTGCTTCGAAAACCCTTCAAAGAACATAAAAGAAATTGTGTAATTTTTGGACGAGGTCAAAAATATCACAATCTTGAAAAAAAAAGTTTTTGTTTTTGAAAATTCTCAAATCGCAAAGCGCCAACAAGATAGCTCATTATGTATTTTGTTTCCCGTTTTGGGAATTTGGGTATTTAGTTGTAAGGTATGACAAAATTTTTTTTAAGGACAATTAAAGGAAATATCTGCTAATACAAGACAATTATAATAAACGGTCAGTCGTCTGTCAAATTGTTTCGTCAAAACAATTGTCAATGGCCAGATACGACTTCCGCTAAAAAAACAGAATGTATGCGCTCTGTTGAATTGTTATTGTTATAGGCATCGTTTACTGAATCCAAATAAATCCATTTTATCTTCCCAACATTTTTCCAATTCTTTATTGTGTTTTTATTTTTCATTACTGCATTTACTATTTGGGACGTCCCGCTCCATCATTACTGTCGAGACCTTAAACCAGAGACAATAATTACGGCTCTTTTGTCATTATTCTTTACAATTGGTCTCCAGATCCAGCGACATTCCATTCAGCCACTTTCCTCTTCATCCTTACAACCTTAAACACTTGTTTACCGATTTTAAAAAACAAATACACGTTTTATTATTGTTAAAGCACTTACTTTCTAAATAACAATACAGACATTATGGCATTCTAATAAAACTGTTTCTAAAAACTTCTCCAAACTTATAAAATTTAAAAAAAAAATCGAACAGTTTGCAATATTAAGGCAAAGCCAGACAGGTAGATGAAGTTATCTGTATATTAATATATATCGTTGGAAAGGTCCAACATTCTTCTTTCCAAAACCGTCAACGAATTGTTAATTTAAAATTGGTTTTGAGAAAACGTGAGAAGAAAAAAATCAAAATTTTGAGGGTGTTAGTTTAGTTTAGTAAATTTAGTATACAGATTCATATTGTACTTGCCAGACCTTGCCTAGGTTACTTCCCAAGTTTTCGTCAATGGATGGTGTACGAATGTATAAGCCGTTGTTCTCTGCATTTATTTTGTGCAATTTGCTAAAATTATGATGTGCACACCCTTTCTAGGGTTTATAGAGCACTATGTACACAACATGATTTTTAAATAAAGTTTATACATACAAATACAACACGTAACCCACTTTGGCCGCCAAAAATGTTGGACCAAAGAATTTGATAGTCCGAGTCACGAGCTGAATAAGTCAAATCAACCAACTTTAAAACTAAATATCGTGGTCAGAGGGACGGTAAATAAAAAATAATATGTCTTTCAAAGAACTGTTTTTCTTTGCGTTCAAAGAAGTCGGCTTATTGTTAAAAACATTATACTGAAGATAAATCCAAGACAAAAGTCTATAGGAGTTAAGTCAGGACTGCATAAAGGCCAGTTTATGTCGTTTTTCCTCGATATCAATTTGCCTGGGAATTTTCCATTCTGGGGTTTTATTTCTTGCAACAATTGAAATTTGCATGGGCGAAGTTACAGATCTTTATGCTAAATATGGTTTCATGAAGATCTATGCACATTTAAAAGACTTGCGCGCTTTCGTATTGAAAAATTCGGATCCTAATAAACAGACAGTTCACTGGCCTTGGTCGCCCCGATCTTGAGTTTTGTAGTCCTTAACTGGTCTTCCCAAATCTGTTGACCCATTTTCCAATGATGCTTGGCGCATAATTTAAGTGACAAAACTTTGCATTCTGCAGAATCCTCTGTGCGATATAGTCGAAGAATTACCCTTTTGTAAAACTCTGTCAAGCGCAGCGCGCGGTATTCTCCAGAAAAACGCTCCATAATGACCATACTGACCCAAGAGTCAGGCTTAATTAAACAATAGTAGGAACAAATATTACTATTTTTATATTTCAAATAAAATGTTTGTTTACAAAAAAAATTGAGTTTTGTACGAGTGTGTCTTATGCGTCAAAATGTTGTCCAAAGTCCAAATCCAATTAGAGTTCTAAATGTGAATTTATCAAATTTTAATTCTATTATTTGTGTTTTTGTAATCTGTATGATTTTAGCTTGTCAATGTATTCAAAATTAGCTGCCAGTTTTTTCCTAAATGCTTTTTATTTGTGTTGGAAATTCTTATATAAAACACATATATTTTAGTTTTATTATTTATTATTATACCATATCCCATAGTAATGAGGGTGTATATAATTTGAAACGATAAAAAGTGTAACGCAATAAAGACGACGAGTTTTGACCCCAATTTTCTTAAGATTAAATTAGTTTCAGGACTTTTTAAGACGATTAAGCTACGTCCGTCTGTCTGGCTGGATGGCTGGTGAGCAAAGATAACTCGAGTAAACCTTAACGGATTATTATGAAAATTTATCAGTATTAATATTTTTTAGAACGAAAAAAATTACCTGTTTTTGGATAATTACACTAGTTTACAGTCATTTTGCAGCAGAGTTCTAAATAATTGTTTTCCATAGATGTCGGACTCCTAAACACGAATTTGAATCAAGATATGAATTTTTGAATTATTTTGCAAATTTTTTATGATATGCATCAGCTTATTGGAGAATGATTCGTAAACGCGTCCAACGATTTAAACAAGAGTGGTATCCAATTAAAGGTAATGTTTTTTTTTTTTTTTGTGCAAAAATCTCTGTTTTAAATTGATAAAAAAAATTTTAAAAATATTAATCGCAAAAATAAATCCAATTTCATAATTGAGTATAAAGATTGGACTTTCCCGAGGAAAACAAGCCATCATATATAAAAATTGGGTGATAAGAGGGAGAGTTACACGTTTCTAAAGAGGACACTTCAAATGGTAATCATATCACGATAGACTTAACTTTACGTTGCATGAAAATGAAATGCCACTGTATTCTGGGTTGACCATGCATCACAAAAGTGCTAAAATTGTAATCCAAGCTGAACCTTTTTAGAAAATACCGATATTTTTTATTTCTGCCGACTGGACCAAAAGTCTTTTTACTTTTTAAACGATGACAGAAAAAAAACTGGGTCAATGAAATAAAAACTGTTTATTTTGCACTGTTTGCTTGTTAGTTTTTAGTCGATCGTATTGTATATACCGTCGAAACTCTCTATAACGAACTCCTATATAACGAAGTTTTCTTTATTGCGAAGCAATCATAAGAACACTGTGTTTTGGGTCTACTTTGAGTGTATTATAATCTCCATATAACGAATTTCCCTATAGCGAATACTTCCATATAACGAAGCCTTTTTGAGACCGTAACATTAAGATTGAAGCGTTTTCAATCTCCATATAACGAATTTATTCAAATTAATGCAACATTTAAAGACTAACTCAATGTTGGCTGTGATGTCATTACCACAGCCAACCCTTTCGACGAAGATATCCTCGAAAGTGTTCGAGAAAGTTTTGGAGCACTGGCTATCTCAGGTAAAGAAACAATAATAAAGAAAATCCGTGTCTAATAATTTTCTGATGTACCTTAGTATTTCTCTTTTAACAGATTCAGATGAATACGAAGAAAAATCTGCCGATATTGTGAAACCGTTACCCATGGTTATGGACAACTTTCTTGATCAGTTGAAGTTTCCGTACCTACTTGGAATTGAAAACCAACCAAACCAAATACTGTGTTTACTTCTCTAATGTGTTAGAAAATTATATTAAAGCAGAAAAGTGAAAAAATTTACTTCAAACCAAAACAACTGACTACTACAAATAAAAAATGTAAAAAAAAAACAATATTGTTTTTCTTTTCTATATAGCGAATTTTCTTTATAGCGAAGCAAATATCCAGTCCCTTGGAATTCGTTATAGAGAGTTTCGACTGTATATCAACTTACGTTAAGTAAATCAAATGATACATCAAATTAGGCTAACGATCAGAAAAGTGTTTTTATTGTTTGATATTTTTGGTCAAATTCAGTGTGTCACGCACTAGGATGACGCGTTTCGAACTCCATGACGAGTTCATCTTCAGACCCCTTTGTGACGAACTGATGCACAATGGTACATCATCAGCTGTATATATATCTTACAATTATGTCAAACATGTACATGCGAAGTAGATATCAGCCGAAAATGTCCAGCATGAGAATGTAGGAAATTATTTCCCCACGATTACCTTTTTACCAAAGCTCAAGCTTCTTTACAAGGTTGTGTTGGTAAAGTAATCGTACTTTAAGTTTTTATGTCAAAGTAAGCATATTAGTTTTAGGCCGTGACGTGCCAGTTTATTAAATATAAACGTACACAAACATGGATTTATGCATGATCATTGATTATTTTGACATTGCTGCAACCTGGAGACTTAAAGTGCATTTTAAGCCTAAATTTTTAAAAAATCTCTATATTTTTAATTTTTGGTAGCTTGTATAGAAAGGTTATAGAGGGCACATTAACATTAATTGGAGACAACTCTTGTTCAAATCGTTGGACCCGTTTACGAATTATTCTCCAATAAGCTGATGCATCTCATAAAAAATTTGCAAAATAATTTAAAAATTCATATCTTTAAAACTAATCAGAGGAACATTTTTTAAATTTCATATTCGTGTTTAGAAGGCCGAAATCTATAGAAAAAAATTATTAAGATCTCTGCAGCTGACAAAAAATAAAGATTTGTAAACTGGTGTTACTATTTCTTTAATAACTTCCAAACGGACAACTGGAAGATATTTGAATTTGGTCAGTTTTATTATTTTGTAATAGTATACAAACCCTACGAAAACTTAAACCTTTGCCACACCCTTCTGGTACCTCCCATACAAATTACCGAATTGACCCTCATAGTATGACATACATATCTTTTTTGTAAGTAAACTGAATTCACTCAAATTTTGCGAATGATGCTTGCTTATGAAAATTGAACTCAGGAATGAATATGGACTATATCAGTTCATGCCTTCTGGTACCTCCAATACAAAATGACCTATTTTTGCAAAACTAATATTTTTCCCATAACTTCCAAACGGACAATTGGGGGGTAATGAAAATTGGTCGATTAATTTATACTGTGATAGGAGGCAAAAAAAACAAATGACCAAACTCACCACATCGTCTTATCTTATATTGGGTGATGATATTTATCACTCAGTTTACCTGACTGAAATTTCAGTACTGGTTACTGTATTATTTATATTTATTTCATATTACTTTATTATTTATATTTGTTTAATTCTATATGTATTTATTTTGTTTATTATTTACACGTATTATGTCGAGGTACTTCAATATTATTTGTGTGTTATTATGTTATTTTAGCTATATTATTTGTTTTTATTTATTTAACAAAAACTCTGCCACGGCCATTTTACAGATTGCGCCCATTTTTTTGGTGAGTGTTTTTATTGATAATATCTATGAACGTGCAAAGTTTCATGTCAATGCATCTTTTCAAAAGCGAGTTATGACTTTCTTCCGGCTAGATTGAGCATTTGGACCACTGTGCGCTCCTCAGATTTAATGTGTTTTGTTTACTTTTCGCAGTATATACAACAGGTGTCCGCAACTGGCGACGCCTATCTTTTGTCGAAGAATTAATATTAATGAATTAATATCTTCTGCAAAGGCTGTATATTTTAAAGTATGAGTTTCCGGCACTAACTAAACTAAATAGAATTTTTGTGTTTTTATTAAGGATTCCGTCGTCAAGAATTTCATTACTCGTTGGCATAGTTGGCGAGAAAAAACTTTTATTCTTTTTATATTAATCAATAGCGGAAATCAAGAATATGTGAGAAAAATTATGGTGAAGGCGTATACATAATATTTATAATACCTTAAAAAATTAAGTACTCCATTGGATTCACTCATGTTATTTTGTTTACAGTAGAGTAATTAATCAATAGCCTGAATGGAAGAACTTCAATTAATATTTAACTACTTGTGATGTATTTTTATTAAAAATAAAATGTATTCAAGGAATAAAATTAAATACGACTCAAAATTTTTTGTGCATTTTTCATCAGTTTTAAAGTAATTTTTTAGTGATTTTTCGTGCTTATCTATTGCGAATTTTTTTAGTTTTTCCGGGCATATTTGTGTTGGCCCTGGTTATGACCAGAACTCTGTATGAATATTCTTCACGTTTTTATTCACCCAATCATCAAATTTGACGGCACTATTAATGGGATCTATGAGGCTGGACAAGCTTGCACGTGCTGCTCCCAGACCATCGCAGGGCGCTTTGCCATGAGACGTCGCAAAAAATGCCTTCCGCTGGTATTCCAAAATCATCTACGTGGAACGTCAGGTTTAAAAATTTTTTCTTGTGTGCGCTTGCACCATCAGAAAAGTAAAAAATTTTGCTTACAGACATTCGGATATTGCAATATAATTACAACAAACCTCTTGATCGTCCTTTTTTTAATATATTGCGAATGGGTGGATTGTAACCTGGTCGTAATTCCAGCGAGCGCCCTGAATTGAGTCCTGAACAACAAAGTTCTCTGAAAATTCACATACAACTAAACATTCTCCAGGCTACAAAAAATTTACCCTGTTGTTTTGCTACATATGAATATGTCAACAAGCGTTGCAGTTTTTCCGAAAGCTTTTCAATGAATTCATCATCAGTAGACTGAAAGGTTTCGAGCAGAGCTCGCAAAATATGCTCAACCAAATTTAACGCGCGGTCTGCACACTTAAAAGACCGAAACAAATGAGACGGAATCGCTTAGTGTCTGAACAGCAACCATTTTTTCGTTTTGTTCGTGTTCTTGCTCTCAGGTTTCGGGTTGAACGTAAGACATGAATCGGTCTCTTACTGACAGCTCGATACGAACAGAACCTTCCGTCGCTCAGCTACTGAGAATCAGTAAGTGAGCAAAGCAAGCAAAGTGTCCGCACAAAAGGTCTTTATTTTTATTGTTGCTTTGCATTATGTTGTTGCCTTAAAAATTTCGTCATATGCTTTAAAGAGGTGAGAAGAAGAAAAGGGAAAGGGGGATCATTAGTGTGCAAATGTGTATGCGTACGTTTGCCTACCCAGCAAACCAAAACTTCCGACGTGTCGGACATCAGATATTTCTCTTACATTTTATCAGAAAATTAGCCGAAAATGAACGATATCGTCATAAATGCCTTCAGAAATAAGACCGAGTTTTTCTGCATACTCTTCCGAATTTTGTCCGCAAAGTCTGCAGGTTCTCTGAATTTTTATACACTTTAGACGATTTTGTCTGCACATTCTCTAAAGGGTGTTTTTTGTTCTTCTTCTTCCCACAAGAGAAATCTGTCGCTAGGGAATTTTTGGTTTTGTTTTCTCTCACAAACAACAACAACAAAAGAAAACTAGTTGAGCTATTCCTAAAACGGGTTATTGTTGTTGCTGTTTGTTGTTTTTTAAAGTGCGTTGCGCATTTCAATGTGTGTTTTTCATCCCCATTATCAGTTATGATTGTGCAATCAATATATTAAGACGTCACGTCGCGGAAAGTGTTACAAACATTTAAAGGTGAATATAGCATGTATCAGAAAATAAGAAAAGAAATGTTTTGTTGTCAGGCAATTAGAAAAAAAGTGAAAAAAGACGCCAAAGTACTGTTACAAAAATGATTGCCAGAAGAAGACAATGAAATTAGTACAACTAGTAATTTCATTTAATTTCATCATTTTCGTACATTTATTCAGAATTCTGTCCAAAAATCTCACCAATTCTCGTATAAAATATCCGTATACTGTCAGATATTTCTGGTAATATTCGGATTATTTGCCAGAGTTACTTAAGAAAAATCCAAAAGTCCTTTCGAAATTTCTCCAAATTTCCTTCAGATATCTGACCGAATTCTGACCGAAAAGTCCGCAAAAGTTTCCGAATTTCCCCAGACATTTTGGTCCGAATTCTTGTCAACCACCCATACAACTTTCGGACAGAATTCGGCATCAGAATCGGCAACTTGTGCAGACTTTCTGTCAGACATCTGACCGAATTCGGAGAAAATGGTTTGCTGGGTATCCACACGCGCAACACAAATACATGCTCAAAAGACCGTTTGACGAATTTTTACGAAGTAAAGGGTCTCGAGTAAACCCATGAGCCGATCTAGTGAACAGAAATGCTCGTCGGTTGAGCAAAGAGCAAGCCAAAGAAGAATGAAGTTTAAGGGTTTTTCGCGACAGTTTTGCATCGTGTCAGTGGATGAGTGTTTTTTTTCTGACAACAAGAACGAGAGAAACAATTATTGCGAGCTCTGGTTTCGAGGGAACTTCTATCAACTGTCACCCACTGTTTTGTTGTTGGTTTTTATTAAGCACTGTTTGATAAAGTGACAGTTATCGTTTCCATTTAATGAAATTGTTCGCAAATTAGTGTGTACAGTATTTGTTTTTGTTGTTCTTATTGTTGTATTAATAAGCCAAAGAAAAATATTTTCATTCTGTTAAGTAAATTCACAGAAATTTTTGTTGCTTGTAAAAATACGTTTCGGAAAAAAATTCGTAAAAAATAAAAAAAAATATTTCCCTTTACACCGCATGAAAGAGGTATGGCGTTGTTGTGCATTAGCACGCTTTCTATTTTTAGATTCACGACTAACGGCACCTACTTGTTTATCGACGAATGCGAACGTCACTGTTTAAGAAGCTCTTACTAGACATGACAATTGACTCGACACAAATACTGCGAAGTTGCTGTCGACAACATTCGAAGGGAGCCGACAATGAAAGACATTTTTTTTTTTTTTTTTGAGATGACTGAAGCCAGGAGTTGAACCTATGATCTCCCGCATGGTAGTCGCGTGTTTTAACCACTATGCCACGGCCGGTCCCATTCGTAAAAAATAGTTCGCATTATTTCACCACTTCAAAGCTCACACAGTCGGTAAAAAAAACCCATTAAAACACGCCTACAAAACAAAAAAAAATTTTTTTATCAGTTTGAAAATCGACATAAATGGATAAAATTGATACAAACTTAAACAAATGCTATGGGTTTATACCAAACCGTTTTAGCAGAACACTATAATGGAATTGGATTTGAAGATTAGTGGATTTGGATTTGAAGATTAGGCAACAACGATTCTGGGACACAAGAAAAAAAAATTTTACGCGCACCCTAAAAACGGCCCATTAAGTTTTTTCTGCGCTGTGGCGTCATTTGAAGTCCGATCGAGGAAAAAATAAACGGTTGTTTTTGGTTTTACAAAGGCCACATTTTCTCCACATGTCATATTTGACTCCGACGTCAAATTTGACAAGTGACTGATTCTATGTCGATTTCTACCCCTTTTTCGGACATTTTTCATAGCGCACATAAAGTTATTACAATTATATATAATATTTTGAAGTACCCACTCTTTAATTTATTATAAACTGAGTGAAAACCAGAGCTCGCAAAATATGCTCAACCAAATTTTACTGCGCGGTCTGCTCACTTAAAAGACCGAAACAAATGAGACGGAATCGCTCAGTGTCTGAACAGCAACCATTTTTTCGTTTTGTTCATGTTCTTGCTCTGAGGTTTCGGGTTGAACGTAAGACATGAATCGGTCTCTTACTGACCGCTCGATACGAACAGAACCTTCCGTCGCTCAGCTACTGAGAATCAGTAAGTGAGCAAAGCAAGCAAAGTGTCCGCACAAAAGGTCTTTATTTTTATTGTTGCTTTGCATTATGTTGTTGCCTTAAAAGTTTCGTCATATGCTTTAAAGAGGAGAGAAGAAGAAAAGGGAAAAGGGGGATCATTAGTGTGCAAATGTGTATGCGTACGTTTGCCTATAGGCCTATAGGATATATCCACACGCGCAACACACATACATGCTCAAAAGACCGTTTGACGAGTTTTTACGAATTAAAGGGTCTCGAGTAAACCCATGAGCCGATCTAGTGAACAGAAATGCTCGTCGGTTGAGCAAAGAGCAAGCCAAAGTAGAACGAAGTTTAAGGGTTTTTTCACGACAGTTTCGCATCGTGTCAGTGGATGAGTGGTTTTTTTCTGACAACAAGAACAAGAGAGACCAATTATTGCGAGCTCTGGTGAAAACTAATAATTGTATCATAAAATTTCGACAATTGATTATATTAAGATGTTTAAGAATATTACAAAAAGACACGTTTATTTCGAACGCCAATACACAATAGGGTGGCTCGAATTCCATCAAGTAATTCAGATCAAGTTCTAGTAGTGCGGAAAACTTGCTATATACATATAATACTAGTATTATGGTAAAAAAAAATGAAATCGGTCAATATCTTTTGTTCGCGTATCGTGGTAAAAGTTGGTGAAGAAGGAGAAAAAAATCCACATCAAGCCAAGCAACTGTCCCGGAGTCGCATCTAGAAGGGTAAAATGTATGACCGACCCCCAGTAATTTTTTCCTCCTAACATTTTCCTTAAACATACCTACACTCACTAAGGGGGGCTCCCATATAAAAATCAAATTTGTATAAATTTGACTCCCTCCGTTTAAATGCTCCAAAAATGCGTTTAAAGGTTTTAAATGTATGACCGACCCCCAATATTTTTCCAACTTTAACAATTTATTATTATTTATTATCTACCTTCTCTCTTCAATTGTTAAGGTGGCCCCATACAATTTTGTTATTTTTTATAAATTATTTTTCAATGAAATCATCTCCTGTCGCTTCCGTTGTGCCTCCTAGAGGGTATGAAATGTATGGAGCTGGACAAATTCAATCGGTCATACATAGTACCCTTCTAGGAGGCACAATAGGAGCGACAGGGGCTGATTTCATAAAAGAACTTATGAAACAAAAAAAATGTGTGGGGACCACCTTAAGGGTTGCATATATAGGGTAATATATCTACTAAGAAACAGTTGGAGTTCCAAAAAGATTAATAATACATCTAGGCGCATATAATATTTGATGAAAACCGTCACATATTTCTTTGCCGACGTCTGACCATAAAATTTTTTTGTGTGGCAAACAACAAAACTGCTGATTTTGGTCAAACAAATTTATTTGCCTTCAAATAAAAATATGCTCAATGTGACCAAAGTGTGACCACCAAAGACCAAATATTTTCATAATTTTTGGGCAAACTTTTATTTGATCTTACAAAAGTTTTGAAAGAGCAAACAAGGGTAAATAACAGCTGGTGTCAGCAATGTTGTCAGCTTTAATGACAGAAATTAACAAAATGAAAAATAATATCATATAGAAATGGTATATATTCCAATATTTAATAAAATATTTTCGTAATTTTGTGGAACTGTTATAAAATTGTATGCATAATTAAAAGGGAAAAATTCTAGCTTTGTTAATTATCTCAAATCGACTGTAAACCGGGTAAGCTGCGACAAATTATGGTATAATAAAGATAAATTGGCCATATTTTAACCGGTTACAAGCAAATCCAACAAATATTGGTTTTTAGAAAGTTTACATTCTTGAAAGCCCGTGAAAACGGTGACAAATTGTAGAATATAGGAGTAAAAAAGGGGTTCTATGAAGACCCTATATGTGCATGTACTTAAATGAAACATATTATTGAGACGAATCCATCAATATTTTAAGAACCTACAGGTCCCAGTCAGGGGACGGTTTGAGTTCCTTATTTTAAGCTTTAAGTGCAGTATTGAGAAAAGTGAGTTTAATTTTCTTAAAATCCATCAATATTTTAAGAACCTACAGGTCCCAGTCAGGGATCGGTTTGAGTTCATTATTTTAAGCTTTAAGTGCAGTATTGAGAAAAGTGAGTTTAATTTTGTTAATTTAATCTTACAGTCCCAAAAGCAACGAATAGTATGAGTGTTCTTAGTGATGTTTGAACAAAAAGTAAAAAAAAATATCTGTGAAACAATTTTATATTTTTGGTGTTTTTTTATTTACTTCAACTTTGAGAAGATCATAAAATATATATATTCATATTTAATTATATAAAGTCTGCCTTTTCTTATTTTGCTACAATAAATTTATATAGGAAATGAAAAGGCAGCGAATACTAAACGAATGGTGTGATTGGTTTTATTGTTCTAATGTGTCAAGCCGAATTTTAAGATACTTACAAATTATACTAACGTTTTATATTATTAAAGAAAAAACTTATTACGTATTTCTGAAATTAATGATATAAAACAAAACAAAAAAATTATTAATTTTCAAACAAAAACCTTCAACACATATTTGCCGTGCAGTCACACTTGAACAAATATTTGCAACAAAAAGTTGTTTGCCAGCGAATACAATTTGTTTTCTCAGAAATCTTCAGCAAGACGACAGAAAAAAAAATTTTTCTGATAATTTTTAAACAGTATGATACAAAATGCAAATATTTTGGTTAACTGTGATGCGCGTTTTCTTTTATCCTCATATTTTCTTCAACTTCAACATAATTGGCGACGGTTTGTTTGCATTTTAATGTATTTATTCTTTGTTTTGTCTTTCGAACAGATGGTTTTTGCTATAAGTGTGGTCAACACAACCTTTTTGTAGATGACATACAACTTTACTATTATGTAGTTTGTAGTGGATATTACATTGAGTATTTTAACCAGTAAGAAAGTTTCAGTTGCCCAACCCGACTACCCTCACCCTCAGTAAAACAAAAAAGGTTCTATTGAATTGTCATTACTTCTCCATTTCTAAAGTGGACGGAGTGGTACATTTGTGTGGGAGGTACCAAAAGGGGGTGTCTAGACTTCCAGTTTTTTTCTCCAAAACTTTATCCTGTTATAGCTTTACTAAAAAAAGAATTTTTATAAGATCGCGTTTGGTTTATTAATATTATTACTTGTTTTCTATAGTGGGCGGAATGGTACATTTGTATGGGAGGTACCATGGTACTACCATGGTCTTTCTGCAGAAAGAGCGTTTCTACACTTCCAGATTTTTTTTCCAAAACTTTGCCCAGCTTGAACTTTACTAAATACAGAATTTGGGCACGGTCGCGTTATGTCTATTAATAATATTAATCGATTTCTAAAGTGGGCGGTACCAGATGGGTATGGGAGGTACCTGATGGGGCGTGGCTAGGCTTCCAGTTTTTTTTCTCTAAAACTTTATCTTGTTATAGCTTAACAAAATACAGAATTTGGGCACGATTGTGTCAAGTGTATTGATTTTATTACTCCATCTCTAAAATGGGTGGAGTGGTACATTTGTATGGGAGGTACCAAAAGGGGTGTGTCTATACTTCCAGTTATTTTCTCTAAATTAGTTTTTCCTGCTTTAGCTTTACTAAATACATAATTTGAATGCGATCCCGTTTGGTTTATTAATATTATTACTCGTTTTCCAAAGTGGGCGGAATTGTACATTTGTATGGGAGGTACCATAAGGGGCGTGGCTAGACTTCAAATTTTTTCTCCAAAACTTTATCTAGCTATAGCTTTACTAAATACAGAATTTGGACACGATCTATTAATAATATTAATCGATTTCTAAAGTGGGCGGTACCAGATGGGTATGGGAGGTACCAGATGGGGTGTGGGTAGACTAAATTTTTTTTTTCCAAAACTCTATCCTGCTATAGCTTTACTAAACAAAGTATTTGGGTACGATCGCGTTGGTATCATCATTTCATTAATCCATCTCTAAAGTGGGCGGGAAGGTACATTTCCATGGGAGGTACCAGAAGAGGCGTGGCTAGTCTTCTAATTTTTTTTCTAAAACTTTTTTCTACTATAGCTTTACTAAATACAGAATTTGGGTACGATCCCGTTGGGCGTATTGATATTATTACTCGATTTCTAAAATGGACGGAATCATGTATTTGTATGGGAGGTACCAGAAGGGGCGGGGCCATGTAGCCCATTTGCAATACCGTAAGTAGTTTTGGGGAAACTACCCTATCTGGTACCTCCCATACACATTTGGTTCCGCCCACTTTAGAAATCGATTAATATTATTAATGGACCTAATGCGATCGTGCCCAAATTCTGTATTTAGTAAAGTTCAAGCAGGATAAAGTTTTGGGATAAAAAATCTGGAAGCCTAGACACGCCCTTTCTGGTACCTCCCATACAAATGTACAGCCCACTTTAGAGATGGAGTAATAATATCAATAAACTCGATACGATCTTGCCCAAATTCTGTATTTTGTTAAGTTATAACAGGGTAAAGTTTTGAAGAAAAAAATTGGATGTCTAGCGACGCCCCTTATGGTACCTCCCATACAAATGTACAATTCCGCCCACTTTGGAAAACGAGTAATAATATTAATAAACCAAACGGGATCGCATTCAAATTATGTATTTAGTAAAGCTAAAGCAGGAAAAACAAATTTAGAGAAAATAACTGGAAGTCTAGACACACCCCTTTTGGTACCTCCCATACAAATGTACCACTCCACCCATTTTAGAGATGGAGTAATAATATCAATACACTTGACACGATCGTGCCCAAATTCTGTATTTTGTTAGGCTATAACAAGATAAAGTTTTGAAGAAAAAATTGGATGTCTAGCGACGCCCCTTATGGTACCTCCCATACAAATGTACAATTCCGCCCACTTTGGAAAACGAGTAATAATATCAACACACCCAACGCGATCGCGCCCAAATTCTGTATTTAGTAAAGTTCTAATAGGATAACGTTTTGGAGAAGAAATCTGGAAGTCGAGACACGCCCCTTCTGGTACCTCCCATTCAAATGCACCACTTCGCCCTCTTTAGAAATCGAGAAATTATATCAATATAATAGAAAATTTTTTGTTTTACTGAGGGTGATGGTATATGTAAGTCGGGTTGCCGGACTGAAACTTTCTTACCGGTTTTTTTACTTTTTGTTCAAACAGCATTTATAACATTCATACTATTCGTTGCTTTTGGAGCTGTTAGGTAAAACTAACAGAAGACATGCAAAGCAATGCGTAGTTTTCTACAAACTCACTTTTCGCAATATCTATGATATATTTTACTGAAATTATGTGGATTGACAACAATATGCATATTTTTTAAGACTGCACTCAAAGCATAAAATAAAGAACTCAAACCGTTACCTGATTGGGACCTGTAGGTGCTTGAAATACTGCTAGATTCGTCTCAAAAATATGTTTCATTTGAGGATCATAGAAGATGTTCATATAACCCCTTTTGGGACACCGGGCCTGGGGGGTTGTGATGTTTTGACTCCCATATTCTACAATTTATCACCGTTTCCACGGGCTTTCGAGAGTGTAAACATTCTGAAAACCAATATTTGGTGTATTTTCTTGTAACCGGTTATACTATGGCCAATTTATCTTTATTATACCATAATTATTTGCAGCTTACCCGTTTTACAGTCGATTTGAGATAATTAACAAAGCCAGAATTTTTAATTTCAGCCGTTAAAGCTGACAACATTGCCGATATCAGCTGTTATTTACCCTTGTTTGCTCATACAAAACTTTTGTAAAATTAAATAAATGTTTGCCCACAAAAGAGGAAAATATTTGGTCTTTGGTGGTCACACTTTGGTCACATTGAGCATATTTTTATTTGAAGGCAAATAATTTTGTTTGACCAAAATCAGCTGTTTTGTTGTTTGCCACACAAAAATTTTTTGTGGTCAGACTGCGGCAATGAAATATGTGACGGTTTTCGTCAAATATTTGCCTAATCTGACCTACCTTAAGTGCCGCAGGCGAATATATCATCGTTATTGTTTCTAAATAAAATGGGTTATTTATTAATTAACATCCAATAGTTCGAATATCGACACATAGGTATATATTAATTTTTTGCTTAAATAATGTGATTTACCCTTCCAAAACAGTCGTTGGAACCTAAACTGAAAACTAAATTGATATTTTGAATATGTAAAGTTTTGAAAAAGTAAAAACTCCGGTTTTATAGATTGGCCGATTTGCTGAAGGTTTCTGAGAAAACAAATTGTATTTGCTGGCAAACAACTATTTGTTGCAAATATTCGTTCAAGTGTGACCGCAGGGCAAATATGTCTTCCCTAATGTCTATCTGACACAGATTGACACGTGTTTGATCAAACTAAAGGAGGCAAACAAATGCGACTAGTGTGGACACAAAATCAACTCTGTATTGCTTTGATAATATTTTGAGAAAATATGAGAAAACATATTTGAGACAAATATTTGACTAATCTGAACGTACCTTAAGTCTTGCATAACGTTGATCGCACGATCAAAGCACTTGTTGCTTCGGGCAATGTTGATTGGAGATTCATCTGTTTTTCAATGGGTCTTCAAGCATTTGAGAGCTTTTGGGTAGTCATTCAGAGCTACAGATTAGAGTATCCAATCGATTAATCGTTGTTCGAATAATCGAAGAATTTTTTTCGAATAGTTTTTCGATTAAGAAAAAATAGTAAATTTCGATTAACGAATAATCGATCAATTTAAACCGATTAATCGATTTAAATAATTTTGAAATAAATTCTTCTTTCTTTATATAAATGTAATATAAATGTAACAAATGATAATATTGTGTTAGAAGAAGAAGAGGAAATAATTGATATCAATGAAAATAATCTTTTACTGAAATAAAACGATACTATAAAAAGTATTCAAAATTTAAAAAAATTCGAATGTGAACTTAATATAATTGATGATTTCATGTAAAACAAAAAAAAATATCAGAAAAACTAGAAAAACTTTTCAATGCAATTCTTTCAGTTTTACCAACATCTGCTTCAAGTAAGGGTGTTTTCAAGCTTCGTTTAAAAAAATCGACTAAAAGCCATACATCTTAATTGCATATTATTTTTAAAAGATTATTTTAGAAGATGTGACTAAAAACTTTTAAAATAAAAAAGATCTCATTTTGTATGTACCTAATTAATTATTATTTTTATTAAACGTTTTTGAATTCACATGAATTGAGGGGCCAACAACGAGTTAACTCCATTTTTAGGCCGAACAGAGTTATCAACCTTTTCTTGGAGGGAAAAAATCATTCTTTCGTTTGGTTCAACAATTATTTATCTCCCTTTGATAGTTTTCAAGGAATCCGCTAGAAAGAGTTAACTGCTTCATTCCTTTGGGGCAACATGAAGTTAACTCCAGGAGCTGACTCTTTGTTTCCCTAAATGATTTAATGCGTATTGCAGTAAGCGACTTTCCAGATTTTCGTCGCCACTTTGCTTATACTTACCCTTTATGTTGTCCCCTGAGAGTTGCGGATATGGCAACACTAAATAAACCCTTTTTCTATAAGATTGCCCATATTTAATGCTTCCTTACTTTAAAAAGAAAGCAATTTTCAATTATTTGGGCCAAAAAGGAGTTAACTCCAGAATGAAATTGACTCTAGAATTGTGAATCGTACGAATATCTAAATGGAATTTGGCCAAAGCATGTAGTGGTACGTAGGGTGATCAGTTCGGTTTTCAGAAACCGGCTACTCGGATTTTTCCACTCATAAAAACCGTCGGTTTTTTTTAAATCCCTGTTTTTCGAATATCGAATAATCCGGTTATTTTTTGTCGAATCTCGGTTTTTTGCGTTCGATATTTTTTATTTAAATTTATTCATAATTGTGTTAAATGTGTTCTCGTACTTGTTTTTTTTCAGTGTTTCGGAAGAACAACCTAATTGTTAGTTTTATAAATCTTCAATGTTAATAAGTCGGCTGAAAAGCGGAAGAAAAATGTTTGTAAAAGACCAATTTAATAAGGAGCTTCAACTTATCCATGATGTTAAGCACAGCAGGAATTCTAGGTTTCTCAATTTTTAAAATTGCACAAATGTGTGAATCATACTTAATTGGACTTAGGACTGACACCATTTAGTGAAAATAATATCGCAACCTTGTCTGTGCTTCGTGACTCCCTTAAACCTTTAGAAATGTCTATACAAAAACTTTCTGCAAACTCTTCGACTTTAGCTGATGCTGGAGGTATTTTTAAATTTCTACTTAAACACTTTTCAACAATTCAAAACGAATTATCAATAAATTTATATGAAATTGTAAAAAGACGTATATCAGAACGACGTATTCAATCCCTGAATACTCTCATTTTGTATTTAATTACGAGTAAACTCCCAATTAGTGACGCATTCCTAAAATATTCAAGTAAAAATTATTTTTGATTTTATATATATGGATAAGAGCGGCAAAAGGACTCAAAACCTTGTCAGATTATTAAACGCCTTGTACACTATAAGTCCAACTTGTACATTGAGTGAAAGGGCATTTTCAATGTCAAGTTTTATAAAAAGCAAAGAAAATAATAGGTATACACTCAAGAACTTAAATTGTATCTTATTTCTTAAATGTTACTTTAGGGAAAACTAAAGATTAAATTAAATATATTTATATATAATCAAGTATTTACAAATTAATTGTTTTGTTTCGTTTGTCTTTGTTAAAAAAACAAACTGATCTCACTAATGTTGTGCATTGTTATTATAATTAAACTAAAAGTTTACTTCTTATAGGTATAATTGAATTGTTTTCTGTTATTTGTTAATAAAATTTTTGGTTTAAAATTGTGTTTTAATTTGTTATTTGGCATAGTTTTGATAACCGGATTATCCGGTTTTTTGTGAATTTCAAAAAAAAGCAACCGGTTTTTTTTAATTGCCATTTTTTTCGAATAATTCGAAAACCGGTTTTCGCAAAAACCCGAATAATTGATCACCCTAGTGGTACGTGACAAATAATAAGGCAAAGTCTCAGACGATTTAAATGCATTCTCTATTTTTTTATTTTCCACACAATTATAAAAATTGGAGTTAACTCGTTGTTGCTGCAAACCCCTCAATTATTATTTCACGTTTGTTTTTATGTTTTAATATTATTTTTGTTTATTAATAAAATTTAACGCCTACATTAAATTTGTTTATTTTTCAGGTAAGTTATACAGATATACAGAAATTATTCGAGTTATTCGACTTAATCGATTAATCGAATTAATCGAGCAATTTAAAAACCTTAATCGATTAATCGAGCAAATTAAAAATACCAAAATCGATTAATATTTTAATCGAACAAAATCTAAACCCGATTAATTGGATACTCTACTACAGATAGCTCTTCAAAATCTTCAGCGCGGAACAATTGACTACTGAACCAATGATCATATAGATTATACATATAGATTTCACAATAATCCGAAACTCTCCAAGAATCACAACGAATTTTCCACCTTTACGTAGTCTAAAATTATCAAATCAAGCAAAAAAAAAGGAAAATTTTGTCGAAAAAATTCAAAAATTTCGAAAAATTTTTCGGAATTTTCCGAGTTTTCCACCAAGAATTTTTCTATTTATCAATTCAGTCATTTCGAAATGATTATCCGAAATTTTTACATTTACATCATCCAAGATTATCAAAACATACGATAAAATGTAAAATTTCATCTATAAAAATTAAAATTTTTTGCATTTTTCTATAATTTTCCAACCTAAATTTTCTATTTTTGCATTCGACAAGCCACTACGGAACAATTGCAAACAAAATTTTATAAAAAAAAATTCAATTTGCGAATTTCATCAAATCAAGCGATATAATGGAAATATTTTGAAAATTTATTGTACGTTAATTGTGTATAATTTATTTATTTATATACATGATTGGTATTTTAAGCCTTGTGGCTGATATTAATTAAATTACAATAATACGACTTAATTTGACAGCTCAGAAAATTCTTTTTTAAATATTTTATGTGGATTATTATTAATACAAAATAGAAATCTATATACTTACTTAATTTCCCTTTGCACCCCATGAATGAGGTATGGGATAGCTTCTCGCGTTGTTGTGTATTAACACGCTTTCTATTTTTAGATTCACAACTAACGGCACCTACTAGTTTATCGACGAATGCGAACGTCACTGTTTGAGAAGCTCTTACTAGACACGCCGATTGACTCGACGCTTATACTGCGAAGTTGCTGTCAACAACATTCGAGGGGAGCCGACAATGAAATAAAAATTTTTTTTTTAAGATGACTAGAGCCAGATTTGAACCTGCGATCTCCCGCATGGTAGTCGCGTGTTCTAATTACTATGCCAAGGATTAAAATCCTTAAAATTTAATTTAAAGCAAATTATGAATGATCATATTTCGACTCATGAGGAGCTGTCAAAATTACTCTGTCAAATAGAGAGCTGTATAAATACAAGACCACTTTGCCCCTTGTCATCGGATCCATCGAACTACAATGCGCTTACTATAGTAAATGAACCGGTACAGTACCAGTCACGGGGCCGGTTCCCTGGGGTGCATGAACCGGTTCCAGTTCCGGAACTTTTGTATGTAGAGAACCGGTACGTTTTGTATGGGGTTGGCCACTAAAGTGCCAATTGACACCTAACTGATACTTTGTGATGTGTCTTCAACCGGTTAAACAGTACAAGCCCTACGACAGGTTCAGTATAAACCGGTCACCTAACTATGATATCTGTTTTTTGTTAATATACCCCAAAATAAAAAGGAAAAATTAAATGAATCTTTTTGATAAATTACTTAGTTGACAAGAGTTAAATTATATATAAATATTTTATATTTTGCTGACTTTTTCTACTTATTTAGAAACATCGCCGTTGGAAACACAACGCCGCTGAATACTACAGATCATTCAAATTGACTTTTCTTTAACACTTTAGAACCAGTTTGGTGACACATCCCCTCTTCACCCGTCCTGAGATAGGTACAATCAGGTAAATTAACACCACTTTTCCCGTAGGGTATAGCTGACTGGTTCTTATATCTAAAACAAATTAATTCTACGAATATATAGCTGGTGTACAAAAAAGGGAGCCTCCGGAAAATGCTGTTAGCCGAAGCATAGCAAACAATAATTTAAAAATAAAAATAGGCCGTCCTTGCAACAACAATGTTCACCCGAGAACATACGTCATTTGTGGGGGAGAATTGGTGGAAACATTACTTTACATCTAAAATCATCATCATTAACCATCAACATCTATAACGACCATTATTGTCATTGTCAATCTGTTATCTGCTATTGCGCTAAATATTCATATTGGTTTTTGAAATATAACTGTGCGGTCTTTTAAATATTGTTTTTATTACTTATGTTATTAATTTTTTTGTTAATTTTATTTATTTTCTTAATATTTTTTTATTTAAATATATTTATACTTTTTGTTAAAATTTGGAGTTTAATAAGTTTGAAATTAGTATCTTATTTATTTAATTAATGGCCATTTTCCTACTAGCTAGTTATCTGCCTTGCCGCGTAATTTTATTTATTAGACAGTAACCAAACATAATTACTTACAACTATACTAACAACAAAATCTAAACTCAACAATCTTTTTGTCAAGTAATAATCAAATCATAGCTTTATGATTAAAACTGAATTACTGCTCAATCAGTCTTGACTTAACTTAACAAAACTTAACAGAAGAGACCAGCTGATTGTATCTACTACATACATTTTGTATGAAAGTAGTTATTAATTACTTAAAGTTACTTAACATTATTTTGGAACCTGCAGAAAACAGATTTTTCTTAAGTTTCTTACGTTTGGCGGCAAGCAGCTGATTCATTTTGGTATTGTTGTTTTGATATTTTCAAAATTTGGTGGGAATTTGCAGCCGTTTAAAAGAATTGGAAAATGAACGATGAAAAGTTAATTTCTCTGGTGCAAAATTTTACTTTTTTGAACGTCGGCATCATTTATTCATGTGTTTATGTTCCTTACGTCTCTTAAGTTATCAATAATGACTACTTTTTGTTACGATCTGTTAAGTTAAGTTCTGTTTTGTTAAGTTAAGTCAAGACTGATTAGCCATTAGCTTTGGGCCAACAAAGAGATATTTCTCAACAATGGGTAAGATCGAATCAATCTATATCCAATAAAAATGCGCTAATTGAATACTGATATTGAACTATGCGTAAAAAGTGTTAAGATATTAAGTATGTACTCATTTAAGAACAAATTAATGGATAAAAAGCACAGACAAACAGACAGATAAACCATTCTGGCAAACAAAAACTGGCTGCAGGGAGAGCCACTTACAATAATGGTAATAAACTCAAGAAATCAGTACTCAAAACTTTGAAATATCACTCAATTCATATTCATTTCCGTTAACTTTATAGACTTTTGGCTCATTTATTTTGAATATATGTATATGATGGCTTGATGGTAATTATGTACAAATGCACATTAGGCATATAACTTTTTAAAATTTTCGCAAATAGGAAAATTGCATAGCATAGTCGAATAGAGTATAAAAAAGTATAAACTCCCATTATTAATTTTTTTTCGAAATTGCAAAAAAGTTTCCGCACCAAACGCGGTTTTCCTACGAAGGCTACGTCATCCCATCAGCTGTTTTTGACGTTTTGCTTTGTTGTTTTATTTCTTCACAAATCTGTCAGTGATTTCAATTTCAGAGTTGCCAACTCGCAGCAATACATACATTTTGTCATGTATTAACTATATTAACTAATAGTAGCCAGATATAGAGGTGGCAGCCCAGTTCCTTTTGACGTTTGTCACGAACTACGTCATCTAACCTTGGTTTTCTGATCATACTTTTAACAAAAATAATTTCACCATACTACAAAAGTCAATGTCCGGCTTTAAAAAAGCAAATAAATGTTTTCTCAGACATTGGGTCAAAAAACCATCAGCTATTCAGGAAGTCTAACGGGGCAACACCTGCGCAGAGCGTGCAATTAACATTATGCAAGACATTTTGCCATTTTGTAAATCATCGCATACTTTAAACTTACAATTTATTTCATATAACAATTGGAAATTCTTTAAAAAAAAATTTGACTTGTTTTAGAAATCGCGTTTGGTGCGGAACATTTTTGAACCCAAATCACCTAAAAAGTGATTACTTGTACAATATTTGCCACCACGTAGTGGTATGCCAAATTTTTTGTCAAAATTAGTTACATGCCTAATGCACATTAGACCTGGTGTTAAAAAGCCTTTTTTGGAATCTTGAGTGTGGGTAGCGATTAAAATATGAGAAATGATGCCAAAATTGATATAGGAAATTTTCAGGCTAATCGAATGGTGCCAACCCGTGCCCCAATGAGGTCAAAGGTCAACATTTATTAAAAACCACCAAAAAACTCTTTTAATTGCTTTGTGTTGGTTTTTTATAAATAAAATTACTATATATATAATGTTTTTTCCTTAATTTTCATTAAAAGGGTTTATAAGTTTTATTATAAATCAGTAAAGATTTTGTATAGACTGGGAGGTCCTTACGTTAACCCTCTACAATGTGCAGCAATTACTGTTTATAGTCTTCGTTGTGTGTTAAGCATTTGTAAGAGTCAGTTATTAGTCTGACTATTTTTTCGACGGCATTCACAACAGTAATGCTTCTGACGTTCAGCTTCCCTTTAAAAGATGCTTGGCCTTAGAAATTTGATGGATTAAAGCGTAAGAAATCCATAGAAATCTCCAAACGAGTAAAAAAATATTTTGTGTTCGTAGTCAGAAAAGAGCTCAAATACTGGGATGTGAATAATTTGAAATTATTAACATCATCACCGATATAATGGTCTTTATCAGATTTAGACCTTACTTAAAAAACTTAATTTTCCTTTACACC
This sequence comes from Muscina levida, assembly GCA_964034835.1. Taxonomy (NCBI): domain Eukaryota; kingdom Metazoa; phylum Arthropoda; class Insecta; order Diptera; family Muscidae; genus Muscina; species Muscina levida. Next base: position 99,804,704 of record OZ035883.1, on the reverse strand, counting down.
TCATGAATGTATAGGACAGCTTTCCGCGTTGCTGGAAATTAAAACGCTTTCTATTTTTAGAAAGATAAATATAGGCGGGAATTGAACCTGAGATCTCCCGCATGGTAGTCGCATTTTCTAACCATCATGCCACGAAACGCAATTGCTGGAATAGCTAAAGTTGTTCGTTTGGCTACTGGGTTGACGTGATAGAACTATGAAAAATTTATAGCTATCCCCAGCATTGAAAATTAAACTGGTTCTACAGTAGCTCAATCAGTCTACGCCTATTTGCTACAAATTGATATTCTGAATTCATTAGAAATTATATGTTTTGACATAACTGCTGCAAAAAACGGCCCTTTTGTCTTAAATATTAAGCGAAAGTACATATTCGGCATGATTATAGAGAACTTATATAACTTGCATTTATATTTATTGGTGGTAGCATTCCCAGTTTCACATTTCGTGCACCTGGAGTGACGTCACATGCAAATTTCATGTACAGGGACATCTATTGTTTAAAAATTTATATTTTTCACGCACACTTTAAAATTTCTGCGTTTCAGTTGAATGGATCTCGTAATATGTGAATTTTTTTTAGTAAGTCTCTATAGTCCAAATAGTAATATGCAACTAATGAAGAGGATTATTGGCAGTTTTGATACTTAAAATATATACAGCGCTATTGGAAAAAAACAGTTGGACTTGCCTTTTTTGACCACATGTAGACTCAGAAATAAAAGAAAAGATGGTCTAAGTCTGATAAAGACCATTATATCTGTGATGATATTAATAATTTCAAATTATTCACATCCCAGTATTTGAGCTCTTTTCTGACTACGAACACAAAATATTTTTTTACTCGTTTGGAGATTTCTATGGATTTCTTACGCTTTAATCCATCAAATTTCTACGGCCAAGCATTTTTTAAAGGGAAGCTGATCGTCAAAAGCATTACTGTTGTGAATGCCGTCGAAAAAATAGTCAGACTAATAACTGACTCTTACAAATGCGTAACACACAACGAAGACTATAAACAGTATTTGCTGCACATTGTAGAGGGTTAACGTAAGGACCTCCCACTCTATACAAAATCTTTACTGATTTAAAATAAAACTTATAAACCCTTTTAATGAAAATTAAGGAAAAACATTATGTATATAGTAATTTTATTTATAAAAAAACTAACAAAAAGCAATTAAAAGGGTTTTTTAGTGGTTTTTAAAAAATGTTGACCTTTGACCTCATTGGGGCACGGGTTGGCACTATCCGATCAACCTGAAAATTCGCTATATCAATTTAGGCATCATTTTCCATATTTTAATCGCTACCCACACTCAAGATTCCAAAAAAAACTTTTTAACGCCAGGTCTAATGCACATGTATATGCGATAAACAATTCAAAACACAGTGCAAATTACTAGTGACATAACAAAACTTTAACTTCATTTCCATTCAACTTTCTCAGTGACTTTTTTAGAACAAAGAGCGCTTTATTAAACACTCTTTGTAAAAGGTCCGATTCCGACTTTCAAGCCAAGAAGTCTTACTTGATATTAAGAATAAAGACATCTATTGAGGTATAAACTATTCTCCACATAGACTCATCACAATGTTAATGATATCATTTAAATTTTAATAGCAATTAACTCCCGTTGTTCAAATTACATTTGAACAGATTTTATAAACAACATGTCCTTTTTTATGTACAATTGTGTATTTGTTAAACGGAGTGTATTCTTATACATACATTGATTCCGTTGCAACGATCGCGCTACCTAGAAGGAAAGATTGTTGTTGATGAGTTTCCCACATTGTATGCATTGGGTCGTTATCAGTGACACATGTGTGTACAATGTGTGGGAAATTAGATAAGAGGGATTTTCCTTCGATAAGCAAGCGGAATTTGTGGTGTAGTCCTCACTCGCTTGCTCTTAGTTAAGTATTAGTTAAGAAATATTTTCATTGTTAGCACTTAAGGTCATATTTTTAATAAAGAAAATTAGTTACTTACAACAACTCAACTCGTGCGGGTGTTTAAATCCGTACATTTTGGTCCTTCGATGAAACTTTAATGTTTTCCCCCACCAGTGGTAAGAGACTTAAAGAAATCGAACCAGAAAAAAAAAAAACTAAAATCGTATAAAAAATAATACGATTTAAAAAACAAAAGCGTGACCGAGGCTTACAGCGGTCAAACAAAAAAAAAGTGTTTGGTAAAAAATAAATTGTTTTTTTTACCAACGATAAACACTGATTTAAAAAAAAAAGCGTGACCGAGGCTTACAGCGGTCAAACAAAAAAAAAAGTGTTTGGTAAAAAATAAATTGTTTTTTTTACCTAAGACAAACACCAATTAAAAAAAAAAAGACAAAAATGTTGACGAGAGCAGTACTGGAGCTGATTTCGGAACAGAAAAGGCTGCAAGAAGTAATTAAGACCCTAATTCAAACGGGCAAAACTACAAAGCAGCTAGAAGAAGCATGGTTAAAATTCGAAGCCAATAATCTAAAAATTATTAAGAGCTCTACGGTTTTTGACCACCAGTATTTTGCCAAGAACATATTCGGCAACCTGGAGGTCGAGTATAAAAAGATGATGAAAAAAGAGGATAACGACGTGGCGTTGAAGGAATCAAAACCAGCATCAACAAACTTGCCTCAAGCAATTTCATCAACAAATGTGCCACAAACAATTTCACCCGCAACAAATACAAGGGAATGGGAAATGGCAAATGACCTCAGGTTACTAAAAATAAGAATGGTTAAAGCAAACCTAATCATTCTTAAAACAGAAGACAGCCTTCTGCGGAAGAACATGCTGGAAATGTTAACAAACCAGAAACGTTTAGCGGAGATCTGGAGCAAAGTGCTGATAAATATCAATGCACTAGAAGTTAAAGGCTACAGTATTGAGGACGGATTGGAAGAATTTCAAACACTCGAAGACAAGATGTTTGAAATACAGACGGAACTTGAAATGGAGATTGAAAATATAAAAAGCAGTAAACCGCCTCCATTGCCCGAACCACGTTTACCAAAATTCAATGGATTTGACAGAGACTGGCCATCATTCAGCTCAGAGTTTGGGAGCTTAGTTCACGATCGGTTGGACTTGTCGGATGCGGTAAAATTTCAATACTTGAAATCATCTCTGTATGGCGAAGCAAAAGCCATGGTACAACATATGATGCTGGGAACGGATGCAAATTATGAGGAAACCTGGAATATGTTGGTCGAAAGGTATGAGAATAAGCGAAAATTATTTTCATGCTCTTTTGATCAACTGTTGGATTTACCAAATCTGGACGGAGAGATATACATATCCGTGAAAAAATACATCAGCACCATAAACGAATATTCGTTCATCATTAAAGACAAGGCGAAGATTGGAAGAGATGTAGATGTACTGTTAGCACATATTGTGCTGAGGAAATTTAATGGCGCCACGCTTCAGCAGTACGAGCATTACACTAAAAAGACGAAGGATATTCAAACCCTGGAAGACGTGAAGGCGTTTTTGGAGCAGTTATGTGTTTCATTGGCATCAACACAAAGTAGAAGGAAGACATCTCAATATGCAAACAATCCGAGAACTTCGGAGCAAAATTGTAAATTTTGTAAGATGGATGGACACAACATAATGAAGTGCCGCAAATTTGGATCAATCAGTGCCGACGATCGTAAAAAATTTATAAACAAAGAGAAGCTGTGTTATAAATGTTTCCAACATGATTCAAATATAAAGTGCACCAAAGAAGTTCGATGTGATCATTGCAATCGAACCACTCATTCCACTCTAATGCACCAGACTTACAACAAAACACCAACGGATAAAGTTGCGACAAATATAACCCATGGAATAAAAAAAGATACAGTTCTCGCAACAGCAATGATTAAAGTAAGGACAATAGATGGCAGTTTCGAGTTATTAAGAGCACTGATGGACAGTGGATCCCAGGCAACTATAATGTCAGAAGAAATGGCACAGCTATTAAGACTACCTCGTAGAAAAACAAAGACACAGATTAGCGGTATTTCTTCAAGTCAAGTTGAGATGTCTAAACATAAAGTGCTGATCGAAGTTCGACCTAGATTTACCAGTGATTTTTTTGTTAAAGTGGAAGCAATTATTCTACCAAATCTCAACAAAACGTTACCAAATAAGTCGTTTGAGATCGATCGAAGCGATTGGGAGAACTGTTTGTGGGCTGACCCTCACTACAATAAGGTAGGGAGAATTGACCTAACCTTGGGAGCTGACGTGTATCCAGAAATTATGGATCAGAAAAATAAGAGAATTGGAGGTATGTTGGCGCAAGAAACCAAACTCGGATGGATCATATCGGGTAACATTCGAAAATCAATAAGTAACAAAGTCGTTTCCGCTACAACTACTATAAACGAATTAAACCTGGAACGTTTTTGGGAGATGGAAGAGGATAAGAGAGATGTTCAACAAATTGAGAACCAAATTTGTGAGCAATACTTTGCCGATACGACATCAGCTGATACCGATGGACGATTCATTGTATCCATTCCGTATAGAGAAGATACAGCTTTGGGTGACTCCAAAAAACAAGCTGTTGCAAGACTGCAAGCGATTAAACATCATGAAAGGGTCGAATATGGCCATGAAATACGATGTTTGGATAATAAGAAAGAACTGGGCACTAAAACCAAAATACTGCCGCTTGGTCCTTTTCTTTACAAAGAAGGAGTGTTAAAGGCTGGAGGAAGATTACACCATTCCAGCTTACCATATGCTATGAAGCACCCGATAATTTTAAACAAATCGGAGTTTACGACGTTATTTGAGCACGATGGACATAAAGCCACATTACATGGTGGCGTTAAATTGATGAGAACATTATTGAGTATGCCTGAACCTTTGTCAACTGGCGACATAGGTACTTTAGACCGATGGAAGCTTTTACAGAGGTTAAGAACTGATTTCTGGAGGAGGTGGAAGGAGGAGTATTTAACCACGGTACAATGTTGGAACAAGTGGATGACCGCTATAACAAATCTACAAAAAGCGCAGATTGTGCTTAAAGGAGTAACAGCATCCATTTTAGGGGATTGGCATTTCATCATACAAGCGGTCATATATCGTTAATATTAGTTATAATTGTAATAATTATTATGGCATGTTATTTTATTAAGCAGATAATTTTAGGAAGAAAACTGCTGGCCGTTCAGTTTATTGCCCCCTCGCAGAATGTTTAGATTTAAATTTTAAATTTTTATGTTTATATCATAAATTTTCTAATAACTTTAATAATAATTAATTAAAATATTAACTGGCCCTCGCCAGCATGTTCAAATTACATTCGAACAGATGTAAGATACAATTAAGATTAAAATACAGTCCACTAAAAATAAGAAGTATATATCAATAAGAATATTATATGCCCTCGCCAGCATGTTCAAATTACATTTGAACAGATTTTATAAACAACATGTCCTTTTTTATGTACAATTGTGTATTTATTAAACGGAGTGTATTCTTATACATACATTGATTCCGTTGCAACGATCGCGCTACCTAGAAGGAAAGATTGTTGTTGATGAGTTTCCCACATTGTATGCATTGGGTCGTTATCAGTGACACATGTGTGTACAATGTGTGGGAAATTAGATAAGAGGGATTTTCCTTCGATAAGCAAGCGGAATGTGTGGTGTAGTCCTCACTCGCTTGCTCTTAGTTAAGTATTAGTTAAGAAATATTTTCATTGTTAGCACTTAAGGTCATATTTTTAATAAAGAAAATTAGTTACTTACAACAACTCAACTCGTGCGGGTGTTTAAATCCGTACACCCGTTCTAAATAAGTTTGACAAAAATTTTTCTTTTTCTTCCGAAAATTGTTGGTAGTCAAACCCAATTATCGGTTTTAATTACTTTGGTTATGTAGCCAAAATTTCGGTAGCACCAAAATAACGAGTGCTTAAGGGCAGTGAAAATGTATTTAATTTTATCGACAAATATACTTACTGTAGTAAAAACAGTGGCTGCTGTTGACCACGAGAGGCAGGGCACTAATACCAAAGGTTTGGGCCAATTTGTTGCCGCTAATGAAGCCATCTGCAAATGTATAAAATGGTTTATATAAAATTAAATAAAAAACAAACAAAAAGAACAAAACACGTATAAGCTTTAGTTCAGCAGAAAAAAATATTTTCAAATAAAAAATCTAAAATCCGCAAAAGAAAAGAAAACAGCTAAATTGATATCTGACAAGAAAGAACAGAAAATTGTTTGTTGTCACAAAGTTACGAATGTTCCTTAAAATTCTAATGATGCAATAGGCATGTCTTGTTTAAGATTCTCAAACAGCTGTTGTTCGGATCCGTCTTTAAAATGTAGGTCCCGCAAAGAATGTAGATTAGGGATAAAGTCAATTCACTGATTGTTTTTGTATCATTAAGTAACACGATGGTAGCTTGAAAGAAGAAGAGCATAGGTTGGTAGATGAGAATATGCACCTTTTTATTTCCATCGTTTTTTATGCCGTGCTATCAATTCGGTACCGATCTACAATTCTGTTATTTAAGGTGGTAAGTACTAGAGCATCCAATCGATTAATCGTTGTTCGAATAATCGAAGAATTTTTTTCGAATAGTTTTTCGATTAAGAAAAAATAGTAAATTTCGATTAACGAATAATCGATCAATTTAAACCGATTAATCGATTTAAATTATTTTGAAATAAATTCTTCTTTCTTTATATAAATGTAATATAAATGAAACAGATGATGATATTGTGTTAGAAGAAGAAGAGGAAATAATTGATATCAATGAAAATAATCTTTTACTGAAATCGAACGATACTATAAAAAGTATTCAAAATTTAAAAAAATCGAATGTGAACTTAATATAATTGATGATTTCATGTAAAACAAAAAAAAAGATCAGAAAAACTAGAAAAACTTTTCAATGCAATTCTTTCAGTTTTACCAACATCTGCTTTAAGTAAGGGTGTTTTCAAGCTTCGTTTAAAAAAAATCGACTAAAAGCCATACATCTTAATTGCATATTATTTTTAAAAGATTATTTTAGAAGATGTGACTTGTGACTAAAAACTTTTAAAATAAAAAAGATCTAATTTTGTATGTACCTAATTAATTATTATTTTTATTAAACGTTTTTGAATTCACATGGATTGAGGGGCCAACAACGAGTAAACTCAATTTTTAGGCCGAACAGAGTTATCAACCGTTTCTTGGAGGGAAAAAATCATTCTTTCGTTTGGTTCAACAATTATTTATCTCCCTTTGATAGTTTTCAAGGAATCCGCTAGAAAGAGTTAACTGCTTCATTCCTTTGGGGCAACATGAAGTTAACTCCAGAAGCTGACTCTTTGTTTCCCCAAATGATTTAATGCGTATTGCAGTAAGCGACTTTCCAGATTTTCGTCGCCACTTTGCTTATACTTACCCTTTATGTTGTCCCCTGATAGTTGCGGGTATGGCAACACTAAATAAACCCATTTTCTATAAGATTGCCCATATTTAATGCTTCCTTACTTTAAAAAGAAAGCAATTTTCGATTATTTGGGCCAAAAAGGAGTTAACTCCAGAATGAAATTGACTCTAGAATTGCGAATCGTACGAATATCTAAATGGAATTTGGCCAAAGCATGTAGTGGTGTGTGACAAATAATAAGGCAAAGTCTCAGACGATTTAAATGCATTCTCTATTTTTTTATTTTCCACACAATTATAAAAATTGGAGTTAACTCGTTGTTGCTGCAAACCCCTCAATTATTATTTCACGTTTGTTTTTATGTTTTAATATTATTATTTTTTTTATTAATAAAATTTAACGCCTACATTAAATTTGTTTATTTTTCAGGTAAGGTATACAGATATACAGAAATTATTCGACTTATTCGATTAATCGAATTATTCGAGCAATTTAAAAACCTTAATCGATTAATCGAGCAAATTAAAAATCCCAAAATCGATTAATATTTTAATCGAACAAAACCTAAACCCGATTAATTGGATACTCTAGTGAGTACAATACATTTCACCACAGTCTTATTTGACTTCTTATTTTGGTCGGCGGCTTCATTATTTTTGAAACGAGGTAGGTGGGGCTCTCACCGCCAAATGGCGATGAATGATGATAATCAACTTATTTTTGCCCAATATGAATGATATGGGACGGATGACATGTGGTTCCAGTAGGACGACGCTACACAGCGGACGACATGATGTAAGTTCTGTAAATAATGTGGACATTTGAATGGTGTCTTACTTCGCATTTTACGACATACACGAACCTTACAAATGAAAAGGAATCATAACTAGGTTCCTTCATTCTACAAGTTTTAGAAATTGAAATTTCCTTAAATTAACTCAGATTCGGTCAGCTTTCAAATTGAGTTGATGGACCATTTTAACTTAATTTATGTATTTATACTTACATGACCTCCCATAGATAAACCCGTTATTCCCAATGGACCAAAACCGTTCCTCTCGCACCAGTGAAGCAAAACAAGACATTCCAAAATAAGACATCCTCCCATAACAAATATATCAGACACATTGTGTAGATTTGACCGCCTAGAATTAGAGCAAAACAAAAACATTATTAATAAATATAAACAGTGGTAAAGTGTATGTACACTTTCGTACATCACAGTGCAAAAACCAATCCGAAACTGGAAACCTAAAATTGGAGAGTTTATTTAATTGACATAACAAAAACAACTTGACCAATGTACAAAACGTCTGATGTGAATGGTTCAAATAACCCGACTAGGGTAGCCAGACAAATTATTTTTAGTGGTGCATGACTTTTATTTTGTTAATGTACATTTTTAAGCACAACACGTAAAATTGTATTGTATTGTATTTTTTTTAAAATCTCTTACTGTTTTTGTAATGTTTTTTTTAATTTTTTTATTTTTTATATAAAAACCCATTTCAATATTTCTACAAAACTAGCCGAAGATAATACAAAATACTCTTTCATAGTAAACATACAGTTTATTTACAACGTTGTTATTAGTTTGGATACATACAATTTTTCAAATAAATTTGAAAATTACATTTTAACTTCGCGGTAAGATACATTTATAGCCACACACTTAAGGATAAGGGTATATAACATATGCATTATTTGATAAAGAATTATGTATCTTAAGACCAAATTTATTTCAGGACTTTTCAAGAGGATCGAGCCATGTTCGTCTATATAGGACGATAACTCAAGCAAACCTCCACTGATCACTATGAAAATTTACCACTGTTTTTAGTTTTCTAAACGAAGCCATAGAATGTAAATAGGCTGGGGCTATTCTGCCTATTTACAAGCCGATAGCAAAACCCCGCTTATGGTATTACCTATTTTTGAAAGACTTCCCAACTGGGAAACTGCAAGAAAATAAAACTTCGTCAGATTGAAAAGTTTATAAAATTATAAGGTTATAAAACATTTGCCTTTTGGTACCTCCCACGCAAATGACTTAATCGCCGTCATATATCAACAACGTAGATTCTACATGCATATCTGTGTTGCCAGTCAAAGGATAGCATGATCTCTACGGATCTCACATTTTTATACCATCATCCTCAGGGATGAACAGGACTTTTTAAGACGATTGAGCTATGGCTGGCTGGTGGGCACCATTAGACCAAAGTCGAGGGCAAATATTAATCAAAAAAAAAAAGTTACGTATGAAAAGATGTATTTACAGCATCAACACTAATATTTTTTCCTGTTGTTTGCATTATTACAGAAAATTATTGCATACTTCTTAGCGATATCGAAAAAAATGAAATTCAAGTTATTGCATACTTTTTAGCGCAAACAGTGTTTTCAAACATGCGGATGAAGGTATTCAGTGTCACCAATATTCAAGAAAGGAAATTATAAAGATACCTGCTCCACAATGGAAGTATTAATAATAAAATATAGACATAACTTTGCACTTGTATAGTTCCCATGCAATTTGCAACACTGAACATTTGTGCGAAATGTAAGTGAATCAGCGCTTGGAATGACTAATCAAAATGAAAAATTTTTGCATAATTAGAAAGTCGTGAACGGAACTTGAGTCGTGCCAATATTTAATGCAATTAAATACATATCTTTGCTCCTTTTGGGATTTTATTTGTAATAAAAATTATATTTCGCCGTTAACTATATTAAAAATGAATTATCTCAAGAAAATATTTAATTTTTTTTTCGATGTCGTTAAGACTTATTTATGCAACAATTTAAGCTATTATGGAATCATTTTTATAAAAATTTTCCGTCACCGCTATAAAGTATGCAATAATTTGCGATAATAATGCAAACAACATAAAAAAATGTTTTTGTTAATGCTGTAAATACATCTTATCATACGTAACTTTTATGTTTTTGAATAAAACTGTATACTTCCAAAGCAAAATGTTTTTGGTTTTTAAAGGGCTTTAATCCCAGGAAAAAATATTTTTAAATTTTAGGGGTAGAAATCGCTCTAAATGAGGTCATTATTACAAGATGATGTCGTTTGTCAGCGACATCTATAGGACAAATGTAGTACTCGTCGAAACCTATACACCGATGCCTTGTATGTTACGATTGAGCCACAAACAAAAAAGCAGTGATAAAAAAACGATTTTGGCTGTTTTTCCGGGGGGTGGGGGAGGAAAAAAAGTTGTTTTTTGAAGTTGTCTCGAGGTGATCTTTAATATTTGCCCTCGACTTTGGAGAAAAAAAAATTTGTATGGGGACCGACCCGGTCTAGGCACCATAACTCGAGATAACCGTAACTGATCCGTATGAAAATTTAACACTATTAATATTTCCGAAAACGAAGTAATGGGATTGTAAATGGACAGAATAACCCCACCCCTTCTGGTACCTTCCATACAAAATAACCTATTTTTGGATAATTAATATTTCTTTTATAACTTTTATAACCGGAGGAAATATGAATTTGGTCAGTATAGTTATCTTGTAAAAGTTGCCAATCACGAAGAAAATCGAAACCTTTGCCAGACCCCTTCTGGTACCTCCCATTCAAGTGACCGAATTGACCCTCATAGTTCCACATACTTACCTTTTTTGTCAGTACACTGAAAGTCAAATTTTGCGTAAGATGTACGCTTGTGAAAATTTGACTGAGGAGTGAATATAGACTATATCGGTTGATCCATTCTGGTGTCTCCCATACAAAATTTTCTATTTTTGGAAAATTATTTTTACTCCCATAACTCCTACAGAGGCACTTGGGGAGTATTGAAATTGGGTCAGTAAATTTATCTTGTGTGAGGAGGCAAAACCTCAGAAATCATTACTATTTGACACACCCCTTCTGGTACCTCCCATGCAATATAAGATATTGTTTAAGTCTTGAGTAATTGAAATTAATAGATTTTTAAAATAAAATTACTTCTGTATTATTTTTTGTCCGCATGTAGAGCAAAAACATACAAAATTTGACCTATTTGTACAGAAGGTACAATTAGGGGCAGCACAACATGTCTGCTTTTTTTTCGAAAATCAACGTTCGATGATCGCTTACCTTGGCAAAATTTGTCTGAATTCAGTGTACAAACAAAAATGATACGTATGTAAAAGGGGAAATATCCCATATATTTATAGGGAGGTACCAATAGGGGTGCGTCAAATAGTTAGGCTTCTGAGGTTTTGCCCCCTATCAGAAGATAAATATACCGATCAATTTTCATTACCCCCCAAGTGTCCGTTCGGAAGTTATGGGAGAAATATTAATTTTCCAAAAATAGGTAATTTTGTATGGGAGGTACCAGAAGGCGTGAACTGATATAGTCCATGTTCATTCCTGAGTCTAATTTTCACAAGCGAACATCATACGCAAAATTTGAGTGAATTCACTTTACTTACAAAAAAGATATGTGTGTGAGACTATGGGGGTGGGTTCGGTCATTTGTATGGGAGGTACGAACAGGGGTGTGTCAAATAGTTAGGTTTTCTGATGTTTTGCCTCCTATCAGAAGATAAATTTACCGATCAACTTTCATTACCCCCAAGTGTCCGTTTGGAAGTTATGGGATAAATATTAATTTTCCAAAAATAGGTAATTTTGTATGGGAGGTACCAGAAGGCGTGAACCGATATAGCCCATGTTCATTCCTGAGTCTAATTTTCACAAGCGAACATCATACGCAAAATTTGAGTGAATTCACTTTACTTACAAAAAAGATATGTATGTGAGACTATGGGGGTGGGTGGGAGGTACCAGAAGTGGTGTGGCAAAGGTTTCGTTTAAATTGACCAAATTCAAACATCATCCAGTTGTCCGTTTGGAAGTTATGGAAGAAATATTAATTTTCCAAAAATAGGTAATTTTGTATGGAAGGTACCAGAAGGGGTGCGGCTATTCAGCCCATTTACAATCCCATAAGTTCGTTTTAAAAAATATCAATACTGGTAAATTTTCATACCGATCCGTTACGGATTACTCGAGTTATCCTGCTGACCAGCCATCCAGCCAGACAGACGGACATAGCTCAATCGTCTTAAAAAGTCTCGAAAATATCTTTCATTTGAGTACCCACACCTGGGGGGTCATCATAGAACCGAAAGGGCCCCTTTTTTGACCCCCCGGGCCACATGGGCTTGAGCGCCACCATTGACCTACCATTCCGATGTTTGGGGAACAAGACGAAGACAATGGCATATATTTTTTTAATCGGGCTCCCGCCCCATATTCTGCACTTCAGCCAATAATTTTATAAACAAAACAATGTTATTTTAAATGCAGTCTTTGTAAGTATTTTTGGTAAATTTACATACACAAATTTTGAGTAAGTAAAATAAAATAATAAGTAATACGAGGGCTGCTATATATATTTCTGGCCTAATAATGAAAATGCGAATATTTATCATCAAAAATTGTTTTATTGTTTTTCAAAGTATTCTCCAGCCTGATTTATACACTTTTGCATGCGCTCAAACCAATTGGCGAAGCACTTTTTCCATTCCGATTGAGACACCTCCAAAACATGGTTTTTGAACGCTTCAACAGCATCTTCTGGGCACGAAAATCGTTGACCACGCATTTTTTTCTTGATGTGCGGGAATAAAAAGAAGTCATTGGGTGCCAAGTCAGGGCTGTACGGCGGATGACCTATCAATTCGACGTTTTGGCCGGTCAAAAAGGCGCTGGTTTGAGCCGATGTGTGAGAGCTCGCGTTGTCATGGTGAAGAATGATTCGTCTTCTCTTGTTTGTTTTTCGAATTTCTCCGAAGACTTCAGGCAAACAAATTGTGGTGTACCACTCAGAATTGACCGTCCTTCGTTGCTCAAGCGGAACAGTCGCCACATGACCAGTTTTGCCGAAGAAACAGGCGACCATTTGCTTCGAAGTGCTTCTTCCACGAAAAACTTTCGTTGGATTTGGCTCGTCTTCGAAGACCCACACGGTCGATTGTTGTTTTGTTTCGGGCTCATACGCATAGATCCAAGATTCGTCACCTGTGACGATCTTATGAACATCTTTTGAAGCACCGCGATCGTATTTTTCCAACATTTCTTTGCACCAATCGACACGAGCCTTTTTTTGAGCGATTGTCAAATTGTGCGGGATCCAACGACAACAAACCTTTTTTACGGTCAGGTGTTTATGTAATATCGAATGTATGCTGGTGGGAGAAATGCCCAAGGATGCCTCTATCTCCTGGTATGTCACATGACGATCTTGCATTATTAGTTCACGCACGGCATCAATGTTCTCTGGCACAACGGACGTTTTTGGACGACCTTCACGGAATTCGTCGTTGAGCAAACTGCGACCACGATTAAATTCGTTATACCAGTTTTTCACGGTGCTATATGATGGTGCTTGATCACCATACAAAGACTTAAGTTCATCGATGCACTCTTTTCTGGATAATCCACGTCGAAAGTTGTGAAAAATGATCGCACGAAAATGCTCACGTGTCAATTCCATTTTTTTAACGGAATTGAATTGTTCAAAGCTCTGTAAGTTTAACAATTCACGATTAAATGACAACACGTTCTGAGTGATGTTATGCTAAAAAATGTCAACCTTTCCAATGGAAATATCAGATTGCACCTGGCAACACTTATTGTTGCCTAGGCCAGAAATATATATAGCAGCCCTCGTATACAATTGCATTTCATAATTTTTTTTCCGCATATCATTTTATGACATATTTCTATTTTAGAATTATTATTTAAAGCACAATTAAAAAAAAATATATCACATGAATTAATTTAACATTAAAGTAACAAAAATCTTAAACTTTGTTTCCTGAGTATCACGGTATTTTTGTATGTTGAGCATTCTACTTTAGATTGTTGTTGCAATAAACTACAAAATATTGAGATAAATTACCGATCAAAAGATTTTGTTTTCATTACTTCCAAGCCAACGTTTTTTTTTTTTGTAATTGGAATATATTTTTTAATATTAAATTAATATCTTGTTCAATAAGCGTAAGACCTGATGTCTGCAAATTTTTTATATGTTTTGCAGTATAACCATTATTCGAAGCTATTTAAATCAAGTCAGATCTAGTTAAGACATAGACAAGACATCCTTTGCAACTTTAATGGATTGTGCATCTTCATCGTTTACTGCACTTAGGACCTTTGATATGTCTTCATAATTGTTGGCACTAATGAACTGTGCCATCTCCCAACGTGTTGTTATTAGTTCTGGAGGTATACAGTATACAAGTTAACATGTTGACTTGTTTCTTTTTTGATCTATCGATGTTGCTTTTTCGTACTATTTTAATTTTTTTATAATAAAAGGTCTGGAAACATTTGTTAAAAAGGTCAACTTTACATGGAGCTTTTAAAAATACATTCTTCACATTAGCAATAGCTTTGTTTACGTTTTCATATAAATTCCTAATACATTCACACAACCGATGGAGACCATAAGAAAACCATGTCACATGCGTCACTTTCGGATAAAATTCCACTATAGCTTTTGCAGCCTTTACCATGTGTGGAGCTGCATCCGTCACAAAAAGCAAAACATTATTCTTATTGAAGTTGACGTCCAGATTTTTGATGGCGTCGTCACACAGTCGAGCAATTATCGAGTAATTAGTCCTTTTCAAGGCTGCTGTATGTAATATCAATTTCTCACTTGCAATTTTCTTGTCTGAACTTAATACGCCTGCTATAACGTTTGCCACATTTCTGACTGTAGCATCTTTAGTTTCACATAAAATATGATTAAAAAGGGATTCTTTAAAAAATATGTCCTTAAAAATTTAAAATATGCTTAAAAAAGGAGGTATTTTTAAAAATGTTCTTAAAATACCTAAAGCGCCGCATACACGAGTACTGCCGCAGTTCATGCCGATGAACCCCTTGTGTATGTGTGTGATTAAAAGTTTCGATACACACTTATCAATCATTGTTATAATTTGAAATTTGAAACAGCAACATCTTGACTTTTCTTTCGAAAGTACGTTCCACAATGCCCAGAGGACTGGTACAATCCTATAATTTAAAGAATAAATCGCTTTTCCATTTCTCCTTTTTTTTGACACATTTATAAAAGAATTTTGAAAATAAAAACTGTTTTGATTTTCATACTGCATTGTCTGTGTGACAAATACATTGTCATGTTCCATCAAATTTACCAATACACATATAAACCAGCGACAGTACTAGTATATGGGGCGTTTAAAAATTCCGAAATATGACTTTAAGGGTAAAATGTGTCAATATATGCTCTAACAAATAGGTCTCAAACACTTGTAGGACCATGAAACATGTAAATACATTACTTATTTGTTAATAAGTAATAATGTAAATACATTACTTATTTGTTAATACCTCGACGTAAAACACATGCTGTAGCATATTTCCGTACAAAACATATGCGCGTGGTATGACTTTTATTTCGGAATATTGTCGAAAGTTGGAAATTCCCCCTTAACCCGTAGAACAACCACAGCCACCAGTATCATCACCACCTCCAATTATAAATATTGCCAACTTTTCGAGATATGTTCTCGGCCCTTTACAAAACTAATGTCCGATTAAGTCCCGTGGAAAAACTATATTATCTGCTACAAAAAACGTGTCCCCTTACAAACAATGGATTTGCTCTAATCTGAAAGAATTTAGTAGATAATTATGAGAATAAACGAGTTCTCATAGACGCCCAATATAAACTTTATTCAATATTTCTGCCATCACGAGGGAAACAGGACCACAATTAAAAAATCTACAAAGAACGATAAATAATTGTATATCAATATATCAAATTGTATATCAAATCTATCACTGCTAAATATAGATACGAAAAATTGGGATGTAATTTTCGTCTATCTTGTTCGACAAAGTTACCCGATATAACTCTCTGTCTATGGGAACAGAATATACCATGTGGTTCCAATCTCCCTAAATGGTCCGATATTTTTGACCACTCGTTACCACACAATCGAACCTGTGTCAGATATACGAGGTCATCCGAATAATACCGTGACCACCGAAAAGGCTACTTCCCCGAGAAAACCCGTAAATGATACTAGAAGAATCCGATCTTATGCGACAAGCAATCAGGACAAGGCTTTAGTAAATACATTTTGTGTTCCGGCCGTCATCCACTCAGGCTCTGCTCGACTTTTCTCGAAATACTGTACTGTACTTCTCGTGATTCTAAAAATTGTAAAAGCCCGAATGTTTGTTGTATGTGCAAACAAAAACATCATTATCTATTACATCGTGACGATACTTCGAAGCACACAACGTTAATTTGGCTTATAACACTTCTGAATCCACACAAAATCCCCCTGGTGGACTTAGAACTTCCTCGTCATCCCGTTCTTTGCAGTCGTTCCACACGCAAATTGAAAACGAACCGTCCTCGTGTATTAAGTGACCCCGCAACTCAGGCTACATTTACTTTGCGGCAAATGCAAAAAGAACTATGTATACAAACATATTCTGCCCCGAGTACAGAAATATCCGATTTAACGGGAAATGTTGCGGCTACAACTTCGGAGCGTTGTAAAATTTCACTCGCATCAAATGCTGAACCCGAATGTAAGTATGAAACAGAAGCGTATATAGTCGATGGGCTTAATGCAAGTTTACCAGTTTGATAAATCAAGGTACACAAGATTATCCCAAAACTTCCGTGGCTGACGGTAATGAAGTAGATATGGATTTACTTCTGAGAGGTAATATTTATCCCCATATAATTCTACCCGACGCACAGTGGGGTAAAGTCACGATCTGGGCGGCCAAAATTATTTGAAGCAAATTCATGAAGCAGAATGGTAAAATATTACTCGGTGAGGCGTAAAAAGTAATAATAAGTTAACATTCGGAGGGTAGAGGTTGTGACCGTTTTTATACAAAAAATGGTTTTTATAAAAATTTTAAGATTTCAAGTATTTCCCATATATTTCCACAAGGTTGCATTTTAGAGGCCTACCTCCCTATAACTTTTTATTCGTCTGGATACCCTCTAACTATAAATGCATAGAGATATAGGACATCCAGTATGTTAACTAATGTGGTTCAGTAAAACCGCTGAAATTATGGTATATTCTTCCGCAGTAGCTAAATGGCTATAAAACACAAAACCGCAAAAACCCGCAAAACTTTTTTTTTCCATATGAACAATACGATGTTAAAGATTATATAAAATCACAGATTGAAGGGGTGAAAAGGGGTTATGCATAAGTGTATTAAATAATATTAACCTGTTTTATTATTTTCCATTTTACTTATATGTTTAAACTAAACACTTATATGTTTAAACTAAACACACGCCTTCCCATAGCCTGCTAAAATTGTTGCTTTACCTGAGCACAACAAAATAGAAAATGCACAATTAGCAACAAGTAACTTTAACAGCGTGTAGAATACGAATGTAAGCTAAATGGAATGAAAAAATATCGGAATCTAGTGAAGCATTTTGTTCTCTTTACCCTACAATCGGAAATTATTAAAAACATTGGTTTTTGAGAAATCGAATTTTGGCCACCCAGATCGTGAATTTACCCCACCGTGCGACGTCAGAAAACATCTCGATATCAATCTAGTTGCACAAAAAACTGTATTCGGTTGGATAGTCACTGACAGAGTTCAAAAATGTAAACGAAATAATTCGGCAAAGGATTTCGTTCATATCCCTATACAACAAATTGCCTCATCCCCAATAACTGAAGGTCAAGGTAATATCTTTCGCCCACTGCATCGAAAGTAATGTTCATCAACTACAAGCACGAACATTAGAACACAAAACAAGAAGGCTGTTAAGAAATCTTACGATATAGTTAGCACGAATAACGAATGCCCGAATACCGATGTACCCGCTTATTCTCGAATGAACATGAAGACTATCTCGAAAGTAAAAACAAAAGTTCTGCATCCCAATAATTTTAATTCTGGAAACCGACCAACAGGGCATCCCTATCGAAATCACAAATAACCACGACATCCTTTACTGCACGCTAATAACTCTAAATACTGCGTTTCCATGTTATCCCCGTTAGGCAGACCAAAATTGCGCTGCGATAGAACATTAAGTCCCCTCGGAAATCAGCAAAAGATTTAATCCCGATAATTGGATTTCTAAATGGAGCGTTGTGGATGAATGCATTAGTCGCCGGATTCAATCTCAAATTATTATTAAAAATTGCTGCCCTCTACGAGTTCTCGCTATTTCTTCCCCGTTTGAGATACAAATCGCATTAACTTGCATCCCAAACAAAAGTAACGCCCATGAATTATGTACTACCCCGCTTAGAGCTCTTTGACGACTCTTTAATGGCCAAATATATTGAATCGTTGTGCAGTAGATTAACGTTGGCTACTCACTCGATTCCACTGCGGAATAACTCCTCTCTAGTATTATCAAAACTACGAAAACATGAATGACATTGGCCTAATTTTGTTGCAAACAGAGTGACAGCCACTGCAAAAAGTCTGATCGCACGTTGATTACAACGACAACCCGACAGAAATGGAAAGCTGCGATAGCGACGTTATGTAAGATTCGCTTAAAAAACTAATTGTTGCCCCGAATTTTGTCCCGAAACTCCCGATAAATATGCCATAGCACGTTTCACCAACTTTCACCGTGAAATGAGTATTAAAGCGAGACTCAGAAAATGATAAATGCCTTAAACGAAAGGACTTATCCACCGTGCAAAATTAAATCATCGCAATTAGAAACTATAATTTTCCAATGTTTCGTAGTACTGTAATATAGTACGAAATGGTCTTTTCCCGAATAAGTAGATAATAGAATACGTTCAGGCACATTTTCCCGTTTTATACCTTGAAACTTTTCGTATTCCATAACACGAAATAATGTATTTTCTCCCCTTTTTACTTTCTTTTATTTTTTATTTGCAGTTTTTTTTTTATTTTTTATCCCGTCAGATGTTGATGAGCTCACCCAGCATCGCCTAGCCCGTGACGTCGTGTGTCCTAACTTACCTGAAACGCCCTATGTATCTTTAGTTGAGTCTTGGACAAGATCAGCACCCCGTTTTAGGCCGTATCATGTCGGACATCAATTCTAACTAAACAATCGCCTAGTTTTTAAGTAAACGAATTGTAAATTTTATTCCTTGGTATCCTGCAAGGAGGGCGGGTTGTTTACGCGGACTATTATTAATCTACCCTTGTACTTTTCACAACAACGCGAGAAGCTATCCCATACCTCATTTATGGGGAGTAAAGGAAAATTAAGTAAGTACCCTTGTACTTTTATACAGTTAATTTCTCTGTACTTTCTTTTGTTATCCGCGCTGTTCTCTCCCTTCCCCTCTCTCTCTATTCTCTCGTTCTCAATTATCTCGAAATAATACTTAACATCCCGGTTAGTGTCATGTAAATAAACACTTGTTAGACTAGTGCTCCTGTAAACCCGGAACGGAACGTAAGTTACCCAAACTATTAAAACCCCGAAATCCCTATTTATCTTTATAAATACACTTTTTATATGTTTTAAACGTTTACGAAGAAACTAATCAGCCTTATTCCCGTAGTTGTCGTCGACGCAAATCGATGTCGTCTTGTGACGACGCTGTAAAATCAGTATTCTCGTAGTCGTTTTCGATAACTATCGGTTACTATTGACACAAATTTGGTATTCTGTAAGGAAATGTGAGGAAGACGTTGAATTGAAACGACTCTGAATCTGTCGTCACAGTTGTTAGTAACGACTTGAAACAATTTGAAGCAATAATTTTAGTTTTTGTAAATTTAAAAAAGGTTTTGTTTAATGACATCAAGAATGACAATGTCGAGTAACAAATAGGGGTTTTGAAACAAAATCCCTCATAGGTACAAGGATTTTGTCTAATTTTAAGGGTGACAATGTCGAGTAACAAATAGGGGTTTTGAAACAAAATCCCTCATAGGTACAAGGATTTTGTCTAATTTTAAGGGGTAATGTGTGAAAATTGGGGAAAAAGTTATAATTCCTTTAGAGCGCCTTTAAGAATTCTTTGCGGTTGTAGTTACGATTTTGGTCTTCTTTATTTATAGCAAAAATTTTGATATGGGTTCCATCGACATATTCAACAACTTCAGTAAATCCTATTTTGTTTAAAAAAAAAGTTTTTGCATCTTCAGTTATTTCCAATTGTATACAAGGTGCACAAATGACCTCTCTAATGCATTCAGTGTTTCGACAGGAATCTTTCAACTACTGGCTGCACTTACACTTAGGTTGTAAGGCTAGGGTTGCCAGGCACCGAATTCGAAAAGTCGCGAAAATCGAGACTAAAAATCGGGATTTGTCGGGACAAATGAAAAGATCATATTATATTGGTTTTGACATCTTTGTACCATCACCCTTAGGGATGAGGGTTTGTATCATTTGATACGAAAAAAGGTGTAAAGGAGGTGAGTTAGACCCAAATTATCTTAGGACACAATTCGTTTCAGAACATTTTAAGACGATTGAGCTATGTCCGCCTGTCTGGCTGGTTGGCTGGTCAGTAGGGCGTTTCACCAAACACGTTTTTTTTTGCGATTTTTGCAACTCTTGAAGCGGAATATTAAGGCTTGTGATCTAAAAGAATTTCGAAAATTTTTTTGTATTTTTTGAAGATGGGTATGGGGTCGCTGAAATAGATTTTATCAAAATAATAAAATAATTAATAAAAATATCAAAACTTCAATTCATCAATATATTTGTATTCCCATACAAAATCAAAAGATATTAAATATACAAAATCAACATATTTAATGAACAAATTAAAATTAAAAAGTAAATTTGTATCTAAAATTACAACACATTAACCATTAAATGTGGAACAACTGTGGAAGTATTTTCAAATTGGTTTCTTAAGAGCTTTTTTAATGACATTTTTGTTAACATTAGGTATAATTTTTCGATTGTTATCAACTCTAATCAATAAATTTTTAAATTCATCCTCATTCTTTGTAATTTTTTGTTATATATTGTAGCCGACGCCACGCCTCTTTCTGATAAATCAATCACAACATATAGTTTTTCTAGTTTTTTCTTTGAAGAAACAAAATCATCATCATTTTCCCATAAAAGTGTATCTCTCGAAAAAAAGGAAGTGGGCAATTTTAATTCATTAAAAACCCTTTTACTGTTTAAGGTTACAAAATTATGCGTTATGAATTTTGTTACATTTTGAAAAGGGCCTATTTCAAATATTTTAAAATTCAAATAGTGTGAATTTAAAAATAAAAAATAATTTTTTTTGTCTATTTTTTATTTTTTTTAACATTTTTCACAAGTAAGATATAAACTTACATATACCAAAATAAAGGTATCTAAATTATCTTTCTAACGCATTTTACATCTTGAAAAAATGTTGAAAACTTTTCAAGTTATCGAAGTTTAAAATCTAGAAAAAATCAAAGTGGTCCATAATATAATAATTTTTCACACCAATATTTTTTTTTGTCGTGGGATCGGATCCTTACGAAGAGAATTGTTTAGTTGTATGAACAAAAAGCAGCAGAAAAAAATAATATAAAAATGTTTTCTCCATTACCTCATTTTGTTGATAAAATCTATTTCAGCGACCCCATACCCATCTTCAAAAAATCCCAAAAAATTGTCGAAATTCTTTTAGATCACAAGCTTTAATATTCCGCTTCAAGAGTTGCAAATTTTTTTTTTGTGAAACGCCCTACTGATCAGCAGGATAACTCGAGTAAACCTTAACGGATCGGTATGAAAATTTACAAGTATTAATATTTTTCGAAACGAACTAATGGGATTGTAAATGGGCAGAATAGCCCCACCCTTTCAGGTACCTTCCATACAAAATTACCCAGTTTTGGATAATTAATATTTCTTTCATAACTTCCAAACAGACGACCGGAGGATAGTTGAATTTGGTCAGTTTATTTATTTTGCAAAAATAGACAAACCATAAGCAAATCGAAACCTTTGCCACACCCCTTCTGGTACCTCCCATACAAATGCCCGAATTGCCCCTCATGGTTTTACATACACATCTTTTTTGTAAGTACACTGAATTCACTCAAATGTGTAAGATGTTCGCTAATGAAAACTGGTCTCAGGAATGATTTTATTGACTATATAGGTTCACCCCTTCTGGTACCTCCCATACAAAATGACCTATTTTTGGAAATTAATATTTCTTCCATAACTTCCAAACGGACACTTGAAGGGTAATGAAAATTCGTCGGTTAATTTATCTTGTGATAGGAGGCAAAACCTCAGAAAACGTAAGTATTTGGCACACCCCTCCTGTTACCTCCCATACAAATGACCGAATTTACGCTCATTGACTTACATACATATATATTTTTTAAGTGTACTGAATGAAGTCAAATTTTGCGTAAGTTGAACGGTTATGAAAATTTGAATCAGGAATGAATATGGACTATATCGGTACCTTCTGGTACCTCCCATACAAAATAACCTACATATTTCTCCCATAACTTCCAAATAGACACTTGGTGGGTAATCAAATTTGGTCAGTTAATTTATCTTATAATAAGAGGCAAAAAATCATGGCTTTGCTACCATAAAACTTATTATCCATTCTACTTCTAGGCTATTCAGTAATTTATTCATTACGCCATGTACTTCGACAATAGTACACGAGTCAGATTCTAGAGCTAATATGGACGTTTAAAATTCTCGCAAAGTATTTTGTAGAAAATATAGATAGAGCTTAAACATTCCTTTCAACACACATTCGTCGAGACCGCTGTTCAATTCCGAAACTGGACACAGCCAGTTCATATTTTTTTGTACCTTCTTTAATATGTTGTTGCTTTGATTATTCTAAGTATAGAAAGAAAATATTAAAAAGTCGGGATCTTCCCCTGAATTACTTCAATACTCTGGAATCGGGATTTTCGCGAGAAGTCGGGAAATCCCGCCTAATCCCGACCATCTGGCAAGCCTATGTAAGGCCCCTTTTCAAAGGACCTCAATGTTGCTGATAACTTAATTATGGCTGAAACATATGTCCTGAGTTCACTTCTCATTTTAGGAACTATTTCTATAGGAACTATTACATATTTAAATATTGTCTTATTAACCCTTTCAGCCCCAACGGTGCTTGTGGGCAACTTCATAAGTTTGACGACTAACGGTCAGCTTTGTTTTTGTTCGTGTAACCATATCGATATCGAAAGCTACAAGTGTTCACTTTAAGTTGAGTTAAACAACATCTAATTTGATTGTCAATTAGCAAAGTTATTTTCATTAGTACGCGCGTGTGTCAAGACAAATATAGTTGCGAATTTGGAAAGAGGTTTTTATAAATGTGACTTTCTTTTAAAATTATAACTAAAAATTAAAATATGTTTATTGAATCTTTTTTAGTAAATATCAAGTAAAATATTTGTAGAAGTTAACTCTAAGAATTGCAAACAAACAACAGGTGAGTAATTTTCAAAGTTGTCAAGTTGCTTGTGAGCAACTTTGGGCAATTATGGTAATTAATTTACATACTTTTAGACATGAGACCCCAAGAGAAGGGCTTGACAAACATAGATATTGAAAGAATTTTGAACTTCGATTGGGATGTTTCCAGTGACGAGGAAAGCGGCAATGATGTAGAAGACGTATCTGCAGTGCTGGAGAGGAATTTGGAAGGGATCGTAGAAAGAGGAGAAAGCATAGAGATCGGCCTTCTTTACAACATACTGGCGGATGAGTTTGAGCAAGAATATTCTGGTGCTGTTAATATGTGCTTTGAAAAGATTGATCCGAAATCTCTCAAATGGAGATCAAGGCCATATATAGGCCCAGAGACTTTTTTGAAGGACGATAATATCCTGGAAGTAGCTGAAGTTTTGGCATCAGTTGAATATTTCGAAAAAAATGTTGATACTCGTTGTATTGATTTGATCACACAGCAAACTAATTTATGTGGACTACAGGAACTCGACATTGAGCTGAAGGAAATGGGCATATTTGCAACTGGTACTATACGGTAAAATCGGATAAGCAGTTGCCAGTTGCTTTCAGATGCTGAACTCAAAAAAGGGGAAGAGGAGCTTTTGACAGGAGATGTGAAGCTATTTATAATCTAGTATGTCTAAATTGGTTTGACAACAAATTAGTTTTGCTAGCATCTTCGTGTATAGACAACCAACCTGTTGATGTTTGTAAGCGTTGGAGACCGAAGAAAAAGGTCGACATTGATCTTCCAAGATCTGCTATTGTTGTTTCCTATAATAAAGGCATGGGAGGGGTTGACCTGGCTGATATGCTCATGGAGCTGTACAAGGTTAACCACCGCTCAAGAAAATGGTACATAAGAATTCTATTGGTTCCTAGGAACATCCGTTACAAATGCCTTGTTGCTTTATAGAAAACATTAATACAATTTTAACTGGAAATTGCTAATGCACTTTTCCAATATAGTTCCGTTTCTGAAGATTCCATCCAAAGAAAAAGAGGTCTACCATCGAATATGGAAAAAATAATTCAATATTTTCCGATGGTATCTCTCCCTCGAGCAGTGTGTCTTCGCAAAGCACCAAAAAGGTATAGGTTCCAACCGAACCCTCCAGATGCAAAGCGGTATGATAAAGTGGATCATTGGGTAGTATTTGGCGAAAAAGGTCGCTGCCGATTGTGCAAAACAGGAACTCCAATGTCCAAATGTCTAAAATGTAAAGTCCATCTTTGCTGTATTAATAACAAAAATTGTTTTTTGTCCTTTCATACTTAACTTTTAAAATAATTCAATAAAACTTAATACGACTATAATTACAAAACAAAATTTTTTTATATACCACAATTGCCCAACGTTGCTCACAAGCAACTTTCTCTACTGCCCAAACGAATGGACCTGGCGACTTAAATGACTACAAAATGATTAAAAGTAAAACAACATTTTTAGGGATACAGATAAAAAGTTGGGGTCGAAAGGGTTAAGACTTAAGTAGTTCTCGAATCTAAAAAAAGTTGGAAGGTCGGCTAACAGGTAACCTTAAATTTTGATTTTAACACCGATGTACATACTTGTTATTTGGCAAGTTCAAGATATCGGATCATTGTCGAAGTATTTTCCTTTCCAGTATAAGATTATTCTTGCTTTCCTAATCGCTTGAATTTGATTCGGGCACAAAAATATTTTTTCATGAAACACAATAAAAATCAAAATAATAAAAATTTCTTTCATGTTATCCATTACCAGTCGACGTCGTCTCATGGTAGTTCCAGAATACCGAAATAGCATTGATGTGACGACAATGTTGAAACGAAGTGATGTTGACATAATAACGATGACGATGTCGACGACGACTACTGGAATAGGGGTGAATACTTTTTGTACCGAATATTTCCTGGGAAATTTATTTTGACATGAAACGAATTAGTGGAATCACGAGGCAAAAATGTCACTTAAAAATAAGTACAAAACGGAGATAAAAACAAAAATTCTCTTTATGTTAAAAAAGGATCAGCTATGATTTTGATTCAAAGGGATTTTTAATGTACAATTGACTCCCAACAAAACCCCATTTATCGTTTTTCTTGCTAAGTTAGGTGAACTCATTCAGGCGAGGTGTGCAAGGTTGCGTGTGGATATGTGAAAACGACCACTGGCTCCGAAAATTTTGAACCCGCTGCCATTTCGCACCATTGCATTTTCGGACATGGTCCTAGTAGACTTTTCTCCAATAAATGAGCCAAGGAATACGCTGGAAAAATTAGTCCGGTACTTTTTGAATCACCCTGTATATGATAAATTGATCAAATGTGTGGTGGTCTGCTTTAACGTACTTCACAACGCATCAAATATATCAATATCTATAAGAGACATGGTAAGTCCAAACATGCTTTTACAGGTCTTCACTTCACCTACTCAACGTCTCATTACTAGTTCATCTGCCTACGAATATTCAGCGGCGATAAACTGATTTTAACACAAAATCTAACTTTGACTCTTTGCGCCAAACAATCGATGCGTAATTTCACTTATACTAGAGCTCGGTTTCCAACATCGCTACTACTTTTTTTTGACGAAATACTCTTGAATATTATATAAGGAAAACCTTAAAGCTTGTTTATGCTGGCGCAAGAAGATCTGATTTTGGTTCAATATCGAATAATAATGATCGTTTATACTAGTGTTACAGGATTTTGTTAAATTTGGCCAAAATATAACTTGGTACAACAAGTTTAAAATAGGCCAAAGAAGAACTTGTGTGTATTACGTTCACTTGTGTTCTTCGTTAATGCTTTCTTTGCACTGGTGTGCTAAGCTTCTTGATTCTATCGTAGATCTATAAACACTTAAGGTTTGTGATGAATTTGGAGGAGTCACAGCAAAGGGTGCTGATGATGATAGTTTGGAAACTATCGTAATAGCTATCCGCTCTGAAAGCTGTCAGCATAATACATTTCAGAAAAATCTTGTAAAAACAAACTCCATTGGCAGTAATAACCAATATTATGATCTTCAAACGAACTATGAATAGTCATAATTCATCGGATCAATAAAACAAAACAAGAAAAATACAAACACGGGAGGTACGTTTTGTTGGCGCATACGCCAAAACAAATTCTATGCAATTTTGTCCGAAGGACAATTACATAGACAAGAACTTGTGTGTATTTTGTTGACGTGAGGTCTTCGTCGATGCTTTTTTCGCATAGTTGTGTTAAGCTTCTCGATTCTATCGTAGAACTATTAACACTTAAGGCTTGTGATGAAAGTGGAGGAGTCACAGCAAAGGGTGCTGATGATGATAGTTTGTCAACTATCGAAATACCTATCCGCCCTGCCAGCTATCAACATAATACATTTCACACAAATTTTGTGAAAACAAACTCTATTGTAATTTTTTGCCAATAGTAAATGATCTTCGAACGAAATATGAAACAATAGTCATAATTCATCAGATCAAGAAAACAAAACAATAAAAATTTCTATATTGTTTAGACTTTTTAGAAAGACATAATGTTACAGAATTTAGGCGGTACCAGATAGGGCGTGGCTAGACTTCCTGTTTTTTTTTCTCCAAAACTGTATCCTGCTACAACTTTACTAACTAAAAAATTTGGGTACGATATCGTTGATTTTATTGATATTATTGCTTCATCTCTAAAGTTGGCGGAAAGGTACATTTGTATGGGAGGTACCAGAAGGGGCGTGGCTAGACTTCCAATTTTTTTTGTTCGAAAACTTTTTTCTGTTATAACGTTACTAAATACAGAATTTAGGCACGATCCCGTTGGGTGTATTGATATTATTACTCGATTTTTAAAGTGGGCGGAATGATGTATTTGTATTGGAAGTACCAGAAGTGGCGGGGCCATGTAGCCCATTTGCAATACCGTAAGTATTTCTGGGGAAATATTAACTCGTGCAAAATTTTAAAACATTTGGTTGCATCTTCCGAAAGTTATCGTGCGCAGCAGCCGGACAGACAGACGGACGTGGCTCAAACGATTTAAAAAGTCATGAATCGAATTTGTTTCAAAGAAATATAGGGTCTCCTTCTATGTGTTACACTTTTGGGTCGTATCAACTTATATATATCCTCCTACCCGTTGGGTGAGGGTATAAAAATGTTGAAGTTTTTGCAAGAAGAACTGGTGCTGAATTTGCTCTACTTAATTACTAATTTTACGCACACTGCTTTCTGGAAGAATAATAAAAACAAGAACTTTTGACAAACGGTAGAAACATATAACTTATATATATCAAATTAATAGTTGTATTATTATAATATTATATTATATGCCAATTACTATGCATAAAATTATTCTCCACGGATATAATGCTATTAAATATTTTAACATACCAATAGGGTTTTTGACCGAAGATGCACTCGAGCCTCGAAATAAAGAATTTCGAGTGTCGGTTAGAAACGGTAAAAACTCAGGAGAGTTATGTACTAAAGATATATTTTATCATATGTTTTTATCCTCAGAGTACTTTATTTCAGCTGAGAGAAGGCTATTAGGTAAAATAAAAACAAAATCATGATACCGATATGACTAAAATTTTGGAGTCAAAGGAAAATTACAGTGGCGATCGTGACATAATCGAAGAAATATATATAAATATATTTATTTCTAGGGAATCGTCATCAAATAAATCTGATAGCGTCTGAAGGTTCTTTATGGTTATTTTAATTTGTATTGATATAGCTAAGTGTCGGAAAAATATGTTGCTCTCTTTTTTCACTCCCAACGTGTGTGCGATAAAGATGATACAACTCATAAGGGCAAGACCACCGTCAGTAACGTCACGCTCGTATACATATTTTCATCAATATCTTTACATAATACAATTATTTCTCCCAACTTGAGAAAGTACTCGTCATAACTGTTGTTTCATACGCAGACAATTTTGCTGTATCTCGTTTTGATGTGAAGTTATGACCATCTTAAGCCGTCAGTAACGTCACCGGATTTTGGAAGTGTGTTTTGAGGTTACTGAACGTTTGTGTAAAAATTAGCGAATTTAAAAGAGTTTATTTTTATTATTGCCCACTATTTAAAAAAGGAAGGATGAAAGATGATTTTAATCCAAAAGGTGGGCTTAATATTTTATGTTTTAAACACCTAAATGACATAAAAGCAGTGTCAGTAACGTGACGCAAAATGTTAGTAACGTCACACGTACGAATTTTGTTAGGATTTTCGGGTCTTTTATTTCTTGAATTAATAGAGGGACCCTAAATGACCAAAAAATTTCTTCCTAAATGGTGATAAAAATTTTCTGTCAGTATTTTGAGCTAAAGCCAGGACACTGTAAAATACACTTTTTTGCGATTGCGAAAATTGTAACCGTATCCAAAATGGTGTTAATTTTGTTAAACTTTTCTTCAGCAACTTTCGCAACTAATATTTGCGATTGGGTATGTTGGAACGCCTTAACGAATTCCCGTGTACTGTTTACTATGCAGTAACGAGATCTAATTTGATTGCGTACAACACACTTTACTGTGGCTGCGATTCAGTCTACGCACTCTTTTCCGTGCGACGCACAGTGGGGTATTTGGTAGCAAAACTGTCGATTAATTCGCAGACCCCTCAAACTGATAATTTTTTGTTAGCAAATCTCAAAATAAGCCAAAAATATTAAAAAAAAATTATCGATAACTCGCATAGTTATCTAGATTTCGGGGGTTGAAGTTTTAAAACATCGATAACTTTTTACGGTTTTATTTTTTTAGAGCACATTAAAAAAATAATAAAGTGTGATGAATTCACTATTTCTTCCTCTTTTCTGTTAGCCCTCAATTTTTTCATTGCTTCGACGTTTTTATACCATCACCCTTAGGGATGAGGGTATATATCATTTGATACGACCCAAAAGTGTATCACCTAGAAGGAGTCACATTATACCCTAGGTTTCTTTGAACCAAATTCGATTCATGACTTTTTAAGTCGTTTGAGCCATGTCCGTCTGTCTGGCTGGTGCGCACGATAACATTCGAAAGACGCAACCAAAAGTTTTGAAATTTTGCACGAGTTAATATTTCCCTAAAACTACTTACGTTATTGGTACCTCCCATACAAATACATCATTCCGCCCACTTTAGAAATTGAGTAATAATATCAATACAACCAACGGGATCGTTCCCAAATTCTGTACTCAGTAAAGCTATAATAGGAAAATTGGAAGTCTAGCCACGCCCATTCTGGTACCTCCCATACAAATGTACCACTCCGCCCACTTTAGAGATGGAGTTATAATATTAGTACACTCTACACGAATGTAACCAAATTCTGTATTCGGTTAAGCTATAACAGGACAAAGTTTTGGAGGAAAAAAACTGGAAGTATAGCTGCGCCCCTTCTAGTACCTCCCATACAAATGTACCACTCCGCCTACTTTGGAAATCGAGTAATAATATCAATATAACAGAAAATTTTATGTTTTACTGAGGGTAAGGGTATATGTAAGTCGGATGCCTGACTGAAACTTTCTTACTGGTTTTCGTATCAAATGATATATACCCTCATCCCTAAGGGTGATGGTATAAAAAGATAAAAAAACTAAAAAAAAAAAAATCGTCAGTAACGTCACGCAATCTTCCTTTGCAAAAATACCCTGCAATATGCAAATAATGCTTTCTTAAAGCATTGATTATGAAAGTACCTTAAAAATGCTCAAAAAAAATCTGCACATCCAACCTCTTTTCTAATTAGTTAATGCTTAAAAAAACATTTTATAAAAATTTGTCAGTAACGTAACCATTTATTTGCGACTGATTACTTAAAGCCCTAATTGGTCCAAAAGCCAAGCTTTGTACACAAATTTGCTTGGTAATCAATAGTTTGATTTATATCCTATCCAAAAATGTAATCATTTGCCTAAAGTATAAAAAAATAACAACAAAATTTACCTTTTTTGCCGACATTGGTATATTTTCCAACAACACCTTACAAGTGCTACTTATAAAAATATGTAAAATGTCAAAGCAGACACAAATTTTGCACTGGCATACAGTGCTGCCAGATTCTATACATATTTGACATTTGAAATGGTAAAAAGTTTTGGACCTTATGACAGAAAAAAAGCTATGTGGTCTAATTTTTCTTGGCCTTGCCGATATGTGTTTTCGATTGATACTACCACCGTTGACGCACAGAGATAAGAGCACAGAGAAACGAAAATACCCAAACACGGAATAACATACAAATGGAAAAAACACATACATACATACGCAATCGAAATCAATGTGCGTGCTATTGTTAACTTGTTTCTCTTTTGATCTATCGTTGTTGCTTTTTCGTACTGTTTTAACTTTTGTCGATGGTATGTGAAAAATCACAACTGTGACTGGATTGATAAAATGTTATTATTTTTGGTTATTTGAAACATTACGTAAACCCATTAAAAAATATTTTTTATAAAGGAGATGCGAAGTTCTATTTGCAATACGTCTCATGCTCTCATCTATACTTCGCTCTTTTATTCTTCTCTCTACCCATCTATTAGTGCC
The DNA here is from genome assembly GCA_964034835.1 of Muscina levida. Lineage (NCBI taxonomy): Eukaryota > Metazoa > Arthropoda > Insecta > Diptera > Muscidae > Muscina > Muscina levida. Next base: position 99,773,337 of record OZ035883.1, on the reverse strand, counting down.
GCTCTTTTATATGTGTACATCAGCTTTGAGTGCTCAGCAAAAAATTGTAAATAAGAGTTTTGTTATGTGTTAACTCTGTGTACGGAGCATCTCCGATCAATTAACTCTTGTGTTTTGCGTTCGTAAATATTCAGAAATTTATGCTAGTTGTTTAGTTGTGCACCCTAGTCATGTATTGATATATTAGTTTTAAGATCACCCCTATTACATTTATAACGAAGAATGAAAAGAAGAAAAGAATGAAAGAAAGCTTTTGTTGTCTTTTATGTTTACTGACAATTACGATTATTACCAGCGAACCACCCGAAGGTAATACCCACAAAATAAAACCCGATTTAATACAAAAACCAAAATATACTATATATTTTTCCCTTCGTTTGAAATACTTTTATTCTTCCCCGCCGTAACATTTCTGGTCCTTCGTAACGGATTTATGTGCCGCCCGTAAACAAGAATAATTGTATCCAAACTTTTCTTGCAGACCTATTACTCGCAGTCAACCCGAAGATATTTACATCCCCTTAAATCCCACAAATTATCGGAAAATCAAGTGTTGTTGTGTTTGCTAATAACTTCGCCGGTAGTTCATTTGGTTGTCATTCCCCGCACTACCGTGTTTAATGCCCCCTTAACAATCAAAGCAACGACGGGCTTTGTAGACGCTCTCTACGTTTGTTTACCTCCCCGTACCGCACTACCGTTTTTGATTTCCCTTATAAGATCAAACCGTGTTTCGTCTGTCGACGATCTTTAGTAATGCAAATAAACGTAAAGATTCTTTACGTTTATTTGCATCCCCATTCCCCATTGGTCGCCAGCCAATGAAGAGAAGAACCTCTTGCCTTAATACGTCTAAAGCGGCGAAGCCTGTCCGGCCCGGTCATTTTAAGGACATTGGGGACCTGATAGCGACCGGTAGAGATTTCGCTTTAACTACAACCGACCAGTGGAATGAATAGCAAGGTCCGTTCCACAGGTTTTAGGGCCATGGCCCCCCGTTCCGCTAAAAAACATTGTCAGCCCCCACTAGACCTTAGCCATATAATTTAACCTATTTCCAGTACCGAAACTGTAGGGGTTTGTGTGGAATTATCTGGAAGCTACGTCTTTAAATAAATTCCACCCTGTATGGAACCTGCTATTTAAAGCCCCTAGATTCTGATCCGATGGTACGCTTGGTTGTAGATAAAACAATCTCCGTAGGATTATTTTAGCCCTAACACGAAGATTTTATTCGTGCCCCGTTAGCTTTTGGTAAGCAAATGCGTCCATCCTGCAACATTGAGTCGGTTTAGTACTGATGTTCGTGTGTCACCTCCGACACCCCGTATATAGCCGTAGAAACCTCTAATTTTGTAATTTTCTTTCATTCTTTCCATGTACTTATGGCCCGAGTGTAGATAAGATGATGGCTCCACCTGTATTTACTCGATGTGACCTGCAGCAATGGGGATAAGTCCTTTAGTCCTCCCTTCATTCTGCGTGTGTGGGCCCAAATAAAGTTCCTATATTGCGGTATGTTAAGCTGTGCACCCTAGTTATGTATTGATAGACTACTTTTAAGATTACCCCTATTACATTTATAACGCAAAATGAAAAGAAGAATAGGATAAAAGAAAGCTTTTGTCGTCTTTTATGTTTACTGACAATTACGATTATTACCAGAAAACCACCCGAAGCTAATACCCACAAAATAAAACCCGATTCAATACATAAACCAAAATTTACTTGCGTTTTATTTTTCCCTTCATTTGAAATACTTTTATTCTTCCCCGCCGTAACATTTTTGGTCCTTCGTACCGGATTTATGAGCCGCCCGTAAACAAGAATAATTGTATCCAAACTTTCTTGCAGACCTATTACTCGCAGTCAACCCGAAGATATTTCCAACCCCCGATATCCAACAAATACCGTGTTTATTGCCCCCTTAACAATCACTATGACCCAAAATAAAACTTTTTGAAAAACACCCGAACGTGACTATATAGGTTCGGTAGTACAACTGGAGCTGAGTAAAACCCTAGCTCAGTTTTTGAAATCCCTTGGATCCCTTGAAAAAAGGTGACATCAGTTTTTGGCCAACAGTGTGTACAGTTTTTAACCTAGCTCTTTCTCTTTTTAAGCAAAGTTGTAGCTAATAGTCCGCTTAAGAAATTGATATAATAAAATTTCCCAAAAAAATTAGACATCCCTCGTTTATTTTCAAAAAACTTCGAAAAAAAATTCTAATTTTTTCACTATTTTAAATATATAAGTCGTAGAGAGTACAGATTTTTTGCATTCTTTATTCAGTGAAATTGTAGTTTAGGTAACACCGAAAATCTTCTCTGAACAAACCCATGCAATCTGAGCAAGTCTAGGGATATTAAATGGCTCTCAAAACACACTATCTACTTAAAACATATCAGTTTTTTAGGAGTAATGGGCCATTGTGCAAAGTTTTTACTTGCTATCTTACCAAAAACGTACTTATTGCATAACTGAACAACTTTTAAAAACAACAAATATGTTCGGAATACTCCACCCCTTTAATTGTTCACAAAGAGCATTAGGGTGTTCCTTGAATGGCATTTTTTCGAATTTCGTTTAAAATATGTATTAATTACGATGTTGGTCATCTAGCTTCACCTAACATTTCGGCTGAAGCGCAGAACAAGGGGCGGGAGCCCGATTAAAAAAAAAATATGCCATTGTCTTCGTCTTAGTCCCCAAACATCGGAATGGTAGGTCAAAGTTGGCGCTCAGGCCCATGGGGCCCGGGGGGTCAAAAAAGGAGCCCCTTTCGGTTCTATGATGACCCCCCATACTTCGAGACGAATCCAACGATGTTATTTTTAAGTTCCTACGGGCCTCCTGGACCGAGTTAGAGCCATTTAAATTTCCGGGATATAACAAAAAAAAAATTATTTTAAAAAAAATTGCGTAATCAAGTAATGGTAAAACATGATGTAGTTGATGAAAAATGGAATCGCTTTGCAAGTAATGAAAAGGTTTGGTGTTTATTGACTACCTACGGCGTATGCGGCGGTGGGCGTGCGCATTTTTTTTTTGGTCTCCCGCCATATTCTGCACTTTTGCCTACATTTCTTTTTGCTAAAATTACGAATATATTGTGAACAATTTTGTATCGATAGTTAGGCATTAGGGTGTGCCGCAATGAGGTATAAGCAGGGGCGGACTAAGGCCTAGGCATCTTAGGCACGTGCCTAGGGCCCGCAATTTTTGGGGCCCGAAAAGTAGGTTTTAAATTTTGTAATTTGTATAATTAATTTTTATATTTATTTAACACTGATGTTACATTACATTTGTAAATATTTTTATTTTCATATAACGGGTCCGCCATCTAACGTTTTTTTCAACTAGAGCTTATTTCGTGAATGGTAACACTTAGCTCATGTCTGATTTTATTAGTTTTATCCTTCCGCTGAACGAATATGATTGTGTATACGCTTTAACAACGCTGGGAAATATTGCGACATTACTTTGAAAATCATAATAATGTTGCAGAATGTGTGCGATGAAGCTCATTTTGATCTTGGCGGGTATGTAAACAAGCTAAATTTTCACATTTGGGGCACAGAAAACCCGCACGCATACATCGAAAAGCCGATGCACCCAAAACGAGTCATTGTTTGGTGCGGATTTTGGTCCAGAGGCATAATTGGGCCATTTTTCTTCGAAAATGTGCAAGGAGTGGCCGTTACAGTCAATGGCGATCGTTATCGGGCCATGTTAAACGAATTTTTGTTCACAAAAATTAAAGAGGAGGATATTGGCAACATTTGGTTTCAGCAGGACGGCGCTACGTGCCACACAGCCGAAGTTACACTCGATGTTTTGCGCCCTGTTTTTGAAGATCGCATTATCAGCCGCAGAGTTGATGTCGTTTGGCCACCTCGGAGCTGCGATTTGACACCGTGGGATTATTATTTGTGGTGTTCCCTCAAAGATAAGTGTTACGCCGACAAGCCAGAGACAATTGACGCTTTAAAATACAATATTCGTAAAGCCATTGGTGAAATACAGCTGCACACAAAAATTGGACCGATCGTGTAGGCTACTGCATGGCCAGGCGAGGCAGCCACTTCAATGAAATTATTTTCCATTATTAACCGGAAGGATTGTACTTTAAAAAAAAAAAAACTTGAGAAAATATTCAGTAGTTTTTTTTAAAGCATTTTCAAAAAAAAAAAAAGTTATTTGGCGGACCCTTTATTTTGCATCTAAATATATTTCGAGCGTAATGTTTTTTGACTCCGATTATGCATCAAGAGCAGAGGTGCACAAAAATGATTTGCATTTGTATAGTTGAGCAAGAGAGAAATAATATGCAAACTGCGGCACCGGTAGTATTAACTGTTTGTCGTCTACAATGTGTGATGAATTTATTTATTTTAAATCGAAAGATTTACAACTCACAATAGCGAACGAAATAAATGAAAGACCAATTTTACTCTCTAGTTATTGATTCAACGCCTGATATATCTCACGTAGATCACACTAGTTTACAGCCATTTTGCTGCAGAGTTCTAAATAATTTTTTTCTATAGATTTCGGCCTCCTAAACACGAATATGCGATTTAAAAAATTTTCCTCTGATTAGTTTTCAAGATAAGAATTTTTTATTTTGTTTACGAATTTTTTATGAGATGCATCAGCTTATTGGAGAATAATTCGTAAACGCGTCGACTGATTTCAACAAGAGTGGTAACCAATTAAAGGTAATGAGCTCCCCTAAAACATTTCTATACAAGCTTTTAACATCGGTTGGATAGTTTTGATGGTAGAAGCATTTACCATTTAAAAAACAATTTTTTTTGTACAAAAATCACGATTTTAAATTGATAAAAAAAATTATAAAAAATATTCATCGCAAAAATAAATCAAATTTCATAAATTGAGTAGAAAGATTGGACTTCTCCGAGCAAAACAAGCCATCGCTTATAAAAAATGGGTGATAAGAGGGAGAGTTACACGTTTTTAAAGAGGACACTACAAATCGTAAATTTTTTGATTTTAATCATATTACGGTAGACTTAAAAATAAACTTTACGTTGCATGAAAAATACGATAAAAAGTGGAAATGCCACTGTATTCTGTGTTGATCATGCATCACAAAAATGCTTAAATTGTAATCCTAGCTGAACCTTTTTAGAAAATATTGATATTTTTCATTTCTGTTGACTGGACCAAAAGTCTTTTTACTTTTTAAACGATGAGAGAAAAAAACTGGACGAATGAAATAAAAACTGTTTATTTATTATAAGAGTACACAAACAGGGATTTATGCATGATCATTGAGTATTTTGACATTGCTGCAAACTGGAAATTTAAAGTTCATTTTAAGCCTACATTTTTGGAAAATATCGATATTTTCCATTTTTAAACCAGATATATATGTGCTTATATTGCAATTAATAAATATTCCACTTTTCTAATACTGAACAAATTCTTGTTAGGCGGTTACGCGGTTTAAAAATTAAAAATATAGAGATTTTTTAAAAATATAGGCTTAAATGCACTTCTTTGTATTCACTTTATATATATATGACTTGTTTTCCTCGGGAGAGTACAATCTATATACTCAATTTATGAAATTGGATTTATTTTTGCGATTAATATTTTTTATAAATTTTTTTTATCAATTTAAATCAGTGATTTTTGCACAAAAAAATTAGTTTTTTAAACTTTAATTGCTCCTACCATCAGAACTACCCAACCGATGTTAAAAGCTTGTATAGAAATGTTTTAGGGGAGCACATTACCTTTAATTGGGGACGATTCTTGTCCAAATCGTTGGATGCGTTTACGAATTATTCTCCAATAAGCTGATGCATCTCACAAAAAATTTGCAAAATAATTCAAAAATTCTTATCTTGAAAACTAATCAGAGGAAAAATTTTTAAATCTCATATTCGTGTTTAGGAGGCCGAAATCTGCAGCTGACAAAAAATAAAGATTTGTAAACTGGTGTCAGCTGACCGTCGCGACGCACACATATGTTATGATAATGCGTTTAATATGACAGATGAATATAAGGGACTCCAATCCAGAATAAAACAACATATTTTTCTGTCCATTTTATACCATGCGCAAATCATTCACTAAATTTAATTGGAAACCCTCTTGCCGAAATTCTGAGAATTTATTTAACCCTTCCAATAAGCACTGCCAGTGGTGAAAGTTCTAAGTAATGGCCAGAATTAAAAATTTTGTAAGATCCACATTAGGCCAAAAAAAATTAAATAGTTTATCATTGCTTTATATTGAAAAAGAGTTATAAAATAACTATATTAATTATGACAAGCTTATTGACGAGTTTGCAGAATTAAAAGTAAGAAAAAAGGCAATATACTAATCAATCTGAGTACATTTGTTTAAATATGTATTATTGTTTTTTTCAATAAGTTATGTTTAAGTTTGTTTGCTTTAATAAATTGTGTTTGTTTAGTTTTTGCACATGTATATGATTTTTTTAAAATTTTTTTCTTTAGAACCAAACTACCAAACGCAAAGTATGTACGTGTCATGACCGGCTTTAGCCTTAGTCCGCCACTGGGTATAAGTTCGAATTTGTTTTCAAATCAGTTGATTGCCGCTGAGTATTTTTCTTTTGTATACAGGATAAGCAATAATAAGCCGTTCAATAGCTGAAGTGAAGACCAAAAAGGCGTATGCGTATACTTTTGCCATATCTCTTATAGGCGCCGAGATATTTGATGTAGAAATTGGGGTATTTTTGAAAAATATTATTAAAAATTTTGAAATTGGATTCCGAAGTAGTTTATTATGGGCAACTGTATATTTCTTTTTTAAGTTAATCAAGTTAAAATCTATATGTACAAATAGTTTATGTGAATATTATCAATATCTCTATCAATTCTCGAGATATTAGACGTTAAAAAACGCATTTTTGTCTGCAGGCATAGCAATGTCTAATGAACTTTTGTTCCATCTGAATACCCATTGTGTCTAGTTACCAATAACGATATACATATATGATAAAAATAAAAAAAACCCTCAAAGGACCATTGGATATTAATAGTTTTGGTGACATTTGTAAGCAGACACAATGGATATTAAGGTAAAACAAACTAATTACGGCGTATGCGGCGGGGTGCGTGCATATATTGTAGTTTGCGTCATTAAACCCTGCGACTTTTTGTAGCATAGTAGGTAGTTTATCGTGCACTGTGGTGTACGTAAGGCAAAATTAAACTACACTTTTTGCCACATATATTTTCAAATTATTATTTGATTCATCAAAGCAATAGATAAAACCTAATTTCATATTCGAAAATTGTCAATTCGAAGCCTTATCATCGCGTATTTTATTTTTTCCGAATTTTTTCGCCCTTTCTTCCCATTTTTAATTAAAAATATGGCCGATCTAAAACGTTTGATTAGATGTGGCGACAGAATGATCGATTTAGAGAAGTTTCTAAGTTCTCTGCCGACAGATGAACACACGGTTTATTCCCTAAATGTCCACAGAGTGGAGTTTAATCGACTCTGGGAAACTTTCCGCTCATGTTACGAAGAAATTGGTGACAATGAGGACTCGAAGGAAGTCGCTGTGGACGTTATAAAGTCAAAACACTTGTCGTTTTATAAAACGTATGTTCGAGGTTTAACTAAGATTGATGCCTTGCTCGAGCAATTAAACACGAAAAAGAAGACATCTTCCATTACCATTAACCTTCCCCCGTGTGACACCGAAGTCTTCTCAAGTGATTACAAATCCTGGTCCACATTCAGAGATATGTTCTCTGCGCTGTATAAGAATAATGAGAATATCAGTGATATTCAATCAATGTACTATCTTATGCAGAGAATATGATATAATAAAAACGTGCCCCATTACCAATGAAGAGTTCTCGTAAAGAGTTCTCGTAAACGCCCAACTTAAGACATTATTTGGTATGTCCCCCATTAGTAATGAAACTGGCCCCGGTATAAAGAAAATGCAAACCACAATTAATGACTGCAGACATAATCTGTCCATGTTGGGGATCGACACAGAGAGCTGGGATTTGGTTTTAATATTTCTGTGCTCTACACGACTTCCCGAAGTCACTCTAGGACTTTGGGAGCAGTCTCTGTCAGACATTTCAGAACTGCCTAAGTGGTCTGAAATTAATAAATTCTTGACTTCGAGGTTCGTTACTTTAGAAGCAGTTTCGGATATCAGAGGAGCCCATATATATTCCACCCAGCAATAGTTCCCGAAATAGAACAAGGCCTGGGGTCACTGAACGACATTCGACATTCGCAAGTGGCGTCCCCGTCAGAATCAAGGGTTCTTTTAGGACCCACATAGTAAATGTCTACAATAATAAATTTAAAAGTTGTTCGAATGCTCTTGTAGACCCCGCCTCTCAAGCGGAATTAATTCCTCGCAAATTTCAGAGAAGATTGGCTTTTCCAATCGTTTCAGACCCGACTACCATAGTCGGGTTGGCTTAAATGACACAGTTGCCTCGAATAAATGAGATATGTATCAATAAATTCGTACGTGGTCGATAGTATATCCCACCGATTGCCAACTTGCGTTCCCACTAGAATAAATCAGTGGAAATTGTCTGAGATAAGAAATACTGATTTGAGTCCTTCGGAACCCGACTTGCTCTTGGGTGTCGATACTTATTCGAAAATAATGCTCTCCGGTATTCAGAAGGATGGTGATAGAGAGTGTATTGCTCAGAAAACTGTGTTTGGCTGGATTGTAACTGGGAAGGTCTCTCAATTACAAGTACAAAAGCACATTTCTGCACATGGTCGCCAGCTAATGAAGAGAAGAACCTCTTGCCTTAATAAGTCTAAAGCGGCGAAGCCTGTCCGGCCCGGACATTTTAAGGACATTGGCGACCTGAGAGCGACCGGTAGTGATCTCGCTCTATCCCCTTTTAAATACAACCGACCAGTGGAATGAATAGCAAGGTCCGTTCCACAGGTATCTGGAAGCTACGTCTTTAAATAAATTCCACCCTGTATGGAACCTGCTATTTAAAGCCCCTAGACTCTGATCCGATGGTACGCTTGGTTGTAGATAATACGATCTCCGTAGGGTTATATTAGCCCTAACACGAAGATTTTATTCGTGCCCCGTTAGCTTTTGGTAAGCAAATGCGTCCATCCTGCAACATTGAGTCGGTTTAGTACTGATGTTCGTGTGTCACCTCCGACACCCCGTATATAGCCGTAGAAACCTCTAATTTTGTAATTTTCTTTCATTCTTTCCATGTACTTATGGCCCGAGTGTAGATAAGATGATGGCTCCACCTGTATTTACTCGATGTGACCTGCAGCAATGGGGATAAGTCCTTTAGTCCTCCCTTCATTCTGCGTGTGTGGGCCCAAATAAAGTTCCTATATTGCGGTATGTTAAGCTGTGCACCCTAGTTATGTATTGATAGACTACTTTTAAGATTACCCCTATTACATTTATAACGCAAAATGAAAAGAAGAATAGGATAAAAGAAAGCTTTTGTCGTCTTTTATGTTTACTGACAATTACGATTATTACCAGAAAACCACCCGAAGCTAATACCCACAAAATAAAACCCGATTCAATACATAAACCAAAATTTACTTGCGTTTTATTTTTCCCTTCATTTGAAATACTTTTATTCTTCCCCGCCGTAACATTTTTGGTCCTTCGTACCGGATTTATGAGCCGCCCGTAAACAAGAATAATTGTATCCAAACTTTCTTGCAGACCTATTACTCGCAGTCAACCCGAAGATATTTCCAACCCCCGATATCCAACAAATACCGTGTTTATTGCCCCCTTAACAATCACTATGACACAAAATAAAACTTTTTGAAAAACACCCGAACGTGACTATATAGGTTCGGTAGTACAACTGGAGCTGAGTAAAACCCTAGCTCAGTTTTTGAAATCCCTTGGATCCCTTGAAAAAAGGTGACATCAGTTTTTGGCCAACAGTGTGTACAGTTTTTAACCTAGCTCTTTCTCTTTTTAAGCAAAGTTGTAGCTAATAGTCCGCTTAAGAAATTGATATAATAAAATTTCCCAAAAAAATTAGACATCCCTCGTTTATTTTCAAAAAACTTCGAAAAAAAATTCTAATTTTTTCACTATTTTAAATATATAAGTCGTAGAGAGTACAGATTTTTTGCATTCTTTATTCAGTGAAATTGTAGTTTAGGTAACACCGAAAATCTTCTCTGAACAAACCCATGCAATCTGAGCAAGTCTAGGGATATTAAATGGCTCTCAAAACACACTATCTACTTAAAACATATCAGTTTTTTAGGAGTAATGGGCCATTGTGCAAAGTTTTTACTTGCTATCTTACCAAAAACGTACTTATTGCATAACTGAACAACTTTTAAAAACAACAAATATGTTCGGAATACTCCACCCCTTTAATTGTTCACAAAGAGCATTAGGGTGTTCCTTGAATGGCATTTTTTCGAATTTCGTTTAAAATATGTATTAATTACGATGTTGGTCATCTAGCTTCACCTAACATTTCGGCTGAAGCGCAGAACAAGGGGCGGGAGCCCGATTAAAAAAAAAATATGCCATTGTCTTCGTCTTAGTCCCCAAACATCGGAATGGTAGGTCAAAGTTGGCGCTCAGGCCCATGGGGCCCGGGGGGTCAAAAAAGGAGCCCCTTTCGGTTCTATGATGACCCCCCATACTTCGAGACGAATCCAACGATGTTATTTTTAAGTTCCTACGGGCCTCCTGGACCGAGTTAGAGCCATTTAAATTTCCGGGATATAACAAAAAAAAAATTATTTTAAAAAAAATTGCGTAATCAAGTAATGGTAAAACATGATGTAGTTGATGAAAAATGGAATCGCTTTGCAAGTAATGAAAAGGTTTGGTGTTTATTGACTACCTACGGCGTATGCGGCGGTGGGCGTGCGCATTTTTTTTTTGGTCTCCCGCCATATTCTGCACTTTTGCCTACATTTCTTTTTGCTAAAATTACGAATATATTGTGAACAATTTTGTATCGATAGTTAGGCATTAGGGTGTGCCGCAATGAGGTATAAGCAGGGGCGGACTAAGGCCTAGGCATCTTAGGCACGTGCCTAGGGCCCGCAATTTTTGGGGCCCGAAAAGTAGGTTTTAAATTTTGTAATTTGTATAATTAATTTTTATATTTATTTAACACTGATGTTACATTACATTTGTAAATATTTTTATTTTCATATAACGGGTCCGCCATCTAACGTTTTTTTCAACTAGAGCTTATTTCGTGAATGGTAACACTTAGCTCATGTCTGATTTTATTAGTTTTATCCTTCCGCTGAACGAATATGATTGTGTATACGCTTTAACAACGCTGGGAAATATTGCGACATTACTTTGAAAATCATAATAATGTTGCAGAATGTGTGCGATGAAGCTCATTTTGATCTTGGCGGGTATGTAAACAAGCTAAATTTTCACATTTGGGGCACAGAAAACCCGCACGCATACATCGAAAAGCCGATGCACCCAAAACGAGTCATTGTTTGGTGCGGATTTTGGTCCAGAGGCATAATTGGGCCATTTTTCTTCGAAAATGTGCAAGGAGTGGCCGTTACAGTCAATGGCGATCGTTATCGGGCCATGTTAAACGAATTTTTGTTCACAAAAATTAAAGAGGAGGATATTGGCAACATTTGGTTTCAGCAGGACGGCGCTACGTGCCACACAGCCGAAGCTACACTCGATGTTTTGCGCCCTGTTTTTGAAGATCGCATTATCAGCCGCAGAGTTGATGTCGTTTGGCCACCTCGGAGCTGCGATTTGACACCGTGGGATTATTATTTGTGGTGTTCCCTCAAAGATAAGTGTTACGCCGACAAGCCAGAGACAATTGACGCTTTAAAATACAATATTCGTAAAGCCATTGGTGAAATACAGCTGCACACAAAAATTGGACCGATCGTGTAGGCTACTGCATGGCCAGCCGAGGCAGCCACTTCAATGAAATTATTTTCCATTATTAACCGGAAGGATTGTACTTTAAAAAAAAAAAAAACTTGAGAAAATATTCAGTAGTTTTTTTTAAAGCATTTTCAAAAAAAAAAAAAGTTATTTGGCGGACCCTTTATTTTGCATCTAAATATATTTCGAGCGTAATGTTTTTTGACTCCGATTATGCATCAAGAGCAGAGGTGCACAAAAATGATTTGCATTTGTATAGTTGAGCAAGAGAGAAATAATATGCAAACTGCGGCACCGGTAGTATTAACTGTTTGTCGTCTACAATGTGTGATGAATTTATTTATTTTAAATCGAAAGATTTACAACTCACAATAGCGAACGAAATAAAAGAAAGCCCAATTTTACTCTCTAGTTATTGATTCAACGCCTGATATATCTCACGTAGATCACACTAGTTTACAGCCATTTTGCTGCAGAGTTCTAAATAATTTTTTTCTATAGATTTCGGCCTCCTAAACACGAATATGCGATTTAAAAAATTTTCCTCTGATTAGTTTTCAAGATAAGAATTTTTTATTTTGTTTACGAATTTTTTATGAGATGCATCAGCTTATTGGAGAATAATTCGTAAACGCGTCGACTGATTTCAACAAGAGTGGTAACCAATTAAAGGTAATGAGCTCCCCTAAAACATTTCTATACAAGCTTTTAACATCGGTTGGATAGTTTTGATGGTAGAAGCATTTACCATTTAAAAAACAATTTTTTTTGTACAAAAATCACGATTTTAAATTGATAAAAAAAATTATAAAAAATATTCATCGCAAAAATAAATCAAATTTCATAAATTGAGTAGAAAGATTGGACTTCTCCGAGCAAAACAAGCCATCGCTTATAAAAAATGGGTGATAAGAGGGAGAGTTACACGTTTTTAAAGAGGACACTACAAATCGTAAATTTTTTGATTTTAATCATATTACGGTAGACTTAAAAATAAACTTTACGTTGCATGAAAAATACGATAAAAAGTGGAAATGCCACTGTATTCTGTGTTGATCATGCATCACAAAAATGCTTAAATTGTAATCCTAGCTGAACCTTTTTAGAAAATATTGATATTTTTCATTTCTGTTGACTGGACCAAAAGTCTTTTTACTTTTTAAACGATGAGAGAAAAAAACTGGACGAATGAAATAAAAACTGTTTATTTATTATAAGAGTACACAAACAGGGATTTATGCATGATCATTGAGTATTTTGACATTGCTGCAAACTGGAAATTTAAAGTTCATTTTAAGCCTACATTTTTGGAAAATATCGATATTTTCCATTTTTAAACCAGATATATATGTGCTTATATTGCAATTAATAAATATTCCACTTTTCTAATACTGAACAAATTCTTGTTAGGCGGTTACGCGGTTTAAAAATTAAAAATATAGAGATTTTTTAAAAATATAGGCTTAAATGCACTTCTTTGTATTCACTTTATATATATATGACTTGTTTTCCTCGGGAGAGTACAATCTATATACTCAATTTATGAAATTGGATTTATTTTTGCGATTAATATTTTTTATAAATTTTTTTTATCAATTTAAATCAGTGATTTTTGCACAAAAAAATTAGTTTTTTAAACTTTAATTGCTCCTACCATCAGAACTACCCAACCGATGTTAAAAGCTTGTATAGAAATGTTTTAGGGGAGCACATTACCTTTAATTGGGGACGATTCTTGTCCAAATCGTTGGATGCGTTTACGAATTATTCTCCAATAAGCTGATGCATCTCACAAAAAATTTGCAAAATAATTCAAAAATTCTTATCTTGAAAACTAATCAGAGGAAAAATTTTTAAATCTCATATTCGTGTTTAGGAGGCCGAAATCTGCAGCTGACAAAAAATAAAGATTTGTAAACTGGTGTCAGCTGACCGTCGCGACGCACACATATGTTATGATAATGCGTTTAATATGACAGATGAATATAAGGGACTCCAATCCAGAATAAAACAACATATTTTTCTGTCCATTTTATACCATGCGCAAATCATTCACTAAATTTAATTGGAAACCCTCTTGCCGAAATTCTGAGAATTTATTTAACCCTTCCAATAAGCACTGCCAGTGGTGAAAGTTCTAAGTAATGGCCAGAATTAAAAATTTTGTAAGATCCACATTAGGCCAAAAAAAATTAAATAGTTTATCATTGCTTTATATTGAAAAAGAGTTATAAAATAACTATATTAATTATGACAAGCTTATTGACGAGTTTGCAGAATTAAAAGTAAGAAAAAAGGCAATATACTAATCAATCTGAGTACATTTGTTTAAATATGTATTATTGTTTTTTTCAATAAGTTATGTTTAAGTTTGTTTGCTTTAATAAATTGTGTTTGTTTAGTTTTTGCACATGTATATGATTTTTTTAAAATTTTTTTCTTTAGAACCAAACTACCAAACGCAAAGTATGTACGTGTCATGACCGGCTTTAGCCTTAGTCCGCCACTGGGTATAAGTTCGAATTTGTTTTCAAATCAGTTGATTGCCGCTGAGTATTTTTCTTTTGTATACAGGATAAGCAATAATAAGCCGTTCAATAGCTGAAGTGAAGACCAAAAAGGCGTATGCGTATACTTTTGCCATATCTCTTATAGGCGCCGAGATATTTGATGTAGAAATTGGGGTATTTTTGAAAAATATTATTAAAAATTTTGAAATTGGATTCCGAAGTAGTTTATTATGGGCAACTGTATATTTCTTTTTTAAGTTAATCAAGTTAAAATCTATATGTACAAATAGTTTATGTGAATATTATCAATATCTCTATCAATTCTCGAGATATTAGACGTTAAAAAACGCATTTTTGTCTGCAGGCATAGCAATGTCTAATGAACTTTTGTTCCATCTGAATACCCATTGTGTCTAGTTACCAATAACGATATACATATATGATAAAAATAAAAAAAACCCTCAAAGGACCATTGGATATTAATAGTTTTGGTGACATTTGTAAGCAGACACAATGGATATTAAGGTAAAACAAACTAATTACGGCGTATGCGGCGGGGTGCGTGCATATATTGTAGTTTGCGTCATTAAACCCTGCGACTTTTTGTAGCATAGTAGGTAGTTTATCGTGCACTGTGGTGTACGTAAGGCAAAATTAAACTACACTTTTTGCCACATATATTTTCAAATTATTATTTGATTCATCAAAGCAATAGATAAAACCTAATTTCATATTCGAAAATTGTCATTTCGAAGCCTTATCATCGCGTATTTTATTTTTTCCGAATTTTTTCGCCCTTTCTTCCCATTTTTAATTAAAAATATGGCCGATCTAAAACGTTTGATTAGATGTGGCGACAGAATGATCGATTTAGAGAAGTTTCTAAGTTCTCTGCCGACAGATGAACACACGGTTTATTCCCTAAATGTCCACAGAGTGGAGTTTAATCGACTCTGGGAAACTTTCCGCTCATGTTACGAAGAAATTGGTGACAATGAGGACTCGAAGGAAGTCGCTGTGGACGTTATAAAGTCAAAACACTTGTCGTTTTATAAAACGTATGTTCGAGGTTTAACTAAGATTGATGCCTTGCTCGAGCAATTAAACACGAAAAAGAAGACATCTTCCATTACCATTAACCTTCCCCCGTGTGACACCGAAGTCTTCTCAAGTGATTACAAATCCTGGTCCACATTCAGAGATATGTTCTCTGCGCTGTATAAGAATAATGAGAATATCAGTGATATTCAATCAATGTACTATCTTATGCAGAGAATATGATATAATAAAAACGTGCCCCATTACCAATGAAGAGTTCTCGTAAAGAGTTCTCGTAAACGCCCAACTTAAGACATTATTTGGTATGTCCCCCATTAGTAATGAAACTGGCCCCGGTATAAAGAAAATGCAAACCACAATTAATGACTGCAGACATAATCTGTCCATGTTGGGGATCGACACAGAGAGCTGGGATTTGGTTTTAATATTTCTGTGCTCTACACGACTTCCCGAAGTCACTCTAGGACTTTGGGAGCAGTCTCTGTCAGACATTTCAGAACTGCCTAAGTGGTCTGAAATTAATAAATTCTTGACTTCGAGGTTCGTTACTTTAGAAGCAGTTTCGGATATCAGAGGAGCCCATATATATTCCACCCAGCAATAGTTCCCGAAATAGAACAAGGCCTGGGGTCACTGAACGACATTCGACATTCGCAAGTGGCGTCCCCGTCAGAATCAAGGGTTCTTTTAGGACCCACATAGTAAATGTCTACAATAATAAATTTAAAAGTTGTTCGAATGCTCTTGTAGACCCCGCCTCTCAAGCGGAATTAATTCCTCGCAAATTTCAGAGAAGATTGGCTTTTCCAATCGTTTCAGACCCGACTACCATAGTCGGGTTGGCTTAAATGACACAGTTGCCTCGAATAAATGAGATATGTATCAATAAATTCGTACGTGGTCGATAGTATATCCCACCGATTGCCAACTTGCGTTCCCACTAGAATAAATCAGTGGAAATTGTCTGAGATAAGAAATACTGATTTGAGTCCTTCGGAACCCGACTTGCTCTTGGGTGTCGATACTTATTCGAAAATAATGCTCTCCGGTATTCAGAAGGATGGTGATAGAGAGTGTATTGCTCAGAAAACTGTGTTTGGCTGGATTGTAACTGGGAAGGTCTCTCAATTACAAGTACAAAAGCACATTTCTGCACATGGTCGCCAGCTAATGAAGAGAAGAACCTCTTGCCTTAATAAGTCTAAAGCGGCGAAGCCTGTCCGGCCCGGACATTTTAAGGACATTGGCGACCTGAGAGCGACCGGTAGAGATCTCGCTCTATCCCCTTTTAAATACAACCGACCAGTGGAATGAATAGCAAGGTCCGTTCCACAGGTATCTGGAAGCTACGTCTTTAAATAAATTCCACCCTGTATGGAACCTGCTATTTAAAGCCCCTAGACTCTGATCCGATGGTACGCTTGGTTGTAGATAATACGATCTCCGTAGGGTTATATTAGCCCTAACACGAAGATTTTATTCGTGCCCCGTTAGCTTTTGGTAAGCAAATGCGTCCATCCTGCAACATTGAGTCGGTTTAGTACTGATGTTCGTGTGTCACCTCCGACACCCCCGTATACAGCCTTAGAAACCTCTAATTTTGTAATTTTCTTTCATTCTTTCCATGTACTATATGGCCCGAGTGTACGATAAGATGATGGCTCCGCCTGTATTTACTCGATGTGGCCTGCAGAAATGGCGATAAGTCCTTTAGTCCTCCCTCCAGCTCCTATATTGCAATTCTTGCAAGGGGGCCGGGATGTTTAGCTGTGCCCCTAGTTATGTATTGATAGACTACTTTTAAGATCACCAATATTACATTTATAACGCAAAATGAAAAGAATGAAAGAAAACTTTTGTTGTTATTTATGTTTACTGACAATTACGATTATTACCAGCGAACCACACGAAGGTAATACCCACAAAATAAAACCCGATTAAATACATTAACCCAAAATTTACTTGCGTTTTATTTTTCCCTACGTTTGCATTAATTATATTCTTCCCCGCCGTAACACTAGTTATTTTAAACGATAGAGTTTTGAAATAAAAATCATGGTTCGGAACCCATTTACGTGTAAAAGAAAAAATTCTAAACTTAAAAAACTTAATTTCCCTTTGCACCACATGAATGAGGTATGGTATAGCTTCTCGCGTTGTTGTGAATTAACACGCTTTCTATTTTTAGATTCACAGCTAACGGCACCTACTTGTTTATCGACGAATGCGAACGTCAATGTTTGAGAAGCTCTTGCTAGACACGCCGATTGACTCGACACTCAATACTGCGAAGTTGCTGTCAACAACATTCGAGGGGAGCCGACAATGAAAGAACAATTTTTTTTTTAAGAAGCCAGGGTTGAACCTGCGATCTTCCGCATGGTAGTTGCGTGTTCTTACCAGTATGCCACGGCCGATCCCAAAAGAAAAAAATTCACTGATTAAAAAACATCAGAAATAATCTTAATATGGATGTATTTTTTATACTTTACACTTGATTATCAGGCTTCCGGGAACCATAAAAGGGATTTTCCAATATTATAGATCCAATGTTTGCCTCACGAAGTAGTGGTTTAGCAATCAAATTTCTTCGCCTCCAAAAAAACTGAAAAAAAATTTAGAAACAATTAGCACATTTTAAAATTTTTATTGATGTTTATTCTAATGGAGAATTTTTTTGTAAAAACAGGTGGCAACATTAGCAACATGCCTCTTCGGCTGCAATAATACCCTATTCTATTTTATTATCACCTTATTCATATTTTAATATTCTACGTATACTTGGGATTCAACATGTCCTTGAAAGTGAATTTTTGCACTCTCATTTGGATTTCTTTCATGAATGCTGCAGCGACGAGTCAAATGACTATGGTGAAAGAAATTCTAACACAAAGCAATTCTGACGTTAGAAAAGCGTTACGAAGGAAAAAAATGCCTACTGTGCTTGCTGACTGCTGCTGGAATATTTTAGGAGACTGCAAGGATATTCAGCATATAAATAAATTACATTATTATCTAATAGAAAATACATATTTGCTCTTCTTATTTTGCATGTTTTAAGCTCTACTTGTATTGGTTATTGTATTTAGAAAAGATTCTGTTGGATCAAAAAAAGTTTTCATTACGATTATTCAAAATGTATTTTAATGCAAAAGAAAAAAAGAAAGGACAACAAATTGAAATTCAAATTACTAAAAAACTGGCGAAGGAAATCTGAAAACATATTTAAAATCATTATAACCATAGGAATCACAATACAGATACCCAGAAAATTTAAAAATGTATTTTTTGTAGAACAGTGTATTCAATACAATTTAAACAATATACAGGTTTCTAAATGTCAGCTAGATATAAATGTTTCCAACAGAAATGCAAAAGGGTCTAACTACAAAAAAGTTTGAAGCTGAGTTTGCAATGATACACTGCATATTTAACAAAGTAGTATTTTTGTGGGTAAAATTTTAAACACACTGAAATGTTTACTGTTGTGGGTTATAGTTTTTATATCAAATGTACAAATTGCCAGTGTCGGAGTAAAATATAGAAAATAGTAATGAAAAATTTGATAATTTTTTTTGCAAATAATAATCGAATGTTGGCAAAAAATATTGTGGAATAGGAAAACTTTTTTGAAAGAATTTCCAGACAAATGGAGGAGGCTTGTACTACAATGAACACCAATAATTCTGTTATCGCAGACAGCAGTATAGAAATGTCGATGAAACAAATATGGGTGTTCTAAAAAAATATATTTAAAGATGATTTTAAATCATACTAACAACTATAAGACCCTTACAAAGAAGAGTGCAAAGCACGAAAAAAACATAAACCTGTTTATATCAAGTAATGAATAGTGCAATTTTTCTGTTTCATTCAAATCTATCTACATATCCCATGTTGAATATGGCTGCAACAATTAAAAAATCTATTTATCTATTCGCGTTCTTGTTCAATAAATAAACAAAACATAAGAAAAGCTTTTCAGCAAGCACCGATTTCGATATTGGACATAATGCCTAAAGTTAAAACGGGCTTGCAGAAGAGTATACTGACTTTCGAGCTGATAGTGACTGCAGCAGATCGCAGATTTCATGTGAAGCAGCATTTGGAAACCTGCTAACATATTCAACTTAATCAAAGAAGTGAAAATAAGCAGAATGGGCAATAATTAATCGCAGTTGACGCCGTTGTTGTTGCCGTTATCAATTTGCCTTGATAAACCTACCCTTATAACTTACCCTCCGCTTTGAGGATATAAGCTTGTATAACAAATTTCAGCTCGAAAGCTTTAAAAATAAAGTTGTAATCATAGGGGTCAACAGATAACAAGACACCCCCAAAAATGGAGGAGTTTGTATGTGAGGTGGGGGTTGTTTTTGACCGATCCAAAGATCTTAAAATACGGCTGTAATCGGGGGACAGACAGACTGACACCCCCCAAAAGGGAGAGTTTTGTATGAGAGGTGGGAGTAGTTTTTGCCCAATTTTACTCATCTTATAACTTTACATTCGCTTAGAGGAGAGAAGCTAGCATACCGAATATCAGCTCAATAGCTCTTAAACTACAGCTGTAATCGCAGAAACACCCTCCAAAAGGGTAGTTTGACCGGCAGGTGGAAGTAAATTTTGACCGATCGGGCTCATCTTTGAACTCTTAAACTACGCTGTAATCGCAGGGACAGTCTCCAAAATGGGGGTAGTTTTTGACCGATAGGGCTCATCTTAGAACTTAACCTCCGCTTTGAGGATACATAGTTGTATTCCAAATTTCTCTTTAGCTACGACTGTAATCCCAGGGACAGACTGACGGACGGATATTAATATTAATTCACTCCGTTCGATCACGTGGTGGATGAATGTAATGTTAAGAATAAATCCAGTTACAACAGATAAAGCAGATAAAATGTTGTTATTTGACACAAGTTAGGGAAAAAGATAGAGCAAAACCCCATTTAATTATACCATCACCCTTAGGGATGAGGGTATATATCATTTGATACGACCCAAAAGTGTAACACATAGAAGGAGTCACTTTAGACCCTAGGTTTCTTTGAACCAAATTCGATTCATGACTTTTTAAGTCGTTTGAGCCATGTCCGTCTGTCTGTCTGTCCGGCTGGTTCGCACGATAACTTTCGAAACCAAATGTTTTCAAATTTTGCACGAGTTATTATTTTCTCAAAACTACTTACGGTATTGTAAATGAGCTACATGGCCCCGCCCCTTCTGGTACCTCCCATACAAATACATCATTCCGCCCACTTTAGAAATCGAGTAATAATATCAATACACCCAACGGGATCGTACCCAAAATCTGTATTTGGTAAAGCTATAACAGGATAAAGATTTGGAAAAAATGTTGAAAGCCTAGCCACGCCTCTTCTGGTACCTCCCATACAAATGTACCACTCCGCCCACTTTAGAAATCGAGTAATTATATCAATATAATAAAAAATTATTTGTTTTACTGAAACTTTCTAACTGGTTTTAATTACAAATCGGTTAATTTCAATGACTCAAGGCTTAAACAATATCTTATAGTGGGTGATGGTATTTATCAGTCAGTTTATCTGACTGAACTTTCTGTACTGGTTTGTAAGTACACTGAATTCAGTCAAACTTTTCGTTGTACCTATGCAAATTTGAGTCAGGAATGAATAAGGACTGTATCGGTTCACCCTTTTGGTACCCCCTATCAAAATTACATATTTTTGAAAAATTAATATTTCTCACATAAATTCCAAACCGGCACCTACACCTCCTACACAAATAAGTAAAGTTTTGTACGATTTTGCACCACAAGCAGGGGAAAAATTATACATAAGTAATTTTATTTTAATTAAAAATCTATTAATTTCAATAACTCAGAAATCGAGTAATAATATCAATACACCCAACGGGATCGTACCCAAAATCTGTATTTAGTAAAGCTATAACAGGATAAAGTTTTGGAAAAAATGTTGAAAGCCTAGCCACGCCTCTTCTGGTACCTCCATACAAATGTACCACTCCGCCCACTTTAGAAATCGAGTAATTATATCAATATAATAAAAAATTATTTGTTTTACTGAAACTTTCTAACTGGTTTTAATTACAAATCGGTTAGTTTCAATGACTCAAGACTTAAACAATATCTTATATTGGGTGATGGTATTTATCAGTCAGTTTACCTGACTGAAATTTCTGTGCTGGTTTTTTAACATAATTTTATGAAATATTAATATTAAAAAACTTTTATCAACTTCATATTAAACTAGTAAGGTAGTTATCTTCGGCTATGCCGACGCTCAGATACCCATCAACATTTGTAAAAATGGTGGTAAAACTGGTTATTTGCACTACAGGGGAGTTGGTGAGAAGTGGACGTTACTTTCAGCTTCACACATCCATTTTGTCAGTAATTTTATATCGATTTTATTCGATTTACCGATAAGTTAATGAGTTGGTGAGTTTTAGCTTATTTTTATGAATTTTGTAACTCCCTAAAAATGGGAAGTTGTGTGGGATGTGGGAGTAGTTTAAATCCGACCATGCTTATCTTAGAACTTCTAGACAGAAGCTTACATACCAAATTTCAGCCCGAAAGCTCATAAACTATAGGGACATACAGACGGACACCCCCAAAAAGGGGGAGTTTGTTTGGATGGATGCTAATCTTACAACGTAAGCTCCTGTTATAGGATTAATGCGTGCATATACAATTTCAGCTCAATATTTTCTAACCTACGGCTATAATCGCGGGGGCAGTTACGTGGACACCCCAAAAAAGGGGATTTGTATGGGAGGTGGAAGTAGTTTTTGACCGGCATTGCTTATCTTAGAAAGTAGCCTCCGCTTAGATATTGAATCTTGCGTACAAAACGTCAGCTATATACCTCTTTAAATACGGCTGCAATCGCAGGGACAAACCCAAAAAAGGGAGAGTTTGTATGGGAGGTGAGAGTAGTTTTTGACCGATCGGTCTCATTTTAATACTCAACCTCCACTTAGAGCAGAAAAACTTTCATACAATATTTCAGCTTGATTGCTCTTAAATTACTACTGTAATCGCTTGCATACAAAATTTCAGCTTGATTGCCCTTAAAATACAACTGTAATCGTAGGGATACCCCAAAAAAGGGGAGTTTGTATGGGAGGTGGCAGTAGTTTTTGACCGATCGGGCTCATCTTAGAACTTAACCTCCGTTTAGGGCAGCTAAGCTTGCGTACAATATTTTAGCTTGATTGCTCTTGAATAACGGCTGTAATCGCGGGGACTGACATACGGACACCCTCAAAAGGGGGAGTTTGTATGGGAGGTGGCAGTAGTTTTTGACCGATCGGACTCATCTTAGAACTTAACCTCCGCTTTGAGGATAGAAGATTGCATTCCAAATTTAAGCTCGATATATCTTAAACTGCGGCTGTAATCGCGGGGACAGACAGACTATTATCAACTTCATATCTGAAGTTGTAGAAGGTATTAATTGTGCAAATCTATATATAAAAAAGCTTGGGTGACTGACTGATCACTCCTCAGCCCAAACGGCTAAAGCTAGAACCTTGAAATTTGGAATGTAGGCTCCTTTTATGACGTAGGATCGCACTAAGACGGGACTTTTGGAAATTCGGACTGCAAGGAGGTAAAATGGGCGTGGCACCGCTCCACACAACTCGAATTTTGCAATGACTGTATCTTTTAAGCCATTTCAGGTTTGAAGTCGAGATTTGGTACGTATATCGGTCGTATAAGAAAAAAAACTTTGGTTGTTGGAAGAGGACGATGCCACGCCCATTTTTAAAAAATCGATATATGTGCTAAATAATTGGACCGATTGCAATTATATTTTATTTGTGTGTTACTGTCCATAGGGCCTCTATCATAGGCTACATGAATACATAGTTGGACAATGGGGAGTGACACCGCCCACACAAACCGAAATTTCAATCGGTCATATTTTATGAGCCATGAAAGGTATGTAGATGAGATTTGCTACATATATAAATGGTACATAGGGGATTCCGTCTCGCTGTGAAATGGGCGTTATCACGCCCCTTTTGTTATGCCGGTCATATTAATAGAAATTGCTTGACTAAGTGATTGGATGAAATGGCTGTAGATAGGATGATGAAATTTGGGGTGGTTGTTCCCTTTTTTCGAGTAAATGTCAGCTGAGAATAGATTTTTGGAAATTCGTACTTTTACGGAGAAAAATTACGCCATCATCCAGATCAATCGACTAATGCTATATTCTCGAAAATGCTCTCTTTCAAATTGCTAATGATATAAAATAATAATATGGATAAAACTGGTACTAAAGTGAAGTGAATATTTTAGTTGTGCGATGTAATGTTATTATTCGAAATTCGTTCTTTAGGTGTTAAAATACCGAAAAAGAGATAAAACTGATACTATCGCCCAGACCAAATGCCTAAAGGTAGAAGTACGAAAATCTATATAGAATTGCTCCCTTTAGAATTAGAAAGCCGCCATATGGAGACTTTAGAAATGCTAACAATTAGGGATAAAAAGTCCGAAAAGGGAAAAACTGGATACATCACCCACACCAAACGGATAAAGCTTTAATTGTATATGGGCATGTTTCTATAGAATTATAGGGGGTACCAGTCCATTTAGGTTGTGCGATACAAAAATGTATTTTAAAATTCGTACTTTTAGGGGGGTGTTCGTTCCATTGCAGTTTATCTGTACTGCTAATTTTTTTTTTTAAAAAGATCGGGTGAAGCAGCGCGAGCCGGTAAAGCTAGTTTCTTATAATTGCATAACTTGAAGATCTATTTCGATCTTCAAATCTGTTTGTGAGTTTACAAATTACAGTTTTGAACATATCTTTTTTATATTGATTATGCAGTTTTACAGTGGAATGATGTCTACGTAAGTTATACATTATTTTGAGGTTTTTGTTCTGTATAATTTGCAGTTTACGAACGTGTTTTTTATCGCATCTAGTTGGCCAAACTTGACAGCCATACGTCATTATAGGTCGAATGCATGTTTTAAACAGTAACTGCTTATTCTTGGTGTTCAATGTTGATTTCCGAATTAGCAAAGGGAAAAGATCTCTAGCACATTTGATAGCCTTGTTACATACATGTAGAATATGCTCTTTAAAAGTTAATTTTTTGTCCAGTAATAATACCGAGGTATTTAATCGATGCTTGGATAGAAATGGTTGAGCCCAGAATTCTCAATGGAATGGTTCCAGTTCTTTTAGGGGACTTGTTAAGAGGGAATAATATAGGCTGTGTTGTTGCTTAAGTGATGTCTTCATATTTTAAACTATAGCGTTAGAAACTTTTCCGCTTGATATGATAGCAGTATCATCTACATAAAGCACCGCAGTAATCTTTTTAAGAAGCTTAAAATCGGTAGTAAAAATTGAATATAATAATGGTGATAAGACCATTTTTAGTAATTATATTCTTTTTGCAGGATGTATGATTTTTAACATCAACAACAAATGTCCTATCCATGAGAAAGCTGTTGATCGGTTTTTGGAGGTAAATAGGATATCCAAATTTATTAAGTTTAAAAATTAGACCTTTGTGCCAAAGTCGAATGCTTTTTCTATATCCAGAAAAAACAATTCCAGTATTTTTCCTTTGAAGTTTGTTATCACTTACTAAATTTACAATTCTCTTCACTTGGTGAACGGTAAAGTGTTTCCTTCGAAATCTATATTGTCCATCTTTTAAAATAAAGTTATTTTCTGTAAACACAAGCATTCTATTTAGAATTATTTTTTCAAATACTTTGTATAGACAGTTCAACATGCTGATAGAACGGTAGCTTTTTGGAGGTTTTGGATCTTTACCTTGTTTAAGAATAGGTATCACTTTGGCATGTTTAAAAAGTTTAGAAAAATATCCATTCTTAAGACACCAGTTGAAGATTTTACTGATTAGAGTGAAAAATGATTCAGGAACTTTCTTTAAAATAATTGGTTTGATACCGTCTATTCATGGAACCCTCGGTTTTTTTTAATTTGTTTATAAAGAATTTTATTTATTCTTCAGAAGTAAGATTAACTGAAACGTCATTATATGAATGTTGATTATCAAGCCATATAGACAGCCCCGTCGGCATAGTGCTTCAAAAACATTGGCAAATTCGTTAGCTTTTTCCTCACAGTTATGCACCGCAACGCCATCTATTGATAGTGGTTTCGTTAATAACCAGAATTTTTTTTTTGCCAGTTGCCACCCCTGGTATAAATTGAGACCAGCCGTTATTTCTGTCAATAGACACATGGTGCGCGATAAGCGCTCTCAGCTGTTTTAGAATAGCTGCAATTGTTTTTCTTACTCTGGGATCATTACTTCTTCGAAATTTTCTGCGATCTTTATTTCTTTGTCCAAATAAATTGTAAAATGTGTGAGTTTTCTCTGCCAAGTTTGCCTTTCTGCAACTGAAATTTGTTGGAAAGCCTTCTGATGACTTCTTCAATGTTGTTTTGTGTAATTACACCAGTATGTAATCCACTGTTTTTAATTTTGTCATCTACCCATTTTCGAATAGTGTTCCAATTTGCTTTGTGGTACTGTGGGATTTTTGATGATTCCAAAAAATAGGACCAAAGATTGTGCATGGTAATGGAACATGATCAGAGTCAGAATTTTTTCGTGCGTTGTGATTGGCGAGACCAGTAGACTCGAATTTGTCAGCAGCAAATCGGCAACGGAAGGCTGTGTCGGAGACAATTTTTGTCCAAATCTTGTAAAGGAGTTGGAGTAGTATATGTAATAATTAGACCTAAGGTGGTGATTGAAAAGTCCATTGCCAGCTGTATTGTTTTGAAGACAGTACCAACTTGTGTGATGGGCGTTAAGATCGCCGAAAATAATGAAATCTGTTCTGTTCGTTGTTATTATTTCCAAATAACGGACAAAATGGTTAGTGTACCTGGGACAGCACGCTGATGTAAGTCTTATTGGGCGGTTGTATGTGTTAATAACGATCGAAACGTTTTCAATAGATGGGGTAGGAAACTTTTTGATACGTTTGTGAGGAATATTTTTTCGAATTCTTATAAGAACTCCGCCTCCATGAGTCTACCGATCTTCTCTGTGTATTTTATAATTACTCAGTTTGAGTTTATGGCTCGAGTTTAAAAAAGTTTAATTGATTTCAGAAAAAAATCGCTGTGACGTAACTCTTTGACGAATTTCTAAATATTATTTACGGTGGGGGCAACGAAGGTCATCAGCTTTATGGTTTACATTTTATGGCATTTGTTAATTACAGGGCCATTTGTGAAAAGTTTTCCAAAGTATATACGGAATAGTCGTGGTCTACACCACATCAAAAGCATGCAGCTTTTCTGTGACAGTTGGCAGCACCGTGCTCATACATTGTACAATTTCTCCACTGCACGACAATGTCACAAAAATATCTGATTTTTCGCACCTCGCGTTTTGATATTTGGCTCTTGTTGAATTCCAGCATGTACAGAGCATCATCAAAATTAGTTCTAGGTGTCTGTATTTCCTTGATAGACACCGGTTCGATGTTGTGCTTCAGCTTAAATATTTCTTTAATTGTGGCAATCCAAATATCATATGCTTAAACTTTCCGTTGTCTTTTACCGAATGCGTAAAAAATGTAATGCTCTTGGTTTTCAGTACATTTACGATCTCTTCGAAGTCCGACATAGTAGTGGGCATGACTTTTGTGCCAACCCAGCAAACCATTTTCTCCGAATTCGGTCAGATGTCTGACAGAAGTTCTGCTCAAGTTGAATTCTATCAGAATTCTGTTCGAAAGTTGTATGGGTGGTTGACAAGAATTCGGACCGAAATGTCTGGGGAAATTCGGAAACTTGTTCGGACTTTTCCGTCAGAATTCGGTCAGATATCTGAGACAAATTTCCAAGGGACTTTTGCGAAATACCCCAGCGACAGGTTTCTTTCGTGGAAGGATGAAGAACAGAAAACTCACTTTCGAGAATGTGCAGACGAAATCGTTTAATGTGTATAAAAATTCAGAGAACGTGCAGGCTTGGCGGACGAAATTCTGAAGAGTGTGCAAAAAAACTCGTTGTTATTTCTGAAGGCATTTGACGATATCGTTTATTTTCGGATGAAATGTAAGAGAAATATCTGATGTCCGACACGTCGGAACTTTTGGTTTGCTGGGAATAGACATACTTTTGTACTTACACTTCTTTCCCAATAGCTAAATGATCAAATTGAAATTGTGATATTCGGAAACAAAAATAGAACTTGCAAAAAGTATTTATTTAATAAATACACGGACTACAGCTGTTTTAATAAGACGTCTGACCGCTTTAAGTGACAGTTGTAGACTGGACTGGGCCTAATTTGTGTTGAAATACTGATTGAAATAGTTTATACTTTAATGTAGATCAACATAGCTTTCCAACTTGTGTTTGAAATACTTGTTAATTATTTTCTTCTCTTCAATAAAAATACTCAATACAATAGGTAACGGGCCAAGCACAGCTCGGAAAAATAAAAATTTAGATTGGAAAATATAAATTTTCATTTCATTTTTTTTGTTGAAGTCAATAGAAGATTCTAAGCAATATGGAATTTGCGAAGACGCTTAAGCCATTATCTGGTGAGATTGATTGGCCGATATGGAAGCGAAAAATCAAAGATTTGCTGGATTTTTATGACGGAGCGTTAGATATCATAGAGGGAAGAAAGGTGAAGCCGAATCCTTTATCTGAAGAAGCCACAGCGGAACAAAGGGATGCCCATAGGATACAATGGACCAAAAGTTTAATAACAAAGTCTTTAACAGACGAAATATGTTTAAAAATTATGGACAAGGAGTCAGCATTAGAGGTTTGGAACGCATCATGTCAACAATTTGAAGCAACATCCAAGGATCAGCTGTATAAGATGTGCACGAAATTATTTTCTTTTGAGTGGAGTGACAATTGCGATGTGTCTACTCTGCCCGAAATGTTGTTAATTTGCAAAATCTTTCACGTTTTGCCCCGATCTTTTGAAATGATTAAGTCAAGTTGGATGATGTTGACTCGAGATGGAGGCAAATCTCTTGATGAATTGTTAATGCAGCTGTGTTTATTCGCACGTAATTTTCAGAAGGATGTAGTTGATCAACACGAAGTTCAATAAGCAATAGTTGCAAGTCATAAGGAGTTAAAAGGTAAATATACAAAGAGTGAAAAAAAGGAAGATATCTGCAAGACTAGTGCAAGAAAGTGGGGCATTGGATTAAAGATTGGCGCAAGTGGATTTCAGATGGGTAGCCAAGTAAGTCAGAAACTTTTAAAACCGATCACTCAAACGTGGCACTTTATTCAGTTTAAAGCGAAGTCAATGTAGTTTTGTCGAATGCGGATTGGTGGATAGATAATGGTGCCACCAGACATGTTACAAATTTGTCAGAGTTTTTCATAGAATATGAAAGTTTTAATAAACCGCATTCTATACAAGCAGATGGAAAAGAAACTTTAGCTCAAAGGTCAAAAATCGAGAACAGAAGATGTGTGGTATGTTTGGGAAATATCAAGAAATCTTTTCTCTGATCTACACCCTTCCAGTGAATTTCAGTCGCCAACAGTTTTATGTGGAAAACGTGAGGCTAACGGAACTTTGTACAAATTAAGTTTTCTCCCAATATCAAATCAGACGATTAATGCTGTTACAAATAAATGTGATATGCTAGTTATATAATGAAAGGTGGGGACATCAGGATAAGCATCACGTTATTTATTTATTGCACGAAATAAGAATCAATGTAAAATACACCAGTGATATATGTGAACCATGTATTTATGGAAAAATTAGCAGACTCCCATTTGGAAGGCGTGAAACTGCTTAAGCTCCGGGGGAGTTAATATCTATAGATGTGTGTGGTCCTTTTCCATCTTCATTTCAAGGGTTTAAATACTTGGTAGTATACAAGGACGATTATACAAAATATAGATACGGGTATATAGTGCAACATAAATCTTATGTCAAGAATACACTACAGATGATGTTGGCACATGCGAAAAGTAAAGGTCATATTGTCAACTTTGAGTGATTGAACAGAAGTTAACTGCTCCATATACGCCTCAACAAAACGGTGGAGCTGAAAGAGAAAATAGGACAATCGTAGAGGTGGCAAGAACATTCCTGAATTCGAACAAAGAGGTTTTGTTTCCTGCATCGTTGTGGGCTGAGTTTGTAGAAACAGCGATATATATTCTCAATAGAACTGGCAAGTCTTCAGTGAACGACAAGAGACCTTTTCAACTATGGTGTGGAAAGAAACCCCGAATCCGAATCTGCGGATCATAGGTTCAGTTTGTTATATGCATATACCAAGTCAAAAGCGGAAGAAGATTGAAAAGAAAGCAGTAAAAGAATTCCGGATTGGCTATGATAGTGATGAGAGGTAGCGACTTTACATACAAGAAGAAAAAAGAGTTGCAGTTTCTAGTGATGTCTAGTTTTTTGAAAATGAATCAGAATGCAGTAGTTCTAAAAAAAATAAAGAAAATATCAAAAATAAGATTAGAAATGAAAACCAGAAGCAAGCTTATTTGGCACTCAAATATAACCATAAAAAATAACCTTTTCTGGAGGAAAATGAATCTGATGGTGAACAAGAAGCCGTTGAAGGTTCTGAACAGTATAACAGTGCGGAGCAAGATGCCGAACCGCAAAGTAGTAGTTTTAAGGACATTGCGGTGCAAGATGCTGAACCGCAAAATAACAGACCTGAGGATAATTCTGTGCAAGATGCAGAGCAGCAAGATGCAATTTTGGAAGATGACACTTTGCATGATGCTGAACCGCGTGTTCGAAATAGAAAACGTCACATGGATGATAATTCAGAAGACGAACAAATCGTAAAACGTTTAAGAAACCGTACCATCCTTATTTTATCAGTTGTGAATAACGCTTTTGTTATGATGTCAAAAGATCAAGTTTCGACTCCAACAACATATAAAGAATCAGTTGAGGGAGATCAAAAATTAGAATGGAATATGGCAATGCAGTCTGAGATGGATTCTTTAATGCAAACCGGACTTGGGTAGTGTTGACAGACACAACGATTGAATCGACGCTTAATACTGCGAAGTTGCTGTCAACAACATTGGTAGTCGCGTGTTCTAACCACTATGCCACGGCCGGTCCCATGGTGAGTTAAAAGAAACCATTTTTATGAAGCAGCCTGAAGGTTTCAACGAAGGCACAGACAAAGTTTGTCTTCTGAAGAAGAGCTTCTACGGACTTAAGCAAACACTAAGATGTTGAAACCAGC
This sequence comes from Muscina levida, assembly GCA_964034835.1. Classification (NCBI taxonomy): domain Eukaryota; kingdom Metazoa; phylum Arthropoda; class Insecta; order Diptera; family Muscidae; genus Muscina; species Muscina levida. The sequence continues at coordinate 99,742,607 of OZ035883.1, read as the reverse complement.
GTATCAGAATGTTTTTGAAACGCCATGGTTTTAAAGAAAGTTCAGCTGTTACATGCCTGTTTTAAAAAGAGAGTAATGAAAGAAAGCTCATACTTGCTCTTTACTTCTTTTAAAAATTAATTCAAAATTGTGAGTAAAGATGTCAGATATTTCCCTGGGATGGAAATAAAGAAAATTTAAAATAGAATTAAATTTCACAAAAAGGATACGCTGTGAGAATCCTAGATCCATTTAGCTTCTATGAGTGTCGTCCAGTCTCAACATCAATGGAAAAAGTGACAATTGCAACAGAAAAAGGAAAAGCTGAAAACAACTTTCCATATAAACATGCGGTTGGCGCTTTAATGTACTTAATGTTGGGAACCAGACCAGATATGGCATATAGTGTTGGTTTCTTGACTGAATCTCTTAAAAATCTCACTGTAGAAGATATTCAACGTGTGAAACGAGTGCTTAGATACATCGCCGGTACACTTGATGTTGGAATAGTTTACTTCAAAAAAGGACCAAAGGAACTTCAATGTTTTAGAGATGCTGATTTCAGTGGATGTATGACTACTGGGAGATCAACAACTGGAGTGGTTGCTTCATATGCTGGTGGAGCCATATAAGTAAAAAAGGGGATAGTTTTGAAATATTGTTTGAAATAATTTATACTTTAAAGTATATCACTATAGCTTTCCAACTTGTGTTTGAAATACTTGTTAATTATTTTCTTCACTTCACAAATAATTGGAATGTAATTTTTGTATATCTTTGTTCGACAAAGTTACCCGAAATAACACTCTGTTATGGGAACAAAATATATCACGTGGCTCCGGGCTCCCTAAATGGTCAGATATGGATTCATTTCCGACCTCCCGTTACCGGAAAGGCATCATCCCCAAGAAAACCCTTAAAAGATTCTAGACAAATCCGTTTATATGCGACGAGTACTCAAAGCAACAGAGGACAAGTTTTGGTAAATACATTCTGTGTTCCGGCCGTCATCCAATCAGGCTCTGCCCGACTTTATTTGGAAATACCGCACAAAAAGATTTGTTACCGTAAACGAGTTTAAAAACTGTAAAAGCCCAAATGTTTGTTTTATGTGTAAACAAAAACATCATTCTCTTTTGCACAGAGGCAATCGGTCTTATTCCCGTAGTCGTCGTCGACACAAAAATTGGGGAAAAACTTAATTCCTTTGGACCGCATTTAAGAATCCTTTGCTGTTGTAGTTACGATTCTGGTCTTCTTTATTTGTAGCGAAAATTTCGACATATCCAACAACTCCAGTAAATCCTGTTTTGTTTAAAAAATTTAGTTTTTGCTTCCGATTTGTCATTTTTAGTTATTTCCAATTGTATCCAAGGTGGACAAATGACCTCACTAATGCATTTAGGGTTTCGGCAGCAATCTTTCAACTACTGGCTGCACTTACACTTAGGCTGTAAGGCCCCTTTTCAAAGGACCTCAATGTTGCTGAAAACTTAATTTTAGCTGAAACATATGTCATGACTTCACTTTTCATTTTAGGAACTATTACATATTTAAATGCTGTCTTATTAAGACTTAAGTAGTTCTCGAATCTAAAAAAAGTTGAAAGGCCGGCCAACAGGTAACCTCAAATTACGATTTTAACACCGATGTACATACTTGTTATTTTTCAAGTTTAAGATATCGGATCATTGTCGAAGTATTTTCCTTTCGAGTATAAGATTATTCTTGCTTTCCTCATTGCATGAATTTGTTTCGGGCACAAAAATATTTTTTCATGGAACACAATAAAAATCAAAATAAATCAGCTGATGTACAAATGTTACATCAGCCTTTGTTATTTCTTTCATGTTATCGATGACCAGTCGACGTCGTCTCATGGTAGTTACAGAATACCGAAATAGCATTGATGTGACGACGATGTTGAATCGAAGTGATGTTGACATAAAAACGACGACGATGTCGACGACTACGGGAATAGGGGTGAATAGTTTGAGTTTATCCGATGTGTGAACACAATATAAACCCGAATAATAACAATTCCGAAACCGCACAAAATCCCCATGATGGACCCGGCACTTCCTCTGTATCCTGTTCTTTGCAGCCATTTAACACGCACTTAAAAGGAGATTCAACATCAATAATTACACTAGGAAATACGACTTGCCAACTTATTTCGAAATATATAACGAGATCTGCACATGCATTGACCCCTCATTTCAGGCAACTTTTATATCCCGAAAATTACAAAATTAAATGTGTTTACCTACATATTCTGCCCCGAGTATTGAAATTTCCTGTTTAACGGGAAATGTTGCTGCCACAACTTCGGAACGTTGTTTAATTTCCCTGGCACCATACGTTAAACCCGAATTTAAATATAAAACCGCAGCATATATAGTCGATGGACTTAATGCATGTTTACCTGGTATGAAAAATTAACTCGTGGCTGACGAGAATAAAGTAGAAATCGATTTACTTCTTGGAGGAGGTATATATCCCCACATTATACTTCCCGATATAAAAAAAATCCCGACGGCAATTTAATTGCACAGAAAACTGTTTTTAGTTGGATCATCACCGGTAGAGTTCATTAAACGAAATAACTCGGTATGTTCGTTTTTAAAGCACGAAAATATCGTTCATTCTCCGCTTCGACAAAACATCTTCACCGACAAAACTAATATATAATATATACGCACGCCCTCTGCCGCAAAAGGAACTATTAACTACCAAATTGAACGTTAGAACAGAGGTGGTTATGAAAAACGATCTAAAGGTTATCCCTGTCGAAGATATATTTTAAAACGGAATCCCAGTTTACACGATAAAACTTCAGATACGAATACCACGAAGTCTCGGGCACTACTTTGTAATGCTACAAATAAAAGCTTGTTTGTTAGCCCCTAATTTACCCGAAACGCAGTAATCCCCCCTATGCATCTTTAGTTGAGTCTTGGATAGGTTCAGCACCCCGTTTAAGGTCGTACCATGGTGGTACAACAAAAATATCCCGTAGTTAATAAGTAAATTGCTTGTTATTTTTCTCATAGTCCGCATTCCTCGCAATAGACACTATCCTCCTTTGTTGCAATTCTGCATGGGGGCGGGATATTTACTCGGATAATTAACAATCTACCCTCGTATATTTTATATTTTTATTTTAGATTCCCCGTACTTCCCTCTTTATTCTCTCGCTCTCAATTTTTCCGAAATAATACTTAGCATTCCGGTTAGTGTCATGTAAATGCACAATAGTTTTTTTTATTACTTGTGTAAACCGAGAAGCAAACGTAAGTTCCCCGAACACATAAACCCCAGAAATCCCTTATTATAAACAAAATTCTACTTTTTAAAACGTTTTCCAATATATTAATACCTGAAAATACCAAAATTTAAATTTTTTTGATAAGAACATAATCTTCAAAATATTTCAACTTTTCGAAAAAAAAACAACAGAATAAACAGGGGCATCCGCAACTGTAGAAAATATCCATACTTCTTATTAATATAGGGGTGCGATAGTGTTGTATGGAGATTCTTAGTAAGAAGATTTGAATAGGGGGTAGGTATGTTCAGGGAAAATGGAGGGATGTAATAGTGGAGGTCGGACATACATTCTATCCCTCTAGAAGGCATCATCGGAGCAGCAGGACCTAATATCATAAAATAATTATGAAATAACCCTTAAGGGTTAGAGATGAAGGATATATAAGATAATATTGGGGGTCGATCATACATTTGACTCCTCTAGAGGCATCTTTCGGGCAGTAAAGCGGTGGGAGCAAAATTTACTAAAATTTTATCCTTTAAAGAGTGAAAATGTGGGGTAGGTATGTTTGCGGAAAATGTTAGGAGGGAAAATGACATGTTAACTCTATGGGCGACTCCGGGGCAGCTACGGAGATTTTTGTAGATTTATTCGCTTTCACCCCCCAACTTGACCACGATGCGCCGTCATTTAATCCCAGCCCACTTCCCCCGAATTTTGCACTATCGCTCCCCTTATGCCTCATGTTACATATCACTGCAACAGACATTAAATAAGTAAACAATTGAAATAAAAGATGCGGAGAACGCATAGTACGGCTTTTGTGTAGATATGCAAGCCTCCTCAGCTCATCCTAGAAAATGAAACCAACTCCAGAACATTATCATATATAATGTTATTACCAGGGCAACCGGAAATATGTAACTGGACGTTTCTTTAGAACAAGACTCTTACAAGTCTTTTGACTCCTATAAGTATTTGTTAGAGCATATTTTTGCATATTTTACACATAAAGTCATATTTTAAAATATTTTGGTGTTAAGAGCACATTTTAAAAAATATATCCTTAGTGATGAGGGTATCTATCATTTGATACGAAAAAAAGTGTAACGCATTAAAGGAGACGAGTTAGACCCCAAGTATCTTAAGACCAAATTCGTTTCAGGAACTTTTACGACGATTGAGCTATGTCCGTCTGTCTGGCTGGCTGACTGGATGGCTGGTGTGCAGGATAACTCGAGTAAACCTCAAATTAAAATTTACGGTATTAAAATTTACCAGTATTAATATTTTTCAAAACGAACTAATGGGATTGTAAATGGGCAGAATAGCCCCACCCCCTTCTGGTACCTCCCATACAAAATTACCTATTTTTGGGTAATTAATTTTTCTTTCGTAACTGCCAAACAGACGACCGAAGAATATTTGAATTTAGACAGTTTATTTCTCTTGCAAAAGTAGACAAACCCTAAGAAAACCGATACCTTTGCCACTCCGCTTCTGGTACCACCCATACAAATGACAGAATTGGCCGTCATAGTTTTACATACATATCTTTTTTGTAAGTACACTAAATTCAGTAAAATTTTGGGAAAGATGTTTCGGATCACGCCTTCTGTTACCTCCCATACAAAATTACATATTTTTGGGAAATTACTATTTCTCCAATAACTTTCAAACGGTAATAAGAAGCAAAACCTGAAAAAATCTGACTGTTTGACACACCCATTTTGGTACATCCCATACAAATGACCGAATTGACCCTCACAGTTTTACATACATATCTTTTTTGTAAGTACAGTAGTTTTGACTTAACTCCCACTCTTTTAGCTGCCAATTTGGGATACCTGCCAAAAACCACAAAATTTCACTGATTTCTTCAATTTCGAATGAGTACATTTCATACGAAATTGAAGTGCTAATTTTATACGTGCCAATTTAAGTTAGCTGCCACAAATATTTGGAATTATTATCCCATATTCATTCATAATTTTTCATTTAACAGCCACAAAATTGTACTTTGTTTTTGTTAGAATGTTCGCATCTCATTCTATTTATAACTCTCTCTTGGTTTACAAAAAACAGTGTGTATGTATGTGAGTTCCTAGTATAAATGAGAACAATAAATCAGACGAAAGTTAAAAGGCAGTTAAAAAATTTAACTTAAGTGCCATATTGACTTACCTGCCACAGTGTTGGGCGTTATTCAATAAATTGTTGTTCAAATAACAAATGAATTTTCAATCGTTATTTGTTATTTGGAATATATGGATTTCAAATTTCAACTGTTACCTTTTTATTTGTGCCACAAATAATTATTCGACATTTGTTAGTTGTTATTTGTTATACAAATAGCATACAAATAAAATATTTTTTGATGTGAAAGGAAAAAAGAATATTTCAACAAGTGAGCCAGAGAAAAAAAAACGAAAAAAAAGAAAATTTCTCATACATACGTACGTACGTACATTATTTGAAATTTCTGAATAACAAATAAAAGGATGACAAATAAATTGAAGTTATTTATTTTCCCAAATAAACAAATAAAAATTTGTAATTGTTATTCCAAATAAAAACTAAATCAAATTTATTTGTATCTTTTTATTTAGAATAAATTTTGTCCAACACTGGTGCAAAACACGGTGTGGCAGTCAAGTCAAAACTACTGTACACTAAATTCAGTAAAATTTTGGGTTAGGTGTTTCGCTTATAAAGTTGGACTCAGGAATGAATATGGAATATATCGGTTTACGCCTTCTGGTACCTCCTATACAAAATGACCTATTTTTGCAAAATTACTATTTTTCCCATAACTTCCAAACGGGCAACTGGGGGATAATGGAATTTGGTTATTCTTCTTTCTTTAATGGCAGCCACAGCAGAAATTTATCCATCAGTAGCCGCACGTAGAAAAGTATTCCAAGCGGTCTTTTGCGCTCCGTGGTCCATCCATCGGAGTTTTGGTCGCCCCCTCCTGCGCCGCCCATAGAGTTTATTGCCGAAGACTTTTCGAGCCGGAGCGTTTTCGTTCATTCGTACAACGTGTCCAAGCCAGCGCATTTGGTCTCTTTGAAAGCGCTTAACTACGTCGATGTCGTTGTACAGCTCATGATTCATTCGACGACGGTACTCGCCGTTCACTATGATGGGTCCAAATATTTTGCGTAGTATTTTTCTCTCGAAGACTCCCAGAATAGATTGATCCGCTTGTGTCGGCAAGATAGGTAGGATCAGAGTCTGGTAGAGCTGGATCTTTGTTCTTTGAGAGAGCGCTTTGTCGTTAAATCGCTTGCTTAGCGCATAGTAGCAGTGGTTGGCGATCAATACTCGTATTTTAATTTCCAGGCTGACATTATTATTTTTGTTTATGGCGGAGCCAAGGTAGACAAAATCATCTACCACTTCAAAGTTATAGTTGTCAACGTTCACGTAGCGACCCAGACGAGTGGACGCGTTGTTCGTTGTAACAAATAATTTGGTTTTTTTCCCGTTTATCACCAGACCCACTTCAGCCGACTGCTTTTCAATGCTCAAAAAAGCCGCAGTAACATCTCGCAATCCACGTCCAATAATATCTATATCATCAGCATACGCAAGAGACATGTGACTTTTGTTGAAGATGGTACTATTTCTGTTTACTGCAGACTTCCGCATGATCATCTCCATTCCGATGTTAAAGAGATCGCAGGACAGACTATCGCCTTGTCTAAAGCCTCGCTTGGTAGAAAATGGCAGATTTTTGCCAATTTTCAGTGAAGACTTCGTGTCAGTCAGTGTCATCCCACATAGTCGAATTAGCTTCGCGGGCATACCAATCTCAGCCTTATCATCCAACAATTTCTGTCGTATCGGACTGTCGAATGCAGCTTTGTTATCGATGAACAGATAATAGGTCGATCTGCATTACTTGGGTCTTATCCAGGATTTGAAATTTGGTTTGTTAATTTATTTTGCACTGAGGCAAAACCTCAGAAAAGTATTTGTCACACCTATTCTGCTACCTCCCAAGACTTAAACAATATCTTATATTTGGTGATGGTATTCATCAGTCAGTGTGCCTGACTGAAATAAATGTACTGGTTTAGACCATATTTTAAAATAAGTATATCTTGTTAAGCATATTTCATAATTTACATTAAAATTTAGTTTCTAAAAACAAGGAAATCTTTGCAACATTCAACTTTTTCTACTGAAACAGATAAATCTGATACATGTTTACCTACTACTGTATTTTTGTACTTCCAGAAGGAATGTAAATTTTCTGGACAGGAGATTTAGTATGAAGATGTACTTTTGATCTCTGACAGTCAGAACAGTTCGTAGCCTATAGATTCATGAAAGGCCAGAAATATTTGCTAGTTATAGTTGCACGAACACCACGATGTGAAAAAGAATGTAGTTGTCTTTGTTATTATATCGTGAAGTGGGGAAAGATGAGTAGCGGCCATTGGAACATATCTATGGTAATAATTAATCATACCAATAGATTTTTGAAGCTGAGTTTTCGACCTAGGTTTTTGATATGAGAGAATAGTTTTAAGCCAAAAATTAATACCCCAAAAGTTCAAAGTTAGATTACGCCAAAAAGACATTTTTAAGACTTTATATTGATAAATTGATTTCATCCATATTCATCAAATATTCATATAAGGTGTATCAAAAGTTGGTCCTCATTCTCACTAGCGATAAATACGTCGTCAATATAGGTAAATACAAAATCAAGTCCAAAGTAGACTTGTATAGCTCCGGAACGAACTAGTTCCAATGAACGATTCCCTGTAGTGCACGGTTGGAACTAGTTTCACATATTTCGCTCTTTTCGTTCATTTTGCTTTTATAGTTCCTTCTGCTCTTTTCGTTCCTTTGGTTTGCTGTTCTTTTCGTTCACTTGCTCACACGTTCATTTGATACATCAACACTCATACATATGTAGGTCATCAGCTGTTGATATTGTCAACTTTGTATGAGAATACAATTGAACAAAAGGAAAACAACTACCCAGCAGCGGAAAAGACGAGGCATTGTAAAAATATGCCTGCAAACATGCCTTCAAAGGCAGTTTGTTGACATTCAAATACGCCTTCCTTTTCCAGGCATGTATACAGGCTATAATAAGTCCTTCACTAAGCCTAACAAAAAATTCCATACCCATGCACATTTCGCTTCTCAAATGAGACCTGCAATGAGGCCTCTTACTAGGATGAGAATAGATCCCGCAGACATGCCTCTTTCCCTTCTTAAAACTGGCCTGTGAGCAGCCCTACTGTGTACCCTACAAAAATACCATAAATGTGCCCAAAGGGCATGCAAACTTTCTTGCCTTAAAGAGGCCTGTTGACAGTCCTATTAGTAGAAGGCAGAATTGACGTTCATAGCCATGCACTTGTCACTTCTCCGATTAGGCCTGTTGGCAGGCCTCTTAAGGGAAGGTAAGACAGATGCTGTTGTTTATGAAAACCACATGTATGTTATTTATCGTACAACAACTATATCACGTGATAGCCGAGTAGGTAGCATGCCCAACAATGAGTACTGAGGTCGCGAGTTCGATTCCCGCTGCTGGAGTTTAAAAAAACTAGTTATTACAAATTGTAATAAATATTGTATTAAAAATTTATAAAAAGTAGGAAATCATTTAATATGGAAATAATTCGCATATGCTTTTTTTTTATTTAAGTCCTTCTATAAATGCTCTTTTGCAGGCCTGTAAGCTGGTCTGCAGTAGCAATGCCTCATAGAAGGCCCTTGTTATTAGGACTCCAAGCAGGACATACTAGACATGCCTACTGAAACGCCTTCAATGAGAAAGGGAATGTGCAGGCCTTGCCTGCTTATGACACCCTATGTTAATTTGAAATGAAAACTGCATTTGAAGGGTAGGGCTTCTGACTGCCATTGCAGGCCTGTAAGAAGGCATGCAAAGCCCCATTATTTGCTGCTGGGTACGGTTTATATTACATTAAAAAGAATGTATTTATGCACACACAAAGAATGGAATCAAAAAATAATAATGCCCCAAATAAAATTTCTTTCATTCCCCATGGATGTAAAGATTTTGTGAATTTTAAAGTTTTAGGCAAACGAGTAAAACGACGTTCTTTCATATTACATTAATTTCAATGTTTATATTAAGTTTGTATGTACCGAAATAGCATTTAGATGAAATTATTGAATTATTGTTAATTTTAGTTTGTTTAAATTTTTAATAAACGAAACAATGAAATGTAATAAATGAAAAGAAAACGAATATAGAATTTTAATGACTTTATTTTATTTTGACAAATGTGATATTTAAAAAAAATTATTTGTGTGTTGATTTGTTGATTCTTATATTAATAAATTATGACAGAAAAATTTATTTTAAAATAAAATACGACTTTGTACTATAATTCATTGGCAATTCCATTTTTTATTTTAACCGAAAAAACGTTTTATGGTATGGTACATTTGTGTGTATCTGACAATTCTTTGGCAACAATTTTTAATTTGAACGAAAGAACGTTTTTCAATTTCGGTTACTATTGAGAGTTTTTGCGTCATATGGCCAGAAAACACCCTCTAACGCCTTTAAATTTTGAGCGACAGATTCCATCATCGGATGTTGATTTAACAGAAGTGCTTCATACAAATACGATTGAAGCTGAGCTGCCATCTACAAGCTCACAAGCGCAAGGTACAAGTCAACCAAACATAACAAATTTCTTTCGAAGACCGCTCCCTATTCGAAAGGTTGAGTAAATAGATAGACAAGTGTTAAAAATGGTGGCTAAGGGCCACCACGCATTCCGGATCGTTGAGGAGTCTGAGTTTAAGAAACTTATTCAGGCTGTGTCGCATTGTCCTGGATACTCAATGCCAACAAGACAAACGTTGACGAAAACCTTACTGCCGACAATTTACAATGACCTGTTGGAAGATATAAAATGTAAAGTTCGGTTGGCCCCCGCAATATGTCTGACAACTGATGGGTGGACTTCTAAAACGAATGCCAGCTATTTGGCTGTTACGGCACATTTTTTTAACGAGGAAACGTCACTCGAATCATATTTATTGTCTTGTGAGGAATTTGGGACCGGCCGTGGCATAGTGGTTAGAACACGCGACTACCATGCAGAGATCGCAGGTTCTATCCTGCCTCCAGTCATCTTAAAAAAAAATTGTTCTTTCATTGTTGGCTCCCCTCGAATGTTGTAGTCAGCAACTTCGCAGTATAAGCGTCGATTCAATCGGCGTGTCTAGTAAGAGCTTCTCAAACAGTGACGTTCGCATTCGTCGATAAACAAGTAGGTGCCGTTAGTTTTGAATCTAAAAATAAAAAGCGTGTTTATTCACAACAACGCGAGAAGCTATCCCATACCTCATTCATGGGGTGCAAAGGGAAATTAAGTTTTTTTTAAGAGGAATTTGGTGAAAGGCATGCTTCAGAAAATTTGTATAATTTCCTTAAAAAGATCCGCCTTGAGTTCGACATATTAAATAAAATAACGGCCATTGTGAGCGATAACGCAGCAAACATCACTGCAGCAATTAGACAAGGACAATGGAGGGGTATTAGTTGCTTTGCCAATACCCTAAACCTTTTTGCCCAATCTGCAATTGATGTAATATCTGAAACAGTGGGCAGCGTGAAAAAAATTGTGGAACATTTTCGCAAAAGCTCGCAGGCGTTAAAAAACTTTTGGATACGCAAAAGCAAATGGGTCTGCCAGAATTAAAATTTAAACAGGATGTGGCTACGAGGTGGAACTCAACATTTGAGATGCTGCAAAGAATTGTTGTGTTGAAAGATGCGGTAATATCCACGTTGTCGCTATCTCGCCCAGATTTGCTACTGCCATTAGCTGAGTGGGATATTATTTAAGAAGTCATCCCAATTTTAAAGCCCTTCTACGAAGTGACGGTGGAAATTTCTGGCGAAAAAAACGTGACTCTTTCGAAAGTTACTGTGCTCCGAAATCTTTTACAATCGTTTGTCTCCAGAAGTTTCTCAGCAAATGATAAAATTGCAAACATGCTTGAGGTTATGAATACTGACTTAAACACAAGGCTAGGTGATATGGAAAAGTCTGTACTGTATGCGGAGAGTACAATTCTTGATCCCCGTTTTAAAAAGAGTGGTTTCAATAACATTTCTGCCTACGAGAGCGCCGTTACAAATCTCCGAAAAAAATTTCGTCAATTACTTTAACAAATATCAATACTCCAAATACCACAACAATAGAACAGGCGCAAACAAGTGATGCGGAATCATTCAGTATTTGGAAAGACTATGACACCGATTTCAATATAACGGTTCAGCCTGACAACAACTAGGCAGCAGCTATTCGGGAATTGGACAAGTATTTGAATGAAGATTACTTGGAAAGAAAGCAGGACCCGTTAGAATGGTGGGAAGAACGAAAAAATCTTTACCCCAGAGTATATAGCTTTGTATTAAAGCGACTATGCATAATGGCAACAAAAAATTTTTCGAGAAAGAAGTAAACAAAATTACTGACTTTTTTCAAACACAATAAACTTTATGCACATTTTTTAACAATCAAAGAGAAATACAAGTAAGTACTTCTGTGCAAAAAAAAATTACTGACTTTTTTCAAACACAATAAACTTTATGCACATTTTTTAACAATCAAAGAGAAATACAAATGTTTCCCAAAAAAAATTTTGAATTATTACTTTTTTTGTTGTTGTTATAATGCTTAAGATTTTATTTCTTTTCTATGTACGAAAACTACAGTTAAATCATATAGAAAACACAATAAACTTTTTAAAAAAGTATATTTTAATACCCACATGTGTTCAAAATAAATATTGAAATGTAATTTTATTGTTTTTTATTCGTGAATTTTTTTTAAATTATTTGATGTCGCATTTTTATTGTAATAAAAAACTATTAAAAAATAAAAAAAATAATTGTCTGTTTTTTTTATACCCCGGATATAACGAACTTCACATATAACGAACTAAAATGCCTAGTCCCTAGGAGTTTGCTATAACCGTACTCGACTGTAGTATATTTTTTATTTTAATTGAGTTTTGTTTTTCAAATATTGTTTAGTATTTCCATTTTAGAATATTAAAAAAAAACTGAATTCTATTAATAACGTTGTTTATATCTAAATTATGAAAAGTAAGTATTTTTGAATTGCTAAAAGCCATTGCAATTTGAGAAGGAATAAAAAGTAAACCTAAATACATATAACAAATAAATATTCGTTTAGGTGACCTTGAGACTATAATTTCCGTTAAACAAGTAGGCGGGTTATGTTTGGAAGACATATTTCATATATACTTTAAATTGCTTGATCATTTTCTTTGATTTTGTTTCAAAAAATTTAATAAATCCTGGGGTTTTTGATATTTTAATTTTAATTTTTTTTTACAATAAAGAAATGTATTGTGGGATAAGTATGGGCAGCAATTAAATTTCTCAGATTTATCTGCCAGTGTATAGTGGGCGTTACAGATTAATTAAAAAGTATCACAATTTATTATGTCATTTGATTGGTGTCCATGATCCCTTATCATTGCCTTTATGTAGTCTTTATTTTTTTTTTATTCCGATGCTGAAATATTACACTATTTGTAGTGAAAAGCCATTTAAATTCAAATAGAAAATCAACATTTTGAAAATACATCTATATACTAAAGAACCAAAGTAGTAAAGTGACTAGAAACCAATTAAAATGATAAGAACGAGGGAATTAATGGAGCGAAAGAACCAAAAGGAACGAAAGGAACGAACTAGTTCCTTTAGGTGAACGGAACGAAAAGAAACGATTCACCAAAAGGAACTAGAAAGTACAACTTTAGTCCAAAGAAAACCTAGTGGATGAATCTTTGAAATGTTTGGGAGCTATTTCGGAGTCCACATGGCAAACTCAAACATTCCAAAGGGAGTTGAGATGACCGTTTTTTGAATATCATTCTCTGCCATAGGGATCTGGTGGTAAGCTTTAACTAGATCGATTTTGGAAAAAATCGATTTACCATAAAAGTTATTTGTTAGATCCTGAATATGGGGTAATGGGTACCTATCAGGAATTGTAATACAATTAAGTCGACAAAAAAAAAATAATCTCCACATGGTCTCCAATCACTATGGTCCCTTTTAGGAACAAGGTGGAGAGGAGATGATATATAAGAGTGTGATGGCCTACAAATACCAGTGTCTACTAGAAATTTAAAGTCGGATTTAGCTATTTTTAATTTTGGAGGATCTAATCTGCGAGGTTTCGAAAAAGGTGGATTTCCTTTAATTTCAATTCGGTGAACGGTGAAATGTTTAATGGGTTAAGAGAAGTCGGGATCACTTGTAATTGAAGGAAATTCATCTAAGAGTCTCAAAAATTTGTCTTTAGGAGGTGTATAATCTTCATAGTTTACACTTTTTAAATACGTTTAATTTATTTAATTTGAATTGGCAACTATATAAAAAAACTATAGTGAATGAATAAATAGTACTAGTATAAGTTTAAAATAGTACATTACAAATTTATTGTTATCGATAAATATTATTGTGAATTGTTATTAAATGGATAAAAGATATTAGAAAAGAAATGTAAATTTCGAGCGAAGATGCTTCCGCCCAAGCGTCCACTTCTTCAGCACAACCCGCACGGTGAGAACATCTTCTAACACTAATAAACCACTGAATTAAAACTAATTAATTTTGGGTTTTATTTCTTTTCCCTACATTTCAAAATTCTAAAACTTATTGTATAATTTCTCAATAATTGAGAAACTGTACAATCAATGACAGCGTCAATTCTTAAGCCCAGAACTTACAGCCCGGCACGCAAGAATTGACCCTAAATTGATTATAACAAAAATTCTCCAACATACAGTCCACCAGATCCCACTGACACCAGTTGCATTGCTGGATTAATCTCTTATTAAATAACTTCATGGTCCTATCGAACCTTATAAGAGCAAAAATGAGCTAACTAATGGTCATTATACAGAAACGAAATTAGTACTTCGCGTTCTAGGTAAGTGAAGATACACTTGCGCGTTGATGATTGTTTTTTTATTAACAAATATGCGTGGTAGAGTGTATTTCTCAGCAATCATATTAAATTCCTAAAAAAAAGGTTAAAACACTATATTTCGAAAAATATCACATTAAAAACTTGAAAAACTATAGTACACCTGAAAATATCTTGTGAAAAATTTAAAAACCTTAAAATATATATTAAAACGGAAAAAGACGCATTAAAAACTCTAAAAAACGTGGAAAATATACATATAATTGTTGAAATCATAAATTATATCAGAAAAATTACAAAACATACAGGCAAAAACGAAAAAAAAACACAATTTACTTAACATTACGTAATCGGGCCAGAACCACCAGAAAGTGTAAAAAAATTAAAAAACTGAAAGTTAAAACGTGTTTTCAAAAGTTCGTTCGGGAAAACATTAAAATTAGAGAAGTACCGAGTTTAGTTATAAAACACATTCAAATAAAAATAAATAATAACTTATCCCAACGTTCGTTTCGCTTAATAAATAATTTAACACAAAAAACATCATATAAACATGGCTTTACCACGACTATAGCCGCTGAATTTTTAAAATACCGTACATCATTTAAAAATTGGCAATTTCGGTAATCTATAAAACATTTAACACATAACCTAAATATTAGAAAATTTTCAATTCTTTTACATTTAAAAAGTTTGGTTAGAAACCAAAAACATTGTTGCTTCTCATAGTCCGTTATTTACAACAAGTGTATGAATACATGGATTTATATATGTACATTAGGGCGTTTTATAAAAAAATTTTGCAACTCTTGAAGCGAAATATTAAAGCTTGTGATCTAAAAGAATTTCGAAAGTTGTTTGCGATTTTTTGAAGATGAAAAAGATTTTATTTTTTATTTTATCAAAAAAAATGAGGTTATGGAAAAAAAATTGTATATTATATTTTTCTGGTGCTTTTTGTTCATACAACTAAACAATTCTCTTCTTAAGGATCCGATCCCACGACAAAAAATTATTGGTGTAAAAAATTATTATATTAAGGACCACTTTTATAGTCTAAAACGTGAAAAATTATTTTTCCTAGATTTCAAACCTCGATAACTTGAAAAGTTTTCAACATCTTCAACAACAAAAGGTCTTTAAATTACCTTTCATTCGGTACATAGATTCATATCTACTTGTTGGAAAAATATAAGAAAAAAATTAAAGTTTGAAAACATTTTTTTCATTTATAAAATTTTATGAAAATTAAAAGAATTTCATTATGTTTCGTTATTGGTTAAGTAAAAAAAACATCTAAAATACATCGTTTACCATCATACCCATCTTCAAAAAAATTTTCGAAATTCTTTTAGGTCACAAGCCTTGATATTCCGCTTCAAGAGTTTCATAAATCCTTTGGTGAAACGCCCTACATATATAACAAACATATGCTGTAAAAAAACCCGCAAAAAGAAGAAAAAAATAAGGAGAGATGAAGAAATATAAATATAACGGAAAACAGCTAAAAAGGGAAACATATTTCACTCACAACTTATAATATGTACTCAAACATGAGCTTCTTGGTTTGACTTTTTAAAAACAAGGAGGGAGATCAATATATTTCTTAAACTCAGCCTTGAGTATAAAACTTAAAAAAACTTAATTTTCCTTTACACCCCATGAATGAGGTATGGGATAGCTTCTCGCGTTGTTGTGAATTAACACGCTTTCTATTTTTAGATTCACAACTAACGGCATCTACTTGTTTATCTACGAATGCAAACTGCACTGTTTGAGAAGCTCTTACTAGACACGCCGATTGACTCGACACTTAATACTGCGAAATTGCTGTCAACAACAATCGAGGGGAGCCGACAATGAAAGAACATTTTTTTGTTTAAGATGACTGGAGCCAGGTTTGAACCTGCGATCTCCCGCATGGTAGTCGCGTGTTCTAACCACTATGCCACGGCCGGTCCCTTGAGTATAACTTTAAATATCTTTTGCATTGTCGCCTAGTAGCTAAATGTTGTTGTACCGATTACCAGCCACAATAAGAGTTATTGTGTTCAACTTAAAATTTATCTTTCATTTATTCGTTTGTACATTGTGATAATAATCTTCTCTGCTTATGTATGATAATCATCTTCTCTGCTTTGTTCATTTATTCAAGAGTCTTTTATATTATTTAATATGGCTTAAAATTACAACAATAAAATTTCCCAAGCTGGGCAAACGAATACAAAGGAAAAGTAGAAGAACAACTGACAGGACTTTAAAAAAATATTTGACACTCAACTAAATAATTCATTTCAAAGGAGGGTCGAAAGAAATTTATGGGAAAATGTATTTCAATTAATATTTTGAACAAATTTGCAAATAAAAATAACAAAAGCCATGCCAAATCGTTGAACAAGCAGCAAAAGTCTACGTCAAGCTCAGGAAAAAACAATTATAAACCAATTCATATCGGAAACAACACATGATTTAAACAGGAAAAGCATGTTTAAGGTTTACAATACAAAATAAAGTACAAACAAAACAAATACGTTTATACAAAAAGAAAAAAAAATTAAATTTACGTTAAGTGTATCAAATGATACATCAAATTCGGCTTACGATCAGAAAAGTGTTTTTTATTGTTCGATATTTTTGGTCAATATCAGTGTGTCACGCACTAGGATGACGCGTTTCGAACTCCATGACGAGTTCATCTTCAGACCCATTAAATTTACGTTAAGTGTATCAAATGATACATCAAATTCGGCTTGCGATCAGAAAAGTGTTTTTTATTGTTTGATATTTTTGTTCAAATTCAGTGTGTCACGCACTAGGATGACGCGTTTCGAACTCCATGACGAGTTCATCTTCAGACCCATTAAATTTACGTTAAGTGTATCAAATGATACATCAAATTCGGCTTACGATCAGAAAAGTGTTTTTTATTGTTTGATATTTTTGGTCAAATTCAGTGTGTCACGCACCAGGATGACGCGTTTCGAACTCCACGACGAGTTCATCTTCAGATCCTAGTGCGTGACACACTGGTTTTGACCAAAAATATCAAACAATAAAAAACACTTTTCTGATCGTAAGCCGAATTTGATGTATCATTTGATACACTTAACGTAAATTAAATGGGTCTGAAGATGAACTCGTCATGGAGTTCGAAACGCGTCATCCTAGTGCGTGACACACTGAATTTGACCAAAAATATCAAACAATAAAAAACACTTTTCTGATCGTAAGCCGAATTTGATGTATCATTTGATACACTTAACGTAAATTTAATATATAAAAACACGATCGACTAAAACTAACAAAAAACAGTTTGAAAAAAAAAATACTTAAAAAAATTACAGCGATCTATCAAAATGCAACTTGAAATTTTCAAACAAGTTTAAATAAATTATTGCTGCACTTTTATTTGTATTAAACTAGCTGACCGGGCAGACTTTTAACTTTTTTTGGTTGGAATAAATCTTCGGGTTGTGTTAGTTTCTTTTGATATTCGCATCGAAATTTAACAAAAATTTTGAGGTATATTAAAACATAAAATAGTTTTAATGACAGAAATTTATTGTAATGCTTTTGATAATAGAGTATGTGTGGAAGAACCAAAGAAGTGTACATATTTTGATCTGTGGGTCATTCTACACATGAACATGCAACATAAAGGTGTTCATGCGAAAAATTTGGATTTTTCAAATTTGAATAGACTGTCCCTCAGATTTATTGAATGTCATTGCAAATTTTAATCGAACTGGAAACTGTAGTCATTTAAATCTAACGGCAAATCCGTGTGTATCATTGTTATACATAGTAGCAACACTTCGGTTCCCTCATATTTTCTGTATAAATTATTTTAAGAAGGATAACTCAATTATGTATTGCTTCTTAAATCCTATAATATGCGATCAAGAGGGTTTCAACGATTTTTTGTGTGTCATAGTACACTCATCCCTCATTATGATTTGACATGTTTGCAACATTTTTTAACTTGATAACTCATGTGCGGTTCTCGGAAAATTTAAATTTTTTGCTCTATTCTGCAACATCAAAAACAGCTGCGCAATACAGGAGGATGCAATAGCCAACGCGATCAAACATTTTGCAAAATCAACAATATCAAAACCCATTGGTGCAATAAGGAAATAAAACCCTCCACACTCATTCGTAACTGCTAATATTACACTGTTGTATGACGTTCGTCGATCTAAATGTAATAGAATGCAGATTTGAGAAATGTTTAAATTCGTGATTATTCGATTTTTTCTGCCGTAGATCTCAGTTACATACACCACTGGTCTCAAAAAATTGCATACCAAATATCAAGACGAATAGTGCTGCAGTCCTTCAGCTATTGCTTTTGGGAAACAGAATTTGGCAGGTCTACCCCTTATGCTTGATCACGAATATTGGTGTTTATTCCACATCCTATTTCAAATCCCCCCTTTTTCTTTAGAATACGTATATTAACCTTAATTGAATCCACAACAAATTCCATTACCATTCGCAAAATTACGTCCTACGGACGGAGCCACGCCTAGTGATCTAGGCCATCAGATATTGCACTTTTACAAATAAGGTCCTATGAGTAGGGCTATTACTACTAATCTAGTACTTCAGATACCGCACATTAACAAATTAGCTCATGGGGGCGGGATCACGCCTTATAATCTAATCCTGCCAGTTTTTAACCTGATAATATTGCATCCACACCTGATTTAAAGTCACTTATTTTAGTAGTACGCCAGATATTGCATTTTTGTTAATGGGGTGGAATGGATTGGCCTCACCTCAGAGACATCAGTTAAATGCTGTAGCATCCACTGAGTTTCAAACAAACTCAATTTAAATCTTATATACATAAATATACCATTTGTCTATGTCATTTGAAAATTCAAATATTGACAAATTTAACATTGACATACTATTTAAATTTTCACAATTTAAAACTTTTGAAAATTTTTTGTATGAGAAAATCGAAAATCGACTCAATAAATGGACCACATGATTCAAATGCAATGTTTAAGTAACCATCCTCGAAAGATTGCCTTTCTATTGATGCCGGTTTGTTGCACATCGGTTGGGTGGTTTTGAAGTCTATAGCGGTCATACGTAGAAACAAATGTTCACTCTTATATATATAGATTTTTTTGATTTCAAATTTCAAATTTTCTTTTTAATTGTGTCACAACTAATTATTTGTCATTCGTAAGTTTTTATTTGTCATAAAAATACAAATAAAATTTTTCTTGTGCTGAAAAGAAATAAGACTTTTTAAATACATTTTAGACAAAAACGAAAATAAAATTAAATTTTACATACATGCATATGTAGTAGGAACGTTAGAGTGGCACTTATTTTTAAAAATTTTGATTTTCAACTGAAGTCTGCTAAACACAAAAAATGGACTTAAACTCCCAAAACCTAAGACTTTGAGCTAGATGCGCCACGGCTTAAACTGACGAAAAATAACTATACAAAGTGACACTGACACGTATACATACCACACACGCTTATAGGCACCTATGTATTTGTTGTTGTTTTTTTTTATATGGACAAAATCACATGTTGACATGAAAAATCATAAATCACGAACGCGTCGTCGGATTTCGTGAAAACTTTAGATAAACCATCTACACGACCAGACGAACAAACCAATTTGATCGAATTCGGTTTGACCGTTCGTGAGTTATAAAGTCACAACACACTTGCAACAATTTTTTATATATATATAGAAGATATAATTTGTCTTTTCTTATCAACTAGCAAAACCAACAAACACCATACAATTAAGGATTTTATAATATAACAAAATTGGAAAATTTAAATCTCGTTAAAAACTATCAGCCCGATTCTGAATACTCCCCGGGAGATAATTCCCGGGGAGTTTATTTTTCCTGGGAATAAAATCCTCCTATTCTAAACAAACGGGGAGAACAATAAAAGGGAGAGAGAATTTCGGTTTTTCGAAGTCAGCTGTTTTGCGTCAGCTGTTTTGTTTGGCTAACAATTTGCAAATCATTTTTATGAAGCATTTAATGTACAAAGCGAATAAAATGAATATAAACAACAAATACCTACAAAAAAAACAATATAAAAATGTTCAGTGCTGTGTTTGTGATGATATCCAAAGCAGAAAGCTCTTTGCAATATCCCCGCTTGTGAAATTGAGGGCAATTCCTCGCTTCCTTGCCGAAGGTACCTACTAGACGGGAATAGGGAGAGTTTGGGAAACCACAGCTTAAAAATTTAGTTTAGTGAGTGATTTTTTTGAAACTTCATCTTTATAATTAAAAAAAACTATTTACAGGTGTGTGATCGTGGGCTAAAGATACGGTACGATGACACCTACCATCCTGGTGCGTGGCAAGACTCATTTACTTGAAATTCCAGCAAATTGCGAGCTTAACTTGATGATAAAATCTATTCCAAAAGGCTGACAAATGTTTTGTACTTATGTATATCAATTATATGCTAAATACTTTCATTTTTAGTACAATTCCCTTGAAATTTGTTGGCGGAATTTTCCGCAAAATTTGTCATCAAATTCTCCCTTTTATTTACATTCGTAATACCTACTTTATTCCCGGGGAATTTTTCCTCACTTTCAAAGTTCGTTTAGAATAAGGGAATAGGGAGAAGGGAAAAAATTCCCGGGGAGATTTCATTTAGAATAGGGGAACAGGGAATAGGGAAAAAATTCCCGGGGAATTGCCATTCAGAATCGGGGCGTATATATATATTTCAAACAAACAAAAACATAGAACGGTCAATCGTGGCGTCAATGTATTTGTATTTTGACAACAACAAAAACTACAATTCTTCTTCATTCGTTTAAATTTAATACAAAATTTTATTTGTTTCATATTTACAATACGACTAAAACCATATTAAGTTATCCAGAGAACATTGAGTTAATATTTTCCGTTTTTCAATACAAATACATCTAATTTTTTCAATTACATTAATATTTGGTGAAGCTTGGATAAAGGAACTATCAAATTGTTCTAGACTTTTGAAAACATAAACAACATTATCTGTATTTTCCTGCACTTTTATCCACCACAAAAGGAATATAATCGAATATATTATCAAATTACACTTTTCATATACTACTGTTTTGGGACAATGTTCATTTGGAAACATACTCTGAAATTTTAAATATTTTTCTCGCTTAAAATATATAGTAAGCTTTTTAAAATTTTCGGCGCTGCCTTCGAACATTTTAATATCGTTTGGGTGTTCGATAAATGTAACATTTGTATTAAGTTCTCTAGGACTCCGTCCTTATCTTCATCCTTTGGATCAGTTTATACACAATACTCTATAACAGAAGCTAATTCGCTAATCCACTTTTTCTCGAGTCTTTCGTAAATCTACAATGGCTCCTCCAGTTCCACCTACTCCATCAGATAGTTCGAATGCCTTGGTGGGTGATGATAATGCCAATGTATCTAACACCACTAATGCTTCGCGTACAGGCAAAGGTGGGGAAAGTATGTCTTCAGAACACGATCGTTTTCTTTTTTATTGCGATCAACTCATCAACCTGTGCACAAATATTCAAAACCTGGACATCCAGGAGCAAAAAGATTCTATGCTAGAAGTTAGGTTAAACGACTTAGATATAGTTCTGTTCTGTTCGAAATAGTTCTGTTATTGCCTGCGTCGGATAATATCCGTGATTTTAAGGAAAACGTCAACTTAACTTCAACGTTTATTCTGAAGCGTATTACGCCGCAAGGGCTCACATGTTGGACATGTTAAGGTTGCACTGTTTCTGCAGGAGCGTCAAGATTTTCTCTTCCCCCTCCTCCAACACTTAATTCAAATATAGCTCAACCGCCATCAAATGATAATTCAGGTATTTTTCTTAAAGTTCCTCCATGCCACACAAACGTTTTTCAGGGAAGTTACAAAGAATTGCCGTCATTTCGTGATATGTTCACAGCGGTCTACGTGAAAAAAACATAAGGCAAAGCAGGTTCAATTGTTAAGCGATATTCGCTTTGCGATGAAAATTTCGATTTAGCGTGAAACGCTCTGAAATCCCGCTACGAAAATATGCGTGTTAGTCAAACAATTGAAATTCTCTTTGATATCCAATGGTTACTGGAGAGAATAGCGAATAGCTACAAAAGATTCATTCCACCGCCAATGACTGTCTAGCGACACTTAAGTCTCTTGAAGTGGCAATAGATGGTTGGGACCCTATTCTTTTACATTTAATATCTACGAAGCTATGAGACTCTTTCATTATGGGAACAATCACTCAAATCTCATAAGGAACTTCCAAAGTGGTGTCAAATGGATGATTTCCTTGCTAATAGATATGAGATCGTAGAACATATTTTAAGTATTAAGTCGTCAAAACCGAAAAATTCTCTTTCTACTCAGCCTAATTCGAAAATACATACTTATGTATCACAGGAGAAATTAAACTCATTACGTCCACTCTGTGAGTCAGATAACAGCATACAGATTTATTCCGAATTCAAAAAATTTACTCCTCAACAACGCATCGACTTTGTATATAAAAACAAATTTTGCAACAATTGCCTTTCTCAGGCAAAAGCAAGAATACTTGCCTTGTGTGTAAAAAAAAAGTCATCACACTTTGCTGCACATCAAATCACAAAACGCCTCAAATTCACCTAATCCCCAAATATCCACTAATACTTTCCACAACGTTTCCGAGGCTACAATTTTGGCGAACATAATAAATAATTTCTTCCTCAATTTTATTTGAAAAAAAAAGTGCAGAAATAAGTAAATTTTTTGGCATACATTGTTAATAATATTTATGCGCAAAACTCCTAGCTACATTATTGCCGAATATAGTTAAGCGCTACCACAAAGTATAAGTTAGCTGTTCGAGAAAAAATTGTTCACCAATCTCGCCAAACTGAGTATAGGGTTTTATTACCCTTCGATAGTAGAATCGAACCTATACTGTCAAGGTCATGTCTTTCTTTATCACTGTTGCACTGTGTTATTAGTGGTCAGAGCCATAGTTCTACCAGATATTATTAAAAGTTATCTTTAAATTGTATTTCTCAAACATTTCAATATTTCCTGGTTGATAAAATGTAAAAAATACGGCATTTAAAACCTATCGGTCTTAATGTTAAAATATTAAAAAAAATAAATATTTTTGATATGTTGATATTTGACACATTATGAGATGTTTCGAAAAAACATTTACTTTGTACTTACATGATCTCCGGTGCCAGCCAGATGAACACACATAGGTTTTGATTTCCCTTTCCATTTGTTTGGCAACACGACTTGAAAATGGGCGTCTTGTGCAGCTTTGGGAACTATGCCTGGCAAGTGCAGCTCAAGCGGCGTCAAAAACTTTCCTTCCAACACTAAGCAATCTGGTTGCCTTTCTTCTTTTAATATTTCTACTGGATAGTCTCTAGGCACTAGCGGAAAACACGTATTTCTTTCCGATATAATTTTTCGGAATTGAAATAATCTAGAAAGAAAGAATCAGAAAAAAGAATCAGATAACAGCAAAAGATTTGCTGTTGGTTTTAAAATACAGTCGAAACTCTCTATAACGAATTCCAAGGGACTGGATATTTACTTCGCTATAAAGAAAATTCGCTATATAGGAAAGAAAAACAATTTTGTTCCTTTTAGTATTTTTAATTTGTAGTAGTCAGTTATTTTGGTTTGAAATATATTTTTCCACTTTTCTTTTTCAATATAATTTTCTAATACATTTAGAGAAGTAAACACAGTACATATCGCGATATGCAAAGGCAAACTGATAGCGACTGCAAGAAATGTGAGAGATGGTTATGATTCCAGTTGTCACTTCCATAGTCCGGTGGTTCCCCAAAATACACTTTCCATTTTATGGTAAATATACGATTCAAAGCATCTCTCCTTGAGCGTTGTGAAAGCAACAAAGTACACATAGAGCAACAATAACAACACCAATGAAACACAACAAAGCGAAAACGAAAAATTATTTAAATAGATTCGTTATATGGAGATTGAAAACGTTTCAATCTTGAAGTTACGGTCGCAAAAATGCTTCGTTATAAGGAAATATTCGCTATAGGAAAATTCGTAATATGGAGATTAAAATACACTCAAAGTAGACCCAAAACACAGTGTTCTTATAATTGCTTCGCAATAAAGAAAACTTCGTTATATAGGAGTTCGTTATAGAGAGTTTCGACTGTATTTTCCAAATTCAGCTATTTTCATTTTATTTCGTCTATTAGATCTAAATTGGTATACAGTTGAGTACGTTTATAAAGAACACCGTTTATAACGAACTTTCAGATATAACGAACACTTTTTCTGGTCCCAACGGTTTTGCTTCATTTATTCATATAAATCTTTACTGTTATAGCGAACATCGTCTATAACGAACTTTACTTATAACGAACAGTATTTGTTGTCCCATTTTTAAGTTTTCATACATTTCATACACGGTTATAACGAACTCCCCACAGTGTTTTTAATTATTTCGGCAATAGTAACGTAATTTCTTGCAAACAGATACAGAAATGTTATTCTGTTGTTTCTATTACTGAAGATATGTTTGATTTTTTTTAAAGTTGATTGATCTCATTTTTTTAACGTAACAAAATACTGTTAAAAATAATAAAACTGTTAAAAAATAATAAGAATAATTTTGAGTCTACTTTTTTAATAACGAACTCTGATATAACGAACTTAAATGCCTAGTCCTGGGGAGTTTGCTATAACCGTACTCGACTGTATTACCACAAAATAATTCCAACAATAATAGGAGCCATAGTTATATAGCGGTATATCATAGTAAAAATCTTAAAGCTTAACCCTTTAATAGAAAAGAAAGCGATTTAATATATGGTTGATTCTGAGGTTTCAAGCAAATTTAGATATTATTTTTGGCAATGCCATTTTTCCTTTTCAAAGGTACGTAATATGGGGTCTATGTTATTGTTTTATTGTACAGGGATTGAACGACGATAAATAAAATCTTTAAAACAGGGAACATAACTGTAATTGATAGATTTTACAACTAAAAAAATCAATGTAAAGGAAATGTGCTAAAATTATTTTCAATACAACAATACATTGGTTTTACTACCTCTCTCATCAAATAAGAGTTATTTTTGATTTATATTATTTCCCTCATAAAATAAGAGTTACACCCATGTTCTGGAAAACAATTCCGTTTTAAAACAGAGCAAAATCGGAAAAAATGTATTAAAATGTTTTACCTTTTTACCGATTTTGCTTTGTTTTCAGACCGAATTGTTTTCCAGAACATGACTGTTAATCTTGATTTTTAGTTTTTTCAGTTATTGAATAAGAGTTATTGAAAACTTTTTTCACAGACTTTTATTTTTCCAAACGAAATTTAAAACTCACATGTAGATTTTCATTTCTTCAGGCCTGAAATAAAAGTATTTTGCTGATATCGGCTTTATTTTATTTTTCATCATCTCGACGACATGTGTTAGTTTAGCCAACAATTATTAGACGAAGAGGCCACTTACAGATCGCGATAAAAAGTAGCTAATTGGCGCATGATCATCTCGACGAGGTGTGTAAGTTTAGCCAACATTTTTTGGACGAAGTGGCCACTTATAGTTCGCGAACAGTGAGTTTAACATGACTAATAAGGGTGCAATATTGTATAAACTCGAAAAAAAAGTTGCTAATTGGCGCATGTGTACCACCGCACGCAACACTGTTTTACAAGTTCACAAATGTAACCATACGCATGCTTTATCAATCCAATGCATTTGGCGGTGTATCAGCTTGAAGACGTTATTCGCGTTAACCACACAGGATCGCTTCACAAGAGAGAGCTTCTTTGAGATGCTCAGACTAGGCACAAAACTTGAACGAGGTAATTTAGACATTTTTATGGAATTCCTGTCCTGCAACGTTTTGCCACAAATAAAAATTAAGGAATTAAGTTCCTTTAATCAGTTCATATATGATTTCTCTGCATGATCAACGGTTTCGAAGTTATAAAAAATTTCCGAAAAAAAAAATTGCCTGAAAAATTCTATTTAAAAAATAGTAAACAATTTGGTTTTATGATACTTGAGGTCTAACACGTCTCCTTTCATGCGTTGACTTTTTTTTCGTGGCAATTGGTATACATATACCAACATCCCTAAAGGTAATGCTATAAAAACATGTTTTTTTTTTCAGGTCCGAACGTTCCACAATTGTAACTAATTTGACGGGAATATAAATATTGTTTGCATATCGATTGAACCAAAAGACTTTTTTTTGAACAAACAAAAAATAAAAGTCTTCAAGTGAGTTTTATATTTCATCAGAAAAAGTATATGCCTCAGGCTGATTTTTATTTTCGATTTGGATATGAAAAACTTATTGACAGATTTTAATTTTAGATTTCTATTTAAACCAGTAAGAAAGTTTCAGTCCGGCAACGCGACTTACATATACCATCACCATCAGTACAACAAATTTTTTTTTATTATACTGATATTATTACTCGATTTCTAAAGTGGGCGAAATGGTACATTTGTATGAGAAGTACCAGAAGGGGCGTGTCTAGACTTCCAGATTATTTCTCCAAAACTTTATCCTGTTATTACTTAACAAAATACAGAATTTGGGCACGATCGTGTCGAGTGTATTGATATTATTACTCCATCTCTAAAGTGGGCGAAGTGGTACATTTGTATGGGCGGTACCAGAAGGGGCGTGTCTAAACTTAACGATTTCTTCTCTAAAACTTTTTCCTGCTTTAACTTTACTAAATAATTTATTTATAATATTAATCGATTTCTAAAGTGGGAGGTACCAGATGTGTATGGGAGGTACCAGATGGGGCGTGGCTAGACTTCCAATTTTTTTCTCAAAAACTGTATCCTGCTATAGATTTACTAAAGAAAGAATTTGGGTACGTTCGCGTTGGATTTATTGATATTATTACTCCATCTTTAAAGTGGGCGAAAAGGTACATTTGTATGGGAGGTACCGGAAGGAGCGTGGGTAGACTTCCAATTTTTTTTTTCGGAAACTTTATCCTGTTATAGCTTTACTAAGTATAGAATTTAAATATAAATTTTCAAAACAGTTTTTTGCGTCTTTCGATAGTTATCGTGCGTACCAGCCGGACAGACAGACGGACATGGCTCAAGCTACTTAAAAAGTCATGAATCGAATTTGATTCAAAGAAACCTAGGGTCTAAAGTGACTCCTTCTGTGTGTTACACTTTTGGGTCGTATCAAATGATATATACCCTCATCCCTAAGGGTGATGGTATAAGAAGTCTTCAATAACACTATGTCACAACATTTCAAAAGTTTCTATATCCGGGACATTTAACAATTGATTTTAATGTTAAATTTCACGCTGAATTCAAATCTGCTGACACATGTGGAAAGTAGAACGGATTTTGAGATATCTTCCAATTTTCATTTTAAGTGTTTTTTAAAAATTTTGGGATTAAATTACAAGATAATAAAAATATTTCTTAAAAAAACGACAGTTGTTTAAAATCCAATTATAAATGAAAAAGTTATGGCACTTCTAAGTAGGATATTTGTACAAATTTTGATGATTTTCTAAGTTTATGCTGCCTTTCATTAAGTTTTTCCCGAACTTCCGTAAAAATTTCTCCGGTTTCAGACAAAATTTTTTGCTTTTGGTCATCAAAAGTGAGGTTGAAGGGCTTTTTT
This sequence comes from Muscina levida, assembly GCA_964034835.1. Lineage (NCBI taxonomy): Eukaryota > Metazoa > Arthropoda > Insecta > Diptera > Muscidae > Muscina > Muscina levida. The sequence continues at coordinate 99,714,698 of OZ035883.1, read as the reverse complement.
TGGATCCGGTATGCCTTTCTGACCTTCTTTCTTCCTTTCTTTTGTTTACATTGCGCGACAATGGAAAGGAAGGTCTTTCGTCGCCGGTTTCCATAAGAAGGCCTCATGGAAGCTTTCTATAAGAAGGCCTAATTGAAGCTTTCTATAAGAGGGCGTTATGGAAGCTCTCTATAAGAAGACATTATGGAATGCCTGCATACACCTGAAAAAATAAGGAATTAAAACAAAAACTATACAAAAAAATATACAGTGCACCCTCAAAATATTTAGTAAACCTTGCTGGAGTTTGAACCCACTATCTCGTGATTGTTAGTCAGCCATGCCACTGTCTAGCCTATACAGATGCATTCGAATTGTGAGGTGAAAACTATTGACACACTGTTTTAAAAAAAATATATGAACACATTCCACGGAAATTAACACTTAATTGCATTTGGAATGGAAGCGAGTGGGTATGTGTAAGAAATCCCTCTGATGAAAAATCATGCGTTCTGCATTCCTTATTTGAAAAATTATTGCCAAATAAGGGCAACTGCATGCATTATATGTTGAAGGCCTTTCAAACTCCGCCGCTGGGGAAATGCTAATGCCTCTTCTGACAATGTTACCAAACAAAAATGATAACCCTTTCTCACCCAATATTGCTTATAAGCATTTCTTATATAAGACACCGTATAAAACGACAGATAAGAAATAATCTCATCGAAGTATGCACGTTATTGATCAAGTGAAGTTCGGAGAATCAAACAACGACAATAATTTAGTTTCGACTCATTTTTCTAAGTACAATCAAGTAAATTGACTGTCCTGTAATTAGAGTACAAAATTAAAACATTTAAAAAATTAAAATCGCAGAAACAAGTACGCAGTTTTGCACATAAATAAAGCATAAAAAACTTAATTTTCCTCTACACCCCACGAATGAGGTATGGGATAGCTTCTCGCGTTATTGTGAATTAACACGCTTTCTACTTCTAGATTCACAACTAACGGCACCTACTTTTTATCAACGAATACGAACGTCACTGTTTGAGAAGCTTTTACTAGACATGCCGATTGACTCGACACAATACTGCGACGTTGCTGTCGACAACACCGAGGGTGCCGGCAATGAAAGAAATATGTAGTTGACTGGAGGCGGGAATTTTATCCGCGATCTCCCGTATGGTAGTCGCGTGTTCTAACCATCATGCCCAGCATAAATAGTGAAATAAAAAACACAATTTAAAATATTTCGAAAATATTTTACCGTAACACCGTTATAATTTTATAGGGTTGTTGCTTATAAGCAACAACGGGCAACGGAGGTAGTACAAAAGTTAATTGTCAGATATAAATAAAGGGATGTGTGGTGCTCATGTACAGAAGATTTTGGAGATCGAAAAATTTTCTGGAAAGAGAGGGAGGTTGAGAATATAATAAATAAATTTAATTTAGAAAGCCCAGAGAACAAAATATTTTGTTGAAAAAGTGGATCTACCTAAGTTGAAATGGTCTAAAGCAGCTATGCCCACCGCTTGAGCTTGCGAGCGAAAACAGCTTCTTGTACTTTGACATGTACACATAAAGAGGTTTGCGTTTTTACACATACACATACAAATCAGAAAGCGAATTACATTATTGCTTAAAAAGTTTAATGATGTTTGGGAAAATGATTTTTCGTTTAATCAAAACAGCGTTGGCGAGCAAATCGCATACATTGACGCAAGGGCGTAGCCAGGCAGCTGCCCCCCCCCCCCCCTGCCCTACAGTTTGGAAAATCGAAAATCTGTCAAAATCCCCGAAAATATGAAAATCCTGCCCAATAAAATTTCACAGACATTTCACTATCCGCTCTTCGGATACTTAAGGTCCAACATGTTACACTTTTTCTGTGGACCAAATACAAGTTAGTTTTAAAATCATACAGTATTTTAATCCATTAACAAGCTCTTGGAATATTGGAGAGACAGAATGAGCTATTTCGATGCGAGCCAATTGAACGAACAAGTTTAAAATACTAAAAAAAACAATCGAGTCTGGAATTAAGAATTTTTGACGCAATTGGTTCCGAACTCGATTTCCTAATCGATTCTTTTAACAAGACATGAGACTAAATTAATTAGTTCTTCGGATTTGTAGAATACATACAGTGAAATAGAACACTGTAGTAGTCGAAAAAATAGACAAGACCGGACTTGACGGTTTAAACCTAATTCGGACACGAGGAATCGAACTGCATCATTAGATTTTTGAGTTACAGTGTCGGATTTTGTACAAATAATTCGGACACGAGGAATCGAACTGCATCATTAGATTTTTGAGTTACAGTGTCGGTTTCGTACAAATAATTCGGACGCGAGAAATCGGATTGCACCATTATATTTTTGAGTTACAGTGTTGGTTTCGTACAAATTTTTTTTAAAGTGTTTTTTACTTTGAGTATTTTTTTAAGGAGTCGAATAGATTTTCGACAAGCTTTAGTTGGGATTTCGCATATGCCGCCTTCGACAAAGTTGTTTTAAATAAGTCAAGCTTATCCCCTTAAAACACTTCTCAAAGTTAGGGTAAAACCGTCGAGATCAGCTTTGTCTTCGAAAATTTTTATCAAAAACTATCAAAGTGGAATTATTCAAGTAATCATTAATATTTGTGGTAGTTCTAGGCATGTGTTTTGTAATGCATAATTAGAAATTGGCAACCAGAAAATTAGCGATTATGTGGAAATGGGCTTCCCATTTTAATATTTTTTTTGCTGGGAAGTTGTGATCCATTATTAATGTGAATGTTTGTTCTTCCTAATACAGCCAAACTACATGGAAGCAAATTGATTTTGTTAATTTTATTGCACTTTTAAAATGAAATATAATAACATTCGTCAGATAATGCGTTAATTAATTAAAAACAAAAACGGATTTCAACATACAATAAAAAATATATATTTTTTGATCGTCCTAGCATGAGAAACGTAGACTGTGAAGCTTTACTTAAGTGCACTTTGTTGAGTTTCGACATAGTCTATTACACTATGGTAGTCGTAAATATAAGAAGACCGGACTCGAAGGTTTTATTGTAATTCACACACGAGCAATAGAACTGCATCATTAGTTTTTGAGTTACAATGACGTTTTCAAAGAAAGTTTTGGTTTTTACTAAAATGGTAGATTTTTTCTTAATTTTCGATTTTGACAAAATTTTAACAACCATTAACTTTAATTCGGTTTGATAAAATGTTTTTAAGAAGTTGTTCTCAATATTTTCTGCTTCTACTTTTGAATACAAACGTTAACTCTAAAATCAGGTTTGATTCAGAAAACCAGTAAAAACAAATATTCGTAATTGAAATCCTTTACCCAATATCAAGTAAATTACACCATGCGACACCAATTTTGACCCATGATCGAAACTATATACAAGTGATAATAGTGATCATGTATAGGAAAGCTGCATACCCACTTTTATATCAGCGGTTTCCTTTACATTGTAAAGGACTTTAAATATTTTAAAGGATATAGAAGTTTGAACAATTTATATCAAACTAGGTGTTTTTACCTTAAATGTAAAATTTTGTTGGTTTTGGTTTAGAAATGTCAAAATATTCAAAGACAAAACATGAATAATAATAAAATCCCTGTTTGTGTACTTTTTTAATAAATAAACAAATTTTATCTCATTTGTCATTTTTTTACTGTCGTCGATTAAAAAGTAAAAAGATTTTTGGTCCAGTCTGCAGAAATGAGAAATATCGATATTTTCAATAAAGGATCATCTAGGATTTCAATTTCACCTTTTTTTTACCAGAATACAGTGGCATTTACACTTTTTATCATCATTTTCATGCAACCTAAAACTGTTTTAAGCTAAAATATAAAATATAAGCACCGTCCACAGTGGGAAAAATTGTTTTTTGGACATATGAAATTTTATGCGGAAATCATAACCGATTTTTTGTATTATTGGAAACAACGATGTGTACAGAGCGTTTTTTTATTCTAAATTCCTTTCTGTTATTTTTAGTCTAATTATATGAAAAAATAAATTTTTGACTTCAATTTCAAATAATTCTTGGAATTAGCAAATTTCTTTATTTTGACAGATGATGTAAAATATTATGGTATCGGTCTTTCTAAATGAAAAGCACTACTTTGCCTAATTATTTTATTGCAGTTTAAAACTGAATTTTTGGTATAGATGCAAAAAAAAATTCTAGTGACTTTCGACTTTCTAAAAAATCAACATTTCTTTTCCATGTTATATATTAAGACTTGTTCTAATCTGATAATAATTGTGAGATGTACAATATAGTTTTTGCTTATATTTTAAATTACTTCAATTTGTAACATATGCTAATTGCGGAAGTTCAAAATTTTTTGGACACGTAATCCAAAAATTATTTTTTCATCGACTTTGACACAGTCAAAAAAAAATAACGATAGGGAATTCAGGATAAAAAACCTTTCTCTATGTGCACAATTTTGTTTCCAATAACACAAGAAAAAAATTTTAAATTCGCTCAAGAATTGCGGCCTAAAATTTCATATGTCCCAAAAACACAAAACAACTAAGATGATTAAAAAAAAATTTTGGATGGACCTTAAATTTTAAATAAAACCAGTACAGAAATATCAGTCAGGTAAACTGACTGATAAATACCATCACCCAATATAAGATATTGTTGAAGTCTAGAGTTATTGAAATGAATAGATTTTTAATTAAAATAAAATTACTTACGTATAATTTTTCCCCTGCTTGTGGTGCAAAATCGTCCAAAACTTTACTTATTTGTGTATGGGGTATAGGTGCCGGTTTGGAATTTATGTGAGAAATATTAATTTTTCAAAAAAATTTTATTTTGATAGGGGGTACCAAAAGGGATGAACCGATACAGTCCTTATTCATTCCTGACTCAAATTCAGGACGTACAACTTACGAATAATTTGACTGAATTCAGTGCACTTACAATAAAAGATATGTATGTAAGACTATGGGGGTGAGTTCGGTCCTTTGTATGGGAGGTACCAGAAGGGGTGTGTCAAATAGTTAGGTTTTCTGAGGTTTCGCCTCCTATCACAATATAAATTAACCGACTAATTTTCATTACCCCTCAAATGTCCGTTTCGAAGTTATGGAAGAAATATTAATTTTCCAAAAATAAGTCATTTTGTATGGGAGGTACCAGAAGGGGTGACCCGATATAGTCCATATTCACTCCTGATTCATATTTTCATAAGCGTACATATTACTAATAATTTGACTGAATTCAGTGTACTTAGAAAAAAGATATGTTTGTAAGACTATGGGGGTGAGTTCGGTCATTTGTATGGGAGGTACCAGAAGGGGTGTGTCAAATAGTTAGGTTTTCTGGGGTTTTGCCTCCTATAATAACATCAATTAATCAACCAATTTTCATTACCCCCCAAGAGTCCGTTTGGAAGTTATAGGAGAAATATTAATTTTCCAAAAATAGGTCATTTTGTATGGAGGTACCAGAAGGCGAAAACCGATGTAGTCAATATTCATTCCTGAGTCCTCTTTTCATAAGCGAACATCATACTCAAAATTTGAGTAAATTAAGTTTACTTACAAAAAAGATATGTATGTAGAACTATAATGGTCAATGTATGGGAGGTACCAGAAGGGGTATGGCAAAGGTTTCGATTTTCTTAGGGTTTGTCTACTTTTACAAGATAAATAAACTGACCAAATTTTAATATCCGTTTGGAAGTTATGAAAGAAATATAAATTATCCAAAAATAGGTAATTTTGTATGGGAGGTACCAGAAGGGGTGGGGCTATTTTGCCCATTTACAATCCCATAAGTTCGTTTTGAAAAATATTAATACTGGTAAATTTTCATACCGAGCCGTTAGGGTTTACTCGAGCCAGCCGGACAGACGGACATAGCTCAATCGTCTTAAAAAGTCCTGAAACGAACTTGGTCTTAAGATACTTGGGGTCTAACTCGTCTCCTTTAATGCGTTATCCTCATCCCTAAGGGTGATGGTATAAAAATGTAGTCTACCTTTGTTGAATAAAATATTGTCAAAACAATGAGTATTGATTTTTCGTTAGGTACTGAGTTTTGTTTTTTTTTTTGTAAACATACTATTAACAATAAATGTAAAACCGACTCCCCCCCTACGTTAGATCCTGGCTACGCCCTTGCATTGACGTTCGGCACGTGAAAGGGGTATGTTAAAAACGTGGACACTAGACCTGGCGTTAAAAAGTTTTTTTGGAATCTTGAGTGTGGGTAGCGATTAAAATATGAGAAATGATGCCAAAATTGATATAGCGAATTTTCAGGCTGATCGGATGGTGCCAACCCGTGCCCCAATGAGGTCAAAGGTCAACATTTTTTAAAAACCACCAAAAAACTCTTTTAATTGCTTTTTGTTAGTTTTTTATAAATAAAATTACTATATATATAATGTTTTTTCCTTAATTTTCATTAAAAGGGTTTATAAGTTTTATTTTAAATCAGTAAAGATTTTGTATAGACTGGGAGGTCCTTACGTTAGCCCTCTACAATGTGCAGCAAGTACTGTATTAAGCATTTGTAAGAGTCAATTATTAGTCTGACAATTTTTTCGACGGCATTCACAACAGTAATGCTTTTGACGATCAGCTTCCCTTTAAAAAATGCCTTAGAAATTTGATGGATTAAAGCGTAAGAAATCCATAGAAATCTCCAAACGAGTAAAAAAATATTTTGTGTTCGTAGTCAGAAAAGAGCTCAAATACTGGAAATGAATGGTCTTTATCAGACTTAGACCATCTTTTCTTTTATTTCTGAGTCCACTTGTGGGTCAAAAAAGGCAAGTGCAACTGTTTTCTTCGATAAATACCACTGTTTTTTTCCAATAGCGCTGTATATATTTTAAGTATCAAAACAGCCAATAATCCTCTTTATTAGTTGCATATTACTATTTGGACTATAGAGACTTACTAAAAAAATTCACATATTACGAGTTCCATTCAACTGAAACGCAGAAATTTTAAAGTGTGCGTGAAAAATATAAATTTTTAAACAATAGATGTCCCTGTACATGAAACTTGCATGTGACGTCACTCCAGGTGCACGAAATGTGAAACTGGGAATGCTACCACCAATAAATATAAATGCAAGTTGTATAAGTTCTCTATATGCACTTTCGCTTAATATTTTAGACAAAAGGGCCGTTTTTTGCGGCAGTTGTGTCAAAACATATAATTTCTAATGAATTCAGAATATCAGTTTGTAGCAAATAGGCGTAGACTGATTGAGCTACTGTAGAACCAGTTTAATCTTCAATGCTGGGGATAGCTATACATTTTTCATAGTTCTATCACGTCAACCCAGTAGCCAAACGAACAACTTTAGCTATTCCAGCAATTGCGTTTCGTGGCATGATGGTTAGAAAATGCGACTACCATGCAGGAGATCTCAAGTTCAATTTCCGCCTATATTTATCTTTCTAAAAATAGAAAGCGTTTTAATTTCCAGCAACGCGGAAAGCTGTCCTATACATTCATGAGGTGTAACGGAAAATTATGTTTTTTAAGTAAGGTCTAAATCTGATAAAGACCATTATATCGGTGATGATGTTAATAATTTAAAATTATTCACATCCCAGTATTTGAGCTCTTTTCTGACTACGAACACAAAATCTTTTTTACTCGTTTGGAGATTTCTATGGATTTCTTACGCTTTAATCCACCAAATTTCTAAGGCCAAGCATTTTTTAAAGGGAAGCTGATCGTCAAAAGCATTACTGCTGTGAATGCCGTCGAAAAAATAGTCTGACTAATAACTGACTCTTACAAATGCTTAACACACAACGAAGACGATATACAGAACTTGCTGCACATTGTAGAGGGTTAACGTAAGGACCTCACAGTCTGTACAAAATCTTTACTGATTTAAAATAAAACTTATAAACCCTTTTAATGAAAATTAAGGAAAAAAACATTATATATATAGTAATTTTATTTATAAAAAACTAACAAAAAGCAATTAAAAGAGTTTTTTGGTGGTTTTTAAAAAATGTAGAACTTTGACCTCATTGGGGCACGGGTTGGCACCATCCGATGAGCCTGAAAATTTGCTATATCAATTTTGGCATCATTTCTCATATTTTAATCGCTACCCACACTCAAGATTCCAAAAAAGGCTTTTTAACGCCAGGTCTAGTGGACACGGTGTAAAAGGCCTATACAAATTTCAAGACTTCAAGCTATACTTTGACAATTGGATTATCTCAGTAAGTCTTCTTGTACCTTTGAAGGAAGTGTGCTAAGTAATAAGGCCGTTTAGTTGTTGTCGACATTTGTAGAAGATGATCCAATCCGGACATGCAATCGGTGGAACGGAAAAAACAAAAGTTACGGATACGAGGAATTGCATCAGAGTATAATCAACAAATAGGAGGAGCTGCCCTCTCCTATGTGTTATTAGAATTATACAACATAATCATCGCTCTAATAAATTATACATGAAGATGTTTTTCAGGGCCTTGCGAACAGCGGTTAAAAAATTTCTGGTTTCTGTTAGTAGCCACCTCAAAATAGTTGAACAAAATGTGAAGCATATGTCCGATTGAAAAAAAAAGGTAATAAGTTCACAATTTTTGAATAAATTTGTAGAGGAGGAGACGGGATTCTGAATTTCGGAATTTTGCTTTCAGAGGCACTTTTTGTCAACTCAGTTGGTGATAGAGGGTGTCAAATTTGACCACTTTGGTGCTGCTGAAACTTCCAAAGACTGGATCTTGCACACCTATAGGCGGATTACAAAGATGTTTCACTTTTAAGAACCTATTATGCAATGCAAACAAAAAAACACGCTTGGTGTTGCAGAATGGCTTTTACCGTTATTGAAATATTCTCTATCAAAATTTAAAATTTTTGATATTGTCATAGGTTGGCAACCTATTGGAAATAATAAATAATTGCCAATAGAACTGATCTTAAACCGAACTATGAAAATATCATAATTCATTACAGATTAACAAAAAAAAAAACAAAATCACCAAATGTTGGTTTTGCTGGTATGCTGGCGGATTGCACGGCTAAGCTCGCCGGAATGGTGTGGTCCTTACCAACCAATTGACCTCCTAGACCTCAACGACAAAAAAAAAACTCATACCAGCCTTTTCATAAGGGAGTCACCACTGACCACAAATTGCACAATACTCTAGTAATTCGGGACCCGAATAAGACCTTAACTTACCATCTTATACTCACATATATTTCGCTAAATTCCACCGTGGCATTCCGTTTTTTTTTTGCAAGTTTGTGAAAATGCCCCAATATTCGTATCCCTTCTTGTTAACCTATCGGCCTGAAATTCTACCCTGTTTTACCTCAGCCCGCCATTCTATTAATTCATTATAAAATTTTTTATTTAACAATATTATTAATTACTAAAATTCAATATTTTAATTCTTGTAAACAAAACAAAAACTATCTATCCTAGGCATTTGTAATTATTTTAGTTTTTAGTTTAGGTTAGGCACCATTTTGTTTTCTTAGAGATTTTTTTTTGCAATTCAGAACAAATCCTTACTTATATTTAAAAATTTTTATCCTTATTACCCTGTTTATTCTTTTCGTTTTCTATTTTAGGAAAAATGTATTTTACTTAAGTTTAGCTACATTTTGTTGAGTTCTTATTATTAATCTTTTTGTTTTAGATTTTGGTTTCATTCGAGGGGAGCCAAAAATGAAATAATTGTTTTGTATTGTTTTAAGATGACTGGAGCCAGGAGTTAAACCTGCGATCTCCCGCATGGTAGTCGCGTGTTCTAACCACATACCACGGCCGGGCATTATTTTGAACCCTACCGGACTAAGCTTTAAAGTTCAAAGTGTTCGTTCGGTTTGAGAGGACATTTTGTTTATATATGAGGGCATTTTCCCTCCGCAAATATAGTTTTAATAGCATCTGCTACCATCGATGTTTCCTGAGCGCTCATTCCCTATCGATGATCGTTCATTTTATTCATTTCATTTTTCTTTTTTCAAAAAACCAAATTTAAAGTTGAGGCCACAGGTCTTCTCTGACCCAACAAAACTTCGAGCTGAAAACACAAATATGCGCCTATAACCTATCTAATTAAAATTATAAAAAAATAATATGTATATATATGTAACTATAGGGTCCGCCAAAATGAGCTTCATCTGAAAAGATGATTTTTTTTTTGGCAAAATCGGCATCTTCTGTAAGTCGATCGATTATACGTTGTTCAAGCGTATACACAACCATATTCGTTCAGCGGAAGGATAAAACTAATTATCTGTCAAATCAGACATGAGCTAAGTGTTACCATTCACCAAATAAGCACTAGTTGAAAATAACCTTAGATGGCGGATCGTCGCAGCATGAATAAGGGTGAATAATTTAATAATTCAACTGTTGCCTGGTATAGTTTTCACTTTTAAATGGGCAAAGATATTTTCGCACCCAATTTTTCCAGGTTTGGCCCCAGTTGAGCATTTCCCGGTTATATTAATTTGCAAACGCCGGGCTCATTTTATCATCATGGTAGCGAAATTTTCAGGCCAGCTTAAATCAAAACGTGCCTGGCCCATGTGCTTCCTCAAAGTTACATACAGTTAAGAAAATGGGTTTACATACCAAATAAGAAGGTCGTTTAAAAGTTGATGGAATGTTTGAATGCTGGTGAAATGTTGAACGAAAGTTGATGGAATGTTTAAAAGCTGGTGAAATGTTGGACCAAAGTTGATAAAATGTTTGAAAATTGATGAAATGTTAGAAAGTTAATGAAATGTTGACTGAAAGTTGACGGCTATGGAAGGACTGGCAAACGTTCAACATAAGTTCCCATGGACGGACAGTGATGTGGATAGATTTTGTGGCCACTTTTGGTGCCAATTTGTTCGGATCTAGATCTAGGCCAGCCGACAGGTGCGCGGGGCAATGTGTATCACAAACGTTCCACCGGGGCTGAAACTTCCGAACGGGGCTGAAACTTCCTGCCGATTTGATCGATGGGCCGTCTTATCCTTTACGACACTGCGAACGTTTAAAACAATTTTTTCTTGAGGAAAAAGGTGCCTATACCAAAAAGGGAGATGAAAAAGAAGTTATCTATCGGTCTAACCGAATGCTGTCTCTTTCCCAATAAACTTTTATAAAAAGAAATCCTTATCAATGCTGCCGGTGTGAATACCTCGTACTCGATTCTCCACTTCTTGGAAGGTTTACCGTCTTATATATAATCTCCTTCTCGATGGGTGTTATCTTTCTCGATAGCAAGAATGAAAAGATATTTGTAATGGCGGAAATATTTCAGCAAGGCGTCACATGCTCAGACTTGTTTGCGAAATTGACTTTGTTATTAATGGTTGGCGCCACTGAGCATTGACAGTTGTCAATAACAGCTGACTAAAAGTTGTTGCTAAGGTCTACGAATAGTATGGTAGGCCGCAGCGCTTTCTCTATGGACGGCGCTGAATTGCACCTGCGAATCTATTCGGGGTCGTTCTACGCGCCCGCCATAACACGCCTAACCTGCTGTCAACATAATACATTTCACATTATTGAATAAAAACCTATTGGCAATAATAAATAATTGCCAATAGAACTGATCTTAAACCGAATTATGACAATATCATAATTCATTACAGATCAACCAAAAAAAACGCAATCAAGAACATTTAAAATTTGTTTAAAGATTTTTTTCAGTGTTTTTTTAATAACTCGGCCATTTGAGGTAAAATAATATTTCTTTTTATAAAATTTTTTGATGCTTGGGAAAATATAGCTCGGGGTTTTTTTTAAATTTTTTTTATTTTTTAATTTAGATGAAAATGTTCTTAGTTACGAGCCTACGCATTAATGAGCTCAGGAGAGCATAATATGTAAAAAATTTTGAATTCTTACAGAATTTTTTTTTATGGATTACAAATTTCTAATTTTTTTACTGTTTAGAAATAATCTTGTTTGCCCTTAACTAGCCGTATAAACATATAAAAAAATAAGTACAATACCATTTGAAAAATTTAAATTTTTTCATGCAAAAAATACTTTTTGACAAAGTTTAACGATGTCCAAAATAAAAAGTGCCTCTAAATTCAAAAGTGATTTTAATTAGTTTGTATAAATAATTAAACTTCATGTTATTCCTTTTCCGGGACCGGCCGTGGCATAGTGGTTAGAACACGCGACTACCATGCGGGAGATCCCGGGTTCGATGCTCGCCTCCAGTCATCTACATTTTTCTTTCATTGCCGGCCCCCTCGATGTTGTCTACAGCAACATCGCAGGATAAGTGTCGAGTCAATCGGCATGTCTAGTAAAAGCTTCTCAAACAGTGACGTTCGCATTCGTCGATTAACAATTCGTGCCGTTTGTTGTGAATCTAAAGTAGAAAACGTGTTAATTCACAACAACACGAGAAGCTAGCCCATACCTCATTCATGGGGCGCAAGGGGAATTAAGTAAGTTACTCACTTCCCAACGATATGCAATAGTTGTATGTCAAGTGTACACTTATCCTTTATAATTATTATCAAACTGCGATCCCTCGGTCAAAAAGGATATATCGTGAACCACAAATATATAAGGCGGCTATACCTAAATCTGAATTGATATGCTAAGATTTGGTACCACATTGTAAAAGTGTAAAAAAGTAATCTCTGCCAAGATTCGTTAAAATAAGTGTAAAAATATGGTATTTGGATAACATAATGTATGATAGGCAATGGTAATTTGTATGGAAAATCCAAAAGGGAAGGGGCAAGCAGACCCATTACACAGCATATATTATACGCTAAGGAGTTAAAGGGGCTTTAAAGCGCTTAACTTTTACACGTATCGAGTTATTCATTCCCTCTTTCCTGTAGCTGAGAATATAAAATTATTATTGAAAGTTTGTACAAAATGGTAATAATAACACACAAACATTTTTTAATAGGGGTAGTGAGGTTTGTTCATAATTATAAAGGATATATGAACACTTAACATACAACTGTAGTGTATTTGACAAGTGATCATTGCCATACCCTCTGTACGGCACTTGGTACCATACTCATTTATATGGTAGTCTACACGCAACTGTTTTTTTATTTTTTAAAAAATTCGTATGAAAAATTTCAATTTGTAACATGATAAAACAGTAACAGTTAACAAACTCAGATTATTTGTTGATATTTAGCAATCCTGTAAGTAAGCTTAAATAAATGTAAGCTTCGGTTTACAAGATTTGTGGAACTTGTAATTTTAGGTTTGTTAAGCAATTATGCACATGCAATGACTTGAAATTTTGCAGAAATCATAAACGGAGACTTGGTTATATTCTGCCAAACAATTATGTCATTTGATGTAACGCTGTCCAAACGCCGGTCCGAGAACGATTTTTTCATACATTTGTATGAAATTTTTCGGATTTCAGGTCCATCCCGGACCGACGTTTCTAAACTACTTACTCAAATGGATCGCGAGTCGGCAGTATTGAAGAACGACATTAGTACAACATTTCCTATATGTATATTAGGTTGTCCCAAAAAAAATAAAAATTTGGATTTTCTCGGAAGATTTTTCCTAATTTGGATTCTCATAAGGTAAATATTTTTGAGAATTTTATGAGATTTTTCGGAAGTGGTTTAGAGGTCGCGCAAACCTATTTTGTACCAAAAATCCCTTGCCGTTCTCCAGTTATACCCTTTTAAAGCTTTGCACCCATTGTATGAAATTTTTAGTACTATAAGATTTCGGCATGTCAAAGCTTAGTTTTAAGTGTTGTCAAGTTGTGGACAGCAAAAAAAGTAGCCAAAAAGCCGTTATCACTAGGTGACACTGATATGGCTAGAACTAAAATTCATCATTTATCGGATTTGGGGGAACTGCAACCCTATTTTTGGCAGATAGTCTATAGGTTTAGAGATAACAAGTCACAATACAATTAAAATTTTTGTAAACTGATAAGTGGAAGACGCTTGCTTGAGATTGAGATAAATTTTATGGCTTCAGATAAAAGCTTTTATGCTAGAGCCCTCTTGCGGTAATTAGCAATCTTTATATATATATATAAAATCTCTGGAAAAGCTTAAGCTACTTCACAAAGCACAATACGGGTGGTTTGCATCCGCTGTTAAATCAGTTGATAAGTTTTTGTGATCAGCTGGCAGAGAAATAGAAAAAAAAACCTTTTGTGAAAAACCATTCGTTTTCTTTCAAAACATTTGTAATTATTACAAGAAGTCCCGTCTTTTTAATAAAAATATTTTGTTAATCTGAAGTTTTATTGCTCCGGTAAGTTGAAATTATCATAAAGTAGTTCAAAAAATATTGGGTAATATTTTTTTAAAATAGATATGCCTTTGTCGAATACAAGGAATGTGTGGTGTGTGGGCAAAATGATTGATGACCTTAATACTGCCAAACCGCCGACAAAAATGCAAATACTGCAAAGATTTTTTAAATTGCATTTAGTGGAAAAGTGCACTGTTTCCAAAAGCGCCAGAATAATAGCAAAGACTTTCAGAGATTTGTGGAATCCAAATCAGGAACTGTGCAATATTTCTCGCAAAATAATAATATTGCACTCGAAGTGGGCAAAGTTATGTAAGGGTAAGTCTAGAAAAACCAAGCTCAAAATCTCAGCCCACAAATAAAGTTCGGAAGACCAAATCAAAACCGTTTGAAAAGGAGGATATCAGCAGCGTTGATAGCGATGATTCGGACGTTTCGGTCTATGAACCATCAAAAAAAATTGTTGAAAATAAAATGTTGACTTTGCCAAAAAAATCCAAGCTTTGTGCAAGCCTTGACAGAACCGGGATTAGTTGCCGTAAGGCTTCGCTCATTGTGAATTCCTACGCTGATTCCGGACAGAGCAACGCAAAAGCTGCATGCTCAAAGAGTTCAATTTGGAGGGAACGTAAAAAGCAGCGGCTGATTGTGGCATACTCAATTAAAAAATCGTTTGTTGCCTCAAATTATAACACGGTACATTGGTTTACTGTACGGTTTACTGCAGGGAGTAGAGCAGCATCGCAAGAACTCTAATAAATGATTTATAACAAATCTATTTTTCTTTGTTTTTAATATAATTGTTATGTATGAGTGGTAAGTAACTATTATTTTATTTGTAAAAACATTTTCTAAATCCAATTATTTAAAGTTTAAAGCAATGCAAACCTAGTTCACACCTTATAGTATTAAAAATTTCATACAATGGGTACAAAGCTTTAAAAGGGTATAACTCGAGAACGGTGAGAGAAAACCATTCATCTGCATCATTAGTTTTTTTAATCTTTATACAAATTTTAAAAGTTATAAAGCATTCTTTTCCATTTTTGTTGAAAATTTACGAAAAACCGTTATTAAATTGTCAAAATGTGCAAAATCATTGCCGAAACTTATATTTATGCACATAAAATTAAAGATCGGAAAATTTTCTTTAAGAATATTGACTCAGAAGCTGAAGAAATATCTATTTTTTACCAATTTTGAAGCAAAATTCAAAAAAAAGCCCAAAAGGTCGATTTTTGGTAAGAAATCAATTTGCGCGACCTCTAAACCACCTCCGAAAAATCTGAAAAAATTCTTAGCCTTATGAGTATTCAAATTAAAAATGATCCCCAAAATTTTTTTTTTAATGGGACACCCTAATGTATATATATGGAGCTTCGGTTTGTTAACCAAAGATGCACAGAATGGCTTGAAATTTTGCAGATATCATAAACAGAGACTTCGTTGTATTCTCCGATGAAATAATCAATTTTTTATTTCCCGGTAATACCGGGAAAATTATAATTCCCGGGATCCCGGTACAAGCCTAGAGCACTAGTTAGAACACGCGACTACCATGCGAGAGATCACAGGTTCAACTCCTGGCTCCAGTCATCTTAAAGAAAAAAATTTCTTTCATTGTCGGCTCCCCTCAAATGTTGTTGACTGCAACTTCGCAGTGTAAGTGTCGAGTTAATGAAGTGACCGAGAAAAACTCTATGGACTCCTGTCTAACAGAAATGCTACATGAGAACCCCTTCTGGAGGTAATGGAAGGTCTGGAAACATTTGTTTAAAAAGTTCCTCTCTACATGGAGCTTTTAAAAGTACCTTCTTCACATTAGCAATAGTTTTATATACGTTTTCATATAAATTCCTAAAACATTCACGCAATCGATGGACACTATGAGCAATACATGTCACATGCGTCACTTTCGGATAAAATGCCACTATAGCTTTTGCAGCCTTTACCATGTATGGATCGTATCCGTCATAAAAATCAAACCATTATGCTTATTGAAGTTGACGTCCAGATTTTTGATGGATCGTCCCACAGTCGAGCAATTGTTGAGTAATTAGCCCTTTCCAAGACTGCTGTATGTAGTTAAAATTTCTCACTTGCAATTTCCTTAATACACCTGCTAAAATGTTTGCCACATTTCTGCCTGTTGCATCTATAGTTTTATCGATTGACATCCATATAAATTGATTTTTGTTTTGCTCGTATATTGTCCATGCAGTAGTTGTATAATATTTTTAAATGTTAAGTTCAAAAAACTGTTTCGGATGGCACTTGGTAGTCTCATTTATATTCCTCAAATAGAGTCCTTATATTTTGATTTCTCATTTTGTAAAGTGGAATGTCAACAGACACAAAAGCTCGGCACAATTATTCTTTTTGAAATCGTGTTCTTTTGAGAGTCTACCGGAACATTCTGACAAAAATAATTGTTTGGTCTACTTATTTTCACTTTCTGCGATCTGCTGCAATAACTTTGCTGCAGATTTTAGAATAGAGGAATCCACCATCAGCTCGTAAGTCTGGAAACTTTTCTACAACCACCTTTAGATATGCTGCTTTTATCGGATTAGCTTTAGGCATTATGTCCAGGGTCGTAATCGGTGGTGGTTGAAAAGCACCTCTTTTTAATGTTTTGTTTACTTATTGAGTAAGAAAGCGTGTTTAAATATTAATAAACCTTCAACATTTCTCAGTTGTGTAAAACATGATTTGGCTGTTACATTTTAAAAAACCAAAGTTGCAAAGACACTTGTTTATACGAACAAAAAAAATAATGTCAAAAATATGCTTAAAAAGGGATATTTTTAAAAAAATATGGCCTAAAAAATATAAATTATGCTTTAAAAAAGGATTTTTTTTTTAAATTATGCTCCTAAAACTAAAATTTCCCGAAATATGACGTTATGGGTAAAATATGCCAAAATATGCTCTAACAAATAGGTCTCAAAACACTCGTAGGACAATGAAACGTGTAAATACATTACCCATTTGTTAATATCTCGTTGTAAAAAAAACATGCTGTAGCATATTTCCGGTTGCCCTGGTTATTACAAACAAAAAATTATAACTAATTAATGCATACATTGCGTGAGTCAAAAGTAAGTAGAAATTCATTCGTCTTCTTTCTCTTTCTCCGCTCATCTTAAAATTTGAGCATATTTCCTCCTTGATGACTGCGAGCCACGTGGAATAAACACAAAGATGAAACAGTATTTATAGAAATTGAACACTTATAAACATTTTTTTGCAGTTTTTAATTTTATCGACTAAAAAATGATTCAGTTCGAGATTTATTGTTATTTCTAAATATAAGATAAGGATTAGAGTTCAATACAAAGAAAACTGGCAAAAGAATATTTTATACATTGTTGTTACATTTAGATCTATTTAGTATCCTTTCTCCTTGCGGCAAGTTGAAAAAGTATCTCATCCTCTCAGATTCGGGATGCTAGAAAGAACCACTAAGATTGCTTGTAACTCATCGTAATGGGAGTTAGATTTTGATACGATTCTTTCCTAATCGGATAAGATGAGTTACTTCTCCTTTTGTCTGTGGTTTGTGTTCAGTTGCTTGAGCTGTTGATGTTGTTATCGTGTGGGCGGTGTTATTTATGTTTGCTTTGTTTATAGTTTAATTTGTTTATTTAGGTGTTTTCGGCTTCCTGTACTTCTTTTTGTCTGGGTTGGCTTCTTGCCATTCTCTCAAACGCTGGTCTATGGTATTAACCATTTCCAACACTTCAGCCTCCGTTTTCAACTCAATGAAGTGTGTTAGGACAGGTAGCTGTATGGTCACCTGATCGTTTTTTAAGCCCAAGTGCTTAACACCCTTTTTACGCCGTATTTTCGATTCGACGAATTTATAGAATCTGCTTGTTTTTGCACAGTCAGAGATCTTCAGATTGCGTATGGTCTCGCTCTCATCGTTTTGTAGCAAGGAGATTTTAGTTAGTACCCTATGTGCACAAATGCGGACGCGGATCCGAAACTGATCAGTATCGGATCCGACAAAACGGAATCCGTGGAATCCGATCCGAAACTAATCAGTTCCTGATCCGACAAAACGGAATCCGTGGAGTTGGTTCCGAAACTGATCAGTTCCGGATCCGACAAAACGGAATCCGCGCAGTCAGATCCGAAACTGACCAGTTCCGGATCCGACAAAACGGAATCCGTGAAATCTTATTATAGTACAAATTCTCAAACTTGGTTGAAAATGCATTCATATTATTTTTTTTTACTGTAGGAAGTATTATATAATTGTAATTGTATTGTATAATATAAATATATACAACATAATATTAGTTTAGTTTATTGAATTAGGGGCAAAAAATACAGTGTTTTCCTATTTTAATTTTAAAAATCTTGGTTATGTTAGTAAGCACATTCTGCTGCAGCTCGCCTTCCATTCGCTTAGAACTATTTGTCATAATATTACTGTTAATGTCATTAGTAAACAACCTACGTGCATCTATTGGGTAACCAGAAACCACATGTTTTCCTGAAATTTTTTAATTGTGTCAATTTTGAACACTTTTTCATTACATGATTTCCGTTTTTGTGCGCCATGCGGATCAATATCGGATCCGATACTGATCCGATCCGGAATCCGATTCGGATAAATCGGATAGAATCGGATCAGTATCGGATCCGATACTGATCCGCATGGCACACTGGGTAGCTTTAGTTTTAAACTGGTGTCGATACATTCTACCAGGATTATATATTTGTCTGCTTCAGCTTTCAGCTCAGTGCTCGACTCAATGGAAAAACAATTCAAGCTGGCTGGTACTTCTAATTGTGGTAACAGTTGCTTTATGGTTCCCACTGCATCAATTTCTTTCTTGGCGTCAAAACCTCTTATGCTGACCTTACTCATAGCCCATGGTTCGCTGCTGTGCTTTGGGTGTAAGTCGCGGTATATTTCCTGGTGACTGCCCTCTCTTTCATCATGCTGGAGGTGTGCAATTGAAGCTTTCGGTTACGATCGCGCATTCGCTCCTATTCGACCTTGGTCGACTCTCCGCACAGCTGTTCCATATGATGCGCGTCATCCAGCAAACCCCGTACTTGCATATCTTGAGCTGCTTCTCATAACTCTTGTTGTTCTCTTATTTTACGTATCTCGGCTTCTAAGTTATCAACTACCTCTTTGTCCACCATTCGCAGGCTACGTTTGAAATCTATGAAAAGTCTGTGGAATGTCACGCCTCTTGTTCGACATACGGGACACAGTCGGCTGCGCTCTAACCAACGCGATATGCATTCCAAATGGAACACATGTCCACAGCTGGTATTAATTTTTTTTTTCTTCCCACTCACCCAAAGGTGCCAAACAAATGGAACATGCTTCCTTCCCTGCCATACTTGAAAGGTTTACGTCTACTTGCTTGCTGTAAAGAGATCAAGTTAATCCTTGACTTAGTGGAGTAGTGGAGTAAATAAATGTACTTCCGCCTCTCACTACTGTTTTAAACAGAGCTCGCAATAATTGGTCTCTCTCGTTCTTGTTGTCAGGAAAAAACCACTCATCCACTAACACGATGCGAAACTGTCGCGAACAACCCTTAAACTTCGTTCTTCTTTGGCTTGCTCTTTGCTCAACCGACGAGCATTTCTGTTCACTAGATCGGCTCATGGGTTTACTCGAGACACTTTACTTCGTAAAAACTCGTCAAACGGTCTTTTGAACATGTATGTGTGCTGCGCGTGTGGATAGGCAAACGTACGCATACACATATGCACACTAATGATCCCCCTTTCCCACTTTCTTCTTCTCTCCTCATTAAAGCATATGACGAAATTTTTAAGGCAACAACACAATGCAAAGCAACTATAAAAATAAAGACCTTTTGTGCGGACACTTTGCTTGCTTTGCTCACTTACTGATTCTCAGTAGGTGAGCGACGGAAGGTTCTGTTCGTATCGAGCGGTCAGTAAGAGACCGATTCATGTGTTACGTTCAACCCGAAACCTGAGAGCAAGAACACGAACAAAACGAAAAAATGGTTGTTGTTCAGACACTGAGCGATTCCGTCTCATTTGTTTCGGTCTTTTAAGTGAGCAGACCGCGCAGTAAAATTTGGTTGAGCATATTTTGCGAGCTCTGGTTTTAAATCTTTGGTATGAAATACACCTAGGAATTTGACCTGCATGTCTTCTTCTTCATACAGACTGTTACCTACAGGTTTCAGTACTCGACACTTCAAATTTTTTTTTGCCAACTTAGTGTTGGAATGGGACTTTGCCCAGAGGTTAAAAGTTACTGATTGTCACTCAATTGGGAGTGACCAGAAGCGATTCCTTTGTGGCACTGTCCAAGCATCTAACTACTTCCGGTCTTAGACCAAGTATTCCCCGGGCAATGACTTTAAAGCAACCGCTTAGAAGTTAGCTAGAGTTAGAAGGCGAAACGGTGAGTAACCTAATCGGCATGCTACCACCGATGCGTCTTAGGAAGTAGGTAACAGAAGTTACTGAAGTTCAACACAGGCTCTCCTAGTGGCTTTGGTAGCCCCAAGAAACTAGGATCGGGAGCGGTGGCCTAATAAGCCACTCTCCTTAAACAAAATTTATTATGAAAACACGGAGAATAAATAAAACAAGAACATCCCCAAATGTTGACGAACCCCGCAAACGATATAAGGACCATGATTTAAGGATATGCACCTAGAATGTCCGAATTCTTTACAGAGATGGTGCCTCTATACAACTGGCTGATGTCCTCGACAAATACAAGGCTGACATCACCGCCATACAGGAAATGAGATGGACGGGACAGGGATGCACACGACGAAAGAACTGTGACATCTTTTACAGCTGCCATGCAGAAAGACACGAATTTGGATGTGGTTTCATAGTCGGCAAGAGACTTCGACACCTGGTCCCCCGGTTTAACCCTGTAAGTGACCGAATAGCAACCTTTCGCATTCGGGCGAAATATTTTTACATCACGCTGATTTGTGTACACGCCCCGACGGAAGATAAAGACGATGAGATTAAAAATGCATTTTACGAGCGCCTAAAGGAAACATACGACCGCTGCGCTGGCCACAACATTAAAATTCATCTGGGAGACTTTAATGCAAAAATAGGAAGGGAAGATGTTCTTGGTCCATCGATCAGTAAATTCAGCCTGCATACCGACACGTCAGACAACGGGTTTAGGCTGGTTAGCTTCGCAGCGGGAAGGAACATGGTAGTGAGTGAGGTAGAGATGTTCTTGGTCCATCGATCGGTAAATTCAGCCTGCATACCGACACGTCAGACAACGGGTTTAGGCTGGTTAGCTTCGCAGCGGGAAGGAACATGGTAGTGAGTGGAACCAGATTCCAGCACAAAGATATCCACAAGGTAACTTGGCTATCTCCCGATCAAAACACCAAAAATCGCATTGATCATGTGGTAATTGATGGCAGGTATGCATCTAGTGTCATGGACGTGCGTGTGATCCGTGGTGCTAATATTGGCTCGGATCATTACCTGGTTGCAGCCAAGGTGCGCACAAGATTGAGCAGAGCGAAAAACGCACATTACAAAGAAAGCTGGACATCGCGAAACTGCAAAACCCAGAGATAGCTACTGCCTACTCCAACCAGCTCTCCCAACTTTTACGACACAACGCCTCTACTTCTGACGTTCCCGATACACAGTGGCAGCATATTGCGCATTCCATGGCAATCGCCGCAACAACCGTGCTAGGATATGAAAAGCGGCGCTCAGATGAATCCTGGTACGATGAAGAATGTCGCATAGCGTCTGAGGAACGGGATGCTGCTTATAGGGCAACGCTACAGCCAATTGTAACCCGTGCTGTTAGGGAACGGCATAAGGAGAAAGCAAAACGGGCGAGACAGCTATTTAGGCGAAAAAAACGTCAGATGCAGGAACGGGAGAACGAGGATATAGAGCGATACAGGGATAGAGGTGAGGCCCGAAAATTTTACCAGAAAGTAAGAGCAAATGGATACGGTAATGGCCTCCCCACCTGTAAGGACAGTGATGGAAATCTGGTCACGGATACGCAGAGTGTGCTGCACATATAGAGAGAACACTTCCAGCAACGGCTGGTTCCAGAAGGCAGTGCACGTGAAGTTATCACGCCAATTGTCGACGACGGCTTAGATTGCCCACCACCAAGTCAAGCCGAGGTAAGAAGAGCAATATCGCGGCTGAAAAACAACAAAGCAGCCGGTGCCGACGGTCTGCCCGCAGAGCTCTACAAGTCCGGTGGCGAGGAGCTGATAACGAGCATGCACCAGCTCCTGCGCACGGTTTGGCTTAAAGAGTGCATGCCCGACGATTAGAATGTAAGCGTATTATGTTCTGTGCTGAAAAAAGGTGATCCAAGTGTGTGCTCCAACTACCGCGGGATCAGCCATTTACCCATCGCATATAAGGTCTTGTCGAGTGTGCTATGTGAAAGACTAAAGCCAGTGTTATCCAACCTGATCGGGCCTTATCAGTGTGGCTTTAGACCTGGAAAACAGAGCCATTCTATACCAGACGAGGCCTAAAACAAGGCCTATCGTGCGATCTCTTCAACATTGTGATGGAGATGATAATGAGAAAAGCTGCAGTAAACACGAGTGGCACTATATTCAACAAAAGCCACATGCTTCTCGCGTACGCTGATGACGTCGACATCATCGGTCGAAAACTGCGGGATGTGACTGCAGCCTTCTCAGGTATACAGAAGGAATCAGCGAAAATGGGCCTAACGGTGAACGAGGACAAAACGAAGTTATAAGTTTCAACGAACAAAGAATTTAGTCGTTTGGGAAACTGCGTGAACGTTGACAACTATTTTTTCGAGGTGGTAGATAATTTTCTCCACCTAGGCTCCGCCATCAACAAAGCAAATAATGTCAGCGTAGAAATCCGGAGAAGAATCCTGCTTGCAAATAAATGCTACTACGGACTAAGCAAGCGATTCAATGACAGAGCCCTCTCTCGACGAACAAAACTCCAGCTATACCAGATACTGGTCCTACCTGTCTTAATGTATGGCTCAGAATCCTGGGTTATGACACAAGCGGATGAATCGGATCTGGCGGTATTCGAGAGAAAAATACTCCGTAAAATATATGGGCCCATCATCGTTAACGGAGAGTATCGGCGTCGTATGAATCATGAGCTGTACGAGCTGTACACTGACATTGACGTGGTCGAACGCATTAAGGTGCAACGGTTGCGTTGGCTAGGTCATGTTGTACGAAAATGCTCCAGCTCGAAAAGTCTTCGACAATGAACTTGATGGACGGCGCAGAAGAGGGCGACCAAAACTCCGTTGGAAAGACCAGGTTACTGATAACCTTACAGAACTCGGTGTGACTAACTGGAGAAGAAGCGCAGAAGATCGAGGCGCTTATAATATTTTTCTACGTGCGGTATATAATCCACTGGGATTGCATAAAAGTGCCAGCTAAGTAAGTAAGTAAGCGTTGAAATTATTTTTAAACTCGCTCTGCTGAAAATTGCGTCTAAAAATTTCTTGACCAGGAACGAATTTCACCGTTCGGCATCGGGTATTATAGGTTTTTTCATTTTTCAAATAAACTTAAACTTAATTTCCCTTTGCAACCCATGAATGTGGTATGGGATAGCTTCTCGCGTTGTTGTGAATTAACACGCTTTCTATTTTTAGATTCACAACTAACGGCACCTACTTGTTTATCGACGAATGCGAACGTCACTGTTTGAGAAGCTCTTACTAGACACGCCGATGGAATCGACGCTTAATACTGCGAAGTTGCTGTCAACAACATTCGAGGGGAGCCGACAATGAAAGAACAATTTTTTTTTAGATGACTGGAGCCAGTTTTGAACCTGCGTTCTCCCGCATGGTAGTCGCGTGTTCTAACCACTATGCCACGGCCAGTCCCATTTTTCAAATAAGCTTTGTGAAAACTATGCCTTATACGTTGCTTAACAAGGTCCATCTTTACAACATGCGGAATGATGTTGTTCTCTGTATCATCCAATAACTTTAATTTTCGTGCTAGACTATACATACTCCCATGATTCATCATAATTATGCCAAAAAGTGCGAAGTATGGAATTACACCAATGGATCCATGCACTGACGATCTGAGTGAGCACTCTACTTCTGAGAAATGTTTGTCCCAATCACAATGATCCTCTGCGATGTAAGATCTTATTGCTGACAAAATTGACTGATTTACACGCTCAGAAGCGTTGGCTTGCGGCGCTTGTATTGCTGTTCTCACATGCTTTACCCCGAAGTTCTTGACCATGTCTGAGAATTCCTTTGAAACAAATTGTTTTCCGTTATCGGATACAATGGTTTCCGGTGTTCCAAATTTATGAAAGACTCCGCTTATCAGAAATTTTATCACATTCCTCGCATTGGCTTTGGCCATTGCTTTTAGTAGAACAAACTTGGATAAATGATCTAACACAATAAATATAAAAGTATTTCCCGATTTAGATCTAGGATAGGGTCCCAGAAAATCTATAAAAATTCTTTGGAAAGGACGGCCCACTAATCTCTCTTTCCCTATGGGTAGTCGGAGTGTTGTATTAGCAGCTTTTAACTCTTTACAAATCTGACATTTCTCTACAAAACTCCGAACTTGAAAATTCATATTCGGCCAGAAAAAATATTCTTTAATCCTTTTCAAAGTTTTCATAAAACCCCCGTGTGACGCTTGAGGCGGATTATGAGCCTTACCGATAAAGGAATTTGTTAATTCAATAGGAACCCATAATTTTTAGGCGAATTCTTCATTAATTGGGATACGATCATATGGAAGGATGCGTTTGTAAATAAATCCATCCCTTACCCTTAGGTCCGGCAACCGGCTTGAATTCGCCTCAATGGTTCCAATAATATCCAAATATTCTTCAGACATAAATGCGGATGCATCTAAGTCTATGAGGTTTAGGACTTCAGCGGCGATTTCATCCATCTCATATCTTGACTATGTGTCTGGAACCTCATTCTGTGCGCCCTTGCGATGTTCTATTGTGAAGTTGTAAAATTGCAAATGCATCTAAGTCTACGAGGTTTAGGACTTCAGCGGCGATTTCATCCATCTCATATCTTGACTATGTGTCTGGAACCTCATTCTGTGCGCCCTTGCGATGTTCTATTGTTAAGTTATAAAATTGCAAATGCAAGCTCCATCGAGCTAACCGTCCGCTTAAGTCTTTATGTGACATAAACGATTTAAGACTGCTGTGGTCAGTGATAACTGTGAATGGTAATAACTCAATATAAGGTCGAAACTAAAGGCATGCAGCGTTCCATTCATTCTACTTGTACAAACAGATAAAACAAGTAAGAACCTGATATTATAGGTCCAAATACAACAAAGAGTAGAACAAAACATGTTCTCATGCGTTTTGGATTGAGTAGATCGCGTATCATCTCTTTCTCTGGCTCTCATTGTAGTGGAAACTTTTTGTTCCTCTTTTTTAAATGGATATATCCATTTAATATAGATATTCCAGATCGTACGCTTTGCGTTGATGATGTTTTCTTACTGTGGCAAATTTTAACAAAACAGAAAATAAAATTTCGCTCTTTATTCTTTATGCTTGCAGCGTCACGCTCTCCATATATTCCAAGCACAGATAACAAGAATACCGATATATCTGTTTGTTGTGTATGTAATAATACAAGTATTTTTGATACTTGATACTTTCACTCTCTCATACCTACACTATCGTTATCTAAAAGAGAAATATTCCATACGCACTCAATCCAAAGAGAGCGAAACAGATACAAGCATATATAAGAAAATTTAACTACATATAACAAGTGTGTTTGGATGGTTCTTTGCAGACCTATAGTCGAAACCTCTTAACCACCAGAACTACCGCCAAACATTCCCTTTCAGTAATCGAATAGTTCTTTTGCGCTGATGTTAGCTTGTGTGAAAAATAGGCAATTGGGTGTTCCCCATCAGAATCATCCTAATGAAATAATACCGATCCAATTCCTATTTCCGACGCATCGCATTGAATATAGAAATGTTTATCGAAGTCGGGATGATTCAGTACTGGACTTGTCACTAAAGTTTCTTTCAAAAAGTTGAAAGCTACTTCAGCTTCTTTGCCAAACGTAAATATTTTTCCTTTTTTCAAAGTCTCGAAAATCGGTGCAGCTATGGATGCAAAGTCAGGCACAAAACGGCGATACCAACCTGCTGCTCCCATAAAACTACGGACTTGATTTGGAGTTTTAGGCATCGAGTAGCGCGTGATTGCTTCAACTTTTGCCGGGTATGGCTTCAACTGGCCGCCCCCAACTATATACCCCAAGTAACGAAGTTGCTTAAAACAAAATTTCGACTTATCGTTTCAAGATGTTAATGTGTGTGCCAAAATTTGGAGATATCACCTAAAGATCATCCAAGCAGACAAAGACTCTCTCCCGTAACACCGAAGGTATTGCCCTGTCCATCAGACGTCATAACCTTTGCGCAGCGTTGCAAAGTCCGAACGGCATCACTGTATACTGGTTCAGTGGTCGCACTAAAACGGTAAAAGCTGAATTTTCTCTACTATTCTTTTTTAGCGGTATCTGCCAAAAAGCATCATTCAAATCGACGCTGGAAATATAGAAAGTATCTCCTAATCTACTGAGTAAACCTTCTATATGGGGAAGTGAGTACGCGTCCTTAACAGTCAGCGCATTCAATTTACGAGCATCCAAGCAAAATCTGTTTTTATCTCCTTTTCTTACTAGAGTGACAGGATGAGTCCATGGGCTCTTGCTTTCTTCAATCACTCGCATGGCTAGCATGCGGTCTAGCTCCGTGTACATCAGCTTTTGCACTGCTGGTGAAACCGGGTAATGCCGATTCTTGACCGGCGTAGCGTCACCAGTGTCAATACTGTGTTCCTCTAGCGTCGTTTTTCCTAAATATTAATATTAATTTTCCAAAAATAGGTCATTTTGTATGGGAGGTACCAGAAGGGTTGATCCGATATAGTGCAAATTCATTCCTGATTCATATTTTCATAACCGTAAAACTTACGCATAGTTTGACTGAATTCAATGTACTTATAAAAAAGATATGTATGTAAGACTATTGAGGTGAGTCCGGTAATTTGTATGGGAGGTACCAGAAGGGGTATGGCAACGGTTTCGGTTTTTTTTAGGGTTTGTCTACTTTTGCAAGATAAATAAACTGACCAAATTTAAATATCCTCCGGTAGTCTGTTTGGCAGCTATTGAAGATATATTAACTATCCAAAAATAGATAATTTTGAATGGGAGGTACCAGAAGGGGTGGGGCTATTCCGCTCATTTACAATCCCATACGTTCGTTTCGAAAAATATTAATACTGATAAATTTGCATAACGATCCGTTAAGGTTTGCTCGAGTTACACTTTCACAAACATATTAATAACACTGTGCAACAACCAAAATCGGAATGGGATGAAACCAAATGCAAATGAAAGTTGACATTATGTATAACAAAACCCTCAAGGGATTTCTTAAGTTTAGTGCGAGATTTTTTTTTACACGCATTTGAAGTTGTGATTTTTGAACGCTGGCTAACAAGAAAAATTTATTAAAAAAGTCATAAAATAATGCTATTTATCCCGGAAAGTTGTCGTATCTTACTGTTTTTGGGGTCGAGGAATCAATTTTTGACATTTATTTTTATTTTTAAGCGTCGCTAGAGGGCGCTTTCGTACATTTTTTTGGTTTAGATCGAATTTTTTGTCTCTCCACACGATTACAGCCGTAGATTAAGAGCTATCGAGCTGAAATTTGGTATGCGAGCTTTTATCCACCAAGCGGAGATTGGGTTCTTAGATGGGCATGATCGGACAAAACCTACTCCCACCTCCCATACAAATTGTACCTTTTTTTGAGGTCTGTCCCTGCGATCACAGTCGTAGATTAAGAGCTATCGAGCTGAAATTTGGTATGCAAGCTTCTATCTCCTAAGCGGAGATTAAGTTCTAAAATGGGAATGATCGAACAAAAACTACTACCACCTCCCATACAAACTTGCCCTATTTGGGGGTGTTCGTCTGTTTGTCTTCTCAATTACAACCTTAGATTAAGAGCTATCGAGCTGAAACTTGGTACGCAAACTTCTAACCTCTTAGGGAAAGTTAATTTCTAAGAAGAGCAAGATCAGACAAAAACTCCTCAAACCCCAAAATATAGGAAGTTTGCATTGGAGGTAGGAGAAGTTTTTGTCCGATCATGCTCATCTTAGAACTTAACTTTCTCTAAGAGGTTAGAAGCTTGCATACCAAATTTCAGCTCGATAGCTCTTAATCTACGGCTGTAATAGCGAGGAAAAATATACGGACATCCCCAAAAAGGGTTATTTTGTATGGGAGGTGGGAGTAGTTTTTGTCCGATCATGCCCATCTTAGAAATTAATGTCCGCTTAGCGGATAGAAGCAAGTATACCAAATTTCAGCTCGATAGCTCTTAATCTACGACTGTGGTCGCAGGGACAGACCTCAAAAAAGGTACAATTTGTATGGGAGGTGGGAGTAGGTTTTGTCCGATCATGCCCATCTAAGAACCCAATCTCCGCTTGCTGGATAGAAGCTCGCATACCAAATTTCAGCTCGATAGCTCTTAATCTACGGATGTAATCGTGTGGAAAGACAATAAATAAGATCTAAACCAAAAAAATTTACGAAAGCGCCCTCTAGCGGCGCTTAAAAATAAATGTCAAAAATGGATTCCTCGACCCCAAAAACAGTAAGATACCACAATTTTCCGGGATAAATAGCATTATTTTATGACTTTTTTAATGAATTTTTCTTGTTAGCCAGCGTTCAAAAATCACCAACTTCAAATGCGTGTAAAAAAAAACCTCGCACTAAACTTAAGAAATCCCTTGAGGGTTTTGTTATACATAATGTCAACTTTCATTTCCTTTTGGTTTCATCCCATTCCGATTCCAAAAGTTCGATTTTGTGTCACAGTGTAAATGTTATTTCTGTATGGAAATCGCGATTTTTGTAAATTTAGTTACTCAGTAAATTGTTGACAAAATCAAAAGTTGTGCACAGATTTCAATGAAATAAAGCTCATTTGATTCAAACTACATTAAACTAAATGTTTTAAGACCAACACCGTGATTTTTGTTGCATTATATTTTTTATGAATTTTTAAAAAACAAAATTTTATTTTTTTTTGTAATATTGTTGTTTTTTTTTAAAACTGCACCGATATCTCTGAAACTACTAGGCCAAATTAAAAACAATGTAGGCATGGATTAAAGATAATTTTGTTGACGAGTTTCAGTTTTTTTAATTGAATATGGTAAACCGTTTTCAAGTTATTTAAATATTTGTAGTGGAGGTGCCTTAGTTTTCGACATAACGGTATATCGCGAAAAGTCGAGCTGATACAAAAAGACCAAGGGCAGATTTGGATTCAGCGTCCCAAATTTCCTTTTAAACAATATTCAGTTCTTAAACAACAAATACCTTGAGTAATTGATGGAATCATCTGTTGAAACTCCAACCGGGCTAATCCCACAGAAGAATTAATTATCTCTCTCACGCTGGCGCTTACTTCTGACCGATTACTAGCCGACACGTTCTGAGCTGCTAAGCTGCTTTAAGATGGAGACTCAAAGCAATCATCCCCATCGAAGACATCGGTCATCTCTAACCTGTTACTTTCGGATTGAATTGGTGGTTCACATTCTTCTACACGATTGGTTACGGTTACTTCCCTAGACGGTGAATTGGATAGCCCGTCATTCCCTACTGTGGTCGTCGGTCTATTGGCAGCAATGGTCTGCTGACTTGTTCCCGGACCTTGTTCATTGCCCCCTTATTATTCATATTGTTATCGATATGAGACCCAAGACGACGAGAATGTGTCGAAGCAATCGATAGACGAAAGAAACTAAAAAAATTTAAGAACAAATTATAGAAATTTATCGTCTTCAGACGAAATAAACGACCCATTTGTCAAACGGTGGTTTTGTTCCTAGTGCAAAATAAGGCTACAACTGAATATGTTATAAAAATTCCCAAAATATATATATGAGTATTAGACTGGTCGCAATTTCTTTTTTTTTAATTTAATTGCGTGCGCTGCTTAAAATATGATGTTTGGTGTAAGAAACCATATCCTAATTTTTCTGCTCAATCCGACGGTGCCTAGTGGGGCCAAAAGTTCCCCATATTATAAAAACATCTATTTAGTCTGATCTTTTTAGATGTAACGATCTTCCGCAGAGGAAGTACTTTAAGTATGACAAATTTCAGCTTCCTATGTCATCAGATGGCTTCAGAAAGTTGAGGAAAGAATATGACATACATACAAACATCCGGACATACTAAGAAATTATATTATATATGAAAATAAATGAATTGTTCGTTGGTAAGGCCATCACTTGAGAACCCATGGACCGATTCGACTAATTTTTTGTCACAATGTTTGTAATAGGCCGAGAATGCTTTTTATATAAAAAAAATTAGCCACGCCCATTTCTACGCCCACTTTCTTAATATATCTAAAATTGCAAAAAAAAAAAAACGCTCTGCAAATTTAATTTCTTTACAGATTTAGCTCTATAATGTTCTATATTGGAAATATAATAGGTTAAATATATTGTCAATTTTTGATTAAATGGGCGGAGTGGGCGTGTCAAAACATTTTTTTAAGCAAGAGTGATAAAATATGGTACACAGATAGTACACGACACTTCAGGTTCAAATTTGCAGACGAAATTTTTATTTTCGATAAGTGGGCGGTGGGCTCGTAGCATACCTATATTTAAATCCTAGAGAGATAAAATTTGATATCACGATAGTACTCTCCAATATAATTATGAATATGCAGACGAAATGTTAGCTCAAGGATGAAGATCTAGAATCACTGTCTTCCTCTCTCTTTCATAATAAACATTTCCCATTAATCGTACCCCCAACACACTCACTCAGACGAAATTTTAATTTTCGATCAGTAGGCAAAACTGAAATTGAAATTTGAAATATTTACAATCAGTGAACGGATATTTCTATTTCGCGAAAATAGATAAAATAAATGTTTGGGCTGACCTTTCCAAGCTGTCGCATTACCCCGAAGAGTATAAACTCCACAGAGACAAACTGTAAATCAATTTATTGCTCTTCTTAAAGCGAACCGGGGAGATATTACATTTCTCAGCATAAGATTGCGTCTACTCAGTCCAATAAGGAAACTAAAGGTTGGGTTCGGTCAGAAAACGTTGAAGTCTTAGCGGGGCCAGCTTGTTTCCATGCCATTAACCCTACTGAAAATGTGTGTATTATACTTGTTCATAAAATGTACTCCAACAACAGGCAATATAATTTATTTATTTATTTATTTATTCATTTATTAATCAACTAATGCCCTTGAGGACAACATGTTGATAGAGTTATTAAACAAAAGACTTGTTTAATTAAGTTATAAAACAATTAATTAATTAAGTAACAAAAGAAAAAGAAATAAAACTTTAAACTAAAACTGAAACTAACTCTAACGCACAATCTTTTTTTATTTGATCAATCAACTAGAAAATTATTTATAAGTATTAATTAACACGGGTTAAAAAGGATAATTGTTAATGATGAGACATGAAACATTAACGATTAACGAGCGCTTTCCAAGGAAACGAAGTAGTTAAGCAAAATACGTTTAAAAGTGAATGGCAGTACAGAAAAGTTCTTAAGATTATGTGGCAAAGTATTCCATAACCTCGCTGCACGTACAGAAAATGATCGCTCCAGTACTACGTGAGAAAACGGCTCTAAGAGAATTTGAGTATTTCTGCTGGAATGTAGGAAATTTATATTATTAAAAAGATATGTAGGAAGACTATGCTTTACTACACAAAATAAAAAGTAAAGACATCTAAGATGCAAAAATTTCGAAGGAACAACCCAAGAGCTGCAAAGAGTACAAATCATAGTCATTACGAGAGCGACGGCCATAAACAAATTTTAAAATTCCATGAAAACAAGTATGAAGCTTGCGTAAGTTCGCTGAACAGGTTCCGGTATAAACCTCTAACCCATACATTATATGAGGCATAAGTAATGCATGGGCTAATTTGTATCTTACATTAGTGGGTAATATGACGTCAAGACTATACAGGCGCCGTAACGTCATATTAACCCTTGAGCAGACACGTGCGATGTGGTCAGTAAAATTCAGTTCACAATCTATTTCAAAACCTAAGCAAGACACGGAATCAGAAAAAAATACAGTGTTGTTTTGAACCCTAATAGACGATACCGACGTTTGTGCACGCCCACAACGAAACAAAGTACATTTAGTCTTACTAACATTGATACTGATATTATTATAAGAGCTCCAATTACAAATTCGGCCGATGTCAGAATCCAAATCTCTAACACATTCCGCAACAGACCCTGTATGACTAGATGCAAACAACTGAATATCATCAGCATAAATACCTAGTTTAGAATTCAAAATACATTCTCGAATATCATTTACATATAACATAAACAGTATTGGACCCAAAATAGAACGCCGGAATATACGGCACGAGTAATGGACATACTGTTATTAGAAACTACGTACTGAAATCGAATAGAGAGAAACGAACGAATTAACATACAAGATAAGTAAGAGAAACGAAATTGAGAAAATAATTTATTAAGCAGTGTATTGTGATCAACAGAGCTAAAGGCCTTACTTAAGTCTAATATTGCTAAAATACCAGGCTGCCTAGAGTCCACACAACGTCTAATCTCATCAGTCAGGTGAAGTATAAGTGAAGTTGTATTATGATATTTTCGAAAACCAGATTGACAATGATCTATTAAAGAATCTGAATCCAAGTGGGAAGATATTTGATCCTTAAGTATAATCCCGAAGACTTTTGACAAAGCTGGAAGAACAGAAATGGGTCTAAAATCTGAACACAAAGATCCGGTGGTTCCCAAAACTAGAAACAGAGGAGGACGACACAGAAGTAAAATAATCATTCAAATCGTCAGGGTCAATATCACAGCTGTATTTATCACATCTGGCGGCACCAAAGTGCTTTATGCGAGACCAAAAATCACGTGGACAATTAATTCCAGAAAACAGACGAACGCCTTCTACTCTTTTAGCCCTTCTTATAATGTTTCGAGCTATAGCCCTGTAATGGTTGTATATAACTTTATTCCTGTAAGTCTTATTCTCCGTGTAGACCCTATATGCAAGATCCCTATTATAAATGGAAGCTTTTTCTTCCGCGGTAAACGAGAAACGGCCATTGGTATTAACGGCCCTAATTTTTTCAGGTACATAACGGTCAAAAAGATAAGTCAGCAGTCCATTTAAAAAAGATAATTGTATATTTGTATCATTGGAAGTATATAATGACGAAAAATCCCTTAAGAACAAATCTTCAGTTAAAGCATTCATATCTATAGAATCGTAATCCCTATATGTCAGCTTTATAAACAGCTTCATAAGTTAAGTCATATTGAACTAACAAAAAGACATGATACGAATTAACACCAGGGAAATAAAATTGATTACTCTTAATGATAGAGTTGCTATAAGTGACTAGCGTTGGGAAAAAGAGAATTCACAATTTTTTTTCGGGGTTGTTTTGCTGAAACCGCCGCCGTTTCACTATTTTTTAACCGATTTTCAAAATTATTTTTTTTAATAAAAGGTGAAAGTCACAGCTTTACAACAGATGTAAGCTTTAGAAAGGAATTCGGATTACAAAGAGAAGACTTATGAATTTTGGAACTTGCAATTTTATGAATATCGCCATTTCACTTAATTTGCTATAAAAACATTACTTAACGAAGTGACCGAGAAAAACTAAAAGTATCACTTTACTCTATGGACTCCAGTCTAACAGAAATGCTACATGAGAACCCCTGTATATTTTGTGTGTAGCACAGTGTAATTATGCATATTTTAATTTTTTTTTTTAGTTCCAAGTACCTCCGTGTTGGACCCAAACTTTTATTACATTACCCATTTATCACTATTTTTGTTCCGGTTTATATTTAAATAACAACAAATTCTGACTTTATGTTCCCAACTGAATTTCTTCGATACCTATAATTATTACCTTTCCAACGAGCCGCAATAGTCTGCTGATAAACTACGGATAATCTTACCCGGAATACCCTAAAACCAAAGTCCAAAAAAAAAAAGAAATTTTTAATTTTTTTTATTGTTGATAACTTACTAATGAAGCCTTTTTGTGGGCTTATCCCCTTCGTCGTATGTCAATGCCCGATTGAAATCTGTAATTAGTTTTTAGTAATTGCTCTTTTTGCCGGGTCATTTACAACGGTTAAGGGTTGCCATATTCGTTTTGCGGTGCAGTATTCTTCTTGATCCTTCCAAATTGCAGCTCATACGCTATAATTTGTGGTCATACGCATAAATATTTTTAATAGTAGGTATGAAAAAAACACAAGCTACAATTATTAGGCAAATTTTGTGCTAGTTCGATTTCGTGAATTGGTTTTAACCAACAGGTTTGGCAAATATGAAAAATATAGAAACGATGAGAACGAATTCTGTGAAAAGATAGAAAACTATATATTTGATATCGCAGCTGCGGATGCATTTGAAACGATGACTATTGAAGAGGACAAAGATTTCCTTCTGTTGCAAAGAGAAAAGGGTCGGCCAGGTTGTATGTCAGGCGGGATTTAAAGCTGTCACTAAAACAAGAACGCAATGCGAAGCTACTGGAAGAAGCAGAAAAGCGCAAGCGAAAATGTCAAGTAGAGTCACAAGAAGTTCAAGGAATTGGTCAATATTACGTCTTTTTTTTGTTATTTTTAATTATTGCTTGTTGTTCAAAGAAGAGGTTGCGTCTGATACAGATTCCTCAAAAATTATTATATACGAAGGCATAAAAATGGACAATTCAGCTCCGGAAGTTGATTTTCTGAAGGACCAACATCTAGGAATCCGGCGATCTCGCGGAAAAATCCATCTCGTTGATGATCGAATGTTAGCAAGCATGGATAAATGCCGCATCAGTGATCGCGATGCAATGCATTTAACATCTGCTACAATTACAGCCGTCTTGCGGAATTTGCAGGAAATGAAACCTGACTTAAACGACATAAAAGTGGAAGATTTCGTTTTTAAACGCACATCGTTTCAAACAATGCGAAAGGAATATCGGCGCAGACAAGCGAAACAGATCATAGATGAATTCAAGGTACATATTTAATAATTAAATATAAATAAATATCTTGAAGGTAATTAACATAAAATTTAATTTCAACATAGATTCCTGAAGTATTTGTCTTGCACTGGGACGGTAAAATGCTTCCAGTTATGAAAGGCAAGGACAAAGTTGATCGATTGGCTCTCTTTATAACCGCAGAGAACGACGAAAAACTCCTTGACATTGCAAAACTTGAAGAATCTTGTGGTGAATGGTATTGAAAAAGGCTCAGCATGCTTAAAAGTAAATTGGGTCGCGATTTACTTTTTCTACCGGGTCGCCATCATATCAGCGAATTGCTAATTAAAGCTGTGTTTGAGTTAAATTTCGGAAAAACATCACCACCAGAAGTCACTCTCTTTAATCGTTTTTCAAAAGACTGGAAAAATATGAATATCAATACTTTCAAGAGTGGAGTATTGGATGAAGCGGTGCAAAAAACTTAACAGCAGCCGAAATAGAGACGCACAAGAACTTTTGTCCTGAGGCGTTGAAATCTCATTATGTGCGAGCCGATTATAAGGAGTTGTTGCAACTTTCGCTAATTTTTCTTGTAAGGAAGTACCAAATTTTATGCAGTTGCGTTTGCCTGGCACAACAATTCATGCAAGGTTTATGTCCAAAGCTATATACTGCTATAAAATTTGTTTGCTTCGCGAACAATTCAAGATGACTTCCTCCGAACTGAAAGGCATTCGAAACATTTGCATTTTCTTAACGCG
Organism: Muscina levida; assembly: GCA_964034835.1. Lineage (NCBI taxonomy): Eukaryota > Metazoa > Arthropoda > Insecta > Diptera > Muscidae > Muscina > Muscina levida. Next base: position 99,678,575 of record OZ035883.1, on the reverse strand, counting down.
AATTTATGTTTCGTATTGGTTCGGATGCGTTGACGCTGTATCTGCACCGCGTCAAGATTTACAATTCATTAAAGACGCTATTTCATATTTCGATCTAAATGTTTCAAATGCCTTATTGTCAAAAATCAAAAACCATTTATGGTATTTATCCGAAGAGGCGGTGGCTCTTGGATTTTTCGATGAAATTATATCTATTGAAGTGAAGCGGAAAATGGTTGAAGCTCTTGGCAAACATGATGACGAAAATCACAAAGTTTTTTCAAAAAGATTAAACTTAACGCTGGAACAAGTGAAATGGTTTGAAAATAAGGATTTAAGTTCCATTTTTTGAATTGGATCCGTCAATTTGAAAGGACCAAGAAGAAAACTGCACCGCAAAACGAATATGCCAACACTTAACCGTTGTTAATGACCCGGCAGAAAGAGCATATGACGAAGAGGATAAGCAGTATTTGCTTCAAGTTGTGGAGCACTACAGAAAAAACTTTTCATCCCACAAAAAATCTTCATTAGTATAAGATTATCAGCAATAAAAAAAAATTAAAAAATTCTTTTTTTTTTTGGCTTTGGTTATAGGGTATTCCGGGCAAGATTATCCGTATATTATCTGCAGACTATTGCGGCTCGTTGGAAAGGTAATAGTTATAGGTATCGAAGAAATTCAGTTGGGAACATAAAGTCAGATTTTGTTGTTATTTAAATATAAACAGGAACAAAAATAGTGATAAATGGGTAATGTGATAAAAGTTTGGGCTCAACCCGGAGGTACTCGGAAGCAAAAAAATAAAATATGCATAATTATTTTTATCCCCAACCTAATATTTTTCAGTGCGAAAAATTTAACTTTTCAAAAAAATTTTCACTATGGCACTCTAATGTTCATATCTAGTGATAATGTCAGAGACACAACTTTCGAAGGCATCTATCTTACCATGCGGTAAATAAATTGCACCAACGACAAGATTAGCCAGAGAAGTATTAATTTGAACAAAAATAGCCTCACAATCCGCCAGTTAAACAGTTAATAAGACTCTAGCCCTAATGTTAGCAGATATATAAAGTGCAACACCGCCACCACGCATACCACAACGATCATTTCGGAATAAATTGTAACCAAGAATATTAAAACTTTTACTGGATGCATACGGTTTTAGCCAAGTCTCTGCTACGCCAAAAACATTGAGTTGACATCCATTTATAATATTTTTAAGTTAATCAAACTTTGTAGATTTTATGCCAGGCTTAAGCGACTGAACATTGCAAAATCCAATGTTACTATTTCCAGAGCCGTCCGAACAAAATCTCATCGCTAACAATTTCACCAACGTAATTACCTGTGGTCATAGATCAAACCTAAAAGATTGTGCGTTAGAAAAAAACACAACTACAATTACTACAACTACAAGATGTTGGATTTCCTCCTCGTCTCTCTTTGCAATGGAACAAAATTTCATTATCATCACTTTCTTCCTTTTTCCAAGCCAGAATGATGCACTAATGTCACTGCTAACCAGATGCATTCCAAGCGCTTCTGGTATTTTCAAAGCCATTTCACTTGGTTTGGCATTTGGTGGCAAACCAGATACTAGGATATCATTTCTTGCAAGTTGATGACGTATTCTGTTGTTTTCAGCTTTCAGAGAAGACATCTCGGAAGCATCCGCAGCATAGTTCGCCTCACATTTTTCTTTATTTGCTTCAACCGTTTTCAACATCCTCGGCACTTCCAACCAACCGCACGACTTTTCTTTTTAAGCACCTCAAGTGCACCATCTGATAGTTCCGAGCAATTCTTGAGATGGAACCAGTTTTCACATATGGAACAGCAAACACCACCAGATGATTTAGTAACATTTTTGTTACAAACGATACAGCTAGCGGCCGGCATTTCGTAAACAAACGACAAGCTCAAAGCAAAACCAAAAATAGCAAACGGTAGAAGCAGCAGCAGCAAGTTAAAGCAAGAAAAATTGCAATTGTTCCTATTTACAGAACAGTAAACGAGAAAATTTTTTAGTTCTCGTAATACAGCGCCTTGAAATTTACGATATTTTTTTATGTCAAGAAGGTAGTACTTTTAAATACTTTAAAAAATCATAAAGATTGAGCAGCGCGCAAACTTTTTACTCTTGCATTGCGTAGAGTTGCCAGACAAAAAAATCTCAAATCAATTGTACAGTCGAATCGGTCCATGCGTTCTCAAGTATAAGATAATTTCTTAGTATGTCCGGATATTTGTATGAATGTCCTATTCTTTCCGCAACTTTTTAAAGCCATCTGATGACATAGGAAGCTGAAATTTGTCATACTTAAAGTACTTTCGCTGCGGAAGATCGTAACGAAGCCAGATTTTTGATTTTCGGTCTATGGTATGTTTAACTATATACTGAAATATATTTTTTTGTGAACATATAGGTGTTTATCAAACTATCAAATGATAAGACTCTAAGGTCTCTATAAGATCTATAAGATCTTGTTGGCCGCACTAGTCGCCATAGTAGTTACTTACAAAAACTCATGTCAGTTATCGATGCCCCACTGATCGAGTTATGATACGAAAAAAATATATGGAACCCCAAAATAACACTTATCTTTCTTGAGATCATTTCCTACAAACTCACCTTTTAAACTACTCACTTTTATTTACCCCTTTTTCCTAAGAAACATCTTCCTCGGCGGATGTTATGCCGGGATATATACCCTCCCTCTTGGAACACATAAGGTTCCACCTTTGGAATTACGTGAAACGTGCTTGTAACGCCCGAAGTTGTTTTTTTTGTATTACCTTTTTACTTCATTCTTTCCTTCCCAACCACCAACTCATTTTGTTTTCTTTAACAAAAAAAAAGTAACTACAACCAGCAAAACTCCCTTATTACAATTTATAGATTTTATTACACTTCAAATTTCAATTAAAATCTAATCTTTATATACAATTATTCATTATTTTGTTTCTTAAATATTTCCTTAATATTGAAACATATCTCTTGTGGTTTTAGTTTTCCCTATCTTATCTATTACGGTTTAAGTTTTTCTTTTTAGAATAAGGCTATTTAGTTCTTAGCCATTTAGGGTATAGATTTATTAGAGTTATACCCCCTACCTGGTTGAGCGCTCATCCCTTTGTGGGGCGGTTATGCCTAGAATTGGCTTAAGTTAAAAAGAAGAAAAATTTTTAAATGTCTGTCCCTATAAAATCTACCCTTCCTATCTAATTGTTTTCACAATCGGGTTATTATTTAAAGTTAAAAAAAACAACATTATAAGTCACAGTAATCTATATAATCTATATAATCAATATAGTAATATATATAAATTCAGTCATATATGTGTATAAATATAAATTGTCGGATAATTAATAGGGGATACATATACCGTCGGGTCCACTTCTAATGATTTTAACTTCGAACATATATATTCGAAAATCGAATTACATTTTGCTTTCAGTTTTATAATTTTATATTCATTTTTCCTTAGGAATTTAATTACGATTTCCTAGTGAAGCAGGTATCCTCTTTTGGCGCCGAGTTCTTCCTGGCCTTAGTGGAATGATGGAGTAAAGAACTTACTTCCGCATCTCACTAAGGATATGGAAAACAATATGATCGAAGGAGTTGATTTCCCTTACCCCTAAGGTGGGTTTTAGATGGACCAATTTTCTTATCCCCTCATTCATAGGTGATTACATAAATAATTGGAAAGAAAAATGTGGACTTACGCACCAACACGCTTGTGTGTTCAGGTTTTGCTTTTTTGGTGTCTTGATTTTTACGGACGGACTTGGATATAGGATGGTTGTAGGTATTTTTGTGAATGATTCTGGGCTATTGTTGGTGACACGTGTGAAAATGTTAAACGTCTTCCAAAGGTCAGGATTTAATGGTGATGATGATGTAATTTATGACAATAATGTAATGGGCGAAGATAATCGGCTCGTGTTGATGTCACCAGCAGGAGTTGAGGTTATATCGATCGATATCGGCTTCCCTGTAGATGTTATGACCAGGGGTTTTGGTGACACCCTCGCTTGGCGCACCTAGTCCCAAAAGATTAGAACGGTTTGTTCAGAAGTGTTTGGACATTAAAGTGCACATCGCACATAGAAGTATTTTGATGATCTGGGCGGCCAAAAACCCAAATATCAAGTTTAAAATAAAACCATTAGAAATTAATTTAATTGCGAGAAACCTAAAAAAACTAAAGTTCAAATTTAATGATTGAAAACTGTGACATGTTTCTGTTTAAGTTTTCTGCGATTTTACGAAAGTGTTAAGTTTTTATTTATTTTAAAGCGTTTAATTTTTCCCAAGTGCAAAATAGTGTAGGATTTAGAATCTATAGGCATGGGATTTTTAAAATATCATATATTTCTTTAATATGTTTACCTTAAAATTGTTAAATGGTCGGCAAGTAAGGACCAAAGTAAAGCTGACTAAAAAATGCTTTGTTCAAAAAGATTTTTGTTTCGGTATCCTGTTAGATCCCGCAAGTCTTGCAACTGATATGAAAACTTTTTGGCCTTATAACAAGTTCAAAAAATCTTTGCCGCGGAAAATCGCGGATGGCCAAAAAACCGTTTATTTCAGTTCATACCTAAGACAATCAAAGTTTGAGATTTTTTTTGATTTTTTTCCACATTCTCGCTCCAGTATATTTTGTGGCAATTTTGTAAGAACTTAATTCAAAAATAGCAACAACATTAATCATTTTTTCTTATGTTCAGTTAACCAAGAAGTAATAGGAAATCATATGCCAAAAAATTATAATTTGAAGCCTTTGCTACTGGAGTATTTGTCACATTTTTCGAGAGCATTTTGCATTCAGCATATAAATTGCCAGTAAAAAAGTATCGCGGAAGAATAACAGAAGACAAAAAAAAGATGCATAGATTAGTTGATGGGAGGACTCGGCCGCCGTAAAAAGAAAAACAAAGCAAAAATTTGGCCTTCGATATCTCAGTGGAAGCGACGTAGACTAGCAATCCAAAGGTGCCGGGTTCGATTCTAGGTCGGGAAAACATCATCCTAGATGCTTCCACTACAAAAAATCCAGATTGCGCAAGGACCAAGGATAATGATTTATCAACATAGCAATAAATCAACAAAACCAGCTGGCGCCATCTTTGGTGGAATTTGGAGATTAAAACTCACAGCAACAACACCTATTATATTATATGCCCGATCGAGTGCCGATAAATTGAAAATCGGTACAACAACAACGAAAAAAGATTGAAAGGTAGACAAAGCTAGAAATACAAACAAGAATCCGCGATGATGGCGAAAAAAATATGGAAATATTATGTTTTAAATGTCCAATATATGAAAATATGTATAACTGTTTTTTACTATAAAAATCAAGCGTTTATTTTTTAAACGTTACTCTTAGTTTAATACAAAAATTAAAATATTTTTGTCCGCCCGGATAATCAAAAATCTTCTATGTACATCGTTTAATAAGTTTTCGAATCCGGTTTTTTAGATGTGTTGAGAACTTTGCGGGCCTTTGGTGAGGTATATCGAACTACGAAACGTTAGATTTATCAATTTGCTCAAGGGAAGGGAGATATATTCATCGATTACTTTTTTATATTCTGTGGCAGTTTCGGTTTAGAATCCATTGAGAGTTCCATACGTCAATGTTGTGCCGGAAATGATGGCTTAAAAGGGAGCCATACCACATAACGGACTTCGGAGTTTCGCATCGTAGTTTGTTTGTAAAATTGTTTACAATTAGGTGCAGTCCCGCGAGTGAGATTTAACTTCACTTCGTTAATTTCCTCCTGCACCCAAAAACGCTTAAGCAGGTCACTTAGTGAGTCCGCTGATGAATTTTCGTGAGATTTGCGAATAGAGAGTCAAACAACGTTCTATCTTCAGGAGGCCACTTATAATCCTCCCGAATATAGTGTTTTGTGCCACCAAAGATTCACCAGCGGGGCTTAGTACGTCGCGTAGTATTTTCGAAATAATTTCGCTGCCGATAAGACGGTCGTCATGTCCCGGAGCAAAGAAATTAGGGTCAGTCAATTCGAGATTTTCTATACCACTGAGAGAGTGAATCGCGAGAGAGACTAAAATTTTGAATTACCTTTTTGTATGTGAACCAAATTTTTACTGACCTCTGGTACTGAAAACTAGTCTGAGAGTGAGGCATTTTGTTTGTGTCCACGATCACGACGTCTAGCCGTCAATAGAAACACGCGCACCGCAAGTCTAAAAAGCCGACATAATTTAAATTTCGACCAGGTCCTAAGACAACACCTATACAAATTTACGGCGGGCACACCTAAAGTCAATTGCCAAGGATATACACGTGTTTGTAATTGCGGTCAACTTCTTATTAGTAATTTTCGTAACTATACATTCTAGTACAGTTGACAGCGACAAAAATTATTACTGGCGAAAACACACTGCCCATCTTGCTGTCGACGACACTGCATCACCAGGGACTTTTCAAAACAGAATCTACTAAGGTCTTAGGGTGCGCTGGGACGGGATACGAAAGGTACTTGCACGGCAAGAAACAAGTCAGAGCCAACACATAGGCATAGGTTGCACCTTGAAAGTCTTAATAGCATGATACTCAAGTAAGTCGATTGTGCCTATCAAATTTGTGGAAGGACGGTAGAAAAATACCACGACAATGTTTGGCAGCCGGACATTTGAAGTTTTGGATCGATCTATATTTATGTTTCCTTTTTATTACTGATTTAAACGTACTCATTTATATGTATTAATGTCCCTATTCAGACATTTATTAATACCTACGATTTAGTGTTTGGACTATTTTTAAATTTTTTATCACCGCCGGCTTTAAAAAGCTTTGCCGGCAGTCCGTCGGCTCCCGCAGCTTTATTATTTTTAAGCCGTGCAATTGCCGTGCTGAACTCGTTTTGGCTCGGTGATGGACAGTCTACTCCATGGTCGATGATTCGTGTGATTTCGTCACCTATGCTGCCTTCGGGAATGAGAAGAGATTGAAAGTGTTCCCTCCATATTTGCAGCACACTCTGAGTGTCCGTGACCAGGTTTCCGTATCTGTCCTTACAGGTGGGGATCCCTGTTCCAAAACCTTTACTTTTTACCTTTTGGTAGAACTTTCGGGCCTCACCTCTATCCCTGTAGTTTTCGATATCTTGGCTCCCTCTTTCTTCCACAGGCGCCTTTTCCGTCTGAACAGGCATTTCATCTCCCTCCTTTTCTCTTTATAACGCTCCGTCTCCGCACGCGTCGCCATTGGCTGCAGTTTTGCTTTGTATGCAGCATCTATTTCCTCAGATATTTCGTGACATTCATCATCGTATCAGGGCTTGTCTGAGCGTGGTTTTTCATAACCCAGTACGGTTGTTGCGGCAGTGGTCATAGAATTCGCAAAATGCTGCTACTGCATGTCGGGAACATCAGAACTAGGGGGATTTATATGGAGTAATTGAGAGAGTTGGTTGGAGTAGGCATTGGCTATCTCAGTGGTATGCAGCTTTGTGATGTCTAACTTCCTTTGCGTTTGATTACGAGTGTTTTTAGCACTACTTAATCGTGTGCGTGCCTTGGCTGCAACTAGGTGGTGATCCGAGTCGATATTTGCACCACCACACGCACGTCCATAACGCTTGAGACATGCCTTCCATCAATTACCACGTGATCAATCTGATTTCTTGTATCGGGAGATATCCAGGATGCCTTGTGGATACCTTTATGTGGGAATCTAGTTCCACTCACAACCATGTTTCTTGCCGACGCGAAACTTACCATTCTGAGTCCGTTATCGGAGGTGTTGTTGTGTAGACTGAATTTCCCGACTGCTGAACCATGAGCATCTTCCCTTCCTATTTTAGCATTAGAATCTCCCAGAACAATTTTAATGTCATGTGCAGGGCAGCGGTCATATGTCTCCTCCAGGCTCTCATAAAATGCATCTTTAATGTCTTTGTCTTCCGTCGGGGCGTGTACACAAATCAGCATAATGTAAAAATATTTCGCCCGGATGCGAATGGTGGCCATACGGTCACTTACAGGATTTAACCGCGAGACCTGTAGTGCGATTCACTATGCTTTTTTAACCACAATTGTTTCGTTTAAAAATTTTAACCACAATTTTAACCATTTTTCTATTCACTAACATTTTAAACGATATCTGCTGGAGTTAAAAGCCAGCTGTTTCAGTCAGCTGTTATTTTTAGCGAAACAAACTGTGATTTTTTAACACCAGCATTTTTGGTGTGGTTTAATTCTTTGGAAAAAGTGTTTATTTATACAATCGTTTTATATAATGACTTTGGAGTAATTAGCCTACATTTTATTGGAGAATGAGCCAGTTAATAATGCTCCTTCAGTCAACCGGTGTAATCTTCAGTTTAAGTCCGGAATCGACTGAATAATTATGCTTTAAATTCTAAAATTATTTACTAAATTAATAAAATAGTAAACATTTATATTGTTTTACTTACTTTGTACAAAACTATATAACATTTACAAACCACAGAGTTTTTGTTTGGTTTTTTTACATTCCTCTTTGTTATTTTCTTCTATTTTGGTATTTCGCTTGACAGAGTTGCCACTTTGTAAAAATTTACATACAGAGAAAAATAAAACTGTTTACCATGGTTAAAAATAAGTTAGCGAATAACATGGTCGTTAGTGCAAACATTAAGTGTTAAAAGTTACTGAATCGCACTACTGGTGTCGAAATCTCTTGCCGACTATGAAACCACGTCCAAATTCGTGTCTCTGCATGGCAGCTGTAAAAGATGTCACAGTTCTTACGTCGTGTGCATCCCTGTCCCGTCCATCTCATTTCCTGTATGGCGGTGATGTCAGCCTTGTATTTGTCGAGGACATCTGCCAGTTCGATAGAGGCACCATCTCTGTATAGAGTTCGGACATTCCAGGTGCATATCCTTAAATCATGGTTCTTATATCGTTTGCGGGGGTCGCCCATTTCCCAGCGATACCTAATTCTCCTTGTACCAGTAACGTATGTATGTAGCAAATCTCGTCTTCATAACTCTAATGAGATATGACCGATTGAAATTTAGGTTTGTATGGGCGATACCTCGCCCTATTGTCTAACTTTGTTTTCTTGTAATTTATGACAGAGGCCCTACGCACCACATAGAGACAATTTCGTTGCAATCATTTATTTGGCCCATATAACTACAAATTTTCCTCATATGTATATGAACGAATGAACGAAGTGATGAAAATGAATACGTGAACGAAAGGAACAGAAGGAACGAACTAGTTCTTTTTGATGAATGGAACTGAAAGGAACGATTCACCAAAAGGAACTAGAAAGTCCAACTCTAATGTAATCAAACAAGTATTTTTGATACTTGGTACTTTCACTCTCTCATACCTCTTCCATCGTTATCTAAAAGAGAAATATTCCATACGCACTCAATCCAAAGAGAGCGAAACAGATACAAGCAGATATGAGAAAATCGAGCTACACACAACAAGTGTGTTTGGATGGTTCTTTGCAGACCTTTAGTACATACTACCAACGGTAGGGTTAGGTTGTTGAAACGTAACAGGTGTCGAGTATGTAGGCGCACTGCTATTCGAGAATACATTAAACTCGGCAGGTGTATTTCCATGTGATGTTGCCTGCGACGTCGCCAGTGAAATTCGATCACCACTTCTAGGCGAGTGGCTTTTGGCTGTCGATACATGATGTGAGCTAGTAGACGAAGACCGCTCCGATTTTTCCACAGTACGAAATATATGGATTCGCTTTTTAATTGCGCTGAAACAACGCGCGTAAGCGTCAAAGGAAGCGACATATTTGGCTTTAGCCCCGTCTATATCTTCAGGCTCAGCGTCCTCGGATGACCTGATGTTTATCAGGTACTCCTTATATGCTGCATCGACATTTTCGTAATTTTTTGCACCGAATTTTGCTTCGAATTTGATAAAAGCATCAGTCTCCGTTATAAACAACGAAAGAGCGCTACCAGTCTTTATTATTAACAAAATAAAGAATAAATTTTATAACATCAAATTTCATAATTCAATAATCGCAGGCCGCGAAGTAGTAAAAAACTGTAATAAAATTCAGCAAAAAATAAATCTAGTAATTTTATTTTGTTCCACTGAACGCGGGTATATAAAGGAACGAAATTCCATGACAAACCGCAAAGGTATTTTCGAAAAATATTAATTATTCTCTGGCGTACTTGTAAAGCAACCAGAAACAAAATCATGTATTTAAGCAAGAATTCTGCCAACAATTATAATTTTTGTATTTAATTAAATTAATTTGTATGTATTTTATTTAAATCAAAATTGTAAATTTCACAAGATGTTTTATTAATTAAAATATTAAAATTTTCCAATATCGATTCGATCGACCGACTGTAGGGTGCAAGAAGTTGAAAATAGAAATTTTACTTTATATTGACTATCAAATATATTTGAGTTGTCCCAAAAAAGTAGATATCAAGCAACCCGCAGATCTTATCAATAGGTTAATCTAGTGAGTATTTACAAGTAAATACGTGTGTATGTTTATATGTATGTGTGCTATTTTGACATCAGAGAACAATTACACAGTGCAACAATGAAAAAAACACCCGAACGAGACTATATAGGTTCGATAGTCAACCGAAGCTGGGTAAAACCCTAAGTTTGGCTAGATTGGCTACCAAAAATTTTTTTTGGCCCTTTAAACTTTTTGAAATCCCTTGGCTCCCTTGAAAAAAGGTGACATCAGTTTTTAGCCAACAGTTTGTACAGTTTTCAATCTAGTGCTATCTCTTCTTAAGCAAAGTTGTAGCTAATAGTCCGCTTAAGAAATTGATATAGTAAAATTTCCCAAAAAAATTTGACTTCCCTCGTTAATTTTCAAAAAACCGATAAAAATTCTAATTTGTTCACTATTTTTAATATAAGTCGTAGGGAATCCAGATTTTGTGCCTACTCTATTCAGAGAAATTGTAGTTAGGTAACACCGAATAACTTCTAGGGATATAAAATAGCTCTCAAAACATACTATCTACTTGAAACATATCATTTTTTTTCGGAGTTTTGGGTCATTTTGCAATGTTTTTACTTGTTATCTTTACCAAAAACGTACTTATTGTAGTATAAATGAACAATTTCTGTAAACAAATAATATGATCGGAATACCTCACCCCTTTAATTGTTCACAAAGAGCATAAGGGTGGCATTTTTTTTTTAAAAATTTTGTTAAAAATATGTATTAATCGCGATGTTGATCATCTAGCTTCACCTTACATTTGTTTTTGTCAAAATTAAGAATATATTGTGAAAAATTTTGTATCGATAATTAGGCATTAGGGTGTGAGGTTAAAGTTCGAATTTGTTCTCAAATCAGTTTATTGCCGCTGAGTATTTTTCTTTTGTATACAGACTACATTAGTATGTATTTGGTATTACTATATCTCTTATAGAAGTCGAGATATTTGATGTAGAAGTTGGGGTATTTTTGAAAAAAATATTTAAAATATGTTTTATGTTTTATTACAAACAAACGAATATGAATGAAACATAAAAATAATTTTAAAAATCTCTTATTATGGTGTATCCGAAAATTTGTTAATATTTAGACAAGCTATCATCATGAAACTTGTACATGAGCAATCTTCTTATAGACTTAGAGTGGTACACCAAGGGATTTTTTTGAAATTCGTACTTTTAAAGGTCAAACAAGTGAGAAAACTGGTAACATTATCCAGGCCAAACGGCAAAAGCTGTTATCGTGGAAATGTATATGAGTTCAAAATGTCCTTTTTTATGGGTTTTGATATGAAATTCATCATATGGAGATTAACTATGATTTCCCTACAGCACAATTTTCGAAATGATTGTCGATTTAAAATTTAATTAATTTATTACCGCAATTGTAATTTTCAAGTTTGCTCACATTTGAAAATCTGAAATGTGATAGGGGCATTCTAGACGCTTCAAGGTGGCGCAGAAGATAACTATTTTAATGAGGATGATAATGATCGGTGGTATAATCTTTGTAGAAAAAGCGATGAGTCAATTTGCTGGAAGCAGGTATCCTCGCCAAAGCACAGTGGCCCAAACGGACAATCTAGCGGGATTTAAGTCGAATTTCAATTTTTGAAAATGCCGAATTTTTTTGTTTTCTCTTAATTAACAACACTTGCAAAAGCTTATAAAAGTATTTGCAAGAGCATTTTGGTGCATTCCTGATCTGCTTCAAGCCTTCAAAGTGAATAAATTTTTGACACGCGACCCGCAAAGTTTTGGCAGCATTTTTGGACTTCTCTTGGTTGATCCAAATTACAAACAAATTATACTTAATTGAGTCAATATTTTTGTTTCTTAATCAGAGAAGGTATGTAGTAAATAAAAATTATATATTTGTGATCCGTCTTCTCATGTGTACAAAAAAAAGATGTGGTAGAATTAGGCTGTTATAGCATATATGGTTTTTATCGTATTCAATCTTAATATAGCATTTATGTAAAGTGTGAGTCCTTGTGGTGTAAAAATATCCAAAATGATAACCAACTACGACCAACTGTTGCAGATATATGGAGAATAGCCCCACCACCTCTGGTACCTTCCATACAAAATTACCAAATTTTGAAAAAATAACATTTGTTCAATAACTTCCAAACAGGCAATTGGAGTATATTGAAATTTGGTCTGTTTAACTATCTTCTAATAGGAAACAAATACTGAGAAAACCAAAGCATTAGTCACACCCCTTCTGTTACCTCCCATACAAAGTGCCGAATTCACCCTCATATTGTTAAATACATTTTTTTGGTAGGTACACTGAATTCGATCATATTTTGTACAAGATATAAGCTTATTAAAATTTGACTTAGAACTGAATATAGACTATATCGGCCGACCCCTTCTAGTACCTCTCATACAAACTAACCAAACGTGTTTTTAGCCAACCAGATTTGGTAGCCCGCATTACAGGAGTTTCCGAATCTCTAACATACTATACTATATACTATCATACCTATTGGCATTATGTCTGATGAAGCCCTTGAAGCGAGGAATAAGACATTCCGGGATTTACGTCAAAACCATTCCCATAGAGAAAATAGAAGTAACATAATGGAAGGTGCTACAAATGGGTTGCTCATTTCATCAGATTCGCTTATAACATCAGTTGTATGGGAGCTATGGTATATAGTCGACCTAGAAAATTGAAATTAAGTGGTATATACGATAAACAACTTATGTTTAATTTTTCAAAAAAATATCGCTTTATTTACTAGAGTTATTAATTAAATCCCGCTAGCACATTTTTTTGACCCACTGATGAATTTGAATGCCTACTGTATTAAAAATTGCCATATTTGCATCAAAAGGGCGATGCACCGTAGGGTTGGAACGCAGAAATCTAGATTGATAGATATTTAAATCTTATGAAAATCAACAGATTATTATTATCGAAATTTTTGTAATGGAGAAACTCAAACAGCCAAGATTTTTTGCAAACAAACAAACTTTTTAATAAAATGCCTAATGAATAAACCATCAAAAATTACAAATATTTTTTATTAGTTATTTCTAAGACACATTTAATTTAAATGCATTTAATTTTAGTGCATGTTGTAGGTCTGGCTGAGTACAACATGACCCTGTTACCAAAGTTTTCTAACACCCTCAAAATCTTGACTTACGGTTCAAAAACCGGGGTTTCGGATCTTTCATCACTTATGAGCTTATAACTCAGTCAATTCTTGATTTCTTAACAGTTTTTGAAAGAATGGTCTTATACCTTTCCAACGATATATAAAGGTATATCTATCTATTTTACCTCGAAATCGCAAACGTTTGTGATTTTTTTTATTACTTTTTGAGTTTGAAGACATTTTAGCCACTATTTAATTAAGATACCCTAATTTTTATTATATTATTCAGTAAGTGCATTTGTTCCGTGTTTAACGCATATTTGCAGCCAAAACTTTGTGAACAAATGGTTAAGTTATTGATGTTGTCAACCGAAAATCCGCAGTATAAGTGTCGAGTCAATCGGCATGTCTAGTAAAAGCTTCTTAAAACGGTGACGTTCGCATTCGTCGATAAACAAGTTGGTGCCGTTTGTTGTGAAATCTGAAATAGAAAGCGTGTTAATTCAAAACAATGCGAGAAGCATCCCAAACCTCATTCATGGGGTGTAAAGAGAATTAAGTTTTTTATATGAAAATTGCGTTCCTTGAAAAATGTATGAATAACTTATCTGTTACAGCGGGGAAAAATAATAAGTATGCAAACGTTGGGGAAAATAAAAATACAAATTAATTATGAGTTTTGTATGAATTTCGAGTTTTATTTAGGGGGAAAAATTATATTCGGGCGAATCGGTATCGAATCGGTTTTGTCTAATTTTGTTCATTATTTCATACTTCGTTACAACAGAGAGTTGATTTTTAAGGTGGTACATTATTAAACTTCCAAACTATTTGTGTGCCCACCGAGACATCCCGCCCTCCTTGCAAAAATTGCCATTTAGAAGCAAGCAGGAGCTACATTAGACACCAATGTATTTCATAGTCTATTAACGCAATTGCAGGACGAGACACATATGGAAAACGGCAAATCGCCCTTGGGCTGCATGCAGGTAGTGTGTAGGCTTCATATCATTAATTTCACGGACCATATTAACCATGGAAAAAAGTAATAATAAAATTATTAAAAAATACAAGTGTTAATAAAGGGATATCCGGGTGACACGCGATCATCAGTACTAAAACGTCTCATAGACGCAGGATAGACGCATGTGGTTACCAAAAGCTAACAAGGCACTGGTACTGGAAATTGCCTAAATTAAATAGCAATGTTCTAGTGGGGCTAGAAATGGCATAGTGGTTAGAACACGCGACTACCATGCAGGAGATCGCAGGTTCAAACCTGGCTCCAGTCACTTTAAAAAAAAAAGTTGTTCTTTCATTGTCGGCTCCCCTCGAATGTTGGTGACAGCAACTTCGGTATAAAGTATCGAGTCAATCGGCGTGTCTAGTAAGAGCTTCTCAAAGAGTGACGTTGTGAATCTAAAAATAGAAAGCGTGTTAACAACGCGAGAAGCTATCCCATGCCTCATTTATGGGGTGCAAAGGGAAATTAAGTTTTTAAGTTCTAGTGGGGCTGATAATGTTTGTCAACGGAATGGGGGGCCAAGGCCCTAAAACCCGCGGAACGGATCTTGCTATACACTCCACTGGTTGGTTGTGTTTAAAAGGGGGTAGAGCTAAATCTATACCGGTTCGTCTCCGAAATTTAGAATTCTTAAAAACATTTGACGAAATTTTTTATCATGTTTAGGCCTATGAGGGGTAGAGAAATTTCTCTGAATTTGTTGGCGAGCATTTGCATAAACGTCATTTTAAACATGTGTTTGGTTGACTTTGCCAGATATAATCCAGCCAAACACTGTATTTTGGGCGAGGAGCTCGCCATCGGCATTCTTTTCAACACCAGAGAGAATAATTTTTAAAATTAAGTCGGGTTCCGAATGATCCATGTCAGAAGATCAAATTTCAGTCAATTTCCACTGATTTCATTGCGGGGGGGCGCAAGTTAGCAAACGGCGAGTAATATTATTAACCACATACGCCTTTGTTGTAAGACTGAAATTAGGATCTATATCGGAACGAAAGGTTATGATACATATTTCACTTGATCTTGACGCTGTAGTGCCATTTAAACCAATAATTTTAACATCTGAAGTTTTCGAGGGTTTCTTTTCGAAAGAGGCTTTGTTCTATTTCAAATACTATTACCGGGTGGAATTAGGGTTGCCAGGCACCGAATTCGAAAAGTCGGGAAAACCGAGACTAAAAATCGGGATTTATCGGGACAAATGTAAAGATCATATTGTATTGGTTTTGACATTTTTTGTTAAGAAATATCATTTGAAAACTCATTGCAGTTTCATGCTGATAAGAACCATTATTATAATGGATTAAAAAAACTCAAACATAACAATATTCAGATATGACTTTTACATACACTATAAGTTAATATTATTTTTCGTTAGTTGTTTAAAATGACTGGAATTCCTGACAGCTTTTACCAATATTCAGTCTTATTATTAGTTCAGCCTTTATAATTTCAAAATACATTCGGTTTCTATCTTACGTATATAAGATGTTTAAAATACTAAATACTTTATCACAATAAGCGTTACTTATCGGCAAAGAAAATATAAATGAGATCAATTTAAACAAATTCAAGTGATTTTCTTTGCCACATTTGGTAAAAATGTGACCATATTTTGTCATCTTTGGGCAATTCTTCATTAACAGCTCGAAGACTGCAGTAGTCGCTGTACAACATGGCATTGTCCACTGCATCTGATAATTGTAGAACTTTGGGAATTCTTACTGAATTACTTCAATACTCGGGACTTGGGATTTTCCCGAGAAGTCGGGAAAATCCCGCCTATTCCCGACCATCTGGCAAGCCTAGGTGGAATAGATTAATGAGCACCTCTGATATCCGAAACTGCTTCTAAAGTTACGAACTTTGAAGTCAAGAATTTATTAATTTCAGACCATTTAGGCAATTTTGGAATGTCCGACTGAGACTGCTCCCAAAGTCCGAGAGTGACTTCGGGTAGACCACAGAAATATAAAAATCAAATTCAACAACATGGAGAGATTATTAACCCATTAGTGACGACTGTTACCATATAGTTACATTGACAGCGTTAGATATTGCATCTTTCATTCTTGATTTACCGCTATGCGATCAGACGGCAGTAGCGAGCGTGGGAATCACTTAAAATAGGTGTTTTTCACATGTACTCAGACAGCAATATGGAGAAATATAAAAAGTAGTGCTCCCCATTTCCCGTGAAACGGTATATATATAAAAAATTGTTTTTTTTCTTTGGTTTGTTAAGCAATTATGCACAGAATGGCTTGAAATTTTGCAGATATCATAAACGGAGACTTATATTCTCCCAAAAAATTATGCCATTTGACGGAACGCTGTCCAAACGTCGGTCCGGGAACGAAGAAATTATTATTTTCATACATTTGTATGACATTTTTCAGTTTTCCGGTCCAGGATAGACGGGAAAATTTAATAATTTCATACAAATGTATGATAGTAATAGAAATTCCATTAGATTTTGCCAAGCCTTATCAAAAAAAAAAAACTTCAACGGTTACGGGACACGTTTTTATTATATCCCGTGCTTCACCTTCTGTTCTTTGCATCACTGATATTATCATTGTTCTTTTACATCGCAGAGAACATATCTCTGAATGTGGCCCAAGATTTGCAATCACCTCCTGTCACACGGGGGAATGCAAATGGGAAGAAGACAGTTTTTTTTCGTGTTTAATTGCTCAAGCATCAATCTTAGCTAAACCTCGCACATAAGTTTTATAAACCGACAAGTGTTTTAACTTGATAACGTCTACAGCGGCTTTCTTCGAGTCCTCATTGTGACAAATTTCAAGAGCGGAAAGCTTCCCAGAGTCGATTAAACTCCACTCTGAGGACATTCAGAGAATGTACCGTGTGTTCGTCGGTCGGTAACTTAGAAACTGCTCTAAATCGATCAATCTATCGCTGCATCTAATCAAACGCTTTAGATTGGCCATAATTTTTAATTTAAAAGAGAAGAAAGGTCGAAAAATTGGGATAAATAGAATACGCAATTGTTTTCTAGGGTTCGAAATGACAATTTTCAAAAAACAAATTAAACTTTCTCGATTGGTTTGATGAATCAATCAATAATTTGAAAATCGTTCCAAATATATGTGTCAAAAAACGTAGCGTAATTCAGCCTTGCGAACACTACTGTGCAAAAAAACTACCTACTATGCTATACAAAGTCGAGAGGTGAATTTTGAGTTTGCTAAAACTACGGGTGTTAGCAATAGACGAAAAACAGTCCTTTCCTTTTTAATATTTTTACAATCTAGTTAATTTACATTTTTTCTCATTAATTTATTGACATTTAATACTTTTCAAATATATTTCAAGAAATAATATTCTGACAGTTTTTGGTCCAACCGAGCCAACTGTGCTAATAACAGCTGACGTCCTAAATATGTTATACTATTTTGCAAAAATGTACACTTGTTTTTTTGCATTTGATCCCATTGGATTTCAAAATCTTTAAAATTTTTTCTAGGCGTTCAAAATGAATACTTAACGTCGGCGCAGATATGATTATATCAGCAATGTAATTCGCACATCCATCAATTCCAGTAAGTAGGTGTTCAACATATTTTTGAAACATAGCAGGAGCGCTAGCTGCACCATATGGTAGTCTCTGGTATTGAAACAAGCCAAGAGGAGTCTTGATAACCATCAACTTTTTCGAATCTTTGTCGAGATCCATCTGAAGATAAGCATCTGTGAGATCAAGGGTGGAAAAAAACTTACCATCTCGAATGATGTGGAGTAGTTGTTCACGAGTTGGTAACGGATATTGCTCTACGACAATCTGAGCGTTGACGGCTAATTTGAAGTCACCACAAATGCAAATTTCATTTAATTTAACAAGTCTGTCGATTTCTTGCTTAAATTTCTGCATTTGGGCAAATGGTATTTGTCGGCTTCTGAAGAATTTTGGCTGTGCATCGGATTTTAAGCGAATATTTGCTTTAAAGTCTTTAACAGTTCCTGGAGCAGGTTCAAAAACATCACTGTATTCTTTACATAATTTTTCAATGTTGTTTTTAGGTGTATCTTAAATTAGGTTTGCTTTATTCCAAAACCAAATTTTTTGAACAAATCGAAACCAAAAAAGTTTTCATCTAGGTCTGTATTTACAGCCACTATTACGACTTCTTTCTCTTGACTACCACATTTGACAGATGTATCCTGGAATAATTTTTTCTGAAACCGTATACATTTTTTTTGTCTTCACTAGTTTAGGTTTATTTAGTAGATTGTAAGTTTTTAAGTTTATAATTGAGATGGAAGCTCCCGAGTCCATTTGAGATTTTACATTTTTGTTTAGAATCTGTATTATTATAACTCTTCGTATCGTTATTTGACACTTTACCGGTTACTTCAAAAATAACAAATATAACATCGATGTTGTTCTTTTGGTCACTGTTTTTTTTTCCCATTTGTTATTGTTATCATTTGTTTCGGCATACATACAACAGCCGAAATATGTCCCCTCTTACCGCACTTGTTACATGTTGCGTTTTTATACCATCACCCTTAGGGATGAGGGTATATATCATTTGATACGAAAAAAAGTGTAACGCATTAAAGAAGTCGAGATAGACCCCAAGTATCTTAAGACCAAATTCGTTTCAGGACTTTTAAGGCGATTGAGCTATGTCCGTCTGTCTGGCTGACTGGCTGGTGGGCAGGATAACTCGAGTAAACCTTAACGGATCGGTATGAAAATTTACCAGTATTAATATTTTTCGAAACGAACCTATGGAATAGTAAATGGGCAGATTAGCCCCACCCCTTCTGGTACCTCCCATACAAAATTACCTATTTTTGGATAATTAATATTTCTTTCATAACTGCCAAACAGACTATCGGAGGATATTCAAATTTAGTCAGATTATTTATCTTTCAGTAGTAGACAAACCCTATGAAAACCGAAACCTTTTCCTCACCCCTTCTGGTACCTCCCATACAAATGACCGAATTGGCCCTTATAGTTTTACATACATATCTTTTTTGTAAGTAAACTAAATTCACTCAAATTTTGAGTATGATGTTCGCTTATGAAAATTCGACTCAGGAATGAATATGGACTATATAGGTTCACGCCTTCTTGTACCTCCCATACAAAATGACCTATTTTTGGAAAATTAATATTTCTCCCATAACTTCCAAACTGACACTTGAAGAGTAATGCAATTTAGTCGGTTAATTTATATTGTGATAGGAGGCAAAACTTCAGAAATCCTATCTTTTGACACACCCCTTCCGGTACCTCCCACACAAATGACCGAACTCACACTCACTGAGTCAGCTGGCTGGCTGACCGGTTAACTTGAGTAAAAGGTCAAAGGTTTTGGTTTTCCTAGGGTTTGTCTATTTTTGCAAGATAAAAAAACTGACCAAATTCAAATATCCCCTGGTCATCTGTTTGAAAGTTATAAAAGATATATTAACTATCCAAAAAGAGGTAATTTTGTATGGGAGGTACCAGAAGGGGTGGGGCTAATCTGCCCATTTACTATTCCATAAGTTCGTTTCGAAAAATATTAATACTGGTAAATTTTCATACCGATCCGTTAAGGTTTACTCGAGTTATCCTGCCCACCAGCCAGTCAGCCAGACAGACGGACATAGCTCAATCGCCTTAAAAGTCCTGAAACGAATTTGGTCTTAAGATACTTGGGGTCTATCTCGACTTCTTTAATGCGTTACACTTTTTTTTCGTATCAAATGATATATACCCTCATCCCTAAGGGTGCTGGTATAAAAACGCACCATGTAACAAGTGCGGTAAGAGGGGACATATTTCGGCTGTTGTATGTCTGCCGAAACAAATGATAACAATAACAAATGGAAAAAAAACAGTGACCAAAAGAACAACATCGTTGTTTTTTTTTTGTTATTTTTGAAGTAACCGGTAAAGTGTTAAATAACGATACGAAGAGTTATAATAATACAGATTCTAAACAAAAATGTAAAATCTCAAATGGACTCGGGAGCTTCCATCTCAATTATAAACTTAAAAACTTACAATCTACTAAAAAAACCTAAACTAGTGAAGACAAAAAAAATGTATACGGTTTCAGAAAAAATTATTCCAGGATACATCTGTCAAATGTGGTAGTCAAGAGAAAGAAGTCGTAATAGTGGCTGTAAATACAGACCTAGGTGAAAACTTTTTTGGTTTCGATTTGTTCAAAAAATTTGGTTTTGGAATAAAGCAAACCTAATTTCAGATACACCTAAAAACAACATTGAAAAATTATGTAAAGAATACAGTGAAGTTTTTGAACCTGCTCCAGGAACTGTTAACGACACAGCCAAAATTCTTCAGAAGCCGACAAATACCATTTGCACAAATGCAGAAATTTAAGCAAGAAATCGACAGACTTGTTAAATTAAATGAAATTCGCATTTGTGGTGACTTCAAATTAGCCGTCAACGCTCAGATTGACGTAGAGCAATATGATACATTTGTATTTGTATTTGTTTATTATTTGATATCCTGTACAACAAGAAAATTTCTTATAATTACAGTACAGGAATTATAAAGGTTAAAAAATGTTTTGTTACAAAAAGGGTTTTAAACTAAATAAATAAGTAAAATAAAAAGAAAAATGATAAATATAAATATAAAATCGTCTAAACAATATAAGGAGAGAAAGGAGGGAAAAGAGAGAGAAACCTATTACATAAGTTAATTTTATGCATATAAAAGTATTCAATTATTATTATCATGGGTTTTATAAAAATCAGTGATATGTTTTTTAAATTTATTAGCGTTACTGATAGTTTGGAGGCTGTTTGGTAGTGCATTCCAAAGACGAATTGAATGAACAAAGAATTGCCAATCAGACACAAGACTACGGTGAATTAATGGCATAAGCTTCTTACCCCTGTTGGATCTAGAAAATTGCAGTTTTTGAAAGAGGTATAATGGTTTCTGAGTAAATATAATTTTATGAAGGTACAAAAGAGTCTTAATGTTTAAAAGGTTGTTAAAAGAGACTCCATATAGCGAATTTGAAACATGAGAGACAGGTTGAAATCTTTTCAAACCATATATATATCGAATAGTATTATTATATACAACGTTCAGTTTTCTTTTGCTAGACGACTCACAGTTTGAGAATAGCTCGCAACCAAAGAACAATCCAGGCAGAATGTATGACTTTGCAAGTAGTACTCGTATTGAAAGAGGTGTATGAATTTGTGATGACCATAACGCTCTAAGTTTTGAGTAAGTTTGACCGACAACTGTGCTAATGTGATTCGACCAACTTAAGTTATTGTTAAATACTATGCCAAGATTTTTAACATGCTTAACAATTTCAATTTTTTCACCATTTAACAGTATATTAACATCAAGATTAGTAGAAACAAAATTCCTTTTATGAATTAACAGACATTTCGATTTTCGTGGATTAAGGCAGAGTCCATTTGCCGTTGCCCAAGAATGAATTTGAGATAAATCACTATTAATTTTTTCAATATGCTCAACCATAGAATTAAGTGGACAACTTAAATAAAGTTGCACGTCATCAATTGTTGCGGCAAGTCGTTTATGTATACAGAAAACAGTATGGGCCCTAAAATTGATCCCTGTGGTACTCCTTTTGTACATGGAAGTTTTACGGAAACACAATTAGCTGCGTGCACGGATTGTGTGCGGCCAGAGAGATAGGATTGTATAAGCTTTACAGCAGTGGGCGCAAAATTAAAAAAATGATTTAACTTCATACATAATGTAGTGTGATCTACCGTATCGAAGGCCTTGGAGTGATCCAAAAGGACTAGAAAAGTAATATGACGATCTTCTAATTCATTTCTTATGTTTTCAGATACTTCCAATAAAGAACTAGTACAACTGTGGTTTGGACGAAAACCAGATTGTTTTTCATGCATTAATGAATTAGAATTGAGGTGTCCACTGATTTGTTTGTGAAGGAGCTTTTCAAATACTTTAGAAAGAAAGCAAAGTATGGCAATTGGTCTGTATTCATTATTAGATTTCGGGATTGGTAAAATTTTAGCATGTTTCCACATTGTTGGAAATGTACTAGTGGTAATGATGGTATTAAAAAAGTGCGTAATATAATTTAAAATAAACGGCAGAAGGATTCGTAGGAACCTCGGATCAATATTGTCGTAACCTGTGGCGTTAGATTTAACTTCAGAAAAACAGGATAAGACATCAATGTTATTTACAGTAGTAAATTCAAAGTCCGTTGTATTACTTTGCAAAATATTTCCGTTACCAACTCGTGAACAACTACTCCACATCATTCGAGATGGTAAGTTTTTTTCCACCCTTGATCTCACAGATGCTTATCTTCAGATGGAACTCGACGAAGATTCGAAAAAGTTGATGGTTATCAAGACTCCTCTTGGCTTGTTTCAATACCAGAGACTACCATATGGTGCAGCTAGCGCTCCTGCTATGTTTCAAAAATATGTTGAACACCTACTTACTGGAATTGATGGATGTGCGAATTACATTGATGATATAATCATATCTGCGCCGACGTTAAGTATTCATTTTGAACGCCTAGAAAAAATTTTAAAGATTTTAAAATCCAATGGGATCAAATGCAAAAAAAAACAAGTGTAAATTTTTGCAAAATAGTATAACATAGTTAGGACGTCAGCTGTTCTTAGCACAGTTGGCTCGGTTGGACCAAAAACTGTCCGAATATTATTTCTTGAAATTTATTTGAAAAGTATTAAATGTCAATAAATTAATGAGATAAAATGTAAATTAACTAGATTGTAAAAATATTAAAAAGGAAAGGAAATGCTAAACTAACACCCGTAGTTTTAGCAAACTCAAAATTCACCTCTCGACTTTGTATAGCATAGTAGGTAGTTTTTTTGCACAGTAGTGTTCGCAAGGATGAATTACGCTACGTTTTTTGACACAAATATTTGGAACGATTTTCAAATTATTGATTGATTCATCAAACCAATCGAGAAAGTTTAATTTGTTTTTCGAAAATTGTCATTTCGAACCCTAGAAAACAATTGCGTATTCTATTTATCCCAATTTTTCGCCCTTTCTTCTCTTTTAAATTAAAAATTATGGCCAATCTAAAGCGTTTGATTAGATGTAGCGATAGATTGATCGATTTAGAGCAGTTTCTAAGTTACCGACCGACGAACACACGGTACATTCTCTGAATGTCCTCAGAGTGGAGTTTAATCGACTCTGGGAAGCTTTCCGCTCTTGTCACAATGAGAACTCGAAGAAAGCCGCTGTACACGTTATCAAGTTAAAACACTTGTCGGTTTATAAAACTTATGTGCGAGGTTTAGCTAAGATTGATGCTTGAGCAACTAAACACGAAAAAAGGCTGTCTTCTTCCCATTTGCATTCCCCCGTGTGACAGGGGGTGATCTTGGGCCACATTCAGAGATATGTTCTCTGCGATGTAAAAGAACAATGATAATATCAGTGATGCAAAGAACTGAAGGTGAAGCACGGGATATAATAAAAACGTGTCCCGTAACCGTTGAAGTTTTTTTTTTTGATAAGGCTTGGCAAAATCTAATGGAATTTCTATTACTATCATACATTTGTATGAAATTATTCAATTTTCCCGTCTATCCTGGAAAAAAGTACTTTAGAAGCGTCGGTCCGGGATAGACCGGGAAACTGAAAAATGTCATACAAATGTATGAAAATAATAATTTCTTCGTTCCCGGACCGACGTTTGGACAGCGTTCCGTCAAATGGCATAATTTTTTGGGAGAATATAAGTCTCCGTTTATGATATCTGCAAAATTTCAAGCCATTCTGTGCATAATTGCTTAACAAACCAAAGAAAAAAACAATTTTTTTAAATCCCGGGATTCCCCGGAAATATATACCGTTTCACGGGAAATGGGGAGCACTACTTTTTATATTTCTCCATATTGCTGTCTGAGTACATGTGAAAAACACCTATTTTAAGTGATTCCCACGCTCGCTACTGCCGTCTGATCGCATAGCGGTAAATCAAGAATGAAAGATCAAAGCATGCTTTGATGAAATTAAAAAAAATAAATTCTTGACATTTATTCTTATGTTTATTTTATTGCGTGCAATATCTAACGCTGTCAATGTAACTATATGGTAACAGTCGTCACTAATGGGTTAATAATCTCTCCATGTTGTTGAATTTGATTTTTATATTTCTGTGCTCTACCCGAAGTCATTCTCGGACTTTGGGAGCAGTATCAGTCGGACATTCCAAAATTGCCTAAATGGTCTGAAATTAATAAATTCTTGACTTCAAAGTTCGTAACTTTAGAAGCAGTTTCGGATATCAGAGGTGCTCATTAATCTATTCCACCTAGGCTTGCCAGATGGTCGGGAATAGGCGGGATTTTCCCGACTTCTCGGGAAAATCCCAAGTCCCGAGTATTGAAGTAATTCAGTAAGAATTCCCAAAGTTCTACAATTATCAGATTCAGTGGACAATGCCATGTTGTACAGCGACTACTGCAGTCTTCGAGCTGTTAATGAAGAATTGCCCAAAGATGACAAAATATGGTCACATTTTTACCAAATGTGGCAAAGAAAATCACTTGAATTTGTTTAAATTGATCTCATTTATATTTTCTTTGCCGATAAGTAACGCTTATTGTGATAAAGTATTTAGTATTTTAAACATCTTATATACGTAAGATAGAAACCGAATGTATTTTGAAATTATAAAGGCTGAACTAATAATAAGACTGAATATTGGTAAAAGCTGTCAGGAATTCCAGTCATTTTAAACAACTAACGAAAAATAATATTAACTTATAGTGTATGTAAAAGTCATATCTGAATATTGTTATGTTTGAGTTTTTTTAATCCATTATAATAATGGTTCTTATCAGCATGAAACTGCAATGAGTTTTCAAATGATATTTCTTAACAAAAAATGTCAAAACCAATACAATATGATCTTTACATTTGTCCCGATAAATCCCGATTTTTAGTCTCGGTTTTCCCGACTTTTCGAATTCGGTGCCTGGCAACCCTAATTCCACCCGGTAATAGTATTTGAAATAGAACAAAGCCTCTTTCGAAAAGAAACACTCGAAAACTTCAGATGTTAAAATTATTGGTTTAAATGGCACTACAGCGTCAAGATCAAGTGAAATATGTATCATAACCTTTCGTTCCGATATAGATCCTAATTTCAGTCTTACAACAAAGGCGTATGTGGTTAATAATATTACTCGCCGTTTGCTAACTTGCGCCCCCCCGCAATGAAATCAGTGGAAATTGACTGAAATTTGATCTTCTGACATGGATCATTCGGAACCCGACTTAATTTTGAAAATTATTCTCTCTGGTGTTGAAAAGAATGCCGATGGCGAGCTCCTCGCCCAAAATACAGTGTTTGGCTGGATTATATCTGGCAAAGTCAACCAAAACACATATTTAAAATGACGTTTATGCAAATGCTCGCCAACAAATTCAGAGAAATTTCTCTACCCCTCATAGGCCTAAACCTGATAAAAAATTTCGTCAAATGTTTTTAAGAATTCTAAGTTTCGGAGACGAACCGGTATAGATTTAGCTCTACCCCCTTTTAAACACAACCAACCAGTGGAGTGTATAGCAAGATCCGTTCCGCGGGTTTTAGGGCCTTGGCCCCCCATTCCGTTGACAAACATTATCAGCCCCACTAGAACTTAAAAACTTAATTTCCCTTTGCACCCCAGTTATAAAAGATATATTAACTATCCAAAAAGAGATAATTTTGTATGGGAGGTACCAGAAGGGGTGGTGCAAATCTGATCATTCGGTCAAGGGATCGGTACGAAAATTTACCGGTATTAATATTTTTCGAAACGAACTTATAGGATTGTAAATGATCAGATTTGCACCACCCCTTCTGGTACCTCCCATACAAAATTACCTCTTTTTGGATAGTTAATATATCTTTTAAAACTTTCAAACAGATGACCAGGGGATATTTGAATTAGGTCAGTTTTTTTATCTTGCAAAAATAGACAAACCCTAGGAAAACCAAAACCTTTGACACACCCCTTCTGGTACCCCCCATACAAATGACCAAATTGACCCTCATAGTTTTACATACATATCTTTTTCTTAGGTAAACTGAATTCACTCAAATTTTGCGTATGATGTTCGGTTACGAAAATTGGACTCAGGAATGAATATGAACTATATCGGTTTTCGCCTTCTGGTACCTCCCATACAAAATGACCTATTTTTGGAAAATTTATATTTCTCCCATAACTTCCAAACGGACACATGGGGGGGTAATGAAAATCGGTCAATAAATTTATATTGTGATATAAGGCAAAACCTCAGAAAACATAACTATTTGACACACCCCTTCTGGTACCTCCCATACAAATGACGGAACTCACCCCCATAGTTTTACATACATCTTTTTTGTAAGTACACTGAATTTAGTCAAATTTTGCGTAAGTTGTACGGTTATAAAACGAAAATTGGACTCAGGAATGAATATTGACTATATCGGTACCTACCACCCCTTCTGGTACCTACCATACAAAATGACCTTTTTTGGAAAATTAATATTTCTCCCATAACGTCTAAACCGACACCTGCTGCCCCTAATTCTACCTCCTACTAAAATAATTTAATTTTTTTACGGTTTCGCTCCACCAGCAGAAAAAAAACAATACATCAGTAATTTTATTTTAATTAAAAATCTATTAATTTCAATAACTCAAGACTTAAACAATATCTTTTATTGGGTGATGGTATTTATCAGTCAGTTTAACTTAATGAAATTTCTGTACTGGTTAAATTAGCAGTTTTATCTTTTATGCGAACGAGGTGAACGACTTATATTTGGTTTGTTTTTTGTTTTCTTTATACATATGAGTATTCTGCTTTTTGTTACCAATTGCGTTAATTTCAATTTGTTTCTCACTTGCACGGTCTTTGATCGTTGATACTGTCTTTGCTGTTGTTTCATATGATTCAGCTATCATTTGAACATCGGTTAACGTCGCTTGCTGCTTCTGTAATGCTGCTGCTCTGACAGCGTCATGCGGTGTATGAAGAATAATTTTATTGCGAATCATGTCGTCGACAAAACTAGCAGAACATACGGTTGAGTTGCAAACAAACTTACACTCTCTTGCTAACCCTCGAAGATCAGCACTCCAGTCCTTGTTAGACTGATTGTGTTTCATCACGCTCTTAAAAAAGTTATAACGAGCAGCGACAATGTGGTGTGAAACTTTAAAATGTCCCGTTAACTTGCTTGTTAATTCGGCGAAGGTTTTACTTTCCAAACTGGAAGAACCAAATAAGTTTTTTAATACCTCAAAAATTTCAGTACCAATCCACGATAATAAAATGATTTTTGTTTTTCATCAGCTGGGACTGAATATGCATTAAAATGTTGGTGAAGCCGTTTCAAATATTAGTCCCAATTGTGGCATTCCTTTTTAAAGGTATGGAAAGCAGGTACCATTTGTCGATCTGAACTGGAGCCCGATGGCGCAGATGGTCCACCTTTCATCATGGTCTGCATCCATTGCTGTTGTTGTTCAATTAATTTTGTTAAAAATTCTTGTTGTTGTTTAAGCAGTACTTCCATGTTGATCAGTTCGTTTTGCATTTTGTTTTATGTTGTGTGACACTACCACTACAAACGAACGCACTAGACGGTATATATGTTCTTTTCGTCGCCAATTGTAGTATTTAAAACGCACGCAGTGAAGGTTTCATTGGGACTAATTTATTTCAAAAATTTTGAACAAAGCTTAGAACTAACATAGTTATTATAAAAAGGATTATATGACATTGTTGCAATAATACCGTAGTTACTCTTTTTCGGTTTAATGTATACAGTTTTGTTTATGATCAAAAACAAAAATGAAGGTTAACACAGGCTAACATTTTTTTGATCGTCTTCTGAAATTAGGAAATAATTCACATACTTTATTTCCCTTAACATAGGCTAACAATTTTTTGATCGTCGTTTGAAATTTGGAAATAATTCACATACTTAACTTCCCTTAGAGATTTTCTTTCTGTCTGCCGCACTCACGCAATTTCAAAGCTAAAGTCTTGAAAATTTAAAAGGTATTACATAACATAATGTTTCCAAAAAGTCATAAATGATTAAAATTGAGCGAAAACCTCAAAAGTTAGACTTGTTTAAAATCGTTAATCGTAAAAAAAATCATATTAAATTTCAGTACCCTCAAACCCTTAACTTTGTGAGCTTAAAACAATATGAAAATGTAGACATTTCAGAAAAAAAAATTAAGTGTGTTCTAATGAAAAATTTTTGAGTAAATCTCCATTTAAATTTGTGTCATTTATGAAATCAACTTTTTTCTATTTTGGCCACGCACGTTACACTGTGGGACGCTTAAATGGTTGGTTATATTCGCTGCGCTTTTAAATTAATTTTTTACCTCAAAATTATATGTTTACATTTAAAACTATTAGGTCATACGTAGCCTTATTGTGAGATCACTTGGTTACTACGTACATAATTTTATATTAATAAAGAAGTTTTTTGTACATTTGGACTTTAAAAAATACAAGGCCTTACCTCTCGTCATCGCAGTCATCAGGCCACAAAACAGTTTCAATAAAATAATTAGATTTTTTATACCATTCATTTGAATTGATTTTGCTATAAACACTTGAAGGAAGTTTATAATTAGTGCAGCAAGATTTTTCTATTTTAATTCCATATTTAATTTTGGATTTAAAAAAATTCATTAGACTGAACGTTCTTTCCACTTCTGCTTTAGAATATGGAAAAGACAATAATTGCAAAACGAAGCTAGACAATTCTGCAAAAAGACGCTCATTTACCGAATTTTTTAAATTATAAACTTCAATCCAAAATGTACAGTTCTTTCAGTACATTGCCATTTGTGAAGTTTTACGTTTTCAAGGCTTGTTTCCATTTTTGTGAATATATTTGGATCATGTATAAATTCTTTTATAAAAGTAACTATTCCATGTTGGGTTTTCTTTTAAAATATTACTTATACTAAATAATGATTAGTTTTTTAATAACTCGAAATTTTTTTTGGCAATTTTCGCCTCAATTCGGTCACAAGACTTTAATAAACGCAATAAAGTTTTTTTTTAATTTCAAATTTCTCATCTCTAGATACATTACTGGGGCGTCGGGAGTGTGATGCAAGGTAAAGCTTCTGATCGGTTTAACTTGGCAAACCCAGAGTGATCCTTGCCAATTGCACTTCAAGTCTACCCACAGAGCTCCGTATTCGTGGTACTACTGCGAACGGAGTACCTCCACGTGGTGACGCCTGGAAACGTGCTTCTGACACCCGTCAGAGCACGGCTAACTGTGAGGGGCAAAACCTAAAACCCAGGCACGTCAGCTCAGAGTGAGCGGTACCCTGGTCAGCGTCTGACCCAGAATAGGCGGCTGCAATAAAATCCTGGCAGGAGGAGAAAACTGCGACGTGGTGCGCTGGGCTTGCAACCCGCTACAGACGTATAACCGATTGCAATGAAAAGAAGTAAGATAAGAATAAAACGGACCCCCCAAAATGTTGACGACCACCGCAATTGAATTAAGGACCATGATTTGAGGATATGCACCTGGAATGTTAGAACACTGTATAGACCAGGTGCCTCCATCCAACTGGCGGATGTCCTCGAAAAATACAAGGCTGACATAACCGCTTTACAGGAAATCCGGTGGACGGGACACGGGTGCTCGCGCAAGAAGACGTGCGACATCTACTATAGTGGCCATGCGGACAAGCACGAGTTTGGTTGTGGATTTGTGGTTGGCAAGAGACTGCGACACCTAGTCTCAAGGTACAACCCGGTGTGTGAACGTATAGCCACCATAAGAGTCAAAACTAAGTTTTTCCACATAACACTTATATGTGCCCATGCTCCAACAGAAGAGAAAAGCGATGCACAGTGGTTCCTTTTTGGTTTTTATTGGAATTAATTCTGTAACTTTTGAACGGATAATGATATCTTGATGAAATTTAAAATAGTTAAAGCTGAGGTGTTTTCGAGATGATTTGGAAATATTCGGCTCCCGAGGGGGTGTGGGGGCCACTGCGTGGTCACCTCGGGTGTTTCAAACTTTCATGAATGTGCATTTATGAACCGATTTAAAAGATTTTTTGCATTTAGATAGTGCTTCGAAAAACATTCAAAAAACATGCTTACATGCACATGTTATCTCATTTAGGTCAAGAGATATTTGAGAAAATAAAAAAAATTGTGTCATTTTTGGACGAGGTTGATTTAGTATTTTTAAGGGTGTGAGCTCAGTTTTTCCTTGATTTTAAAGATATTTATATCGTTAGTTAGCTTTTAAAATTCTGAATGAAATTGCTGAAAAAATAATGCAAATATTTTCTTCCAATCAAAAGTTATAAGCATCGCAAATAAAAGTTTCCAAAAAAAGACATATTTTTACTGTTTTTTTTGCAAAAAGGCGACTACATTCTTTCGTTTGTAAAAAAAATATTTCTTCCGGGAAGTGGCAATTTCTTTATTATTCCTTATAGAAATGTTGATGCAGATGCATTTAATGCTAAATTTGAATCAGTTCAGCAAAATGGTTCCCCGGCAAGGGAAGTCAAAAATACCCCATTTTTGAAAAAAAAATTTTATTGTTTTTAAAAATTCTCAAATCGCAAAGCGCCGACGAGAAAGCTCATTATATATTTTTTTGACCACATATATGGACTAGTTAACCGTAACGTATTTCAACATCCCTGCTATAAACAAAGGCAGTGTGGCCATTTTAGTAAAAAATTCGGAATTTTGGAACATTTTTTCCCCGTTTTGGGAATTTGCGTATTTTGTTGTAAAATATGGGATCATATTGTAATTCATTTTAAGATATTAAGATATTCCAGTCCGTTTGAATTTTACGCTATTTTTCATATAAGATATTATTTCTCCAAAAAATACGTTTTGACCAAATTTTATATTTAACTCTGAATTATGCCCAAAATAAAATGTGCTTTTAATTAATTTTTATAAACTATTAAACTTTATGTTGTTCCCTTCCCAACGATATGCAATACTTGTATGTCAAGAGTTTAATTATTGTTTATAATTATAATCAAACTTCACTACCTCTGTAAAAAAAGTATATATCGTGAAACACACATATATATGGGAGCTATATATAAATCTGAACCGATATGATTAGTTTTGTTACCACATTAGAATAGTGTGAAAAAACTAAGATGTGCAAAGTTTTGTTAACATCAGAGCAAAAATGTGGTTTTTGGCTACAATAATCTATAAAAGGTTATGCTAATTTGTATGGGAGGTACCAGAAGGGGCGGGGCAAGTGGACCCATTATGTCAGTATATACTTCACGCTGTCAAATAATAATACCATCCGAATTTTAGCTTCGTAGAGCCCTTCAGCATGAAGTTAGTGACAGAATAGTGGTCTTAGTAAAATAGGTCATTTTGTATGGGAGGGACTTGAGGGGGCGTGGCTATTTCGCCCATTTTCCAACCAACATTATGACTAGTGAATCTTTTGTCACTGGTAAATTTCTATTCAAATTGATTAATAACTACTCCAATTATCGTCTTAACCATTTACCCAGCCGGCCAGACGGACATAGCTTTATTGGATTAAAAAGCTTAAAAACTTATTTTTTCTAAAAGCTAAAATTTGGATGGTATTATTATTTGACAGTGTGTAGTATATACTGAAATAATGGGTCCAGTTGGCCCGTCCCTTCTGGTACCTCCCATACAAATTAGCATAACCTGTTATACATTATTGTAGCCAAAAACCACATTTTTGCCCTGATGTTAACAAAACTTTGCACATCTTAGTTTTTTCACACTATTCTAATGTGGTAACAAAATTAAGCATATCGGTTCAGATTTAGATATAGCTCCCATATATATGTGTGTTTCACGATATATACTTTTTTTACAGAGGTAGTGAAGTTTGATTATAATTATAAACAATAATTGAACTCTTGACATACAAGTATTGCATATCGTTGAAAAGGGAACGACATAAAGTTTAATAATTTACAAAAATTAATTAAAAGCACATTTTATTTTGGGCATGATTCTGAGTCAAATATAAAATTTGGTCAAAACGTATTTTTTGGAGAAATAATATTTTATATGAAAAATAGCGTAAGATTCAAACGGACTGGAATATCTTAACGAAATTTTTGAATAATGTACATAAAATTGTCCTTAAAAAAATTTATAATAATATGTTGCCATATCTTACAACAAAATACGCAAATTCCCAAAACGGGGAAAATATGTTCCAAAATTCCGAATTTTTTTACTAAAATGGCCACACTGTCTTTGTTTATAGCAGGGATGTTAAAATACGTTACGGTTAACTAGTCCACATATGTGGTCAAAAAAATATATAATGAGCTTTCTCGTCGCCGCTTTGCGATTTGAGAATTTTCAAAAACAAAAAAAAAATTTTTCCAAAAAAGGGGTATTTTTGACTTCCCTTGCAGGGGAATCATTAAATTTAGTATTAAATGCATCTGCATCAACATTTCTATGAGGAATAATAAAGAAATTGCCACTTCCCGGAAGAAATATTTGTTTTACAAACGAAAGAATGTAGTCGCCTTTTTGCAAAAAAAACAGTAAAAATATGTCTTTTTTTGGAAACTTTTATTTGCGATGCTTATAACTTTTGATTGGAAGAAAATATTTGCATTATTTTTTCAGCAATTTCATTCAGAATTTTAAAAGCTAACTAACGATATAAATATCTTTAAAATCAAGGAAAAACTGAGCTCACACCCTTAAAAATACTAAATCAACCTCGTCCAAAAATGACACAATTTTTTTTATTTTCTCAAATATCTCTTGACCTAAATGAGATAACATGTGCATGTAAGCATGTTTTTTGAAGGTTTTTCGAAGCACTATCTAAATGCAAAAAATCTTTTAAATCGGTTCATAAATGCACATTCTTCAAGCATTTGAAAGTTTGAAACACCCGAGGTGACCAACTTTGGAGGGCCACGCAGTGGCCCCCAAACCCCCTCGGGAGCCGAATATTTCCAAATCATCTCGAAAACACCTCAGCTTTAACTATTTTAAATTTCATCAAGATAGCATTATCCGTTCAAAAGTTACAGAATTAATTCCAAAAAAAACCAAAAAGGAACCACTGTGCGATGAGGACAAAGACGAGTTCTACGAGAGCCTAGAAAATGTATATGACCGTAGCCCCAGCCATGACATCAAAATTGTACTAGGCGATTTTAATGCTAAAATAGGCAGGGAGACCGCATTTGAGCCTACAATCGGAAAATTCAGTCTGCACACCGAAACGTCGAACAATGGCATCAGACTGATTGATTTCTCTGCGGCAAGAAATATGGTAGTTAGCAGCACTAAATTTGACCATAAAAATATTCATAAGGCAACATGGTTATCTCCAGATCATTTGACGAGGAATCAGATGGATCACGTGGTAGTCGATGGAAGGCACGCATCGAGTGTTCTGGACGCACGAGTGATCAGGGGTGCGAACATTGACTCCGATCACTTCCTTACCGCAGTTAAGGTACGCACTAGGCTAAGCATGGCGAAAAACGTACGTAACCAGGCACAACGAAAGCTGGACATCGGTAAACTGCGGACCACAGAGGTAACGGACGCCTACTCCAACCACCTAACTCAACTGCTGCGGAATGCTCCAACCCCTGATAATATAACCTCGCAGTGGCAATATATAGCCGACTCCATAGAACGGACTGCGAGAAGCGTGAATGTCGCAATGCCACGAGAGAGACGGATGCTGCATACAGGGCAAAACTGCAGCCAATGGCAACGCGAGCTGTTCGTGAACGGCACAGGGAGAAGAGACGAGAGGCAACTCGTCTTTTTAGAAGAAAAAAGAAGGAGCTGAAGAAGAGGCAGGATGAGTGCACTGAGTTGCTCCGAAGTAGAGGGGAAGCCCGAAAATTCTACAAGAGAGTTAAAGCGAGAATGCGTGGAACAGGGTTGCCCTCCTGCAAGGACAGCGATGGTCAGCTAGTGACGGACCCGGATAACGTTCTGAAGATATTGGGAGATCACTTTAGAAATTTACTGGATACTGACACCACTCCAGAAGACCCCGCTCCAATCCATGACGATGGTATTAACTGTCCACCTCCGAGCCAGAGCGAGATACGTATGGCCATCTCCCGCCTTAAAAACAACAAAGCTGCTGGAGCCGATGGTCTCCCTGCTGAATTGTTTAAGGCTGGCGGGGAGGAGCTGATTAGGAGCATGCATCAGCTCATGGAGAACATCTGGCAAGAGGAGAGCAAGCCCGGGGATTGGAGTCTCAGTCTGTTATGTCCCATATACAAGAAAGGAGATCGTAGTAAATGTAAGAACTATCGTGGAATAACCCTATTACCAATTGCGTACAAGGTCCTTTCAAGCATATTGTGTGAACGTCCAAAGCCAATTATAGAAAAACTAATTGGACCATATCAGTGCGGCTTTAGACCTGGCAAATCTACGACGGATCAAATATTCACCTTACGACAAATCCTGGAAAAAACCCATGAAAAGCAGATCGACACCTACCACCTCTTTGTCGACTACAAAGCTGCATTCGACTCTCCGATAAGGAATAGGCTTTATGAGGCCATGTCTGAATTTGGTATTCCAGCAAAGCTGATTCGACTTTGCAAATGTACCTTAGACAACACCAAATCCTCGGTTAAGATTGGTAAGGATCTGTCTGAACCATTCAACACGGAAAGAGGTCTCAGGCAGGGCGATAGCCTGTCCTGTACACTATTTAATATAGTTATGGAGAAGGTGATGAGAAAGGCTGGTGTCAACATGTCTGGCCCCATATTCCACAAAAGCCACATGCCACTAGCCTACGCCGATGATATAGATATCATTGGCCGAAATCTGCGGGACGTTACTGCAGTCTTCTCATCCCTAGAAAAGGAGTCGGCAAAAATGGGTTAAGCGGTCAACGAGGACAAAACAAAAATAATGATTTCGACGAACAAAGAGTCCTCTCGATGGGGACGCAGCGTCAACGTTGAAAATTATTGTTTTGTCAGCCAAGAAATTAAGCGGAGAATAGTGCTAGCCAATAGCTGTTTTTACGGACTTCGGCAGCACTTTAGTAATACCACCTTATCTCGGAATACTAAGAAACAGCTTTACCAGGTGCTAATCTTACCCGTTCTTTTGTATGCTGCCGAATCATGGGTGCTTACGACAACGGACATACAAAACCTGGGAGTATTCGAGAGAAAAGTACTCCGACAAATTTATGGACCTATCTGTGTCGACGGCGAGTTTCGCCATCGGATGAACCATGAGCTGTATGAGCTTTACCACGACATCGACGTAGCTAAAAGAGTCAGAATGCAACGACTACGATGGCTGGGTCATGTTGCTAGGATGGATGTAAATGCTCCAGCGAGAAAGGTGTTTGAAGGCGAACCTGAAGGACGGCGCAGAGCAGGGAGACCCAAACTCCGTTGGAAGGACCAAGTGGTAGGCGACGTGCCATCATCTGGTAGGACTAACTGGAGAACACACGCACAAGACCGAAGCGTGTGGAATTCTTTAGTACTTCAGCCCTCAAACTTATGAACCATGTTTGTAAGTTGTAATGTGCCACTTAAGTAAGATACATTACTGTCTTCACAAGATTTTTCGAAGTTATAACCCAGATAGGAAAAAACGATTTATATGATAGTCTATATCTATTTATTTATTTATTTATTTATTTATTGGTCTTCCTATACAACAAGATTTACATCTTAATATTCAGCTATGGGCAAATTCAAAATCAAAGTTCAAAAAGAGCGAACGATGTGTACATAAACAAATTGAGCGAGAGAGCCACACATATTCTCACACCCATTGAACGAAAACAAACAAATGCATTCAGTCTCGCTAGAGCATTTACCCGACGCGGTGGTGTCGACGCTTGTTGTTAGCACGGCAATAAAAGGAATGCATTTTTTCAGTAAAAATGAGTTGTAATATGTTCATGTGCGTTGCTACGCGCACGGAAGTAATATTTATTAATCATAATTTTGTTTGTAGTTATGGAAAAACTATATAACAATTCCCTTCTCTACAGTGAGAGAGGGAAGAGAGTAACTCACCAACACAAACTCATATTGTGGTTGTATTGGGCTGCCGTTCATTGAAATAAAACATTGATTCACAAACACTTGCAAGGCTTTCAAAGTAGTGGTGCCCATAGCTGTTAATATTACAGTATAGGAGTGTAGATGTGCATTCGAAATAATATCATCATAATTAAAACTTATATTAGTAATAGTAATAATATCACTTTTTATGTAGCCAAACTTATCACAAGGTATGATAATTTTATTTGTTAGGCCTCCGATTAAATCGTATAAATCGTTATACAACCTAACATAATCAGCATTATCCGCTTCGAACGCTAAGTTAAATTTCTGGACTTCACCCAAGATTGAACCCAGATATAACAAATATACATAATTAATATTATCATTACACATATCTCTTAATATATTTGTTACAAAGGAATAATCAGCTGTTGTGTTAAAATGTACATTTAACTCGAGCCACATTTTTAAAATTACATTAACAGCCATTTCAATCAACAACCACCTGGTATTTGCCATCATTGAAATCTCTTGTGGGTTGGAACTAAAGGGTGTCCCAACAAGAACGCAATTTTTATATCTGGCAACATTCGAAGTGTCATTGTTTGACATTTGAACAATTGTTATTGTTTGCTAGTAGAAGGTACGAGGTTAGTAAAAATGGAGCGATACACGAATGAACAACGCATTCTCATTATGAAATTGTTTTACCAAAATGGTGAAAGTTTTGCGGCTACAGTTCGCTGATAAAATCATCTTCAGTGACGAGGCCCATTTCCATCTTGATGGCTTCGTCAATAGGCAGAATTGTCGCATTTGGGGTGAGGAAAATCCTCGAGTGATTCACGAGAAGCAAATGCATCCTCAACGTGTCACTATGTGGTGTGGTTTTTAGGCTGGAGGAATCATTAGACCTTTTTTTATGAAAATGAGGCAGGTCAAGCGCAAACAATCAATTGTGTTCGGTATCCTGAAATGATAACCAGTTTTTTCTTGCCTCGAATTTAAGAAATGAATTTGGAGGGCATGTGGTTCCAACAAGGCGGTGCCACATGTCATACAGCCAGAGAAACAATTCAATTGCTGCATCAGTCATTTCCCGGTCGTGTTATTTCGTGTTTTGGAGATCAGAATTGGCCGCCTAGATCGTGCGATTTAACACCATTAGATTTTTTTCTTTGGGGTTTTTTGAAGTCGATGGTTTACGCGAATAAGCCGACGACGACTCAAGCCTTAAGAGGAAATTGGACGCTGCATT
Organism: Muscina levida; assembly: GCA_964034835.1. Taxonomy (NCBI): domain Eukaryota; kingdom Metazoa; phylum Arthropoda; class Insecta; order Diptera; family Muscidae; genus Muscina; species Muscina levida. Next base: position 99,640,607 of record OZ035883.1, on the reverse strand, counting down.
AATGAAATACTGCAGCATTTATGCGAAACGGTCATTTCAAATTTCATTTAAAGATCGCGTGCATGCCAGCAAAGCCGCGGCGGCCATCTGCACGATATATTGTTCCATATATAACATCATTCTGTCTACTTTACGATATAATAAAGTTTCACGATTTTTTTTAAAATATCTGAGTTTTATTTAAAATTTAAAAATTGCGCTCTTGTTGGGACACCCTTTAGTTTAATATGGCGAAGCAAGTGATGAGCTTAAAACCCTCCAACCATCATTGCAACATGACTACTTGAAACATCTACAGGGAAGCCGATATCGATCGATAAAACCTCAACTCCTGCCGGTGACATCAACACTTGCCGATCACATCATCTTCGTCCATTACATTATTATCATCAATTACATTACATTATCATTACAAACGAATATAACTACCTTGAATAAAAACAATTAAAATTTCAAATTCAATATTTTTTTAATATTAAATAAAACTTAAAACTATAAAACATATAAGAAAACAAAAAAAAACAAAACATATCAATTCAATAACAAAACAATAAATTTACGAATTAATTAATATAAAAAAAAAACAATTAACTTGTTTTCCTACTTCTCTAAAATATTTACAAGCTTTTCGAATAGCTCAATTTTTTTTCCATGGCTTATTTTCTCTTAGCCCTCTCCTCCTTTTTTGCAAGAGCTTTCTGCAACTTTTGCTGAAGAAGCATGTCTCTTTCCTCTCGTCTCTGGGCACGTTCCTCAGCCCTCTCCATGAAATCTTCTACTGCTGTTTTTCTTCTTTCCGAAGTAGATGGGAGTTATATTAAAAAAAAATTAAATATAAAATTAAAATAACCATTACACTTTCATATAATTTTAAGAACAATTAATTAATTAATTATTACCTGATTCTGGAGAAGATCTGACATCAGTTTGTGTTGTCGTTGTGTCAGTCACCTCTGTCTTACTGCTCAATACGTACTCCGGGTTTATTGCCTTCCTATTTTGCAGTACTTCGTCCAACTCGCTATATAAATAAAAAACATAAAAGTTTTTAACATTAGCAATTAAACACAAATTACCTTTGAAAGGGACAAGTCTACCTATTACGGCCAGTAATAGTGCAGCTTCATTTTTTGCACTGCCTCTCCAGTGTGCAAAATTAAGCTTCCGCTTGTGCTGCCGTAAAACTATGTCCTTGCTCACACAATTCGTCCGCTATCATTTTCCACATTTGTTTTTTATTTTGAGGCTGACAGTTTTGCCTACTTTGGGCCGCAACTCCTTGACCCGGGATATTATAAATTTTTGTGTCCTCTAGCAACGTTTTTTACACACAGCATCGGAGCTGCATGAAGAAGTTTCCAACTCACAAATTGGTTCCATTACTTCATCGGGGTCATTAGGGGTGAAAATAATGTGATCATATTCACCCAAGGCTCCCGCCTCCTGTGCCATCGAATCCATAAATTCTTGATCTGCATGAAACAACACTTCATTTTCACGATTTTCATTAAATAATTTTTATGAAAACTTACCACTTGACATTTTTTGGAAAGTTCCTGGCGAAACCTTTACGTCCAGTTGCCTTTTATTCATTTTTTTTTTAATTTTTTATCAAAATTGGCCTTAAACACCCGCGTAAACAGCTATAATAAAACCAAAATTAAAATCAAACAAACACAAATCAGCTGTTTTTTTTTTTGCAAATTTTCATTGGATGTTGTTCGATTAATTTTTTGCTTGTTTCACATAAAGAGAGTTAAAATCGTTCTTATTCTCTCAAACTAGAATCTTGCAAATAATTACTGAGAAAGTAAACGAACACAGCTAATGTCTTATATGAAAAATAGTATAAAATTCAAACGGACAGTTGCCATATCTTACAACAAATAACGTGTTCCAAAATTCCGAATTTTTTTACTAATACTAATATGGCCACACTGTCTTGGTTTATTGCAGGGATGTTGAAATATGTTATGCTCGTCCATACCGTTACCTTAATATACAAAGGCCCTAACTCATGAAAAACGAAGTTTACAGGAGGAGGAAAAAACTTAATAAAACAAGAAACACACCAGATACAAAACATTTAAAATGCAATTTTTATAAGCTTATAACTTCGCTATTTTTCAACGTGTATCTGATGGTGCTCTGTCAGAATCGACAAAAAACACGATTTCAAAAAATTATGAGTTGGGGCCTTTCTATATTAAGGTAACGATACATGTGGTAACAAAAAAAATATATATTCAGCTTTCTGGTCAGCGCATTGAGAATTTTGAGAAAAAAATTTACCTTGCCCGAGAATTATTTTTATGAAATGATTCAAAATTGGCATTAAATGCATCCACATGAGCATTGCTATGAGAAATAATAAAGAAATTGCTGGCTCCCGGAAGACATTTTTTAAAGCGAAATAATAAAGTCGCCATTTAAAAAAAAAAACATTACAAATTAACCCTTTTTGGAATTTTTCACATGCGCTGCTGATTGATTGAAGCAACGTATTTGCATCATTTTTCAGCAATTTCATTCAATTGACAATGCAACGATATAAATTACTTTATAATCCAAGAAAAACTGAGTTCACAGCCTAAAATTACTAAATCACCCTCGTCCAAAAATTACACAATTTTTTTTTATTTCCCCAAATATCTCTTGACCTTTATAAGATAACTATGCATTAGACCATTTCACAAAAAACAGTTTTTTCGAAATGTCAAGAGGATAATGTTTTCTAATTCTACTGTGAAGACATCATTTTAGATAGTAGTTTGAGTTCAATAAATTTTCAAACCTAATAACTTTTAAATTTTTCTTCAAAATTTACCTACTTTCGTCCATTTAAAAATTTTTTAGGTTTGGCTCTAATTTTTGTATATCTTTAAATGCACTTTGGCCGAACACTTCTTAACGAGACTTTTGATGTATGACAGTACCATTCAAATGACAAATGTTCAGCAGCAGCAATATTAATCAAAAAATTAAACGAAAACTGTCTACTATGATTTTGGTAAGGAAAACGATTTAGGTAGTAAAAAGAAGATTTTAATTTAAATTGGACACGATAACACCTTTTGTGTTCTTTTTGTATGTTTTATTGCGTTGATCGATAACTTGTACCAATTCGTTTTGTTGTATATGATCCTTCGCCAAAGTGTTGTTCACAGTTTTAATAAGCCCGATAGCAATCGTTGTCAACTTAATTATATATTTCTTTAATCTATTTATAATTCTCAGTCTTGCGCCAATTTGACTGGTGGTTAGCAAGAAAACTGCTGCCTACTCCAATAATATCAAATAATTTCATAGCATTTTCTGAAATCATTTTTGTAACATTTTCTTCGCAATCTTGGTCACCAGGTTGCTTTAATTGCTGTAATTTTCATTAAAGTTCCTTCGGTATGCCTGGGGTCGAAAAAAGAAAAGCCGAGCGCGATATCACTTATATACCATAAATGCCGTAGAAAAGTTTTGTGTGCAACATTTGGGATTATTTCATTTCATTTGCGGTATTTCTTAAAGATTCTATCAACAAAATGTCGTTTAATGGGGCTTGAATTGCAAGGAGACACGTAAACCAGTTTTTAATGTAAATTTTGACCACAAAATTGTTGAACTGAATTAATCCATTTAGCTCATCACCTGCGATGTAGTAAAAATTTCAGCAACAATTAAAATAAATCAGGATTTTTGAAACATTCCATTTTGCAGCCAAAAGTTTTATATACCAAAATTTTTGTTTTTTAAGTAGAATTAGAAAATATATTATTCCAATGACTTTTCGAAGCACTTTCTAAATGCAAAAAATCTTTACAATCGGTTCATAAATGCACTTTCCCCGAACATCCATTGGCACCCACAACCAGTAGGGATTTCTATTTCTAACTATTTAAAAATTCATCAGCACTCCAATTTACGTTCAAATAAAAAATTCCTAAGAAACCGTATTGGAACAACTTTGCGCTGGTGAGAAAGGAGCTGGCTAAACTAAAACTACAAGAAGGCGAAAGTTCGACAGCTAAGTACGGCAGTTGAAATCTACTAGATCGAAGCCGGAGGAAGCAAATTTTATATCGCAATTATTTTTGACTCTCCCTGTGACATATAATGCAAATCTGACGTCTCTGAAAAACTTGCCAATGGATAAAATAACCCTATCATTAGTGAAGCATCGATTGTTAGCTAAAGAGTCTTAGAAAAGGTAATTCGAAATTGTAGAAGAAAAAGTCACGGCATTCACTACAAAGAAGAAAAATGGAAATTTAATGGTAAATGTCATTAGTCTGGAATAGGGTGTTACTTATATGGTATTTTTTTTGGAAATTTCGTTTAACAATAACAATCGATTTTTTTGGCATTAGAGTGTGCCGCAAAGAGGTCAAAGTTCGATTTTGTGTTCAAATCAGTTTATGTCGCTGAATATTTTTCTGTTGTCGACAGATGAGCTAGTCATACGCCAAACAATTTAATGACATTTTACAGGTATTGAAGAGAACAAATAGAAACTAGATATTGTTTAGAAGGAGAATAAGATGTTGAAGACGGATATAAGCGATATAACGATATCCGTTTAAATTGTAAATGACAATCGCGTAAAAAAATATTATCTGGTTAGTGGTTTGAAAAGTTCTGGAGATGCAAATGCAATGGACACTATCGTCTACATAATAAACGAAAAAGGTGTTGAGTTAAGTGCTGCCGAAATTTAAGATGCCTATTTTCTAAGAACTATAAAAATGGTCGTAATATTGAAGTCTACTTATTCAAAGCGAAAGGTGATGATGGCCAAACCAAAATTGAAGTCGAGTCGAGTGACAAAAACGTTTTTGTTAATGATTTCTTGAGTAAAGAAACTTTGACGCTTCTGAACCACACGAAATCATTAATATCAGTGGGTAACCGCAGAGATTATGTAAAGATGAGCGAATTGTGTGGAACGAAATTTATTAATTGTGCAGAAGATGTTGATAAAATCCTTCTAGAATACAATTTTAAAGGATATTGTCAGGTAATCAATTTTTAGTTCATTGAATGCATTCGAATCACATTTACTTAAGTTAAATAGTATTTTTTTAATATAATCTCAATTATCGTCAAAAGCATTCTTCAGTAAACATTTAATTTAACATTTTAACATTTAAAATGTAGTTTAAAAAATTGTATATTTAGATTTCTCAATTTACATAAAAAAATATTTGTTCAAGAAACTTGGTTTTAGAAAGATTTATTGCAAAATTTAAAATATAGCTGGATATAACGCTGTTCACTGTTGTCGCGTTAGCTATAATGGGACTTATATTATAATATAAATACATATATAATTCATAATGCGGAATTTGTGGATACAGAACGTTTCAATCGCGATTACATTAAAGTATAAGACTATCTAATCGTAACTTGTCATAGTTAAGTCTATTATTTGGTATCCAAACTGTTAGATGCTGCGCAGCGTTCGAGAACTGTAATTCGGAAGTATGAAATTGCTCCTTGAATATCAGGCAATCTACAAAATCAGGTTAAACACAATGAAAATCTTTTGAAAGTGAGAAGAAAAAAAGAAGAGTGTAAATTTTGAGTCAGTCTTGAAACAATGATGGATTATCATTTCGAAAACGTTTTAAAACTAACCCCAACCGACTAAATTCGGGAGTTTTTTTAAACGATGTTATGAGCAAAATTTCATAGCCAGAATGAAAATGAACAAGGTCTTTATATACATGTGATTTTTTGAAAGCTGAAAAATTTAATATTTTGTTTATAAACTTGGTATCAGAACTGAGACAGCCAATTACAAAGTATTCGAACGATCACATTAATGCTCTTAGAACGTTTAGCCATCACAACAATAGATTCAGCTTTGATTTTGTTACAAGTAACATCGTTAATACGATATTAACAAATTAGGGCATTACAAAAACACCAGGAAATGATGAGATTGGGCAAAAAAAAGAGTATTTGGAGGAACTTTGTCCTTACTTGATCAAAATATTTATTAACATTTTAAGAACTGCTAGAACCCAAGCTCCAGCTCTATTGATAAATTTAGGCCAGCTCTATTGATAAATTTAGGCCAATACCATTGCGACAAAGTTTTTGAAAAATTAAGATTAAAATGAAAAATTACTTTCTGATTGTTGATATGAGTTTAGAAAGGGATGCGGAACTGAAGAATCGGTTATTAATTTTATAAATTAAATTTGTGATGGGATGAATAATTAAACTACATTTCGCTGTATAGAGTATGCAAAGGAATCTGAATTCGCTGCGAATTATATTTTAAAAGTGAAATTTTATTATTTTATGAGTTTAAAACTATTCTAGATCTTTTACAATTGTAAGCTACACCTTAGCTTAAGGATAAAAAGCGCTATATCGAACTGTAAGATTTTTATTGTGGTAACCAATCTAGCCGAACTGAGGTATGGTTTTACTTAGCTACTGTAGTACTAATAAACCTGCATAAACTTCAACCGGCCAGAAGACAGATACTGCTCAATGGTCATTTAGTTCTGAAATTAATTTCGTCTTAAGAAACTTAGAGTCTAACTCGTCTCCTTTAATTCGATAGAGTTTTTTTTGGAATAAAATGATATAATCCCATGCCCATGGGTGAAGGTATAAAAATGTAAATGTGATGTAGGTAATAACATCTAAAGGCTTTACTATTTTTAAATATCACAATTTTCTACCTTCATTGCATTTTGATTAGACCAACATAAAGTTGACCAAAAATTTTCAGTTCCACAATGACACCATCACAAATTTGGCATTTTTTATTTGATACCGAGAGGATTTACTTATAATGTAGGTACAAATGTTTAACAAAGATTTTACTTAGATTCTGGTAAATTTGCATCGCTAGTCACTACAGGAAAGTTTTGCAATGCTAAGATCAACTATTATGGCGAAGGGATTGCAACAATTTACCTCTTTACCAACTCCAGTGTGCAAAGAAAATTTTTTTGAATTAACGCAGTAATTAAAAATAAATGACTTTAGTGGGCATCAGCATTTTGCCCGCCCAAATATGCGACACTGTCAATTTGCCAAAATCTATATTGATGGAGGTCTGCTAGATGACCACCTTTGAAGAAAACTAAAGCCATTAATTTGTACAAAAGACATAGCAAATACCTTTGCAAGTTCTCTGGTTTTCCCCATCCTCTTTCAAAGAAGCGTGTTATTAACATTCTCCGGTATACACTGTCTAATTTGCTCGGCGCCATTAAAATATAAAACAAAATTCCTAAAATTATATAAATTGTTTACCAAAATATTTATTTTTTACGCAAATAGGGGGTCTCAGGCAAGGTGGCAGAAAATTTTGACGAACAGCTGATAATGGCGTAGAGTTGAACACCTCTGTTTTACAGAATACTACACGAAAGAGCTTATATCTCGTTTTCATTTGACGAAAACTTAAATCCTGAAGTGTTTATCACAAAATACATATTTAACTACATATTTTACCACAAACAGTGATGTCTCGCATTAGCGAGGCCCCGATTCGGTCTATCGAAAAATTAAAAACTTATGAAATCAGTAAGATTTTTTTAATTGGAATGTCTTCCACAAACGAAACATTTTGTAAGAAGAAGAGGGGTACTGTGTTGCCAATACTCGGAGATGCTGTCATGTGAATTTTGCTTCATTTTAATTTTGGCGCTATATTTTAATACTCATTTATTAAAGTAGTAAAAATCATTTAAAACATTAAAGGTACGCTCAGATTTGGCAAATATTTGACCAAAATAATGTGAAAGCATTACAGTTGATTTTGTGTTCACACTAGGCGTAATTGTTTGCCTCTTTTGTTTGATCAAACACATGTCAAATTGTGTCAAATATATATTAGGGAAAACATATTTGCGCTGTGGTTACACTTGAACGAATATTTGCTACAAATAGTTGTTTCACAGGAAATAATATTTGTTTTCTCAAAAGCCTTCAGCTAGCTGACAGAAAATATTTTTTTATTTTGAAAATTTTTGAACAAAATGAAAGAAATATTTTGGTTGACTATAATGCGATTTTTCTTGTATTCTCATATTTTCTTCTACTTCAACATAATTGGAGATGGTTTGTTTGTGATTTCATTGCATTTATTCTTTATTTTGTCTTTCAAACAGATTTTGTTGCTATATGTGTATCAACACAACCTTTTTTAGACGACATATAATTTTACTTATTATGTAATTTCTAGTGAAAATGACATTGAGTATTTTAAAAATCGGCCAATCTATGAAACCGGGGTTTTTTCCTGTTTCAAAACTTTACGTATTCAAAAAATTGGTTTATAATTTTTTGTCCGAATGTAGTTTAGGTCCCAACGACTGTTTTTGGTAGGGTTAAACACAGCAGCTGTCAGGTGTTAAAGTGGTCCACATAGTAGTGTTGCCAGTGAACAACTGTTTAGAGCCGCTGGTCGGCTCTATTTAGAAAGAAGGTGTTGTGAATGGCAACCCTACCACAAACTACCGTACATACACACATCAGTAGTTATTATTTTGTCTTTCTTTCTATCTAATTACATCTTCGCTTTTACATACAAACACACATGCATAGATCTGCCGCTATGTTTTGTGTTGACAGATTCTGCTTTGCTTACATGTATACATTCGTACGTACATTAATAAATGTATCTATTTCTCACATATGTTTATTGTTTACACATTTATTCGATTAATGGTTAGCCGTTACATGTATGTGCAAATGTTGTCTGGTAGATCGTTTAAACATTGTATTGTCACTCCGGTTCTAGACTGCCTATAGCGAACAAGTGAAATCTAAATAATAATTTTCCTTTTTAAATAAATAATTTATAACGTATTAAAATACGAACCGTGTGTCTCACTTCAATTAGCAAGGGACACAACAGTGGCGACGAGGATTAAAGTTTTTTTTATAAAAAAATATCAAGTTTTCCCGTGTTTTTTTTAAACAAAAATAAAAAAAACAACCCACCATGGATCAAATGTTGCAGACCATATTAATACAGCAACAAAAGCTAATGGAGCAGTTGGTGGAAATAACCAAGGCCAACGCAGCGGCATCGGACGAAGAAAAACCGTCAACTTGTGCAAATACAGATGGGGTGATGGAGATGCTGTCGAAGTGCATAAAGGATTTTGTGTACAATCCGGAAGCTAACCAAACTTTTGAAGCTTAGTATTCGCGGTACGATCACTTGTTTGGAGAAGATGCAAACAAGCTCCCTGACGCCCAAAAAGTGAGGTTAGTGTTGCGGAAATTGGAGCCGGAAGTTTTCGACAGGTATGCTGATTATTTGCTGCCAAAAGCACCCCGCGATTTTGATTTTGAGCAAACAGTGTCCACACTCAAAACACTGTTTGGTAGAAAGGAGTCTTTGTTCAGTGCCCGGGTTTCCTGCCTGCAATTTACCAAAACATCACAAATGGATTTTATTTCGTATGGAGCAATGGTGAACCGGAATTGTGATAATTTTGAATTTGGTAAATTGACGGAAAACCAATTCAAATGTTTAATGTTTTTGCGAGGGTTACAGGCACCCGAAGATGCCGACGTAAGAGCCCGCCTTTTACACTTTTTGGAGGGAGACGCTGATGGGGCATATACAATCGACAAGCTGGTGTCCGAAGTTCATCGAATGGTCAGTCTGAGGAAAGATGCTGCCGCAGTCGAACAAAATGTCGTCCATGCAGTGAAGAAGACCCAAAAAGCTAAAGGGAAGCCACAAAGCAGCGCTACTCATAGTGAAAAGCCTAGGCGGCCATGTTGGCAGTGCGGTGACATGCATTTTGCAAAAAATTGCAGCTACAGCAAACATCTTTGTGAGCAGTGTGGTGTCGTCGGCCATAAGGAAGGTTACTGTTCTTGCTTTGCTGCAACATCTAAGCAGCGCAGCGACAAGAAGAACAAGAAGAAGCATCACAGCAAAGTTCAAGTTGGTGTTACTGCAGTAAATAGAAAACATATAAACGTTGAAATTAATGGCGAAAAGCAGCGTTTACAGTTTGATACTGGCGCGGACATCACCATTATATCCCGAAATATGTGGTTGCAAATTAACAAACCCACACTAACAAAGCCAGTACATACAGCGAGGGACGCGTCAGGCAATGTTCTCAAGCTTATTGGTCAATGTGTGGTACAGCTTGCATTTAACGGAAAGATAATCGTTACTTCAAACAACAATTTTGCCGTTATGGGTACTGACGTAATGGACAAACTTGGAATTTGGAGCCTTCCAATTAAAAAAATTTGCAACACGATTACCGCATCGGAGATTGAAAATATAAAAAGAAAATTTCCAACGATATTTTCAACTCAACCTGGTCACTGCTCTACATTCAAGGTCAACCTGAAAATAAAAGAAAATGCTCAACCCGTTTTCAAGCCGAAGCGACCTGTTGCCTATGCTGCTTTGAAACAAGTGGGTGATGAACTACAACGGTTGGAACAGGCTAATATCATCACACCTGTGAGTTACTCGAGATGGGCCGCATCCATTGTTGTTGTAAAACGGGCCAATGGTAAAATTCGCATTTGTGGAGATTATTCCACTGGATTGAATGAGTGTATGGAAACTCACACCTACCCTCTACCGTTGCCTGATGACATTTTCGTGAATTTCAACAACTGCAAAGTTTTCACGCAAATTGACTTGACAGATGCGTACATGCAATTGGAGGTCGATGATGCTACTAAGGAGATCCTCACCATCAATACTTACCGGGGCCTGTATAGTTTCAATCGACTTGCACCAGGAATCAAATCCGCACCTGGCGCTTTTCAACAAGCAATTGACACAATTCTGTCTGGGGTCAAATTTGCACATCCTTACCTGGATGATGTCATCAACGCCATCAAAGGAAGAAAATCAAAAAGCTGTTGATGAAGTTTTTCAACGATTTAAAAGGTATATTCTTACGATTAATATAAATAAATGCAAATTCTTTTCCCGTAGTTGCACCTATCTTGGATATAAAGTCGATGGCACTGGTATTCGTCCGGATCCCTTAAAAATATCCGCCATTTTGAATATGCCAGCTCCAGCAAATGTAACCGAGCTTCGATCGTTCCTGGGTGCAATCAACTACTACGGGAAATTTATAAGAAAAATGCGACAGCTGAGAGCACCGTTGGACGATATGCTGGAAAAAGATCGAGAATGGAAGTGGAGTAAGCCATGCGAGGAATCATTTTTAAAATTTAAGGACATTTAAGCATCGAACCTCATGCTCACCCACTATGATCCACGTTTGCCAATCAAAGTTGCAGCAGATGCATCGAATGTTGGCATTGGTGCCTACATTTGCCACATTTTTCCCGACGGATCCGAAAAAGCCGTGTATCACGTTTCGAGATCGCTGACGCCAGCAGAGCGGAATTATTCGCAAATTGAAAAAGAGGGGTTGGCTCTTGTCTTTGCTGTCAGCAGGTTCCATAAAATGCTGTATGGTCGTCGTTTCAAGCTGGAAACAGACCATAAGCCACTACTTGCGATTTTTGGCAGCAAGAAAGGTATCGCAACTCATTCTGCGAGTCGACTACAGCGCTGGGCATTGACACTAATGTCGTACAACTTCGAGCTGAGCTATGTGTCCACTCAAAAATTTGGATGTGCTGACATTTTGTCAAGGCTGATTAACAAAAATCAGAAACCAGAGAAAGATGTCGTTATTGCCTGTGCAGAACTGGAAGCTGAGATCAAATATATTGTGGAGGACAACATAAGCGCATTGCCTATCACGTACAATATGATTTGTTCAGCTACACAAAAAGACTCTTCTCTGCAAAATATCATAAGTTACCTGCAAAATGCCTGGCCGAATTCAAAAACACCCGATGAAATTGTTTTTTACCAGCGTCGCGAAAATTTGTCTGTGTGTGACAACTGCATTCTATACCAAGATAGAATGGTCATCCCCAAATCTTTACGTCAACGCATACTTAAACGGCTTCATAAGGGCTAATGTCCCTTATGAAGCTGTTTAAGCATTGTTCGTACCAAAGCACTTGCACGAAGCTACGTATACTGGCCGAATATTGACAAGGATGTCGAAAATTTAATTAAAAATTGCGAAACGTGTGCCTCTACAGCCAAATCACCACCACGAACAACTCTTCAATCTTGGCCTATCGCTCAAAGACCAATGCAACGGGTGCACATTGATCTGGCAGGCCCTGTGAATCAAAAGACCTATCTTTTGATCATTGATGCGTACTCCAAATACCCAGAAGTCTATCAGCTTAAATCGATGACATCATCAGCAACAATCGACTGTCTCAAAGACTACTGTGCAAGATTTGGTTATCCGGAAACATTGGTGAGTGATAATGGTACACAATTTACCTCACAAGAGTTTGTTGACTTTTGCAGAGAACGTGGCATTGAGCACATCCGTACTGCACCATTCCACCCACAATCAAATGGCCAGGTGGAACGTTTTGTTGACACATTTAAGCGGACCTTAAAAAAACAACAAAACTGTATGGACGGCATACGAGAATTTCTCTTGTACTACAGAGCTACAGACAGCAACAGCGCCTGTGTCCAGCAGCAGCTAATCATCATGATAGCCAGCCAAATCTAATTGCGAGTGATGTCGTTGGGGCAACTGTTTCAAACCCTGTTTTAACCCCATTGCCAGTCAATCCACAACATAACAATTCCATGGATATTGATGTTCATACTCCAACACAACCGTCAACGAACCAAGATGCCACCCAGCAACAGTCTTCAGTTCGTCGTTCCAGCCGTCGAAGACGTGAGCCCAATTGGTTTAGAGACTTCACATCTTAAAAGGGGAGATGTTGTGGATGGCAACCCTACCACAAACTACCGTACATACACACATCAGTAGTTATTATTTTGTCTTTCTTTCTATCTAATTACATCTTCGCTTTTACATACAAACATACATGCATAGATCTGCCGCTATGTTTTGTGTTGACAGATTCTGCTTTGCTTACATGTATACATTCGTACGTACATTAATATATGTATCTATTTCTCACATATGTTTATTGTTTACACATTTATTCGATAAATGGTTAGCCGTTACATGTATGTGCAAATGTTGTCTGGTAGATCGTTTAAACATTGTATTGTCACTCCGGTTCTAGACTGCCTGTAGCGAACAAGTGAAATCTAAATAATAATTTTCCTTTTTAAATAAATAATTTATAACGTATTAAAATACGAACCGTGTGTCTCACTTCAATTAGCAAGGGACACAACAGAAGGTCTCGTTTATATGGAATAAATGCTGAAAAAAATTACTCTGCCGCTTTAATATAAAATGTTTAAACTTTGACTATAAAGTTATATCTTTATATTAATTTATCGTCTTGTTTGTAAATGAATATTTTTTTGTTTTATTTCATTGATCTCAGAAATATATATTAAGTTTTATCTTTAATAGCATAAAACGTAAGTATAATTTGTACAATTTTAAACATTCGGCTTCGGCCAAAAAAAAAAAACGCCTTTGGTCGAGCTCTTATGTACATACATAATTTTTGATGATTGTCTTTTTCACACACATTAGAACAATAAAAGCAATCACACCATTCGTTCAGTATTCGTTGCCTTTTTCATTTCCTATATAAATTTATTATAGCACAATAATAAAAGGCAGACTTTATATAATTAAATATGAATATTTATTTTATCATTTTCTTAATGTGAATAAAAATACACCGAAAATATAAAAGTGTCAGATATAATTTTTTTTTACTTTTTGTTCAATAGCATTTAAAAGATTCATACCAATCGATGTATATTCGTTGCTTTTGGAAGTGTTAGGTAAAAAAAATACAGAAGACATGCAATACAATGCATGGCTTTCGTTAAACTTCTTCTTCTTATTTGGTAGGTAGTTAGTCACACCAATTGTAGATAATAGCTCTTTCACCTGATCCATCCAACGAAGTTGGATCCATCGAGTTTATAGACGAAAACCTTTCGAGTCTAATCCAGCGCATTCTTTCCATTTCAACGCGTCTGACTACGTCGATATCGTTGTACATTCGACGACGTTAACGATGATGGCTCCTAATTTTTTGTGAAGTATTTTTCTTTAGAAGACTCCCAGAAAAGATTGATCCGCTTGTGTCAACACTTTTTCACAAAGAACAAAGTTTTTGTTCTACGAATTTTAACACATAGGGATTTTTCACACATTTTTTGATGCAGATTTGTGAAGTACGCTTAGGAGTATCATTCCCTATTACCGCTTTCTTGTCTGTTTGTGCAATTTGGACACCAGGACCAAAAATGTCCTGCTTATTTAAAAAAGTCATCTTTTTTAACTAAGAACATAAGTTTCACACATTTTTTGATGTAGATTTATTAAGAAGGCTTAGGAGTTTCATTCCCTATCAGCGCTTTGGTGTCAGTTTATGTATTTTGGGCACCAGGACCCACTTAAAAAAGTCATATATTTTTTACTAAGAACAAAAGTTTTTGTTCTACGAATTTCCACATGGCGGGGATTTTAATACATTTTCTGATGTAGATTTGTTAAGTAGGCTAAGGAGTTTCATCCCCCATCAGCGCTTTTGTGTCTGTTTAAGTATTTTGGACACCAGGACCAAAATTTACCTCCTCGCTTAGGAAAGTAAACTTTTTCTCTAAGAACAAAAGTTTTTGTTCTACGAATTTCCAGAAGACAGAGTTTTTAATACATTTTTTGATGCAGTTTTGTTAAGAAGGTTTAGGAGTTTCATTCCATATCAGTGCTTTGGTGTCAGTGAATGTATTTTGGACACCAGGACGAAAAATGTCCTGCTGACTTTAAAAAAAATCTAATATTTTCACTAGGAACAAAAGTTTTTGTTTTAAGAATTTCTAAACGATGAGGTTTTTCAAACATTTTTTTATGTAACCACATTTCACAAAGAACAAACTACAAAAACTAACTAAATTAAAAGCTCATAGACACTAACACACACACACACCAATAAAACACATTAACCAAAAGTTTTTTTTGCACTTAATTTATTTAAACATATATTAATTTACAAATATTTTTAATAAAAAATAAAAATAATTTATTTTTTTCTCCTCCTTCATTCTCCCTTCGTTCTGGTTTGTTATTTACTAACCAACAAACAATTTCACAGCGTTTAACAATTTCTTCTTCTTCTTAAATGGCAGCAACAACTGAAATTTATCTATCAGCAGCCGCAAGTAGAAAAGTATTCCAAGCACTTCAGACTTTTGCGCACCGTAGATAGTTCGTCACACCGAGCTTAGTTAACAGCTCTTTCACCTGGTCCATCCATCGGAGTTTTGGTCGCCCCCTCCTGTGCGGCCCATCGAGTTTAATGCCGAAGACTTTTCGAGCCGGAGCGTTTTCGTAGATTCGTACAACGTGTCCAAGCCAGCGCGTACGGTCTATTTGAACGCGCTTGACCACGTCGATGTCGTTGTACAGCTCATGATTCATTCGACGACGGTACTCGCCGTTCACGATGATGGGTCCAACTTTTTGCGGAGTATTTTTCTCTCGAAGACTTCCAGAATAGATTGATCCGCTTGTGTCATTACCCAGGATTCTGTGCTGTAGAGCAAGACAGGTAGGATCAGAGTCTGGTAGAGCTGGATCTTTGTTCTTCGAGAGAGCGCTTTGTCGTTAAATCGCTTGCCTAGCGCATAGTAGCCGCGGTTTGCGATCAATACTTTGATTTCGGAGCCAAGTTAGACAAAATCATCTACCACCTCAAAGTTATAGTTGTCAACGTTCACGCAGCGTCCCAGACGAGTGGACTCTTTGTTCGTTGAAACAAATATTTTGGTTTTGTCTTCGTTTATCACCAGACCCACTTCAGCCGACTGCTTTTAAAAAGCCGCAGTAACATCTCGCAATCTTACTTAATTTCCCTTTTACCCCATGAATGAGGTATGGGATAGTTTCTAGCGTTGTTGTGAATTAAAACGCTTTCTATTTTTAGATTCATAACTAACGGCATCTACTTGTTTATCGACGAATGCAAACGTCACTGTTTGAGAAGCTCTTACTAGACACGCCGATTGACTCGACACTAATACTGCGAAGTTGCTGTCGACAACATTCGAGGGGAGCCGACAATGAAAGAAAAATTTATTTCTTTTTTTTAAGATGACTGGAGCCAGGAGTTGAACCTGTGACCTCCCGCATGGTAGTCCCTCACAATCCACGTCCAATAATATCTATATCATCAGCATTCGCGAGCAATATGGAGCCATTCCTGTTTACTGCTGCTTTCCGCAGCATTACGATGTTAAAGAGATCGCAGGACAGACTCTCGCCTTGTCTAAAGCCTCGCTTGGTAGAAAATGGCTCTGACAGATTTTTGCCAATTTTCACTGAAGACTTCGTGTCAATCAGTTTCATCCCGCAGAGTCGAATTAGTTTCGCGGGGACACCAAATTAGGCATAGCATCCAACAATTTCTGCCGTATCGGACTGTCGAATGCAGCTTGGTAATCGATGAACAGATGGTAGGTGTCGATCTGCATTTCTTGTGTCTTTTCTAGGATTTGTCGTAGCGTGAATATCTGGTCGGTGGTGGATTTACCAGGTCTAAAGCCACACTGATAAGGTCCAATCAGGTTCGCCAGAATGGGCTTTAGTCTTTTACATAACACACTAGACAGGACCTTGTATGCGATGCGTAAAAAGCTAATCCCGCGATAGTTGGTACACATACTAGGATCGCCTTTCTTAAGCACGAGACATAGGACACTCAGATTTCGGCATGCACTCAATGAGCCAACTCGTGTTTATGAGCTGGTGCATGCATGTTACAAGCTCATCGCCGCCGGCTTTAAAAAGTTCTGCCGGCAGTCCATCGGCTCCCGCAGCTTTATTATTTTAAAGCCGTGCAATTGCCGTGCTGATCTCGTTTTGGCTCGGTGGTGGACAGTCTACTCCATCGTCGATGATTGGTGCGATTTCGTCACTTAAGCTGCCTTCGGGAACGAGTAGAGATTGAAAGTCTTCCCTTCATATTTGCAGCACACTCTGAGTGTTCGTGACCATATTTCCGTCTCTGTCCTTACAGTTGGGGATCCCTGTTCCAAAACCTTTACTTTTTACCTTTTGGTAGAACTTTCGGGCCTCACCTCTATCCCTGTAGTTTTCGATATCCTGGCTCTCTCTTTTCTTCCACAGACGCTTTTTCCGTCTGAACAGGCGTTTCAATTCAATTTAGAAATTCGCCTGTAAAAATTAGAACGAAAACTTCATTATTGCCTGGCAATACTTCATTACAAATTAATGTGTTCTCTGAGCGGATTTTGTTCTCTCTTCCTAAAATTCGCACTCTTACCATTCATCTTGGTTTGTTATTTTTACGCGCGTTTTTGTGGTGAGTCTTATACCCTGTCCACACTACGTCTTGAATTACCTAATTCACTCTTTGAATTACATACGCGAATTACCCTGTCCGCACTACACGTACTTAATTCGATTTGACAGTTTCTTTTGTTTGTTTACTTTGCTTTGCTTGTATGCAACTCGTGGTTTTTTAAATTTGGCTTTTAAATTTGTTCTAATAATTCGTGAAACCGGATCTCTAGCTTAATTAAAAAGGAAAATATTAAAGAAAAGGTCGAATATCAAAAAATGAATAAAATTTGTTTGACTTTGTGTTTATGTTTGTTGTTGTTTGTTGTTTACATTTTCATTTTGACAGCTGTTTCGATATATTCCGATAAAAATTAGAGATGACAACGATTTTTTCATAATTCAGAAGGTAATTCGAAATGAATTACCTTCAAAGAAACATTCTTAAAAAAATTGCACATTTCTAGCGACTATTATTTAAGCGTTTTAGGACTGTAAAATCTATATGCTTTGCACCGTTAATTGTCTTTTTATCCCGTTTACGCGTAAATAGTTCTCGAAATCTTTGTTTATGTATTCACCGCTATTATCCGATCTTAAACACTTTATCATTTTTCCAGTTTGTTTCTCGACTTCGCTTTTATAATCTTGAAACGTCTTAAATACTTGGTATTTTGATTTTATATAATACACTGTTACGTGTCTTGAATAATCGTCTATAAACGTCAAGAAATGACGCCCAACTTTTTTAAACTGGACCGCATACGTCACTATGAACGATTTGCAACATTTCATCAGACCGACTATGCGACACTTGAAATGGTTTCTTATAAATTTTTCTTTTGGCACATGTTACACACTTTAAAGAATTTGGCATATTTTTTATTTTTATTCCGCGAACCGTATTTTTATTTATCATTTCTTTCAAACTGTTAAAGCTTATATGTCCAAATCTTTATGCCATTTTATTGGCTGTTCATCCGCTTTTTTCACATTGTTACATTTATTGTCTATTTTTTCTTCTTTGCTATTATATTTTTTAAAACGCATTCCACGAATATCAACGTCATCGCGACCGATTGTTTTTGCGCACATATTACACTATGCAAAAAATGACGACTTTTTGTAAAATACAAAAACGGGATTCTACTATCGAAGGGTAATAAAACCCTATACTCAGTTTGGCGAGATTGGTGACCAATT
This sequence comes from Muscina levida, assembly GCA_964034835.1. Taxonomy (NCBI): domain Eukaryota; kingdom Metazoa; phylum Arthropoda; class Insecta; order Diptera; family Muscidae; genus Muscina; species Muscina levida. Next base: position 99,622,086 of record OZ035883.1, on the reverse strand, counting down.
TTTTTTTATGGGCCCCTTAAGATTCTCAAAATCAGTGAGCCCCATGAAAAAAGGTGTCATCAGTTTTTGTCCAAAAGCTTACTCACACTTCGTGATAGCGCTAAACTGTTTTCGGCAATAATGTAGCTGGGAGTTTTGCGCACTAACTTTATTAACAAATTATGTCAAAAAGGTTGGTTAGCCCTGCCCTTTTTCTAAAAAATTTGAAGAAGAATTTATTATTTTTTCATTTTTTTGAGCATTATTTTGAGGGAGTATAAATTTGTATATAAATTGTAGCCCTGGTAAAGATAAACAACTTTAGTGAACATATCAATCCAATCTGAACGTGTCTAGGCAACCTAAATAGCTCATAAAGTCCACGTTGATACCGGTTTTTCGAACCTTTACGCACTTATAAGCCAGTAACGTGGTTGAATATCAACCGATTTTAAATTTCTCAGTGGATTTAGAAAGAGAGAAGAGAGAGACTGCGGCCTTTCCAACCATATATATAGTTATATTGGTATCTTGTCATATCTGTTTGTTTTTTGCCTCGAAATTTCAAACTTTTGTAATTTTTTCACTATTTTTTAAGTTTGATGAAGTTTGTAGCCCCTATTTTATAAGGACACCCTAATGTTTACTACTTTATTCAGAAAGTGGACGCTTTCACGAGTTAAACGCATACTTGTTTGTAAAAATCGTTTAACAAATAGTTAAGTTATTCATGTTTTCCGAGGGACGCAACTTTCATATCCTATACTAAAATAAAGGGTTGAAGAAGAAGCATTGTTTTGGTGTTGTTGTTAATTATTTCAACTTTGATTTTAGCATAGGATATGAAAGTTGCGTCCCTCGGAAAATATGGGCGAGATCAAGCAAAATTTATTAAATCCTCTTATAGTATGAGATATCAGCTTATATATCCAAAAGAAAAATTTTGCGGATTTACTGCGTTTTTTTTACTAATTTAAGTTATTGTGACAGAACCCCAGTTGCTAAAAACATATGATGATGATGAAGATTCTGATAATGATGATGATCATGATGATGTTGATGATGATGATAATGATATTAAAGGTTATGATGACTTTTGTCACAATAAAACCTAAAATAGGGTTAAATCCATATATATGGACACATTATTTTTCTCTTCTTATTTATATAAAAATTTTTTTTATACATTTTTAATATTTTTTCCATAACTTTTTTGCAAGAAATGGCCATAATATGGATATATAAAACGAAATACAGAAAGTTAGTCACAGTTGACTTCGGAGTCAAAAGTGGCTAATGGAAAAAACGCAGCCTTCTATATATCAAGAACAACGGTATGAGTTTTGTTTTGATATGACATCAAATAAACAAGATAGCTCAATAAAACGTAATTGGGCCGCTCAGGGTGCACGGATAAAAAAAATGTGTGTTCTGAAATTGTCTTTGCTTAACCTTTAATCGTAGGGGGTGTCCACATCAAATCTTTGTTTCGACCCACACTAATGGCCATTGCGGATCCTTGCGTCCACATCGCGCGCATTCACGTATGCGTTAATGAATATGCTGTCCGATACTGCTGCGTTACATAGTGGCGTTACGACATTAAATCGTAAAACATACATAGCTTGGACAGTGTCTCCTAAATATAACATCCAAAAAATTACATATCTCAGAAACGAACTGCTTTCTTCTTTAACACAGGTTCCAGTTCAACCTGCAGAAGTAACCAATTACCAAAATTACCAAAACAAAAAACACAAAAAATTATACCGGCAGCCGTATTTTTTCTCGCCTTACAACCTGAAACCATGATTTTCCTGTGAAAGCAGCCTCTAACTAGGCCCTCTTAGGTGTTGATCTTGCTTCATATGTGCAAGATATCCTAGCTAGTACCTGCCTCTCACATAATTCATATTAATTTTTCTCTCTGAGATCTATGCCCGTGGCATGTAGGACCATGGTTTATTCCCACCATAGTATGTATGCTTTAAACTATTCCACAATTCCGACTAACTACTTTGGTTCTTCTGTGTTTTCTGGCCGCACACCATCAACTTCTACTTATGGAACATCACCAACCAAACCTTCCAACTTTAACTCAGTGCACGTACCATGGTACGTATTTTAACCGAAACCCCACTCCTACGTTGTTGATGATCGAGTGTACTCACAATTTATCGCGACAAGAACAAAACAACCATTAAAAAAAGATTCCCGATTTAGCCTTAATAGTACTACCTAAGTACATATTGTTTTCTACTATAGTCGAGTTCGTTTATAACGAACACCGTTTATAATGAACTTTCAGTTATAACAAACACTTTTTCTGGTCCCGACGGTTTAGCTTCATTTCTCTTATAAATCTTTACTATTATAGCGAACATCGTTTATAGCGAACAATATTTGTTGTCCCATTTTCCAGGTTTCATACAAATTTTGACGGTTACAACGGACTCTCTACAATGTTTTTAATTATTTTAGCAACGGTAACGTAATTTCTTTCAAACACATACTGAAATGTTATTCTGTTGTTTTATTCCTGAAGATTTGTTTGATTTATTTTAAAGTAGATTGACCTCATTTTTTATTGTAATAAAATAATAATAAAACTAATAAAAAAAAAATAAAAATTATTTTGAGTCTATTTTTTTGTACCTCAGATATAACGAACTTCGCATATAACGAACTTAAATGCCTAGTCCCTGGGTGTTCTCTATAACCGTACTCGACTGTATATTAATATTACTATTCTTATCTTATTACTCATTCTTTGCCTATACCCAGCAAAAAGTTTTGTTGCGAAGAAACAATTACAGAATAGCTTTTACTGATTGGTAACAAGTTATACTTTCGGTTGCACAATATATTATTTTTGTTTGAAACTGTCCCAAAACCAATGTTTAGCTGTACACCCTAGTAATGTATTGATATATTACTTTTAAGATCACCCCAATTACATTTAAAACGAAGAATGAAAAGAAGAAAAGAAAGAAAGAAAGCTTTGTTGACATTTATGTTTACTGACAATTACGATTATTACCAGCGTACCACCCGAAGGTTATACCCTCAAAATAAAACCCGATTTATTACAAAAACTCATAATTTACTTGTGTTTTTATTTCTCCCTCCGTTTGAATAAATTATTATTCTTCCACGCCGTAACATTTGGTCCTTCGTACCGGATAAATAAATAAGAATAATAATATCCAAACATTTCTTCCAGAGCAATCAACCCGAAATCTCGAAGATACATATCCCCTAACTTAAAACCAAATATCGGAAAGCCAAGGTAAGGTAGAGATATTTGTTTGAAAAGGAAAGTGAATTCAATAAATACTTAATCTCAAGTAATAATAACAATACGCGCGATCTCTTATTTCGATCCACCACCATTTGGCCGCGTAGTGTTGTTGTTGTGATCAGTGTTGCCGCCAAACAATTTTTTTTCCGACCAAAATTTTCGAAAAATCCGCCCAAAATCGATTGCATCTGCCCAAAAGTTAGAAATAAAATAGTACATATATTTTTTACATAAAATTTATTACACATTAAAATAAAAGAAATATTAATACATTTGAGGTTTATATAAACATACAATTATAGGAATTTAGTCTTTTCTAACTTAATCACAGTAACAAAAACACATTAGTTCAGTTTTTTTTGGTTTTAAGAGATGTGTTTTTATTTATGATTATAAATTTTTTTTACGTAAAATTGTTTATACATTAAAATAAAAGCAAAAAAAATAAATCAGAGATTAATACATACTTATAGCACATGAATTAAGTCTTTAAGTCTGACCGAACATAGTGTGGATTATTGTTTTTAACAAGCTCCTTACATAACATAATACTGTTTACAGTATTAACTTCAAGTTTATTCCTGAGTTTTGTTTTAATATAGACAACGTTAAAAATTTTCTTTCAGCGGCTGCGGAACTTTGCGTCAGTGACAACTGGTTAAAAATAAAATTAGAAAGGTTTTCAAAACATTATTGATTTTAACCATTTTTAATAGAGGCTAATTTTACCCAAAAGGCATTTATGATTTACTTAGAGGAAAAATTGGTTTCGCTGAGACGTAATAAATTTCACTCCGTTACAACGGAATCTGGGTCACATTCTACTAGCCTAGGGAATTTTGAAACCAGGGGTATTTACAAGTCGTTATTGGAAATCACGTTACCTGGTGTTATAATGATAAACAGTTTTACACTTTCACTTTTAAAATCTATTCTCTGACTAATCAGATTAAGCAGTTCAACATAAACATGTTATTAGAATGCGTAAATTATTGTTGCAACATGGAAAAAAGTTTCAAATAAAAAATAATTGGAAAAAATTCCCAAAATTGGGAAAAAAATTTAAAATTGGAAAAAATTCCCAAGATTGGTTTGGGCCGCCAATCCGCCCAAACTTAAAATTTTTATTTTTTTAAGCCCAAATTTGGGCGAAAATGACTAAAACGGCAACACTGGTTATGATTGCGTATAACTTCGCGGTTAGTTTATTTCGGTTGTGTGTTGTTATTCCCAATCCCGCAATGCCGTGTTTTGCTTTCCCCTTTAAGACCAAACCATCGTTGCTTTGTCGACGCCCTATACATTTGTTTACATCCCCATTCCCCACTATCGTGTGTGAGTCCCCCGACAATCATATCGAAATTAGTAACTCTCGCGCGAGATATAACTAGCCATACACACATTATCGTGTCTCCCCCCACTACCCCCTGAGCGGCTCGCCTACCATCACTTTATGCGTTAGCCAGTTTGTGTAGATGAGACTTGTGAGAAAGCTTTACAACAACCACACTTCCTTTGAGTCGTACTTGTTTGTTTGGCTTTTCCCACTAGCTGTTCGCAGCACAGTGGGCTCGGTAAGACCAAAAAGTGGTAAATTTTATTATTTTTTAAAAAATAAAGGCAAATATAACCATTTAAATTTTAAATTGAATAAAACCTTGTAAAAAGCCCAACTTTAGCTAAGATGTCAAACTGTCTTTTAGACCCTATTTCGCTATAAATAATTATTAAAATTCAATTGTTTCGATTTGTCGCCCTTTCATTTTCCCTTTAATTTAAAATTATGGCCGAGCTAAAGAGTGCGATAAAGAGCGATTTGGAGCAGTTTTAAAGTGCTCTGCTGACTGATGAACACACTGTTCATTCCCTTAATGTCTATTGAGGAAAATTTATTAGACTTTTTGAAACGTTCCGCTCACGTTATGAAGATATTTGTAACGATGAGGACCCGGTAAAGGTTCCTATGGACATAATAAAATCGAAATATTTGTCCGGGTATAAAACGTATGTGCGAGGACTAGCGGCGATTGATGCCTTGCTAGAAAAATTAAACTCGAAAAAGAAGACAGATTCAATCCCAATTCACCTTTCCCCGTGTGACACCGAGGTCTTCTCTGGTGATAACAAATTGTGGCCCACTTTTAGAGATATTTTCTCTGCCCTATATAAGAATAATGAGAACATCAGCGATATTCAAAAGATGTATTATCTTATGCAGAGAACGGAAGCACGTGATATTATAAAAACGTTGCCAATAACCAATGAAGGTTTTTCTATGGCTTGGCAGAATCTGATGGACCGCTATGAAAATAAAAGATTTCTCGTATATGCCTAACTCAAGACTCTGTTTGGTCTTTCTCCATTTGACAAAGAAACTGGTCCAGCTATTAAACAACTGCAGAGGACGATTAATGACTGCAGACACAATCTCTCCATTTTAGGGATTGACACAGAGGGCTGGTACTTGCTCAACCCGTCTTACCGAAGTCACACTCGGACTTTGGGAACAATCCCGATCAGCCATTTCAGAGTTACCAAATGGTCGAAAATGAATAAGTTCTTGACTTCGAGGTTCGATACTTTAGAAGCAGTTTCGTATATACATCTATTTCACCCAGTAGTAGTTCCCGAAAAAGAACCAGTCCTGGGGTCACTGGACGACATTCGAGTTTCGCTACCAGTGTCTCTTACGAACTACAAACCGAACAAACGGAGGAAATGCGTATAGATTCTGCTGGTTCATCAGCAATCCAAACGTTCACGACGCAAGTTGAGTCCCCGCCAGAATCAAGGGTTCTTTTAGGAACCAAACCAGTAAACGTCTGCAATAATGACTTGAAGTGTTGTTCAAGTGCACTTGTAGACCCCGCCTCTCAAACGACTTTTGTTACCCGAAAATTGCTTTGTTGCCTTTTGGGGACGCGAGGCAAAGCGCTAGGGATATCAGTTACATGAGGGCGATTGTTGAATCTGGTTCGCAATCCACTTTCATCACTGAAAACCTCAGAAACATTCTTCGTCTTCCAAAAAAGAAAAACCTAGTTCATGTATTCGTAATAAATCAAAACGTATCGGAAACCAGCACCAAATCTCGTTTCTTCCATCTTTGTTCACGAGTTGACACTAGCTTTGAGCTAGAAGTGTGGGCATCAATTTTGAGGACACTTCCTTCAAATTTACCAGTACGAACACTCGATATAACACTCGCTGGCGAACACTAAATTCTACGCTATTAGACCCGTTGATGTTCTGATTAAAATGGACATTGAAGTCTATCGGAATCCTTTTAGCCCAAAAAACGGTTTTCGGGTGGATAGTTGGTGGACCCATTAATCAGGAGAACCGCAATGCTAATAACATCTCGTTACATAATACATCAGCGATTGAAAAAGTCATCACACGTTTTTGGAGGTGGAGGAAACCCCAAAAAAGATTTTGAGGTCTGAAGAAGATACATTTTGTGCAGAAAACTTCAAAGCCACGACAATAACCCAGCAAACCAATAGTTCCGACGTGTCGGACATCAGATATTTCTCTTACAAAACGATATCGTCAAAAATGTCTTCAGATATAAAACCGGGATTTCTGCACACTCTTCCGAATTTTGTGCGCCAAGTCTGCACGTTCTCTACATTTTTATACTCATTAAACGATTTTGTCTGCACATTCTCGAAAGGGAGTTTTTTGTTCTCCTTCTTCCCACAAGAGAAACCTGTCGGTAGGACATTTTTGTTTTTTTTCTTAAGGGAGCACATTGGAATGCGCAACGCACTTGACAAACAACAACAACAAAAGAAAACCAGTCTAAAACGGGGTTTTGTTGTTTGTCATGTGCGTTGCGCATTCCAATGTGTGATTTTCATCCCTATTATCAGTTATAATTATGCAATCAACAGACAAAGACGTCACGTCGCGAAAAGTGGGTAAAATATTTAAAGGTAAAATAAGAAAATAAGTGCTGTCTCGTCAGGCAATTAGAAAAAAGTGAAAAAGACGCTGAAGTACTGGTAAAAAAAACTATCGGCAGAAGTAGACCATGAGAATAGTAAATCTAACAGTAGGATAACAATTAGACACAATACCCCAAATAACATCTTCAACTTTAGAGGCACACAAAAATTATTTTAATAGTGCCAACGATCGGTTAAACAAGCACAAAAGAGAGAGAAGCTAACTCCCAAATTTTAAAATAAATTTAATGTAATTTATATAAATTATAAAATTTTAAGTCAATTCATCTTTATAAATATGAATAACTAGTGGGCCCGGCAATGCTTCGCTATTGCATAATAACATGTAATATATTTCACATTTAGGTCTACAAAGTAGTTTGAAAACGGTACTTAAGCTCGTTAATAATATGTTGAGTTTATTAACTTATGTAACTAATTTCAAGTGACTCCTTAACATGGAAGTTAACCAATTAAGTTTTATTGTTTTAAATTCTCAATATCATAGGCTCTATGACGATAGTAAAAAGTTCATCATCAAAGGCATATCTTTCACACATCGGAAACAGGCATTCCGTTAAAGATCCAAATTCAATTTTTAATTTTATCTGTAGTGGCGTCTGATTACTAACTATCTCTTTTGGCGTAAAAAACCCTTTCGTCATGCCCTCTTCGCCTACTGTACGCCACTAAAAATTTCGTTTGAAGCATCATGCCCTTAGCCATAAAAACCTCTTTTGGCATGTCTTCTTCTCTCACATATCAAGAATATTCCCGAATACTATATTTGTATTGGACTCGTATTACCATTTTTTGAGATAATTCGGTCACCAATGTTTGGCTTAACAAAGTGATGGTCTCACGCGCTGTATGACATGTTACACCGTTGTGTTGGAACCATTTTTCCTTCAAATAATGTTTAATGACATGGTTAATAAAAAAATTCAATTGATCGTTCACTGGCTCTAGTTCTTGAGTGTAGGCCAAGCAAGATCTTTAATCAGCATTTGCAGAGACAGAGTTGCTGAGAACGGCGTCCGTTCGAAAAATTCAAGACCTGTCACACTTACGTCTACAGCGTCGATCGCTTCTAGTAGCTGCTCAGATGGCTGAGTATTCTTCTTCTTCTTTACTGGCAGCAACAACAGAAATTCATCTATCAGTAGCCGCACGTAGAAAACCATTCCAAGCGCTTCGGTCTTTTGCGCACCGTAGATAGTTCGTCATACCAAGCTTACTTAACATTTCCGTCACCTGGTCTATCCATCGGAGTTTTGGTCGCCCCCTCCTGCGCCGCCCATCGAGTTTATTGCCGAAGACTTTTCGAGCCGGAGCGTTGTCGTCCATTCGTATAACGTGTCCAAGCCAGCGCATTCGGTCTATTTGAACGCGCTGAGTATATGCACCGTAAACTTCACAAAGGGCTCTATAAGGGCTCCATAAGTTTGGCGAACAGAACGCGCATTTTGAAAACAAATTTGCAAGATTTGTAAACGTTGTTCTTGTGTAGTCTTTACATGTGGATTTTCCAAAGTATACTGAATGAAAGTCTATAACACTTCATTAGTATGACAGCTAGATTTATACTTATACCTACCAGAAGTTCTACACGTCAAAAAAATACCCCATACATAGGTTATTTACAAAAGGTTGCAAATGTTACCCCTAACATACTATACAAATTTAAATTGTGCCCCAATCAAACAAAAGTTGTTTTCCAGTGTAACTACAATGAATATTGATTAATTTTTCTATCTATAGGATTTATTACCGATTCGCTCTCCTGAAAAGTAATTGAAAAATGCATACCTGTAAAGTAAATTAAAAACAAATCACTGTTTTAGTCTGCGCAGCTACTTTGTGTCCTCAACTGCCTGGTGTACGGACCATTATTTGATACAGTTTAAAAGCCAAATATTGAATTGCGTGGTAAATGATAATTCCTAGATAATTTCACTAAGAAACTATAAGTCTAAAATCAATTCCTAGTTCGCGCTGAGAAGCATGAAGATTTCAGGCAGAGATATTTTTTTAGCAATGAGTAACTATCGAAAACTTCAGACCTATGGGCCGGCTCTAATTTGTACCTACCATTCCCATGTTTGGAGACCAAGACGAAGAGAATGGTATACTTTTGACATTGTCTGGAGTCTCGCCCAATATTCTGAAAAATGATTTTTTAAAACTTAATTTCTGTATGCCAACTCTCAGTGGCCATTACTTTTTAACCAATACATAGATTTGCTTCTGTAATAAATCATTTATGGCCTGTTTTTGTAACTTATTTTTCAACCATTCGTACGCCAAATGGCGAACGATTGACATTTTTGGTTTTTTTACTCTTTATTTTGAGTGAAACAAAAAAGAGCTTTTATTGATGGAAATTTTTGGTTCGACAAACTGAAACAGGGGCGAAACAAACGTTATATTAGGCGATCAAAAATTAGTAATCGTTGAGGTGTAACATATTATTATTAAAATTGAGTATTATTAAAAAAGAATGTTCTTTCTTACAGCTTAGAACATTTTAAACAATTATATACATTGAAATTTGGAAATGTTGGATTTAAAATGATGACAACTGTTTTTTTTTTGGATGTTTAGTGGAATAGATCTATGTTACTGATTTCAGTATATGTTATATTGTTACTTAAATCATTATAGATTTTCATCAATACAACTGTTAAATATTGCGGCTTTACACCTTTGAGTTGTTGTTTGCTTGTTTTGTTTGTATGTCCGCAGTCAGCTGTATTCACTAAAGACAGGGTTGCCCCCATCTTGCAAAAACTTGGTATTTTTCAATAGCAAAAGCTTTTGAAAAGACCAAAACAACACATCGGCAATAATGGACTTTGAAAGAAGGACAATGAGTGAAATGAGCTTTTACTCCCGGGCGAAAAGAGAAAGAAAACACAAAAAAAACTCGATCGTCTGGGTAGCAATCGTTTGTCTGCCTACACGAAAAAGTTCGCTGAACAGGCTATTAGTTTATTGGGAAGTCAGTTTTACGCAAAAGGTCTCTAAAAATACATATCCGAATTTTTTGATTTGTGCTCATTTAAAAACAAAAAAATCTTTATCTGAAATCATCATGCTTCCCAGCGCGAGCTAGGAATTGATTTTAGACACAAAATTTATTGGTAAATTTTTTTAACATTTCAACGTAGATTCCGGTTTTGGTTACGATTTTTGTGAATAAAAAAATTGGCCCACCTTACTGTTCACTCCCCACTTCCTCCCTGGATGTAATTAATTCTGCTCCAAACAAATAATAAACAAAAATACACCTTCATACCTCTGATAGTTTATGAAATATAGCCTTTTTAATTTTAAAGTTGTATGGGCGGTGCCACGCCCCTTTATCCAATCACAACCAAATATAGCCTGAGACTATCTACAGGTCAACAGTACCTCATGGGAAAATTTTTGTATCAATCGATCTATTAGAAAAGCCGTCAGAGCGATATTTGAAAAAAGGGGCATGGCGACGCCCACATTTTGAAAAAATAAAACCTTTTAAACCTCACGGAGCCCGAGACCTTTCCAACGAATGCAAAACCGTGGAAATCGGTTCGTGCGCTCTGGAGTTATAGCGTCAGGAAGGAAAACCCGACTTATTTTTATATAATAGATTATTTTTTAAGTAAAACTTACATTTTTGTTGCAAATTATTTTTTTTTTAATGTAATATGCTTTAATCTGATTTAAAATGTAAAATTTGCTGTTTTAATTGTAATTGTAAATAAAAATAAGAAAAAATAATTTTTGGAATTTTTGTGTAAATGGGATTATTAAAAATAACAGAAAATTCTCGTAAAAAATTTCCGTATACTTATAGATAGCAGAGTTATTTCAGAAAAAATCCAAAAGTCCCTTGAAATTTTTCGAAATTTCGCTATTATATCTGACCGAAAAGTCCGCACATTTCCGAATTTCCCCAGACATTTCAGTCCGAATTCTTGTCAACCATCTATACAACTTTCGGACAGAATTCGGCATCAGAATCGGCTACTTGTGCAGACTTTCTGTCAGACATCTGACCGAATTCGGAGAAAATGGTTTGCTGGGTATTTACACCTTCTCTCAGTAGTATATTCTTAATTTAGTAAGGTCCCTTCTATCTCTCATCAAGTTTATGACCTGTTTCATTTTTCAGTAGAACTAAATCATTATTTTAAAATTATAATTATTTGTGTTTCTATCATAAATTTGTTTTTGTTTTTCATTATGCTTATTTAATAGTTGTAGGGCCCTTTTATTCGCTACTTATAGTCTATATTTTACTTCCTTAGCATAATTGTCTACGTTATATAATGGTGCTACTCGATCAATCTCATTGAATTGTTGACAACCATTTGGAAGTTTTGCAAAGATTAACTCATACGGAATAAAATTGTGCACCTTCGATGGTATTGTATTAAAACAGTACGTGAAGTACTTAAGCCACTCATCCCAGACGATTTTATCCACAGATATGTAGGAGCGTACATATTCATTAAATGTTCTGTGACTTCTTTCTATAGCACCGAGTGTTTGGTGGTGGTGTGCTGTTGATGTTAATTTATCAATTTTGAGTAGATCGCATAGTTCCGTTAGTACAGAGTTTTATAATCTGTACCCATGTCCGAAATGAACGTCTTTATTGGACCATAAGTAAGAATAAAATGCTCAAATATTGCCTTTGCAACTGTTTTAGCGTATTTGTCGGGTATCGGTATTGTCACTAGGTACTTTGTTAATAGATGTCACAATTTTTACGTCGCGAGCATCCTTGTCTCATCTCCAGGATGTCTTATATTTTTGAGGACATTATTACGTTTGCAAGTGTCGTCAACATTTGGGGGCGGCCGTTGCTCTTGCATTATTTGATTCGAATACCCCCTGTGACATTAAGCAAAAAGTGGCGAATACAATTCGCATATTTAAAGAAGTGAAAGAGGAATACGAATCTGAATTATGTGAAGATGAGATGGATGAATAGTCCGACGAAAACAGCGAGGAAGAAGACGACGATATAGATGAAAAAGACGATGTGGAGAATAGCAGCGAATCGAGTACAGCATGTTTGAACGCAGTCATTCGAACATGCTGTGTGCAAATACAACACTGCGATATCTGTGGTATTCGGCAACTACCGGGTTTTTTTTCATCACCAACCTCGAAAATGTGACATTTCTTTAAAAACAATAAACACCTGTACTTAGAGTCACAGAAAATTTATATAATTTTTAAAATTTGTCTACTAACACGAATCCTCATAATCAGAAAATAACAAAATTGCAGCAATATCAAACTACAAAGGTAGCAATTGTTGGTGGGAGACCAAGACATCTTCCATATAAAGAAACAAAAATGGAACAAACATCGCCATTGTATAGTGGTGGAGGAGAACAAAGATGTGGAATATACCATTCAGTGGCAGAAGTCCAGCAAGAAGAGCATTAATCAATAACTGCAACCTGCACCAAATAAGGGTCAAAGATCCAAAAACAATGGTGGCCATAAGGAATAACTGTAGAAGAAGTTGTTAATGGTATGGCATGCTAACAAGGATGTAGAAAAGGTGATTCTTGGCAATAAATGCGATATGACAGATAAACGTGTTTTCAGTAAAGAAAGCGGCGAGGCAGTAAGTTTATAAAATTCTATAATAAAAAGTCACATATTTCACTTGGTTTCATTGTTTCTCCAATTTACTCTTCACACACAGATTGCCCGCGAGCATGGTATACGTTTTAAGGAAACATCTGCCAAATCAAACATCAATATTGAACGTGCGTTATGTAAACTTTCCAAGGCCATCCTAGACAAAAGCGCCGGCCGCGAATCCGCCGAAAATCCAGATCGTGTGATCGTTGAACGTCGGAATAACTCAAGGCATGCAACGGAGACTCCAGCCTATAAGAGTTGTTGTTCTTAAGAGAAATTCTCCATTGTTTTTGTTTTGCCGGTAACCTTACATCGTGTTACATCTACAGCAAGCAAACGTAACTTAAAGACACTTCAAAACTAACCAATTAACCAATGGGAAATATAATTTAGATACGCGACGAAATCAAACTACCAACCGCTGCTACTAATGGCACATAATTCTCTCCAATCCTCACTCAGTTCATAATAATTTGCGAATTGAAATCATGAAAAATCAAAAACATTTGTACATATAAAAACAAATTCTTAGATAACTACATTTCTATAGTTATTCAATGAAGGTCTGGATATGAATGTGGTCATAAACACAAATTCGTATGTATACTAGATTTAGATCGAAACGAATACACTGATAAAGCTTCATAACAATGTCCGGGTGTGGTGGAAATCAATGTACATGACAAGCATTGTAAAACTAGACTACCAAAAGGTTAATAAATGCTCAAATCAATTACAATGCATAATTGTTATTTATGTTTTGAATTCATTGTAGAATTGTTTTTATTTAATTTGATACGAACATTGACAATTTTATGTTTTTATAAAATAATTTAATATTTATTCTTTGTCCCAAAAGTGAACGCAAGTCCTTTTGGACTTATTGATTCTTTTTGTCGCCCTTCTTTGAAGCAGCAGCAACAGGAGCTTCCTCTTTGAAGTGCAAGAAGACGAAAGAAAACAAAAACACACTGATCATCATAGAGAAAGCACTGCAAAAGTAGGGGAAAGCGCTTGGTATGAACCGTTCATTCTGTGTGTGTTCCAGAGGACGCACAGACACTTGTGTGGTACTAATCAGCTGGGTGTAGCCGATGCGATCGTAGTTCACTTTGAACTGATAGACACCATACATCGTTGGCATTGAAAGGCTTCCATTTGTCCTCGATCATTTCTTCGATTGCAATAAAATATACAACGGGATCCGTGATCGTATACGCTTGCTCTGGTGGCTGATTTTCTCCCTTGCGATTATGTTTAACGCCACGCGCAGCGCTCCTGTTTCACAAAACACCCATTTGCTAATGGATTCCGCTACTTCTCGATTGCCGGACTGTTTGTAGGATTCTCCTGACTGGGCGTAGGTAACAGCGTTTGTGAAAGCTTCGTCGGAGAAGAAATGCACAGATCCTATACACAAAATCGACAGCAGGTTGCTGCATATTCTACTTCAGTAAGACCCCGTAAACGGCCTCCGCAATACGTTTGCCTTTTCCTTTAACATATGTTATGCTCGTTCCTATCGTAAGTCACGGCAACAGGAAGTGGATCACATGAACAATGAAAGAAAATTTCAATTTTTCCATATTTTCTGAGCAAAATATTAACAAATTATTTCATTTTTTTTTGTTTACATAGAGTGTGGAGCTGTCAAAATAACTTCGAAAATTCGGAGTAACAAAACACTTCAACCATAGTGGAAACGGGTTGAGATGTTAAAAGAAAAACAAGTATTTTGTTCGGTAATGGAAACACAGTATAAGCTAAGGAATATTTGCGGTGCTTTAAATAAAAAGAAATAATTTGGAAGGCGAATATAAGATTGCGGCGGGGTTGAGAAAGGAACATTTTGCCAAGAGGAGAAAAGGAGGAAGCTTTGATTCGGTGGTTAACGTGTTAAGTCTGTTAATAATGTTAAATATTTTATTTTACTACTAAAGTTACAAGGTGTAAACCTATAAATTTTATCACTATAGTTTTACAACACATCTTTACGAAACTAACATCGTCAATTCTTCGATCATCAAGCGCTTGACAATGGGAGATGTATAAATGAGAGTATGTATTAGTTATGTGTTCGTTAAAAACAACAAAGCTGCTGGAGCCGATTGTCTCCCTGTTGAATTGTTTAAAGCTGGCGGGGAGGAGCTGTTTAGGAGCATGCATCAGCTCATGGAGAACATCTGGCAAGAGGATATCATGCCCGGGGATTGAAGTCTCAGTCTATTATGTCCCATATACAAGAAAGGAGATCGTAGTGAAAGTAAGAACTACCGTGGAATAAGCATATTAACAATTGCGTACAAGGTCCTTTCAAGCATATTGTGTGAACGTCTAAAGCCAATTGTAGAAAAACTAATTGGGCCATATAAGTGCGGCTTTAGACCTGGCAAATCTACGACGGATCAAATATTCACCTTACGACAAATCCTGGAAAAAAACTCATGAAAAACAGACCGACACCTACCACCTCTTTGTCGACTACAAAGCTGCCTTCGACTCTCCGATTAGGAACAGGCTATTTGAGGCCATGTCTGAGTTTTGTATTCCTGCAAAGCTGATTCAACGGTCAACGAGGACAAAACAAAAATTATGATTTCGACGAACAAAGAATCCTCTCGATGAAGACACACCGTGAACGTTGACAATTATTGTTTTGAGGTAGCCGATGAGTTTACCTACCTCGGATCTTCCGTAAACAAGATTATAAACGGATATAAAATGGAACCTTAATTTTTTTTTTATATTCGTGAAAATTAATGTATAAATTGAATGAAGTGAGATGGGGCCGACAAATAGTCATTCATTTCCTTTGAGATTTCAGGATAATACTCATAAATTTACTGTTAAAATAAAGTTATTCATTTAACGAAATAATAACAAGTTGAATAATGTGGTTCGAGTTATCAGTTCTATTAATAGCCACCTAATTTTATAATTAGGGTAACGGATCGAGATCCATTCTTTTAGGCCAAGAACACCCCCCAGACCTGAGCTAAGCCGGTATAAAAAGGTAACACAGGCCATGAAAGAATTGAGTCCAGTGCGGCGGATCGTAACACACCCGAGACACCAAAATTATTCGCTCGCTTCGGATTGCCAAAAGTTTTCATTTTACCGATCCGGAAACCTGGGAAGAGCGCGAAGACAGCAAGCCCAAAAATATTGTGTAAATTACATGTTGTCAATGACGCTGCCGAAAGAGGCGTGAAATAAATAGAGGACTAGGGCAACGTGTTGTACCGTAACGAGACAAAATGTCATTTAATGGGGCTTATGTTGCAAGGGGACACGTAAACCAGTTTTGAATGTAAATTTTGACCACAAAAATGTTGAACTAAATTAATCCATTTAGCTCATCACCTGCGAAATAGTAAAAAATTCAGCAACAATTAAAAATACTATTCATTCTGTTATACATCAAAAGTATCGCTACGAAGTGTTCGTCAATAGTGCATTTAAAAATACATAAAAATTAGAGCCAAAACTAAAAAAAATGGACGAAAGCAGGTAAATTTTGAACAAAAATTAAACAAAAATTTGAAAGGTTATTAAACTCAAACTACTATCTAAAATGTTTTGATGTCGCCACAGAAAATTTGTGAAATATTATTACCTTTAAAACAAGTCTATTCCAATCAAAATCGGTCAAGCGTATCAAAACTTTAAATCATATAAGTAAATCAGGATTTTTTTAACATGCCTTTTTGCAGCCAAAACCATAAACGATTTTGCGCGACCCCTAAACGACCCCTAATTTTTGTGTGTTTTTTTTAAGTAGAATTAGAAAATAAATTATTCCAATGATTTTTTGAATGTACATATATATGTACTTGAACCTATTTTATTGCCTATTTACACCGGAACGCATTTAACATATTTCCGCGTTAATCCGCATCTTTGATCGATGCGGCCAAAATGCAAAAATGTGTACATGTATTTTGTTGTTGAAATATTTTAACATATTTTCGCATCCATGAAAGATGCGGAAAAATACACTGAATTGTACTCTGAAAATGTGAATTCAAGCGATTTTTCTCAGTAATAATGATCCGGCAACCACCATTTTCGTCGTTTGTGTACATTAATCGGAAAAAATTCCAAACAACATGGACGGACAAAAAATTTAAATTTTTGCCAAAATATTAATAAATGATTATTCCAATTAGTTAAAACTATTCGCGCTTCGTGGAATACTGCCTCCGAAACAATCGGCCATATTCCCGTAGTCGTCGTCGACGCAAAACGACGTCGTCTTGTGACGACGCTGTAAAATCGGTATTCTTGTAGTCGTTTTCGATAACTATCGGTTACTTTTGACAGAAATTTGGTATTCTGTAAGGAAATGTGACAACGACGTTGAATCGAAACGACTCTGAATCTGTCGTCACAGTTGTTAGTAACGACTTGAAAGAATTTGAAGGAATAATTTTAGTTTTTGTTAATTTAAAAAAAGGTTTTGTTTAATGACGTCAAGAATAACAATGTCGAGTAACAAAAAGGGGCTTGGAAACAAAAGCCCTCATAGGTACAAGGTTTTTGTCTAATTTTAAGGGGCAATGTGAGAAAATTGGTGAAAAAACACTTGATTCCTTTGAAGCGCTTTTAAGAATCCTTTGCGGTTGTAGTTGCGAATCTGGTCTTCTTTATTGTAGCAAAAATTTTGATATGGGTTCCATCGACATATCCAACAACTCCAGTAAATCCTGTTTTGTTTAAAAAATCTAGTTTTTGCTTCTGATTTGTCATTTCCAGTTACTTCCAATTGTATCCAAGGTGGACAAATCACCTTTCTAATGCATTCATGGTTTTGACAGCAATCTTGCAACTACTGCACTTACACTTAGGTTGTAAGGCCCCTGTCCAAAGGACCTCAATGTTGCTGACAACTTAATTATGACTGAAACATATGTCCTAAGTTCACTTTTCATTATAGGAACTATTACGTAATTAAATGCTGCCTTATTAAGACTTGAGTAGTTCTCGAATCTAAAAACAGTTGGAAGGCCGGCCAACAGGTAACCTCAAATTACGATTTTATGACCGATGTACATACTTGTTATTTGGCAAGTTTAAGATATCGGATCATCGTCGAAGTATTTTCCTTTCCTGTATAAGATTTTTCTTGCTTTCCTCATCGCTTGAATTTGATTCGAACACAAAAATATTTTTTCATGAAACACAATAAAAATCAAAATAAATCAGCTGATGTACAAATGTTACATCAGTTGTTGTCATTTCTTTCATGTTATCGATTACTAGTCGACGTCGTCTCATGGTAGTTACAGAATACCGAAATAGCATTGATGTGACGACGATGTTGAATCGAAAAAATGTGTGAGCTAGGCAACAGCTGACAATATGCGAAACTGCAGTGTAAAACCACTTTTTAGCATTTCACATCTTCAGCTCAAAATGTGAAATGCTTTTTTGGTGTAAAAAGGCTACTAGGTATTATTGTGACAAAAGTCAACATAATCCACATTGTCATTATCATTATCATCTTGTCCATCATCATATGTTTATAGCAGATGGGGTTCTTTCACAATAACTTAAATCAGTAAAAAACGCAGTAAATCCGCAAGATTTTTCTTTTGAATATACATATAAGCACTGCCCCGAGCACTGCCCAAGCTGCCCCGGGCAAACGTTGTTTTGCCTTCAAAAACACAAAAAAAAACTAAGTATTCGAAGTTTTCACGGCCATTAGAGCATGCATATAAAATTTGGTCAAAATCTGTCCAATAGTTTTTGAGTTTAGCGATCACGAACATACACGTAATTTTTATATATGTAGAGAAAATATATATCTCATACTATAAGAGCATTAAATAAAATTTGCTTGTTCTCTCCCAGAAACTTGTTAAAACTCAATGTATATGTATTTTCGGTAAAAAAAATAAAATACACTTTAAAAAAAAACATTTATATAAACAAGCTTAACAAAATCAAAAATTTAATTATTATTTTTTTACTTTGAAGGCGTACGAATGTCGCTTTCAATGTGGAATAGATTTTCCTATTTTTGTGTATTTAGTTAAAATATACTGCAGAAAGTTGTTACTTATTGACCTAAGGGTTACTTTATCTACATCAGTGACCATCATTCATATTGCCGAGGTTACGAAGTCGTTCGGGAATTTGTTTACACTTTTTACGCGAATATTACATCCAGGGTTGCTGACTGTAATAATTTAGCATCTTCAAGACAATTCGTATGGACTTTTGTATGAATTGTTTTCGTTGTGCCAAACAAAAAATCTGTGTGTGAAACAAAAATTAACGGATTTTTTTGTTTTAAATATTTTAAAGAGAGCTGCATTTTGTTGTTGCTTTTCTTTCTTTGTGAAGACCACTGACTCTTGTACTAAAACTACGGGCCTGTTTCTGTGTATCCAAAACTCATAATCCGATTAAAATTCTGTTGCGAAGAAACCATTGTGTTAAAAATCAAACAAACGATGTCGATTTCTATTTTTTCCTTTCTTAATTGCCGGTCACTCTAGACGCACTATTTCATGACAAACATTACAATTAAAGGCCACAAGAAAACAAAAAAAAAGGGACAGATATTGATCTGTTTGTATGTACAAACATTACAATAAAAGGCCACAAGAAAACAAAAAAAGGGACAGATATTGATCTGTTTGTATGTACACCGTATCACCTTACAGGCACACATTTCAAAAAAATTTTTTTTTTTTGCCGAACGTAGGGGTCGCCTTTTTAGTTTTTTCGTTATATCTTCCATATTAACAGTCCGATCTTAAAGCTTGATAGTCTCGGCAAGGCCAATATTTTTGCTCTTAGGTCCGTTGACCTCAAGTGTACCGTTCTAGTACTTACCCCCCATATCTAATTTCGTACCACCCTAATGTGACACCCTAATGTTAGAAATTTTTAGCTCGCGAAAAACCATAAAACTTTTGCGAAGAAAGTATCTCGATAAATACAGCACAATGCTTTTAAAAATGCTTTTATAAATTCAATGTTGCAGATCGTAGGGGTCACCTTTTTAAATTTGTCATAGCTTCAGTATTTACATTCAGATATTAAAGTATGATATATCGTTTTGTTTGTCTCAAATTACCTTTACTACAGTTGAGTACGGTTATAGCGAACTCCCAGGGACTACACATTTAAGTTCGTTATATGCGAAGTTCGTTATATCCATGGTATAAAAAAATAGACTCAAATATATTTGTATTATATTTGATAAGTTTTAATATTGTTTAACAGTATTTCATTACAAAAAAACAATTTGATCAACCAACTTTAAAATAAATCAAACAAATCTTCAGGAATAAAAACAACAGAATAACTTTTCAGTAGTTGTTTGAAAGAAATTACTTTACCGTTGCTGACATAATTAAGAACATTGTAGAGAGTTCGTTATAACCGCCAAAAAATTTATGAATACTGGAAAATGCGACAACAAATATTGTTCGTTATACGTAAAGTTCGCTATAAACGATGTTCGCTATAACAGTAAAGCTTTACAGCTTTACATTAATCAAAACCGTTGGGACCAGAAAAAGTGTTCGTTATAACTGAAAGTTCGCTATAAACGGTGTTCGTTTTAAACGTACTTGACTGTACTAACAAAATTTTTCCACCCTTAGAATGTTTTGTTATCGATGATAACGGATGCGATAGTGCGTTCAGATGGCTATATGGATGCAACTGGATGCATTCGTCAAATATTCGGTCCACAAGTTGTTAATTTTATAAACTTCAAATTTTATAAACTTGCGTCCATATAACCCAACAGCCGTCAAAAATATAGCCAACTTGAATCACGTCGAGCTATGATCGACTAAAATTTCTATTATTTTACTTTGCTTTTTGTTGCTAATTCCTTGTTGTGTAATTTGAGGTATGATGTAAAGGTTACTTCAGGTCAAAGACTTTTGAATTAAAAAAATTGGTCTGCCACAGACAAACACATCGATATATCATACTTTAATATCTGAATGTAAATACTGAAGATATGAAAAATTTAAAAAGGTGACCCCTACGATCTGCAACAATGAATTTATAAAAGCATTTTTTAGATAGTTGTGCTGTATTTATCGAGATACTTTCTTCGCAAAAGTTTTATGGTTTTTTGCGAGCTATAAATTTCTAACATTAGGGTGGTAGGAAATTAGATTTGGGGGTAAGTACTAGAACGGTACACTTGAGGTCAATGGACCTAAGAGCAAAAATATTGGCCTCGCCGAGACAAAAAATTCGCTTTATCAAGCTTTAAGGTCGGACTTGTAATATGGAAGATAAAAACTAAAAAGGCGACGCCTACGTTCGGCAAAAAAAAAAAAAATTTTTTTGAAATGTCCTTGGAACAATGTTTCATATTCGCTGGTGTCCGGAGAACTTTTTTTTTGCGATACGGTCTAATGTACACATACACCAATCTGTTAACAGCGCTGTCGATCAACGCTGAGAATTTCGGTTGCGTTTCTTTCGCCAAAAACAAAACATAGAAAAATGAAAGCAAATAAGAACAAAACAATAACAAAAAGAGAGACAATTAGTATTTCATCTCATGTTATGAGATTAGGGTGACCAGATGATATGCTTACGATATGCAAATTATAAGAAATAAAATAAACAATATGAATAAATATGCGATCTGCTCCGACAATCTCCCCCCGTTGAAAGGCCGAACTTTCAAGAATCATCTTGGAAAGGTAAAGGAGGCACTTTATGGATAGGGCGGCGATAATGTAACGAAAGTATTTTTTTTAATAGAAGAGTACAATACAAGGCCACTTTTTCTCATTACCTACGAGATGAAAACGAACCTTTGACAAATCGGACGGTGATGCAAGTCTCTATCGGTATGTTAGCGCCGATGAGCTGGCCGGTTATCTCCACATTGAAATCCCTGATTCCATCGCTAGGTTCCTCAGTTTCGTTGGTGTTGACTTCTTCCTTGTGCTTCTCCATCAAACCATTGGCAGCGCTGGTATGCTGGCGTAATGCGCGGCTAAAGCTCGCCGGACGGGGGGTGTTCTTGCCAATGCGCCTGATGACTTCCTCTCGTATACCATAAACAAAATCATACCAGCTGGACGATAACTACTCAGTCATCGCCCTAGATTTGTAGTTTTGAATTGTGGACCTGAATTTTGTGATGTGACTTACTCTACCCTATGCTGTACTTACTCCGATTGTTCATGATGCATTATCGACGATTTTACTTCTGTGGACTGGTGTAGATCTTATTACCAGTTATATTGCCCACCCTTAAATAGTCCCGCGACTATTCCATGGCATATTATGAGATATTTTAATATGCCCCAAAAGCAACAAGGGGATTGGTTAAAAAGCCCCCTTTAATTTATGCTAGCCTACTTAGTTTTTAATCATTTCAATTCCATATTATTTTCCATTATTAACTTTATAAATTTTATTGTTGTTTTGTCTTAAAACTATTTAATTTCCTTAACTACCCTATCCTATTGTTCTCTGATCTATTCTTAACCTGATTCCAGTTTTTGAAATTTACATTATCATATCCTTAAACATTGTCGCGTTCAAAAAAAAATCAATCAGTCTTATCATCATTTGAGATTTATGATTATTTGGAGAAAGTTACGTTAATCAAAATTGACGTTATTTAGACGATGACTAAATATGTTTCTATGATCACATCTAGGGTTTGTGAAAACTCACGGTGAAATTAATAATTAATATCATTTAAACCATTGATTTCTGCCTACAGAGGATACCCTGAAGCGCTTCTTTGTTTCCCTGTAGCCTTGTTTAACAAAAAAAATAATGACCTTTGATGTTTTCATTGAAACATGTACAAAAATAGCAATGAGAAATAGCTGAAAATAAAATTATATAAAATGCTAACTACAAATGTAAATGTAAAGATGTTATAGGATGGTGTAGTACAAAAAAAGGTTTATATAATGCAATAATAAGGTGTATGATTATGTATGTTAAAGCCATTTTATAGTGCATTTTGGTTATGAGACGTTAAAAACAATAATGTGCGTTTAAAATGAATTTGCGTTAATGTTATGATGGTTTAGTGCGTAAGCTTTTCGTTTTCCTTTTCTTTAATTGTATTCTTTTCTTTTCAGTTTTTTCTTTCTTTTCTTTTGTTAGGTTAGGCGAATTTGGGTGCTATGTAATCACATGTTACATAACCTCGGTTGTCTTGGATTTATATAGATATATATTCAATCATGTGTACAGTACCTGCTGTACTTTATTCCTTGTTTTTCGTTGTTTTAATTATTTACAGGTTTTCTAGTGACTTCTGAAGATATACTGTTATGTCCTTTTGACTTCTTTGTATCAATTTAAACATTCTTTAGATAAGTGTGTTTTAGGTTAGAAACTAAACTTGCCATGTGCTTTTGTCACGCTATAACGGGTGACCGTTATTCGACTTTGAGTTGACCATGAATTGAAAACATGTGTCCGACTGACCATGTGGCACAATCTTTAGGGAGCCTCAATCCGCGCGATTCGAGTTTAAAGCGCTTGCGCTGCTGTCCTGCGAATGCGGGTATCTGGGCTATATAAGATCGGTAGATGTGGTTGTGAACAACAAATTTGGTCTTATCTAACCGCACATTTGCACTTTCCTATGGCTTGCACTTTTTAAATGGACATTATATAATTACCAAATTATGAAACATACCAAATCTTCAAGTTTTCCTTATGGGAAATTGATTGTTGCTTACTGACGTGAAATTAGTTGATTGTAGAAGTTAGTGACTATTGTTGGATGGATGAATGGTGATGATGATGATGATGATTATTGCAATTATATGGACGGACGTTTGTGTGCCTGATGAGATCTGCTGCTGTGCACACCAAAGGGGTGGTTTTTGGCTATTTGACACACAAAACTGCTGTTGGTTGTTGTTGTTGCTGGTGGCTATTGATGATGCTTTGAGAGGACACTTGTATTGGCACGTATCGCACGGGTGCGCCTGCTCGCATGTGCTTCCTTTCTTATCAGGTGTCTTCAAGGCTGATTGGGATTCTGTTCCTTCCGAAAAAGTGAGGCTGTAGTTGCGAAATTCCAAAAGGCATTAGAATTTCGTTCACAATTCCAATAAAAAAAAAAATATGCAGTTATCAAAGCTTTCACTTACCTGTGCTCACTTTGATACACTTGTAATTATTTGGAAAAATACACTTTAAATTACCAAAGCTTACTCTGCTGCTGTTGATGTGTACTGGTTGAAAGTTAAACGCAAAAGATCATGTCGTTTGCCAAAAATGCTTGTATACGACTTTTTGAATAGCGTTGGTTGGCGAATCGTTGTAAATGATTACTTTTCATTTTGGCAAAAATGATTTTATTCGTTAGTGTCTAATCGGTATTCGCGCCGATGTAACTCAGACACAGGGTGATTCTGATGTGTGAACGCGGTTGCGCCGCCTACTAATGTGAATGTGTCGGCGTTGCTATGGCATTCCGTTTAAGTAAATATATTAATACGCGCACGCCACAAACCCAACCATCCTGAAGACATCCTTGTTGAGGGATGGGAGGGAAACTATCGTTCTTGGTTTAGTCATAACGAACTCAGCTATTGCTCTGGCTTGCATGCAATGAACGTTTGTAGGACGAAGTTGGGCTCGCTTCTTCCTTTACCAAATTAGATAATAATCCACCCACCTACTCACAGAATAAAAGTGACTTTCTATCTTTTTCAGGTATTTGGTGGTGTTGTGTGAGGTACTTAGTTGTTGTGATTCCTTATATGTTGATTGTTGTTATTAGTTTAAAATTTTTGTTGGCGAACTTATTTTGAGGGTCGAGGTCGCTTATGTCGCCGCCGATTGCTTGGGCCTTGCTCCTCCCAGTCACGGATACGTTGCTCCACTATCTGCGCTACGTCGCGAACTTCTTGTTCGTTGCGGACTTCCTGTGGTTCTGGGTTACCGGGCAACCAAACGATGGCTTGGTCGTTTGTCAGGCGAAGTTGTTTGACTCCTCTCTTGCCTCTCAAAAATTTGTTTAAGTATTTGTATACCTTGCCGATGGTTATGCTGTCAACTAATTCAAGATTCTTGATCATCTCATCTGGGTCATTTTGGAGCTCGGGAAACTTGGTGACGAGTTCGAGTTTCAAACTAGGATCTTGGCATTCTATGGTGATGATATGTTTGGCTTTGTTTACCTCTAGTTCGGCACAAGAGACTATACGGTATCGATGCGAATCATTAGATATGCGTAACGTACGCAAGACTCGCGCCATTGCACCAAGTGGATCGGTAGCACTCTCGGCATCAAAATTACGAACGCTAATTTTGTTATTAGCCCAAGGTCCACTTTCTGGTTTCGGATGCAGCTGGCGATATGTTTGGCAGATTCGCTCGCTTGCTTCCTTCTGTGCAGTATTGGTCTGTACTAGGCGTTGATTTCGTCTGCGAAGTCGCTCCTTCTCTACCACTAGTTCATTCATATCCATTCCTTTTCGCTTCAACTCGGCATTCTCGGCTCTAAATGATATGGCTAATTCCTCAAAATGTCTCGAATCATCGGTCAACTCTTTGACTTGCATCTCACGTTCAAACTCTCGCATTCGCTCTTGTTCGCGCATTTGGTTCAATTGTGCCTCTAGATCTTCTACTACCGATTGCTCAACCATGGGTGTCTCATCACGAAAATCTATAAACAATTTGTGAATAATTACCCCCGGTTCGCGACAAACTGGACATTCGTGACTCTGTAAGAGCCACCTGTGGATACATTCCTCATGGAATAGATGTCCACACGTTGTCGAAAATGCGTCTGCTTCCGATTCTGCGAATGGCGCTAAACAAATCAAGCACTCGACCTTTCTTGACATGTGGCTGACTTCTACTTGCTACCAGACTTGCTTGCTGTAAAGAAACAATTTAACCCTTCTTTGCTTCAGTAACAAATCTTCAAAAAAAACTGTATATACTGAGTAAAAACTTAATTCTACCTTACACTACCATTTCGAACGAAAACAAAGCTATAATACTTCTGAATATAACAATCAATACTTCGTAAAGAAATTTGAACTTCGCTTCAACTCGAAACTGGACTACGTTGTTTAATTGAAAATAATCATACTGCCATCTGTTGTTCATCCTGGTCGCAATGAATATTGAGGAGGAAATTATATCCATCCGTATTGCATTAAACTTTTCGGAGAACTAAAGAAATATAAACCATTGATCATTTCAATAAAACAAAAAAAAACTGAACAATTTTCATTGTTTCAAATCTTTGGCATGGAAAACTCCCAAAGATTTACCCTGCATGTCTTCAATTTCATACAGACTATTTCCAACTGGTTTGACTATACGACATTTTAAAAATTTTCTAGCTAACTTAGCGTTAAAATTATTCTTAAATTCACTTTGTTGAAAGTTACGCCTGTAGACTTCTTGTCCTGGTATAAACTTTACTAACCGACTACGAGTATTATAAGTCTTCTCGTTACGTAGATAGGCTTTATGTAGACTTTCACGCATTTTTTTCCTTACAATATCTAACTTAACAGATTTTGGAATGATGTTGCTTTCTGCATCATCAGGAAGTTTAAGTTTTCTGGCTAATTTGTAAACACTACCATGAGTTATCATATTGGTTCCAAACAAAGCGAAATATGGTGTAACTCCAATTGATCCATGTACCGATGATCTCAAAGAACATTCCACTTCCGACAAGTGCTTGTCCCAATCACAATGATCATCTGCTAAATATGAGCGAATAGCAGCTAAAATTGACTGATTGACTCGCTCCGATGCATTAGCTTGCGGTGCATGTATTGCTGTTCTTTCATGTCGAATACCAAAGTTATTCACCATTTCAGCAAAATCTTTTGATACGAATTGTTTGCCATTGTCAGAAACAATAGTTTCTGGCGTACCAAATTTATGAAAAACTTCTGAGATTAAGAATTTAATAACATTCTTAGCGTCAGCTTTCGCCATTGCTTTTAAAAGTACAAATTTAGATAAGTGATCTAAAACAATAAAAATAAATGAATTGCCGGATTTTGACCTAGGGTATGGACCTAGAAAGTCAATGAAGATCCTTTGAAAAGGTTTCTCCACGATTCTTTCCTTCCCCATCGGTGGTCTTAATGTTCGATTCGTAGCTTTCGTTTCTTTGCAAACTTGGCCATTTTGCAAATAAACTCTGACTTGAGTATTCTGGTTTGGCCAGAAGAAATACTCGCGTATTCTTCGTAACGTCTTAGCAAATCCTCCATGCGAAGCTTGTGGTGCTATATGAGCTTTCTCAATAATATTCGCTGTTAATTCGGGTGGTACCCAAAGCTTCCAAGCAAAATCTTCGTTGATTGGTATCCCATCATACGGCAATGTCCTTTTATAGACGTACCCGTCTGATATGCGAAGATCTGGCAATTGGTTAGAATTGGCTTCAATAGTTTGTATTAGTTCAAGATATTCATCGGATTTAAATGCTGGTGAATCTAAATTGATCATATTCAATGCTTCTGTGGTTAACTCCTCCATTTCATATCTTGACAAAACATCGGGAACAACATTTTGCGTCCCTTTGCGGTGTTCAATTTTAAAGTCATATGCTTGTAATAACAAACTCCATCGAGCTAAACGGCCACTTAAGTCCTTGTGTGACATTAGCCACTTGAGACTACTGTGATCAGTTATGACTGTAAAAGGTAATAATTCTACATATGGACGAAATTTCTTAATTGCTAACACGACGGCTAAGCACTCGCGCTCCGTAACTGAATAATTACGTTGGGCTGGTGTGAGCTTGTGCGAAAAATATGATATTGGGTGTTCTTCATCTTGATCATTCTTTTGAAATAAAACGGCGCCTGCTCCTACGTCTGATGCGTCGCATTGGATATAAAAATGTTTATTGAAATCTGGATGTACAAGTACTGGACTCGTGACTAATCTGTTTTTTAATTCATCAAAAGCTGTTTTTGCGTCTTCAGTGAAATTAAATACTTTAGCTTTCTTTAAGGTGTCAAAAATGGGTGAAGCAATGGTGGCGTAATCAGAAATAAACTTTCTATACCAACCGGTCGCTCCCATGAAACTTCTAACTTGTTTCGCGGTTTTTGGATAGGTATACTTCATGATTGTTTCTATTTTAGCTGGGTCGGGTTTTAAATGTCCCCCTCCCACAATGTATCCTAAATATTTCAGCTCCTTAAAACAAAATTTAGATTTTGTGACGTTAATAGTGAGACCTGCACTGGTAAGACAAGTGGCAACTCGACTTAACAGGTGCATGTGAGTGTTGAAATCGGGCGAAACTACCAATAGATCGTCTAGATAAACAAAAACACGATCTCGCAGATCCGAGGGAATGACTTTGTCCATCAAGCGACATAACCTTTGGGCTGCGTTGCACAGTCCAAAAGGCATGACGGTGTAATGATACAACGGTCTCCCTGGAACTGTAAACGCGGTTTTCTCTTTACTAGCTGAATCTAAAGGAATTTGCCAAAATGCGTCTTTAAGATCTACACTTGATATGTAGTATGTATCTCCTAAACGACTTAACAAACCTTCGATATGTGGTAACGGATAAGCATCTTTTACTGTTAGTCTGTTGAGTTTCCGGGCATCCAAGCATAAGCGATTTTTCTCACCTTTGCGTACAAGTGTAACTGGATGGCTCCATGGACTTTGGCTAACTTCAATAACTCCTAAACTAAGCATTCTATCCAGCTCGGCATACATCAATTCTTGTACGGCGGGTGAAACTGGATAAAAGCGATCCTTCACGGGTGTGGCATCTCCAGTGTCAATGATGTGTATTTCCAGGCTAGTCTTTCCTAAACCTTTCTTCGTAAAGCATGGAAATTCCTTGATCACTGTTTCCATCCGTTCTCTTTGACTTTCTGATAAAATATGCAATCTTCTAATTTCATTGGTGACCTCTTCGTCACATAGATTCACATCATTCGTCGATAAACTCTCTATGTTAGCGAAGCATTTAAAAACTTTCATAAAATCTACTCCTAAAAATAATTCACGATTTAAAGTAGGTACTAAGTAAAATGTAATTTCATGAGTCATCTTGTTGAATGACACTTTGGCTCGTACACGTCCGAGTATGCGATGTGCACTTCCATCTGCTGTCTTAATTGTTGAATTAAAACTATGTATTTCTAATCCTGCACGTGATATGAATTGAAGACAATTTCGGCCTAAGCAAGTTATGGTAGCTCCACTATCTAGCAGACCTTCAATCGGTTGACCATTGATATTTATTTTAACATAATAACGCGAATCCTCTCCCTCAAATAAGGTTGCGGCTGCAATTTCTTTACGTCGTCGCCTCCTAATCCTAAATCTCTCCCTGGTTTTCTTAATTTTGTTAGAAACCTTTCCGAAAATTCTCCGTCTGGCTTCATAATATTTCTCCATGCGTTCAGACACTGGAATGATCTTGTGTAATTTTGGTACTCTAATCTCCTCTTCTCGGTGTTCATCGTTTTTCAAAATAGTAATTGTTGCGTTGGTTTGATGTTCATCTTTATCTGCTATTACCTTATCAATCGTATCATCTTCTTTTGGCTGCAATGGTAAATTGGACTCTTCAGTTGATAGCGATGTGACTGGGTCTAATCCTGAGTTGACCCTGCCTCCCCAGTGTGAGACAAAGGTTTCACCCCGTTTCCCTGACATCTACTGCATTTCGGTGTAACGGTGTTATCTAATCCACATTTATAGCAAAATAATCTACGTGTTGTAACTGGACAATCCCTAAATGTGTGCCCTATCTGTTTGCAATTCCAGCATTGGAATTTGCATTCAGAACGAATTGCGTCGATCTCTGGCTCATCCGGGTTTTCCCATTCTAATTCATGTATCTTGGCGTTAATAGTTTGTCGTTGTTGATATTGTTGTCGTTGGCATGTAAGTTGAAGATCAGCAGACCTCACGATTCTGCAAAAATCAGCAAGTGTTCCCGCAGAAACTGCAAAAATCATATTCGCTAGAGATGGTTTCAGATTGCTCTTTAATACTGACATTAATTTGTTTTCGTCATATGGAATCCTCTGTTGATTATTCAATCCTATAATTGCATTGTAAAAATCTTCAAAAGACTCGTGTGATTGCTGTCTCCTACTTAAAATTTGACGTTGTATTTGAATATCATTTTCGTAACATTGGAATTGATTAAGCAAAGCATTTCTCAATTCTTCCCATGATCTAAATTGTCCCAACTTCCGATGGTTCCAATACCAGTCGAGAGCCGGTTTATCTAATAATTGATGAAAATTTGTTAAAAAGTCATAATCACTGCACATATAATCTCTTTTGAGTTCTATGGCACGATAAACGAATTCTTGTATATTTAGTGTTTTACCCGTTCCGTCGAATTTCAAACCCCATTTCGAAAGATTAACTCTTCCCATGGTCTCAGAAAAAGAATTTGGATATGACCTGAGATTTTGTTGTGGCCAAGTATTTAACGGAGGTATAAAATTTGAATAATTATTTCCTGTAGCTTGTCTATTTTCAAATGATGAGTGTCGTTGCGGTTGACCTGGAACATATGTTTGATGATTTGGCCGTTGATGTCGTTGCGTAGCGTATATTGGTTCGTTAGAAAGATTCTGTCGCTGCTGTTGTTGCGTAGAGTGAACTGCTGTGTTTACCGGTGGAATGTTGACTGTTGGCCTATCGAAAAGTCCAATGTTTGGGCGAGTGTTCGAAGCTTGCTGCTGCGTTCCTGCTGCTGCTGTCTGTGGCAAACCTGTATCAGCCTGAGTATACATCGGTGGAAACAATCCTTGAGTGTTGAAAGGCTGGCTTACTCCAAGAGTTGCATCGATTGATGTAAAGTCCAAATTAGGTGCTGGTATCAAAGGTGTTGGCTGCACTGAGTTAGAACCTGCTCCGCTCAAAGCATCTAAACGTCTCGTAGCTTCCACAATCCCGGGTATCAACTGCTGTAATTCCGATCTGGCGATCCCCACTGACGAACGAATAATTTCGCGTACTCCTGCGCTCACTTCCGCACTTCCAGTAGGTGGTATCGGTGCCTGTGACCGAAATTCACTCCTAACTGCTTGCGCTGTTAAACTGCTAAATGATGGTGAAATAATCGAGTCATCATCTCTCCCATCCAATCCAATTGGTCGATCAGTAATATATTCGGTTCCATTATCTGTTTCATTACTATTATTATTCATATTCTGATTAGAGCTAGGCACAGAGCGTGACGGTACATTCCTGTCATTAACTCCATTTTCAGAAGGTGCAAGAGGATCAGTATCCACGCCACGAATATTACTTTCGCTGGCGCTTCTACCTCTATTAGAACGAGTTTCAATAATAGAAAACGAAAATAAACTCCAAAAATAAGTAAAAATGTTGAATAGACTCCAACGGGACCTATCCATGTTGGCAAAATAAAAAAAAAAAATCAAAACAAAAAAAATAAAAACGAAAGAAAACTGGTTGATATGGAAATTATTAAAGTATTAAATCCAAAATTTATTCAAATCAAAATTCGTTAAAACGATTGAAATCGAAAACAAACAATTGGCTAGAATGAAATTTAAATAAACTGCAAACTGGAATTCAAGTTAAAAGAAAAGATTCGGAGAACAAAACTAACCTAAAAGTAAAACTAAATTTAGAATAAAAAAAAAACTTCAATACTAGACTTCCAAATTAACTTCAAGTAAATCTTAACTCAACTTCAAAAATAAAAAAAAATAAATCCAAATAAAACTTCAACTAAAAATAATTAAATCTTCATATAAAAACTAAGGCTAGATAAATCAAAGGATAAATGTCTTTAACCCCAAGTAAAATGATTTCGCATACTAATAATTAGTACACTGCGAAGTAAAATGTCAATGCATATGTTTTCATAAAAATTCATCGAAATGTGTTTCTAAGTAAGTATGACGAATTTGTTAAACGAAGTCGTCCGGGAGTGAGAACTCTCAGTAATGCACGCGGTGATACCGAAATATTCTTATACTTAAATACCGGGACTTCAAAACTTCGAATCCCCCTTCTTTGGAGACTCAACGAATAACCGAAAATGTAAACTAAATTAAATTAGAGACGTCGTTTAGAATTCCGATCTTTACATCGCAACGCGCCTACGCTCCTAGAGACACTAATAGACGGGACTTATGTAAATCTCAAAAAACTAAACTAATCACTAAAGAGTATTGATAACTTTAATCTTAGCTTAATCGGGACTACGTCGCAACGCGTTTAAGCTCCTAGAGACGAAATAAACGGGACTTACGTGAACCTTCAAAAACTTCGACTAAAACTATCTCTACACTAACTACAACTAAAGTTAAAGATAAAACGGATATATAGTTTTAAATCTCCCACGTCGCAACGCGTCTACGCTCCTAGGGACAAAGTAAACGGGACTTACGTGTTCAATACAAAACTAAAATAAACCTAATACCTAAAACTGACTAAAACTAAACTAATTCTTATGTTAAAATCTCTGCTAGATAGAAAAACGCCTATGTCGCAACGCGCCTACGCTCCTAGAGACACTAATAAGCGGGACTTACATATTTGTAAACTAGCTAAACAAAAACTTAACACAAAATTAACTCCTTCTTCCATCACAATTCAGGCCACCATTCGGGACCCTCTCCTTCTCACGAAAGCTATCGATGTCCCACGTTGAAAACGTGGTTAAAACACTCTCCTTCTCGCGATAGTAGTCAGAGGCCCCACGTTGGGCGCCATTATGTAACGAAAGTATTTTTTTTAATAGAAGAGTACAATACAAGGCCACTTTTTCTCATTACCTACGAGATGAAAACGAACCTTTGACAAATCGGACGGTGATGCAAGTCTCTATCGGTATGTTAGCGCCGATGAGCTGGCCGGTTATCTCCACATTGAAATCCCTGATTCCATCGCTAGGTTCCTCAGTTTCGTTGGTGTTGACTTCTTCCTTGTGCTTCTCCATCAAACCATTGGCAGCGCTGGTATGCTGGCGTAATGCGCGGCTAAAGCTCGCCGGACGGGGGGTGTTCTTGCCAATGCGCCTGATGACTTCCTCTCGTATACCATAAACAAAATCATACCAGCTGGACGATAACTACTCAGTCATCGCCCTAGATTTGTAGTTTTGAATTGTGGACCTGAATTTTGTGATGTGACTTACTCTACCCTATGCTGTACTTACTCCGATTGTTCATGATGCATTATCGACGATTTTACTTCTGTGGACTGGTGTAGATCTTATTACCAGTTATATTGCCCACCCTTAAATAGTCCCGCGACTATTCCATGGCATATTATGAGATATTTTAATATGCCCCAAAAGCAACAAGGGGATTGGTTAAAAAGCCCCCTTTAATTTATGCTAGCCTACTTAGTTTTTAATCATTTCAATTCCATATTATTTTCCATTATTAACTTTATAAATTTTATTGTTGTTTTGTCTTAAAACTATTTAATTTCCTTAACTACCCTATCCTATTGTTCTCTGATCTATTCTTAACCTGATTCCAGTTTTTGAAATTTACATTATCATATCCTTAAACATTGTCGCGTTCAAAAAAAAATCAATCAGTCTTATCATCATTTGAGATT
The DNA here is from genome assembly GCA_964034835.1 of Muscina levida. Taxonomy (NCBI): domain Eukaryota; kingdom Metazoa; phylum Arthropoda; class Insecta; order Diptera; family Muscidae; genus Muscina; species Muscina levida. The sequence continues at coordinate 99,588,642 of OZ035883.1, read as the reverse complement.
TATGATTATTTGGAGAAAGTTACGTTAATCAAAATTGACGTTATTTAGACGATGACTAAATATGTTTCTATGATCACATCTAGGGTTTGTGAAAACTCACGGTGAAATTAATAATTAATATCATTTAAACCATTGATTTCTGCCTACAGAGGATACCCTGAAGCGCTTCTTTGTTTCCCTGTAGCCTTGTTTAACAAAAAAAATAATGACCTTTGATGTTTTCATTGAAACATGTACAAAAATAGCAATGAGAAATAGCTGAAAATAAAATTATATAAAATGCTAACTACAAATGTAAATGTAAAGATGTTATAGGATGGTGTAGTACAAAAAAAGGTTTATATAATGCAATAATAAGGTGTATGATTATGTATGTTAAAGCCATTTTATAGTGCATTTTGGTTATGAGACGTTAAAAACAATAATGTGCGTTTAAAATGAATTTGCGTTAATGTTATGATGGTTTAGTGCGTAAGCTTTTCGTTTTCCTTTTCTTTAATTGTATTCTTTTCTTTTCAGTTTTTTCTTTCTTTTCTTTTGTTAGGTTAGGCGAATTTGGGTGCTATGTAATCACATGTTACATAACCTCGGTTGTCTTGGATTTATATAGATATATATTCAATCATGTGTACAGTACCTGCTGTACTTTATTCCTTGTTTTTCGTTGTTTTAATTATTTACAGGTTTTCTAGTGACTTCTGAAGATATACTGTTATGTCCTTTTGACTTCTTTGTATCAATTTAAACATTCTTTAGATAAGTGTGTTTTAGGTTAGAAACTAAACTTGCCATGTGCTTTTGTCACGCTATAACGGGTGACCGTTATTCGACTTTGAGTTGACCATGAATTGAAAACATGTGTCCGACTGACCATGTGGCACAATCTTTAGGGAGCCTCAATCCGCGCGATTCGAGTTTAAAGCGCTTGCGCTGCTGTCCTGCGAATGCGGGTATCTGGGCTATATAAGATCGGTAGATGTGGTTGTGAACAACAAATTTGGTCTTATCTAACCGCACATTTGCACTTTCCTATGGCTTGCACTTTTTAAATGGACATTATATAATTACCAAATTATGAAACATACCAAATCTTCAAGTTTTCCTTATGGGAAATTGATTGTTGCTTACTGACGTGAAATTAGTTGATTGTAGAAGTTAGTGACTATTGTTGGATGGATGAATGGTGATGATGATGATGATGATTATTGCAATTATATGGACGGACGTTTGTGTGCCTGATGAGATCTGCTGCTGTGCACACCAAAGGGGTGGTTTTTGGCTATTTGACACACAAAACTGCTGTTGGTTGTTGTTGTTGCTGGTGGCTATTGATGATGCTTTGAGAGGACACTTGTATTGGCACGTATCGCACGGGTGCGCCTGCTCGCATGTGCTTCCTTTCTTATCAGGTGTCTTTAAGGCTGATTGGGATTCTGTTCCTTCCGAAAAAGTGAGGCTGTAGTTGCGAAATTCCAAAAGGCATTAGAATTTCGTTCACAATTCCAATAAAAAAAAAAATATGCAGTTATCAAAGCTTTCACTTACCTGTGCTCACTTTGATACACTTGTAATTATTTGGAAAAATACACTTTAAATTACCAAAGCTTACTCTGTTGCTGTTGATGTGTACTGGTTGAAAGTTAAACGCAAAAGATCATGTCGTTTGCCAAAAATGCTTGTATACGACTTTTTGAATAGCGTTGGTTGGCGAATCGTTGTAAATGATTACTTTTCATTTTGGCAAAAATGATTTTATTCGTTAGTGTCTAATCGGTATTCGCGCCGATGTAACTCAGACACAGGGTGATTCTGATGTGTGAACGCGGTTGCGCCGCCTACTAATGTGAATGTGTCGGCGTTGCTATGGCATTCCGTTTAAGTAAATATATTAATACGCGCACGCCACAATAACAAACATTTTTAGATTTTAGTTCCACCGCTCGAACCTTGCCATCAGGACCGAAGATTATCTTAGATACTCGTGCCAAGAGCCACTATTGGGGTGGTGTATTATCTTCATGTACGATGACCAGTTGTCCTTGCTTTGTATTTTTGTATTTGTTTATTATTTGATATCCTGTACAACAAGAAAATTTCTTATAATTACAGTACAGGAATTATTAACGTTAAAAAAAGTTAAAAGGGCTTTAAACTAAATAAATAAGTAAAATGAAAAGAAAATGATAAATATAAAATCGTTTAATCAATATAAGGAGAGAGGAAGAAAACTATTACACAAGTAAATTTTTATAAAAAAAATACATTTATTGTTATTATCGTGAGTTTTATATAAATTACTGATATGTTTTTTTAAATTTATTAGCGTTGCTGATAGTTTGGAGGCTGTGTGGGAGTGCATTCCAAAGACGAATTGAATGAATAAAGAATTGCCAATCAGACACAAGATAACGGTGAATTAATGGAATAAGCTTCTTTACCCTATTGGATCTATCAAATTGCAGTTTTTGAAAGAGGTATAATGGTTTCTGAGTAAATATTATTTTATGAAGGTACAAAAGAGTCTTAATGTTTAAAAGGTTGTTAAAAGAGACTCCATATAGCGAATTTGAAACATGAGAGACAGGTTGAAATCTTTTCAATCCATATATATATCGAATAGTATTATTATATACAACATTCAGTTTTCTTTTGCTAGACGAATCACAGGTTGAGAATAGCTCGCAACCAAAGAATAATCTAGGCAGAATGTATGACTTGCACGTCATCAGCGTACATATATATTTTAGAAAATGATAATTGTTGCGGTAAGTCATTTATGTACACAGAAAACAGTATGGGCCCTAAAATTGATCCCTGTGGTACTCCTTTTGTACATAGAAGTTTTTAGAAACACCATTAGCTGTGTGCACGGATTGTGTGCGGCCAGAGAGGTAAGATTGTATAAGCTTCACAGCTGTGGGCGCGAAATTGAAAAAATGATAATGATACATAATGTGGTGTGATCTACCGTATCGAAGGCCTTGGAGTGGTCCAAAAGGACTAGAAAAATTATATGATGATCTTCTAATTCATTTCATATGTTTTCAGATACTTCCAACAAAGAACTAGTACAACTGTGGTTTGGACGAAAAGCAGATTGCTTTTCATGCATTAGTGTATTACAGCTAAAGTGTCCACTCATTTGTTTGTGAAGGAGCTTTTCAAATACTTTAGAAAGAAAGCAAAGTATGGCAATTGGTCTGTATTCATTATTAGATTTCGGGATGAGAATAATTTTAGCATGTTTCCACATTGTCGGAAAAGTACTAGTAGTAATGATGGTGTTAAAAAAGTGAGTTATATAAGGTAAAATAAACGGCAGAAGCATTCGTAGAAACCTCGGATCAATATTGTCATAACCAGGGCAACCGGAAATATGCCCTAAATATCGTGTTTTATGCGCATAAAATATGAACTGAAAAACTGCAAAATATGACCTCAAAATCAACGAAAACATGCTCTAAAAAATTAAAGTCACACAATTTTTTTCATACGAATTAGAAATATTTTTTCTTAAAAGTAAAAAAAACAGCTTAAAAATTAAAAAAAAAAAAACAATATTGTTTTAAATACACAAATGTTGAGTAAGTAAAATAAAATATAAATAAATATTTAAGTATTATTATTTACGGAACAATTAAAAAAATATTACATGAATTTATTTAACATTAAAGTAACAAAAATCTTAAACCGCGTTCCTAAGTATCACGGTGTTTTTGTATGTTGAGCATCTTATTTGAGATTGTTGTTGCGATAAACTAAAAAATATTGAGATAAATTATCGAACAAAAAATGTTTTCTATTAAAACGTAAAATGTTTTTGTACATTGAAAATTATCTTTTGAAATTTAAACTTTTGGCCTCACCCATGATCAAACTGACCAGATTCTGAAAATATAGCTCAAAATAAAATATACGTATCAGATTTCTTCTTATGTTTTTCAAATGCCCAGGAGCGGGTTCTGACGACGAAGCCCAAATTAAATATTTGTCACAAATGACATTTGTCTCAAATTTAATTTGTTAACAGATTTTAATGAATTTTTTTAAATGTCCAGGAGAGGGGTCCGACGAAGCTCAAATTTAAAATTTGTCACAAATTTGTCCCCAATATAATTTATCAGCAGAAATACATCAAAATCTGTTAGCAACTCGAAAGAGTTCTGCGAACAGGAAGAAGTCACATTCGAGGAGCTGTGTGGGAGCTTCGCTCCAAAAATTTAATTGTTCGTAAAAAACTTTAATGAGCTGATCTTAAAAACTGGGAGACACGTATATTTTATTTTGAGCTATATTTTCAGAATCTGGTCAGTTTGTTCATGGGTGAAAAATCGTGTCGTACAGTGTTATCTATCAATTTAAAAGTGTCGTCATTCACCTGAACTTGCTCAATAAGCGTAAGACCTGATGTTTGCAAATTTTTAATATGTTTTGCAATAAAACCGTAATTTGAAGCAATAAAAATCAAGTCAGATCTAGTTTGGGGGTCTGTCAAGACATCCTTGCAGTTTAAATGGATTGTACATCCTCATCGTTTAATACACTTAGGACCTCTAAAATGTCTTCATAATTGTTGGCTTATTAGTTAACTGCTTCAAGCCATGTTCCCCATTGTGTTTTTATAGCTTCTGGAGGTAATGGAAGGTCTGGAAACATTTGTTTAAAAAGTTCCTCTCTACATGGAGCTTTTAAAAATACCTTCTTCACATTAGAAATAGTTTTATTTACGTTTTCATATAAATTCCTAATACATTCACACAATCGATTGACACCATGAGCAATACATGCGTCACTTTCGGATAAAATGCCACTATAGCTTCTGCAGCCTTTACCATGTATGGAGTTGCATCCGTCACAAAAAGCAAAACATTATTCTTATTGAAGTTGATGGCGTCTTCCCACAGTCGAGCAATTGTTGAGTAATTAGCCCTTTCCAAGGCTGCTGTATGTAGTAAAAATTTCTCACTTGCAATTTCCTTAATACACCTGCAAAAATTTTTGCCACATTTCTGAATGTTGCATCTATAGTTTCATCTATTGAGATCCATATAAATTGCAGTCGTTGTATACATTTTTTAAATGTTTAGATCGACGCACTGTTTCGGATGGCACTTGGTAGTCCGTTTATTCTTCAAAAAGTGTTCTTATGTTTTGATTTCTCATTTTGTAAAGTGGAATGTCAGCAGACACAAAAGCTTGGCCCAGTTTTTCTTGAAAATCATATTCTTTTGAGAGTCTACTGGAACATTCTGGCAAAAATAATTGTTTGGTCTGCTTATTTTCACTTTCCACATGTTGCTTCACTCGAAATCTGCAATATGCTGCAATAACTTTGCTGCAAATTATATAATACAGGAATTCACCATCAGCTCGTAAGTCAGGAAATTTTTTACTACCGCCTTTAGTTTAGCTGCTTTTGTCGGTTTAGCTTTAGGCAATATGACCAGGGTCGAAATTCGTTGGTGGTTGAAAAGCACTTCTTTTTTATGTTTTGTTTACTTATTGAATAAGAAACCGCGAAAAACAGGATTAATAAATGTTTAACATTTCACAGTTGTGTAAAACATGTAGGAAATTTGGCTGTTACATTTTAAAAAACCAAAGTTGCAAAGACACCTGTTTTTACGAACAAAAAAATAATGTGAAAAACATTAAAAAACCAAAATTTGCCAATATATGACTTTATGGGTAATATATGCCAAAATATGCTCTAACAAATGGGTCTCAAAACACTTGTAGGACCATGAAACATGTAAATACATTACCCATTTGTTAATATATCGTTGTAAAAAAACATGCTGTAGCATATTTCAGGTTGCCCTGGTCATAACCTTTAGCGTTAGATTTAACTTCAGAAAAACAGGATAAGACATCAATGTGATTTACACTAATAAATTCAAAGTCTGTTAGAATTTTTTTTCCAAACTATTTTCGAAATTGTAAATGTTGTTGTTTACTACGACAGTAGGAGTGCTGATAAAAGTAGTGTTGAGCATGTTGACATCAACCTGGCAATTATTGTTATCCACTTGTTTTCCAATGCCAATTTCACGGATTGTTTTCCATCTAGGTTTGGAGTTCAAGGCAAGTAAGTATTTACTAGAAAAATATTCAGTTTTAGCTTGTTTAATTTTCCTGTTAACGTCTTTTCTAGAAGCACAATACTCATCTCGCAGTCCAGGGGTTTTAAAACGCTTCCATCTTGAATATGTTATATGCCTTTTAATAATTGCAAGCTTGATCGTGGCCGAGAACCAGGGTCTATCCTAAATCGTAATTACTCGCGTTTTAAGAGGAACGGCAACATTAAAAATATTTAAAATGTCTTGGAGAAAACAAAGCTTGTCGTCTACTGACGGAATGTAGTATATGCTACCCCAGTCAGTATCATAAATTCTTTCTTCTTATAAATTATTATTAATATTCTTAAAATCTCTGTATGAGTAAGTGCGATCAGAACGATGCGCTTGGAAATCATACGTAAGAAAAATTAAGTCATGGTTAGAAAAGCATGGTGCAGAAACTTGATCATAAAAAAGTATGCATGATGAGCTTGAAACAAAGAAAAGGGGTAGCAAAGTATTATTATTGCGTGAGTAATGTGTGGGTGTTGTGCAATTGGTTGGGAATAGTCCAAGAGACGACATGTTCTACGTAAGAAAATGTTCCGAAAACATATTAGAGTTAAAATCACCAGCAATTTTCACGTCATTGTACTCTACAGTTAAAAGTTCGAGCATATTGAAAAAATTTTCGAAATGTATATTACGGTTCGGGCGGTAAACGCATCCCAGTAATACGTTCCCGTTTAACGAAGAGATTTCAATAAAAATGTATTCGACTTCTTTACCTGGATCAGATTTTAAGAAAAATTTGCTGCTTAATTTGATGTTGACATAAATTGCTACACCACCACCGTGAGAATGTCTATCAGCTCTATACAGGTGATATCCTTTCAGACTAACTAGCGAATCAGGCGTATCTAGGTTAAACCACGTCTCAGAGACGCAAATAATGTCTACGCCAAAATTTGCAAAAGTTAAACTGAACTCACCTTTTTTTCATACTTTGCGCGTTTATATGACAAACCTTTGATCCATCGTTTTTTTTTAGCTAGGATATTCACCATAGCATAACTGACGTCTTTGGAATGTATATTTAAGCTAAGTACAGTGCTCATGAAGAAGTAAATGTAAGTTAATATGTTAAATAACATATCAGCAACGCTAAAAAAGTATCGAATGTTAAAAAATGTGCAAAAAAAAGTAATTGAAATTAAAGGAAAATGTATATAAATAAAGATGAAATCTTAGTATTGTGAAAAATGTTTTAAATATAGAACTAACATTAGAATGTATAAATATAAAAAATAAGTTTCGAAACCAAATATGATTTTTAAAAAATATAGCAAATTAAAATGGCTTGAAGTTTTATGAATCAAAGTTGGTATTATTATCACGAAACCCATTCAATCATGTCAATGTGCTCGATACAGATAGGGTCGTCGTTAGCAGTACGTTTAATAAAAACGAGGCCTCTAAAAGTATAAGCAGACTGAATATGTTTATCTCTTTACATTCTTATTGCCTTTTGAAATATCTTGTAGTTTCCATTTGATAGGTTTTCGTTTATATAAAAGGGTTTATTTGTGTTGAAACCAATGTTATTTAATGTTAATTTGTTGTTGTTGTTCTTCTTATACGGTGATAAATTTTTTAAAAAGTAGTTCTTATCGTATGGAGACGTGAGTTTGGCGATTATGACTGCATCTGGCGAATCATGTATGTTCGTATTATTCCTATTTTGCAGGCGGTGTATCGATTTAGTATTAGGAGTAGGTATATTAAGGGTATCGCAGATTGTATCAAACACATTATATAGATTTTCACCCTCAACAAAAAGGGATCCCATTTATACGCAAGTCGCATGCTACCAATGAGTTTTCCTGCTTTAGTATTTGTATTTTTAGTTCCTTAACCTCTGATTTTAGTACAATAACACTATCCCCCAGAGTCTGAAGTTTGGACACTCGTTCAATCACCTCATCTAAATCCACTTTTACGTCGCATATTCTCTTTATGTAGGCGATCTGTTTTAGGCGCGAAGAGGAATCCGAGACTCTTGGTGAATTTGAGTAGTCGTCACCTGCAAATCTCTGAGAGCTTGAAGCTCTTAGTCTCTTTGGCGCAGAGCAGCTGTTATGTGGGTTATTTATCGAGCTTACGTCTTGTTGATGTATGAGATGTGGAGTTGTTGGAGCATCATCTAGAAGAGTGCGTCGCAGTGATGAGACTCTATTGCTTTTTGATGGTGAACCCATTATTACTGTTGTATTTGGTTTAGGTTTTGTTGTAATGGGATATTGTTTTTGCTTTAACAGATGTATTGTTTAGGATTTTAATGTGTCGGATGTATGTTGTGGTTTGTAGTTATATATTTTTTGTGTTAGTTTATCTTTTTGACGTTTAGTTAAGTTTGTAATTTTAGCCACTGTAGAACTATTTTTGAATCGGTCCAAAAATAAGTTGATGATACGAATTTCGAGATTTTGTCTTTAATTTTGTGCCACGTTTTGCTCAGCAGGACAGCGGCGCATAATTCTAGGCGAGGTAACGACTGGGCCTTGATTGGGGCTACCTTAGATTTAGCGATCAGAAATATCGATTTTTATGTACCCATTGTCAAAACACGATAGTAGATACAACAACCTTATTCCCTTTGGGAAGCATCTGCAAAACCGTGGATTCCTCCAAATGTATCAGTAGACGTAGAAACATATCGAGGTATTTCTATATTATGAATGTACGACAAATCTTCTTTGATCTGGAGCCACAATTTCTTGATATGATCATCCCATCCAATATTTTCTTGCAGGAAGATTTTACTCAAAATACCAAGCACGTCCTAAATTTTCGAAACAAGTGACAAAATCGATCTTTTTGTTGTATTATTGACATTCGGCAACTCGAAACGATAAAGAAATACATTTTGAAGCGGTTTCCATAAAAGGAGCTGCGGACAAACCATACGTTACAGTATTCAATTGATATACCTTTAACTTTTCTTCTTTGCAGGTCCTCCAAAGAAAGAAACGAAAAAAAGTGTGGCGATTAAATCCTGTTGAATTGTAGGACCAACCATTAGAATGTCATTCAAAGAATGATTCGACGAACTTTGTGCTGATGCATCAAATACGACACGAATTTTTGTTGTTGTGTTTTGAAGTTTGAGGACGCAGTGGTGTGGTATTACGTAGTTTGATCCATTTAATGACAGAGTATAGGGCGACATGTGGCCAACTCTATATACACAGTTTTTAATGTAGTCACGTTCTAATCGCCTTTCGAGCTACATAAAACGTTTACGAGCCATTTCAAATGAATCTCCGAGACACTCAGGGGATTTTTTAAATGGTAGTCTAACTTGAATTCTGTTATCAGAATCAAGACACATTTTGAACAAAATGTTGCTCACATTCTTGTTCTTCTTCAGAATATGATTTTGTACTTGTGACATATACTTCGACTTCCCAGAACAGCTTTTAAGTTTTGTCCAAATCGGTCTCGGGTGTTCCGAAAACAAGGTTGCATGTCAAAGATGAACTACTAGGTGCAGTATTAGATGTACAACCGACGATCCAGCCGAAAACGGTGTTGGCCAGGCAAGGCATACCATTTCCTAGCGAGATGCGACCATCGAGCAACAAATCGAAAAATACTTAGGTGCTGAGAAGAATGTCAATGCGTTGTGGCTTATAAAACAGTGCATCAGCCAGTTCAACCGTCTGAGGAATTTGCCAGTGAATAGTTTGAATATGCTCACCCAGTCCGCACTTCACCGATTCCAGAAACTTCCTAAGAATATGGCCGAAATTTGAGCTTGAGCCGTTTTGCGGTGTCTTCTGTAATGAAATTGAGTTCAGAACACGAATAGAGAAGAGCTCTTACTGGTTGAAATGTGCCCACAATAATCCTTAATGAGAACCACAGCAGTTGAAATTATCGCTCTTTTGAATGTGCGAGCTACTAACGCAACAGGGTTGTTATTATTTGATGATGATGATTGAGCTGGCAAAGTGTTCGATGTTGACTTGTTTGGGGGGACTAAAAATGTGTAACAGCGTATGATGAGCCGAATCACAAACGCGACAACGTGATTTAGATGGACACCTCGAGACAATATGGCCTTTACGCAGGCAGTTGATGCAAAGCCCATTGCGTTTTACAAAATTAAAACATTCGGAAACCATAAGCATAGTAAAAGATGAGCATTATGAAATGTTGTGCTTCGCACACTGCAATAGGGACAACTTGAATTCGATTTTACGAATGTATGAGCAGACTGATTAAAATTTGATTTCGTTGTTACTTTTTTAGTAACTTCCACTCTTTTTCCATGGCTTTCCAACTCAAAACGTCGTAACAGGTGTCCCACGATGACAGCAATTTGAATTCCTGTTTTTCATCATAATTTTCTTTCGTATCGGCATCCACTTTAGACATAACTAAATGCACTAAAATGGCGTTCATAACATCCATCTCAGAGCCTAGCGACAACAATGAGCCACGAACAGCAGAAACAGTATCAATAATATTTCGTAGGGAGGCACTGTCACCCTTGGACATTTTCGGAACATCAAACAAAGTATTAATGTGCTCCAAAAATATGAGAACCTTATTGTCGTACCGATCTTCAAGCCTTTTAATTGCCTTTGGATAATTTTCATCCGATACTAGAAAAGGCTCTACAACTGCTAAAGCCGGCCCAGAGAGGCAATTCAATAAATAATTAAATTTGTCGACGGGAGTAATTGATGAATTATCATGGACCATATTGTTGAACGTTATGATGAATCTTTTGTAATCTGAATACTTTCCATCAAATCGAGGGAGCTTTGTGTTAAATATATAACAAACGATTTCGATTTCTATTTTTTCATTTCTTTATTGCCGGTCTCTCTAAGACTAACTTTTTCATGACAAACATTACAATTAAGGGCCACAAGAAAACGAGAAAAAAAACGACAGTTATTGATCTGTATGTATGTACACATACACCAATCTGTCAACAGCGCTGACGATCAACGCTGAGAATTTCGGTTGCGTTTCTTTCGCCAGAAACAAAACATAGAAAAATGAAAGCAAATGAGAACAAAACAAAAACAAAAATAGAGACAATTAGTATTTGCTTTCATCTCATGTTATGAGATTAGGGTGACCAGATGTTATGCTTACGATATGCAAAATTAAGCAAGTAGTTATTACGGAACAAAATAAACAATAGAAATAAATATGCGATCTGCTCCGACAAATTCTTTATTTCCATAGTATGTAGCCTTTTTAACATAAATTATTTACGAACCAAATCTACTTTATTTAAATGGGTTTATTGTTCAAGTGTTTTTATTATTTTCTCAACAATGAAACACTATCTGAGTTTTGATAGTTTTTGTTTTTTAAGTTTTATTTTTGTAATTTATTGAAGATAGTTTATAAAGTCAAAATAGGGTAGGTCATGCTACCATTAGCCTTATAAACTGCCTCTCAGCTCATATAACAAAAGATTTCCTTATTTGTATTGTGATTCTACTAAACAGGCAATAATTCAAAGTCATCACTGACATGAACGATGGGAACACACTCCTTGTCGATGATATGATGCGCATCAAGGTCATATAACTCGTATTTTTTAAGCGCAGATTCCCAATCCATTATTTGTACGGCATGCAGACTTTCCGCCTCATTATGATGTCGCAAGACCATCGATTCCTGCGAGTAAACAAATTTGAGAAATAAAAATGAGTTAATGTTTAATGTGATTATTTAACACAAGACGTATCTATTAATTTCAAAAAGATATATATATAGTTTTTTTGAAATTGACTGAGTAAATTTTGAATTTAAAAAATTTATTTTTTCAAATATAAAGCATATTCAGACTAATTGAAAATATATTTTTTATATACTGTGGTTTACGCGTAAAAAAATCTTTAATGTGCGAAAATTACTGAAAATTAAAATTAATACATAGAAATTAATAGATATTTTTGCAAAAAAAAAGGCAAAAGAAAGCTTTAGCAACGAACCAGTCGCTGTTTTATTTTTTTCAGGGAGTTTTCATCATTCCCGACAGTGGCATGATGGCTATAAAACGTGACTATAATGCGGATAACCTAGTCTCGGCTCTGTAATAGCCATCTAAATGTCTTTCACCGGCGTACTTCCCGATTTTGTTGAAAGCAACTTCTGAGAAGTCGAGTCAATCGGCATACTACTCCATTCTAACTAAAATTTAACTTAAATTATTTGAATTCCAAAAATTTTATTTAAAATTCAAAACTCGACAACTGATATTCAAAAATTTTTTCTTAAGTTCAAAAACAATTATCGAATTTCGACTTAGTTTTTATATTTAATATTCAAAAAATATTAATTGAAATACAAAAATCGTCAATAGAATTACAATACCTACAATTGAAATTAAAAACACATCAATTGAAATTAAAAACTCATCAATATAAATTTCCATTCTTATTGTACCAAATGAAGACATTCTACATCTTAAATGACAGCGGGAGATTTCTCATTACTGAATGGGAAATTTTCTAATTTGAGCCTTTCTGATTGTTATTTACTTGGTAGGTTCCCAAGCCGCTCACAACGTCCGAGATATCACGTATTCCCCGGGCAATGCCACTCAAAATCAGTTCAGTGGTAGCACATGTGAGAAGCCGCAATGTTGAGTAACCTAAATTTCATGCAACCATCGATGACTCTTACGGCCGTATTCTAATAATTTGGTTACAAAAATTTGTCACCAGAAATTTGTTACAATTTTGTAACCAATTTTTGTTACGGGTATTCTGGCAGTTTCGTAACAATGAAAAGTTCAACTTGTGGTGAAATGTAAATTATTGACAATTCACAGCTAATTTTTGAATTTAAAAAACAAAAAATGAAAACACAATACAGAGAAAAGTAAACATATTTTTACTTTATAGATATTTATACAAATTTGACTGAGCTTAAGAAGACGACATGTACTCCAGTTAAGTGGACAATCGAAAATATTGGACCAATACTGTGTCATGGAGAATAGGTCACAGCTGTCCCGCAGGTTTCTTAGCGGTTGTTCCATTTCCACACATTAAGCCACTACACTTTTATAGCAAAAAGGGCTAAAAGTGTTTTACCCACGACTTAAATCATTTAAAATTATTAAAATCAAAATATTATTCCAAAGAGCTTAAACTACCTTGTTACCTCCTTTTTGGCAGGTAACACTTTTAGTAACAGTTGTCACGGTAACAAGGGTTCGGAATACCAATTTTTTGATTTTGTAACCAAAGTAGTCTATTGTAACCGTGGTGACTATTGTAACCACATCAGAATAGACTGGTTAGTAACAAGGTATCTGAAGTTACTGAAGCTTAACACAGAGGCTCTCTTAGTGTCTTTGACAGCCCCAAGAAACAAAACAATTATTATGAAAACACGAAAAAAAGAAAAAACCAAAAACGCCCAAATGTTGACGACCCCCATAAACTTTATAATGATCATGACTTAATGATATGTACCTAGAATGTACGAACTCTATACAGGGATGGTGCCTCTATCTAACTGGCGGATGTCCTCGTCAAATACAAGGCTGACATAACCGCCATACAGGAAATGAGATGGACGGGACAGGGATGAACACGACGGAACAACTGTGACATCTCTACAGTCTACACAACAACACCTCCGATAACGGATTCAGACTGGTTAGTTTCGCGTCGGCAAGGACCATGGTTGTGAGTGGAACCAGATTCCAGCATAAAGATATACACAAGGCAACCTTGATATCTTCCGAAAGAATACAAGAAATCAGATTGATCACGCGGTAATTGATAGAAGGCACATCTCAAGGGATATGGACGTCCCTGTAATGTGAGGTGCATAATTGACTCGAATAACCACCTAGTTGCAGCTAGAGTATTCAAATACCTCCTTTTTTCAAAAACCCGGTTTCCGAGTTATTCGAAAAATTGATTTTTTAGAAAACTCAGATTTCGAATACAGCATTTGAAAGAAAACCGGTTTAACCGGGGTTTTTTCGGTTTTTTCCTAAAAAGTTAAAAATAAAAAAATATAATTTGGTTTAAAACAGTGCATTTATTTAAAAAAATTAGAAATGTGTTGTTTTATTTTGTGTTTTTACTTTTTACTAAATTTTTGGAATCTCTCATTTTATTTTTTAAAGTAGTGTTTTTGGAAATTAATACATTTTTTTCAAAATAGTACTTAAGAAATAATGTGAATTTTAGGTGTTCAATTTTGAGTCTATTCTTCTGTTTCGTTTTTATAAAGCTTGGTACAGAAAACACGCACTCACTAATAGTGGAAGTAGGATTTATTGACAAAAGCGAGTTTAGAAGGATGTTGAGCTTTTCTGTACTTTTATTAAATCTATCGAAATAGTTGAAATCATCATATAGTCTTGTGTAATTGCAATTGGTTTTCACTGCTGGATTTTGGATGTTATTTATTGTCCTGTTTAAATCGTTGCTATCGTTGACTACCATTAGGTGATTCCTTCATCTCACAATCTGAACTGTTACTAGACTTGCCGTTGTTGGGGAAATTGCAGGATAAAGTCTTTTAAAAAGTTCGTACGCATATTCCATCGTTTCCGCCTTTTTAGAATACTTTACAGAGGATGAGCTTGTATGATATTTTCCAAAGCTTAGATATATAATTAGGCTATTCTACATTTGTATTCTTCTTTCCTTAAATCTTGCTATAATTTTGTATCGCAGCTCCCGAGCATATGCGGAATTCATATTTTTGAGTTGTTACAGTATAAACGCATATACTCCTTCAGCGTCGATTAGAGTGGCTGAATCATTTGATAATCTTTTAATTGCGAGCGCTAAAGGCTGAAGCGCTAAGCTTAAATCACTCAAAATTGTTATTTCTTGTAAGGGCATGGTTGTCAGATGGGTAAATTATTGAAACTGTTCAATCATTGCAGATAAGGCTATCCACCGGTGTTTCACATCGACAATGAGCCTTAGTTCTTTATTGTGCTCCTGGAAAACATAGCTCTGCAATTTTCTTTGTTTTTCGCTCGACTTGTTAAATGAATTAACATGCTTCCACAATTTTGGGAAAATTTATGATACGTTTTTAATGAGCTTGTATGATTTTTTGACTTTCACTATTTCACCGCATTCATCATCGTCATTATCATCTTCGGCGAGATTCACTTCGACTTGTTGATCCACTTAAATAACTTGAAAAAAAGATTTTTATAAATTAATTCGAAAGCTGCATTCGACAGTCCGATACGACAGAAATTGTTGCATGCTATGGCTGAGTTTGGTATCCCCGGGAAGCTAATTCGACTTTGCGGGATGACACTGACTGACACGAAGTCTTCAGTGAAAATTGGCAAAAATCTGTCAGCCATTTTCTACCAAGCGAGGCTTTAGATAAGGCTTTAGATTAGGCTTTAGATAGTCTGTCCTGAGAACACTTTAATTATTTGTTTCAACGAACAAAGAGTCCACTCGTCTGGGACGCTGCGTGAACGTTGACAACTATAACTTTGAAGTGGTAGATGATTTTGTCTACCTTGGCTCCGCCATAAACAAAAATAATAATGTCAGCCTGAAAATTAAAACACGAGTATTGATTGCAAACCGCTGCTACTATGCGCTAAGCAAGCGATTTAACGACAAAGCGCTCTCTCGAAGAACAAAGATCCAGCTCTACCAGAATCTGATCCTACCTATCTTGCTCTACAGAATCCTGGGTAATGACACAAGCGGATCAATCTGTTCTGGGAGCCTACGAGAGAAAAATACTGCGCAAAACATTTAGACCCATCATCTTTAACGGCGAGTACCGTCGTCGAATGAATCATGAGCTGTACAACGACATCGACGTAGTCAAGCGCATTCAAATAGACCGAATGCGCTGGCTTGGACACGTTATACCAATGAACGATAACGCTCCGGCTCGAAAAATCCTCAGCAACAAAATCGATATGCGGCGCAGGAGGGGCGACCAAAACTCCGATGGATGGACTAGGTGAAAGAGCTGTTAACTAATATTGGTGTGACGAACTATCTACGGAGCGCAAAAGACCAAAGCGCTAGGAATACTTTTCTACGTGCGGCTACTGATAGATAAATTTTTGTTGTCGCTGCCATTAAAGAAGAAGAAATTAATTTGAAATTGAATTTTAAAATTTTACAAAGCTTCTAAAAGCATTCTCGTTTATGGAACGTAAAAAGTTTTTTCTTAATTAATTTGAAATTCAATTTTAAAATTTTTACTTTTTCAATAACTCCTTTTTGAGTTGTAACAAAGCAATTTAAAAAAACCGAGTACCCTGAAGAAAAAACTCGGTTAAACCGGTTATTCGAAAATAGAACTTTTGCAAAAACCGGCATACGGGTTTAAATAAAAAAACCGGTTTACGGTTTTTCGGTTTCGGTTTTGAACACCCTAGTTGCAGCCAAGGTACGCACACGATTAATTAGTGCTAAAACACTCGTAATCAAACGCAAAGGAAGCTAGACATCCAACCAACTCTCTTAACTACTCCAAACAAAACCCCCTAGTTCTGATGTTCCCGACACATAGTGGCAGCATATTGCGTATTCTATGACCACTGCCGCAACGACCATACTGGGTTATGAAAAACTGCGCTCAGACAAGCCCTGGTACGATGATAAATGTCGCGAAATGTCTGAGGAAATAGATGCTGCATACAAGGCAAAACTGCAGCCAATGACAACGGGTGCGGTGACAGGTCGTTATCAGAATAGGAGGGAGCTGAAACGCCTGTTCAGGCGGAAAAAGCGTCTGTGGAAGAAAAGAGAGAGCCAGGATATCAAAAACTACAGGGCTAGACGTGAAGCCCGAAAATTCTACCAAAAGAAAAATCAAAGGTTTTAGAACAGGGATCCCCACCTGTAAGGACAGAGTCGGAAATCTGGTCACTGACATTCAGAGTGTGCTGCAATAAGGAGGGAACTCTTTCGATCTCAACTCGTTCCTGAAGGAAGCATAAGTGACGAAATCACACCAATCATCGACGACGGAGCAGAATGTCCGAGCCAATACAAGATAAGAACGGCGATCGCAAGGCTTAAAAATAATGAAGCTACGGGAGCCAATGGACTTCAGACAGAGCTTTTTAAAGCCGGCGATGAACTGGCAACATGCATGCACCAGTGGAGGGGTGTTAGTGTTGTATGGAGAACCTTAGTAACAAGATTTGGATACGAACCACTCCCTAATTTTGTGTGGTTGGAAAAAAAAGCCTGAGCCAAAAAGACAGCTCATCGTGGTGAAAGTTGGCGGGTGAAGCGGAAAAAATCCACGACAAGCCCCGTAATTGCCCCGGAGTCGACCATAGAAGAGTAGAATGTATGACCGGTCCACATTCAAACATACCTACACCCATCTTCAACGCTTAATTTTGATCCCATACAAAAATCAAAATGTTATAAATTTTTCTCCCACCCTTCGGGCAGTGTTCGCCTAGATGATTCAAATATATTACATTATAATGAGCTGGTCTGGGCAACCGGAAATATGCAAAGGATGACTTGACAGATCCCCAAACTAGATCTGACTTGATTTGTATTGCTTCAAATTACGGTTATATTGCAAAACATTAAAAATTTGCAAACATCAGGTCTTACGCCTTGTGAGCAAAGTCAGGCGGTTGAAGACACTTTACGTTAATTAATAACCTACTGGATTCCGATTTTAATTTAATAGTAAAAAAATTTAACCAAATTACAACAAAAAATGTTGGTTTTGAAGTAATTATGTATAACTATTTGTAAAAAATTGTGTGGATATGTACCAACATTTATATCAAAATACGATGTTAAGGAAATACTGTCAATTAAATTTGCCCAAACTTCATCTGTGGATGCTGAAAGGTCGTTCTCACTGTACAAAAATATTTTACGTTGTAATAGATACAATTTTTTGTTCGATAATTTATCTCAATATTAAATGAATTCATGTGATCAATTTTTTGTTTTGTAAAATTGTTCCTTAAATAATAATACTAAAAAAGAATTATATAATAAAATGATATATATGTAGGTAGAGATAAGTTATGAAATGCAACGGTATACTACTTTTTATTTTATTTGTGTATGTAAATTTACAAAAAAAAAAAAAAAAACAATTTATGTTATTGTATCAAATTTAATCAGATCAGAAAAGTGTTTTATTATTTGATATTTTTGGTCAAATTTAGTGTCACGCATAGAGATGGGTTTAGACCTGGGTATTTACCCAACGCTGTGTATTCACCCATTTATACCCACTTTCATACCCGGGTATATATCTAATTTCGGGTACATAAATACTCATTTGAATAACAAATACTCGTTGTTACGTAGAGTAAGAGAAATGTGAACATTTTCGAATTTTTTTTTTAACATATTTTGTTTATACATTTCTTGATGCGTTTTGCTCAGATAAGGCATTTTTGACCAGGGTTCGTATTGGCTGATACTTTTTGGAACAAAAAATTACTCTGGTACGAAAAAAAGTACTTTGTGCGGAAAAGTACATTTAAAGTACCTTTGGTACAAAAAAGTACTCTGGTACAAAAAAAAGTACTTTGTGCCGAAAAGTACATTACTTTGTGCAACAGAAAAGTTTTTTTGGGCCAATGAAAGTACTTTTTGGCATAAAAAGTACTTTTGGTACTTAACATTGGTACTTAGCGAGCCAGCTCTTTATTTTGGCTCTTGGCTCGCGAGCCGATAATAAATAATAAAAAATTAAATTCTCTTAATTTATTTTAATTTTTCTTTATTCTGATTTATACCCACACTTTGGGTAAATACCCAGGTGCTTGGGTAAATACCTGGGTATTTACATTTAAATACCCAATTTACCATTTGGGTATTTACCCTTGTCCCATCACTAGTCATGCACTAGGATGACGCGTTTCGAACTCGATGACGAGTTCATCTTCAGACCCCTTTGTGACGAACTGATGCACAATGGTACATTATCAGCTGTATATATATCTACAATTATGTCAATCATGTACATTTGAAGTAGATATCAGCCGAAAATGTCCAACACCAATCATTATTTGAATTTTACTTTTAATATTCAAACATGAGAATGGAGGATATTTTTTCGCCACGATTCCCTTTTTACCTCAAAGGTCAAGCTTTTTACACGGTTTGTTGGCAATCTAAGCTTTACTTCAAGTTTTTTCGTCAAAGTAAGCATATAGTTTTAGGCCGGGCCATGCCAATGTATTTTAAACTGTGTTGTTTGTTAGTTTAGTCGATCGTATTGATTATATATCAAATGATACATCAAATTTGGCTAAAGGAAAAAAATTTGTTAAAAATTTTTAATTTTTAAGCATAAAAATATTTAAAAATCATATGAAAAAAATTGTGTGACTAATTTTTTAGAGCATATTTTTGTTGATTTTAAGTGCATACTTTACGATTAAAGAGCAAATTTTTGTAATTTTTAGGGTATATTTTAAGCGCATAAAACGCGATTTAAGGGAGTACTTTCGGTTGCCATGACAATAAGTATTAATGTTCTTATTTTAATTGAAGGATTTCTAAAAACGCTCTTGTTTGTTATTGTCGATCTGTTAGAAATATGAATATGTTTTTCATTGTTCGGTTTGAGATCTGTTTTCTATTATCGCTAATAGAATTTGTTTTGTGTGAAATGTATTATATTGACAGCTGGCAGGGCAGATAGCTATTTCGATGGTTGCCAAACCATCATCTCCAGTGCCGTTTGCTGTGACTTCTCCACTCATTATTACAACCTTAAGTGTTAAAAGCTTAAAGCAATCAATGTGAAGCTCACACACACCGGTGCGAAAATGGTATCAACGAAGACCACACGTCAACATAATACACACAAGCTCTTGTCTATGCTTTGTCCATCGGACAAAATTGCATAGAATTGTTTTTGGCAACAAATGCCAACCCAGTGTACCTCCCGTGTATTTGTTTGTTATTGTCGATCTGTTAGAAATATGAATATGTTTTTCATTTGGCCTTATATGGTTACGAACTTCTACTCAATTTAATTAATACATTAATTTAATACATTAATTTAATACATTAATTATGTTATAAAGCCTATTAAGAAATACCTTATTATTAGAAATAGAAATATAAAAATCTTAATTTACCTAAAAACAATTAATGCAATGTGCACAAGAATAAGTAATAAACATCAAAAAGAGCGATAAAAAAAATCAAATTGGAAGTGATAACAGATTAGTATAATCGCGGAAAAAAAACATTAGACTTGAGATCTCATGTTTCATAGAGATGAAAAAGGGATAAATGCAAGAATGCAACAGGAGCTACACAACATAACTATAAAATTAAATTCAAAGCTAAATTGGATTTGATTTAATATATTGAAAAAGTTTATTTTTAAATGTAAAAAAGGAGTGTTCAAAACATCTTAAAGTACAAGGTAACTTGTAAAATCTTGACACCCTGACAAGAAAAGATCTTTCTAAAAAAGGGATAATCTTGATATGATTAATTGAATATTTCTTATTGATCTACTAAATTTGAACATATTCACTATAAATAATGGAGATTTTGTTAAATAAATTTTGTACAAATGTAACAAGTACGTATATAGTCTGTAAAAGAACAGCCTAAAAACTCTGTAACGTAGTTTGAAATATGCTGACGCCAATTAACCGAATATACATATCTTACAGCTCTTTTGAATGCCAAACGCAGTTTGGTTAACACAGACCCCATAGCTCCCGAGTAAATTTCCAAACCATACAATAAAATTGGCATAATTATAGCATGAACTACTTGCTTTTTAATATTAAATAGTAGAAATAAATTTAAATTATACAATTTCATTAAAATAAAATTGATTTTAGAGATAACTGAATTGACATGCAATTCAAAACTTAATTTATTATCTAAAATTATACCAAGACATTCGAAGCTATCCACCACATTAATGCAAGGTTACCAAAATACATAGCTTTTGTTTTATTGGTATTAATTGAAAGTCTGTTATCAGCCATCCATGTAACCAAGATATTTGTGGTGTAGTCAATTGTATTTTGCAACACATCTATAAAATTATAGGTGCCTTTGAAGACAACCTGCAGATCGTCAGCAGAGGCAAAAATATGGCAGTTGTTAGTAATTATACGTTCAAACAAATCATTCATATACATTACAAATAGCAATGGTCCTAGTACAGAACCCTGGGGCACTCCACTATTAACAGGACAAACATTGCTGGAAGTATTACGCTACAAACATATTGCTTTCTACCAAACAAGTATGAACACATCAAATTACAAGCACTAACAGAAAAACCAAACATGAAATGCAACTTCTCCACTAACATGGCGTGGTCCATACAATTACAATTTACCGCATTCGGAGCAATATTAGGTGATTTCATAACATTTCATGAAAATAACAAAAAATGTATGATTTCTAAAAAAAAATTGAATGGGGACTACCTGTATGTTCTAAGAAATTGTTGGGGTTGCAAAAATATTGGGGTCGGCCACACATTTCATTCCTCTAGTGGGAACAAAATTTATAAAAATTAAATTTTTGATGGGAGCCAACCCCCCCTCCCCCCTAGGGCCTGAAAATGGGGGATAGGTATGTTTGGGGAAAATATTAGGAGGAACAAATGACTAAGGGTCGGTCATACATGTTACCTCTCTTGGCGACTCCGGGTCTGTTACGGGGCTTGATGTGGATTTTTCCCTTTCATCGCCAAATTTTGTCTCAGGCATTTTTTCCCCAACCACACAAAAATAGGGGGTGGTTCGTATCGAATTCGAAAACTCGTGCACTATTGCACCCCTAATGAACGTGTTTGGACATTGACACTTCAACAGTACTTCTGGTATACATTTTGTCATTCTTTGATTTCTAGTAACTCAAACCCTTTTGCATACGCGGTTCGTCGTAGGGAAAACTGGTGTACAGAAAAGATATAGATTACATTTAGTGCTACAAGCCTTCTAATATAAAAACTGGCGTACAGTCATCAGTCAGTTTTTTCCTATTGAAAGCTATCTGACCCGAACCACTTTTCTAAAAAATTTAAATAAAAGACTACTCTAGACACGATTATGCGGAGATTTTGGGGACTGAAAAAAGTTACAAATGAGGCAAATGTTCTGACAGTAGAACACTTTAAAAACTCTGTGCGACAATTGCCTTCCGGCAAATTGAATGCGGCCTTACCATTTAAGGAAGACCCTAAGATTTTGGGTCAATCCTAATCATACACTCAAAAAAAATCAAGTATTCTGTACTTAAATCATTCCCAAGCGGTGTCAAAAGGACGGTAAGTACGGATTTTCTTAAATCCAGTACAAAATGCTTGATCCAAGAACGAAAAAACCTAGCCTGGAATTCTTATTTGAAGATGTTATTAAGCCTTGTGGCGCTTGATTTTTAAGTATAAAATTCTTAATAATAGATGACATAAAGCGTGATGGGGTTTGATTTTTAAGTATAGAATTCTTGAAAATAGATGACATTAAGCCTGCTGGGGCTTGAATTTTAAGTATGTATTCTTAATTATAGATGACATTAAGCTAGGTGGGGCTTGATTTTTATTAAATAATATGCGGATAGCTAAGTAGATAGTTACCAAACTATCTAATCAGTACCCTTTTGATTTGCTTTTTAACTATCATTACAAACCTTAAGTATTATAATCTCTACGAAATTATAAAAAACTCAAAACACACTGTATGCCCAGTGCAGACCTCTCTCTCGCTCACTAACACAACTACAAATCAATTTTGCGCGGCCCTGCCTGCTTGTTCTGGTATGCATTACGTATGTAATGATACCTTCGATTACCAGGAATGACACAGTACTTCCTCGTCAATATACCCGCCATACGTTTGATTGACGAATTTAACATGGGAATGCCATAGGAGGTATACAATCGCCACCCTCTCGCTTACCATCCATTGACGAAAACACTAATGTTAATGCGTAATTACTTTCGTCGATACCAAGTATATGATGAAATAGATAATGGAGTAGAGTGAACTAGTTCGTTAACTTGGGAACTTGGGAGCTGACATAGTGTATGGTGTAGGTCTGGTCGAGTACAATATAAATATGTACACAATATACTACTACAGAATGGACAAATTTGAAGGAACTTGGGAACTGACATAGTGTATGGTGTAGGTCTGGTCGAGTACAATATGAATATGTACACAAAATTTCCCTAACACCTCCAAAATCTTGACTTATGGTTAAAAAACTGGGGTTTCAGGTTTTTTTTGTTTGATTTGTTGACAGTTTTAGGAAGAATAATCTTAGAAATTTCCAACGAAATATATTTATATATAGATATCTTCCTATAACTGTCTTGTTTACCGTCAATAATTCATACTTTTCGGATTTTTTCACTATTTTTTAAGTTTGAAGATGTTTTTAGCCACAGTTTTGTTAGAATACCCTAATGTTGATTTTGTTATTTAGAAAGAGTTTGCTTTTACGACTAAAGCGCATATTTGTTTGTAAAAATCGGTTAACAACAAAAAATAACAAAACATTTTTAAACAAAACAATCTTATTTTAAATTCAGTCTTTGTAAGCATTTTTGGTAAATTAACATACACAAATATTGAGTAAATAAAATAAAATAAAAAGTAATATATTGCAGTAACAATTGCATTGCATAACTTATCTCTACCTATATATAATTTTATGACATATTTCTATTTTAGTATTATTTTTTAAGTAACAATTTAAACAAAAAAATATCACATGAATTCATTTAAAATTAAACTAACAAAAATCTTAAACTATGTTTCCTAAGTATCACGGTGTTTTTGTATGTTGAGCATCTTATTCGAGATTGTTGTAGCAATAAACTACAAAATATTGAGATAAATTATCGAACAAAAAATTTTGTCTATTACAACGTAAAAAGTTTTTGAACTTTGAGAATGATTTTTCGACATCCACAGATGTAATTGGAACGAATTTAAGGGTCAGTATTTCGTATTTACATCGTATTTTGATGTTAATGTTGGCGCAGATCTACACAATTCTTTACAAATACTTTCCACTACTTCCAAGCCAACGTTTTTGGATATAATTGGATTCAATTTTTTTTATTGTTAAATTAATTTCGGAATTCGATAAATTACACAAGGGAACAAAGTATTTGTTGTTTAAGAACTGAATATTGTTTTAAAGGTAATTTGGGACGCTGAATCGAAATCTGCACTTGGCTTTTTTCTATCAGCTCGACTTTTCGCGATATACCGTTATGTCCAAAACTAAGTTACTTCCACTACAAATATTTAAATAACTTGAAAACGGTTCACCATATTCAATCAAAAAAAAAACTTAAACTCATCAACAAAATTATCTTTAACCCGTGCCTACATTGTTTTTAATTTGGCCTAGTACTTACTTACTTACTTAGCTGGTACTTCTATACAATCCCAGTGAAGTATATACCGCACGTAGAAAAATATTATCAGCGCCTCGATCTTCTGCGCTTCTTTTCCAGTTAGTCACACCGAGTTCTGTAAGGTTCTCAGTAACCTGGTCTTTCCAACCGAGTTTTGGTCGCCCTCTTCTGCGCCGTCCATCGAGTTCATTGTCGAAGACTTTTCGAGCTGGAGCATTTTCGTCCATGCGTACAACATGACCTAGCCAACGCAACCGTTGCACCTTAATGCGTTTGACCACGTCAATGTCTATGTACAGCTCGTACAGCTCATGATTCATACGACGCCGATACTCTCCGTTAACGATGATGGGCCCATATATTTTACGGAGTATTTTTCTCTCGAATACCGCCAGAACCGATTCATCCGCTTGTGTCATAACCCAGGATTCTGAGCCATACATTAAGACAGGTAGGACCAGTATCTGGTATAGCTGGAGTTTTGTTCGTCGAGAGAGGGCTCTGTCATTGAATCGCTTGCTTAGTCCATAGTAGCATTTATTTGCAAGCAGGATTCTTCTCCGGATTTCTAGGCTGACATTATTTGCTTTGTTGATGGCGGAGCCTAGGTAGACAAAACTATCTATCACCTCGAAATTATAGTTGTCAACGTTCACGCAGTTTCCCAAACGAGTAGATTCTTTGTTCGTTGAAACTAATAACTTCGTTTTGTCCTCGTTCACCGTGAGGCCCATTGTCGTTGATGATGTCTACGTCATCAGCGTATGCGAGTAGCATGTGGCTTTTGTTGAATATAGTGCCACTCGTGTTTACTGCAGCTTTTCTCATTATCATCACAATGTTGAAGAGATCGCACGAAAGGCCGTCGCCTTGTTTTAGGCCTCGTCTGGTATAGAATGGCTCCGTAAGGTCCTTGCCAATCTTCACTGAAGACTTCGTGTCAGCGTCATTCCGCAAAGACGTATCAGCTTCGCTGGAACACCAAACTCAGCCATGGCTTCAAGTAATTTCTGCCGTATCGGGCTGTCGAAGGCAGTCGACAAAAAGATGGTACGTGTCGATCTGTTTCTCTTGGGTCTTTTCCAGGATTTGCCGAAATGTGAAAATCTGGTCAGTTGTGGATTTTCCAGGTCTAAAGCCACACTGATAAGGCCCGATCAGGTTGGATAACACTGGCTTTAGTCTTTCACATAGCACACTCGACAGGACCTTATATGCTATGGGTAAAAGGCTGATCCCGCGGTAGTTGGAGCACACACTTGGATCACCTTTATCAGCACAGGACATAATACGCTTACATTCCAATCGTCGGGCATGCACTCTTTAAGCCAAACCGTGCGCAGGAGCTGGTGCATACTCGTTATCAGCTCCTCGCCACCGGACTTGAAGAGCTCTGCAGGCAGACCGTCGGCACGGGCTGCTTTGTTTTTCAGCTGCGATATTGCTCTTCTTACCTCGGCTTGACTTGGTGGTGGGCAATCTAAGCCGTCGTCGACAATTGTCGTGATTACTTCACGTGCGCTGCCTTCTGGAACCAGCAGTTGCTGGAACAGTTGCACACTGCGTATCCGTGACCAGATTTCCATCACTGTCCTTACAGGTGGGGAGGCCATTACCGTATCCATTTGCTCTTACTTTCTGGTAAAATGTTCGGGCCTCACCTCTATCCCTGTATCGCTCTATATCCTCGTTCTCCTGTTCCTTCATCTGACGTTTTTTTTGCCTAAATAGCTGTCTCGCCCGTTTTGCTTTCTCCTTATGCCGTTCCCTAACAGCACGGGTTACAATTGGCTGTAGCGTTGCCCTATAAGCAGCATACTGTTCCTCAGACGCTATGCGACATTCTTCATCGTACCAGGATTCGTCTGAGCGCCGCTTTTCATATCCTAGCACGGTTGTTGCGGCGATTGCCATGGAATGCGCAATATGCTGCCACTGTGTATCGAGAACGTCAGAAGTAGAGGCGTTGTGTCGTAAAAGTTGGGAGAGCTGGTTGGAGTAGGCAGTAGCTATCTCTGGGTTTGCAGCTTCGCGATGTCCAGCTTTCTTTGTGTTTGGGGACGTGCGTTTTTCGCTCTGCTCAATCTTGTGCGCTCCTTGGCTGCAACCAGGTAATGATCCGAGCCAATATTAGCACCACGGATCACACGCACGTCCATGACACTAAATGCATGCCTGCCATCAATTACCACATGATCAATTTGATTTTTGGTGTTTTGATCAGGGGATAGCCAAGTTGCCTTGTAAATATCTTTGTGCTGGAATCGACTGTTCCACTCACTACCATGTTCCTTCCCGCTGCGAAGCTAATCAGCCTAAACCCGTTGTCTGACGTGTCGGTATGCAGACTGAATTTACCGATCGATGGATCAAGAACATCTTCCCTTCCTATTTTTGCATTAAAGTCTCCCAGAACAATTTTAATGTCGTGGCCAGGGCAGCGGTCGTATGTTTCCTCTAGGAGCTCGTAAAATGCACCTTTATCTCATCGTCTTTATCTTCCGTCGGGGCGTGTACACAAATCAGCGTGATGTAAAAATATTTCGCCCGGATGCGAATGGTGGCTATTCGGTCACTTACAGGGTTAAACCGCGAGACCAGGTGTCGAAGTCTCTTGTCGACTATGAAACCACATCCAAATTCGTGTCTTTCTGCATAGCAGCTGTAAAAGATGTCACAGTTCTTTCGTCGTGTGCATCCCTGTCCCGTCCATCTCATTTCCTGTATGGCGGTGATGTCAGCCTTGTATTTGTCGAGGACATCCGCCAGTTGGATAGAGGCACCATCTCTGTAAAGAGTTCGGACATTCCAGGTGCATATCCTTAAATCATGGTCCTTTTATCGTTTGCGGGGGTCGTCAACATTTGGGGGGGTTCTTGTTATATTTATTCTCCGTGTTTTCATAATAAATTTTGTTTAAGGAGAGTGGCTTATTAGGCCACCGCTCCCGATCCTAGTTTCTTGGGGCTGCCAAGGCCACTAGGAAAGCCTGTGTTGAGCTTCAGTAACTTCTGTTACCTACTTCTTAAGACGCATCGGTGGTAGCATGCCGATTAGGTTACTCAACGTTTCGCCTTCTAACTCTAGCTAACTCCTAAGCGGTTGCTTTAAAGTCATTGCCCAGGGAATACTTGGTCTAAGACCGGAAGTAGTTAGCTGCTTGGACAGCGCCGCAAAGGAATCGATTCTGGTCACTCCCAAGTGAGTGACAATCAGTAACTTTCAGCCTCTGGGCAAAGTCCCATTCCCCCATTGGCCTAGTAGTTTCAGAGATATCGTTGTAGTTTTAAAAAAAAACAAAAATTTTACAAAAAAAAAAAAATTTGTTTTTTAAAAATTCATAAAAAAAAATAATGCAACAAATATCACAGTGTTGGTTTATTGCATTGAAATCTGTGCACAACTTTTGATTTTGTCAACAATTTACTAAGAAAAATCGCGATTTCCATACAGAAATAACATTTATTAATATGTTTGTGAAAGGGTAACTCGAGCAAACCTTAACGGATCGTTATGAAAATTTATCAGTATTAATATTTTACCTATTACCTATTTTTGGATAATTAATATATCTTCGATAGCTGCCAAACAGACTACCGGAGGATATTTAAATTTGGTCAGTTTATTTACATACATATCTTTTTTGTAAGTACACTGAATTCAGTCAAACTATGCGAAAGAATGAATTCGCACTATATCGGATCACCCCTGATGGTACCTCCCATACAAAATGACCTATTTTTGGAAAATTAATATTTCTCCCTTAACTTCCAAATTAAAACCTGCCGATAATAGGAGGCAAAACTATAAATAAATTTGCAAAGTTGTCATGATTTTTAAAAATACAAAATTTAAATTTTATTTGGGTAGAAACAAAAAAATTCGAAAAATCTGTTGTCACCGAACTTAGCATAACTCATTCAATTTTCAATCGATTATTATGTACATACATGTTTTAGAAAGCTACTTTAATATGATATTCAACAAAGCTAATAAAAAGAACAATTTGCCCCCAACCGATTAACTTTCAGCGTGAAGAAAATTAAAATGTGTACTTTTTTTTGTAATTATTTTTTTTTTTTTTTTGAATAAAAGAGCCTTTACCAGTGCTGCCAATTTTGACGATTTATCGGCATTTTGACGATTTTTCACTCAAAAAAATTAAAAATACCGATTTGCCGTTTTTTTGCCTCAGAAATGACGATATTTTTCAATCGACACAAATTATTCTAAAGTAATATAAACATAAAGATTCAATACAGTGTCAATTTATGAACATAAAAAATTGATGGCTTAAAATCATATTAGAATGTGATGAAGTATATTTAGGTTTATATTCAAAAGAAATTATTTCCGAAACAAAACTTCCCAAAAATGAATTAAACAAATTAGTTAACATTAGCATTCATTTTTATATAAATCTAGAAAACCAAATATTAAAACGCTTTGATTTTAATTTAAATTCATTTAAATCGTTAAAACTTATTCATCATGAAAGAGTAATGATGAAAAGAAATAATTCTTTAATGGAATTTCCCACTTTTATTTCAGAAAAGGAAAGACAATCATTCGACTCAGAGTTTAGGGAGTTGTTTTCTAAATTTTGAAGAAATTTTTGAAAATATTAAAATAAATTTGATAATTTTTGGAAAAATAAATCGAAAATTAAACGTGGGAATTCCACTTTGGCATTTCCAGTTTTGTCGTACAAACAATCATGGTTCTTCCATACTCCACAACAAATGTGGAACGAACATTTAGTCAGGTAAACCTTAACAAAACTAAAATTAGAAGCTCGCTTGAGAATGACTCATTGGAAGGAATTATTTATTCAAAAGATTACCTAAAATTTCATAACTCAAATTTTTTTATAGAAAATTGACAATGACACTCAGAATGTGTAATAGAAGCATGTACTTATTGTAAGACAATTATACGGTAATCTTAAAGATCTCATTAATTATACATTTTTTTATTTTTTAACAAAAAGTTGATGTACTATGCACATAAAGTAATAACATTACTTTAGAAAAGTATATATTTTTTTTAATAGAAAAATTAACTGTTTTTTTTATTGAAATAGTTATATTAATTTTCTATTTTTTATATAAATTAAATACTTTTTTTTTATTTTTAATCAAAAAAATATGTTTTCTTTTGATGTTGTTTACATTGCCGTTTTTTTTGCCGATTTTTTAAATGCAAGTGCCGATTATGACGATTTTTTTTGAAAAAAGTGACGTTTTTTCTTGAAGTATTGTTGGCAGCCCTGGCCTTTACTCAGTCATTTTTTTTTGTGATATTAAAAAATTTTATTTTTTTCAAAGGTAACAACGATATCTTTAAAAAAAAACAAATTTAAAAATCCGGCTTATGAAAAATAATTATGATTTTTTGAACTATAATTTTTTGGAAGATAGGCGAAAATACGATTAGTACCTGTTACTTAAAAATTCGAGCTGATGGAGAAAAATGGAGAATAGATATAAAATCAGCGACCTCAAATTAGTAAAAAACTGCTATAGAATTCCAAACAACACTCAAAAAGTTCAATTTTGTTCCCTTGTGTTATCAATCAATTTAAGAGTGTCTTTAATCACCTCAACTTGTTCAATAAGCGTAAGACCTGATGTTTGCAAATTTTTAATATGTTTTGCAACAAAACCGTAATTTGAAGCAATATAAATCTAGTTTGGGGGTCTGTCAAGACATCCGTTGCAGTTTTAATAGATTGTGCATCCTCATCGTTTAATACACTTAGGACCTGTAAAATGTCTTCATATTTGTTGGCTGCTTCAAGCCATGTTCTCCATCGTTTTGTTATAGGTTCTGGAGGTAGTGAAAGGTTTGGAAACATTTGTTTGAAAAGTTCCACTCTACGTGGAGCTTTTAAAATACCTTCTTCACATTAGCAATAGTTTTATTTACGTTTTTATATACATTTCTAATACATTCACACAATCGATGGAGACCATGAGCAATACATGTCACATGCGTCACTTTCGGATAAACTGATACTATAGCTTTTGCAGCCTTTACCATGTATGGAGCTGCATTCGTCACAAAAAGCAAAATTGTTGAGTAATTAGTCCTTTCTAAGGCTGCTGTATGTAGTAAAAATTTCTCACTTGCAATTTCCTTGTCTGAACTTAATACGCATGCTTTAACGTTTGCCACATTTCGACCTGTGGCAATTATAGTTTCATCGATTGAGATCCACATAAATTTATTTTTTAGTTTTGCTCGTATATTGTCCATGCAGTCGTTTTATAATTTTTTTAATGTTTAGTTCGAAGAACTGTTTCGGATGACACTTGGTAGTCCGTGTATTTCTCAAATAAAAAAAAAACTTATTTCCCTTTGCACCCTATGAATGAGGTATGGGATAGCTTCTCGCTTCTTCTAACGGCATCTATGTACTTGTTTATCGACGAATGCGAACGTCACTGATTGAGAAGCTCTTACTAGACACGCCGATTGACTCGACACTTATACTGCGAAGTTGCTGTCAACAACATTCGAGGGGAGCCGACAACGAAAGACCAATTTTTTAAAGATGACTGGAGCCAGGTTTGAACCTGCGATCTCCCGCATAGTAGTCGCGTGTTCTAACAAAAGCTCGGCATAGTTTTTCCAGAGAGTCTTATGCCTTTGAGAGTCTACCGGAACATTCGGGGAAAAATAATTGTTTGGTCTGCTTATTTTTACATCTATGACTTAGTTGAAAATGTTTTCCACATGTTGCTTCACTTGAAACCTGCGATCTGCTGCAATAACATTTCTGCAGATTTTACAATAGAGGAATCCACCATCAGCTCGTAAGTCAGAAAACTCTTCTACAAGCGCCTTTATAGAGAAGAGCGCGCATGAAAAAAAAAAACAGATTTTTTTACATTTATCATTTCACAGTTGTATAAAACAAACAAACAGGCCAAAATTTAGCAGATTTGGCTGTTACATTTGAAAAAGCCATGTTGCAAAAAGTTGGTTTTAACGAACAAAAAATTAATGTGAAAAACATAAAACATGCTTAAAAAGGGAAATTTATTAAAAAATATGGCCTAAAAAATATAAAATATGCTTAAAAAGGAGGTTTTTTAAAACTATGCTCCTAAAATCAAAATTTGCCGAAATATAACTTTATGGGTAAAATATGCTCTAACAAATAGGTCTCAAAACACTTGTAGGACCATGAAACATGTAAATACATTACTTATCTGTTAATATCTCGTTGTAAAAAACATGCTGTAGCATATTTTCGTTTGCCCTGGTTATTAATTAATTAATTATTAATAAGATTATTTCTTTTTTCTTTCTTTATTTCTTAGTTTCCTGGTTCTTCTCTCGCAGCGGCATATTAAACATGTGTTTTGTTTTATCATCAAAGTAAATGTGGTCATGATGACATTTTTTTCTATATGTTACGTGGCGAAGACTTTAGTTGAGAACCTTACCACTAGTGGCGGAGCTAGCCTGTTTAATATATTTATGCCTAAGGGCCAATAATTCGTATTTTTATATCTTTTCTTTTATGACAAATTTTATTTCTTCCACCCTTAAGGTGGTTCCCACTTATTTATTTATTTTAAAAATACTATGTATGACCGACCCCTGCTAATTTTTCCAGCTCCATACATTTCACCCCTCTAGGAGGCACAACGAAAACAAAAGGAGCTGATTTCATTAAAAAATAATTTGTAAAAAATAAAAAATATTGTATAACACTAGCGGTTTTCACCCTTGGTAGTAAAGTACCCTTGTAGACATTGTTAATCTTGTTAATGTAGTTAATGTGCTAACATTTACAACAGTGCAACAACAAAATGTACTAGACTACAATTTACTACGCCGTGGTTAAAAAATCACACAAAAAGCTGTAGTAAACATGTGTGATAAATTTACCAGAATTAAACAGCTGATCATCAAAAACATTTGCTGGGAAAAATATTTGGTTTGATTTTTAATTTAAAATTTTGTGATAACTATTAAAAGAATTTGGAAGAATATGGATAAAAACCTAAAGTTTTTACGTATTTAAGCATTTGAACTGACAAAAACGAAAACAAAAATCAGCTGATCCATTAGTTTCAATACACCGGAAAAAGACGCTCATGCTTTGTAGTGTAAAATGGTAGTAAATTAAACAGGGTTGTAAAGTTAACTCAAAGAGTGAAAACCGCTACTGTGCTACACACAAAATATACAGGGGTTCTCATGTAGCATTTTTGTTAGACTGGAGTCCATAGAGTACAGTGGTACTTTTAGTTTTTTACGGTCACTTCGTTAAGTAATGTTTTTATAGCAAATTAAGTGAAATGACGATATTCCTAAAATTACAAGTTCCAATATCAATGTCTTCTCTTTGTAAACAAAAAAAAAAACAATTTTAAAAATCGGTTAAAAAATAGTGAAACGGCGGCTGTTTGAACAAAAGAAACCCGAAAAAAAGTTGCGAATTCTCATTTTCCCAACGCTCTCAGTTGATCATGAAGCAACGCAATGTATATTTTTTATTTGTTTAATAAAAGGTAAAAGTCATAGCTTTAAATCAGATGTAAACTTTTGAAAATCGGTTTATAAAGAGAAGACTTATGGATATTGGAACTTGTAATTTTAGGAATATCGTCATTTCACTTAATTTGCTATAAAAACTTTACTTAACGAAGTGACCGAGAAAAACTAAAAATATCACTGTACTCTATGGAATCCAGTCTAACAGCAATGCTACATGAGAACCCCTGTATATTTTTTTCCTTCACATTTGTATCACTGTGTAATTTAACATAGAAGTTAGATATGTTTTAAGAAACTGTTGGGGTTGCAAAAATATTGGTGGTCGGTAGTAAAATTTTAAAAAATAATGATTTTTGCTATTTTAATTACATTATTGTAAAAACGTGTTTTTGAGGCTGGTCACGAATTTAAAACATTTTAAGAATATATGTTTTTTTGGTGATATTTTGGTGTTTTTTGAAGCTAAAGGGTAAGTAATTAATGTTTTATTCTTTTTTATGTTGGAATACATCAAAATAATTATTAGAAATGGCCAGAGGTACTTGGAGTACGGATGCCGAGCGAAAGCTAATCCAACAAATGAATACCGATGGGAAAACAGTACTAGAGATTTCCAAACTTACAATGCACTGGAACACATCAAGCAACATGGCACCACCAAAAATGTCAAACAACACCCTAAAGCCCGAAAAACTACACCACGGGAGGATAGCATTATTTATAAAGCAGCTGTTAAAGATCATTTCAAGAGCTCAAGTAAAATTAAAAATGAGATTTCATCGGATTTTGGTATTAATATATCGTCCAGGACAATAAGAAGACGCCTGAATGAGAAAAACTTACGTGGGTACATGGCACAACGTAAACCACTTGTGTCCAAAAAAAATATTAAAGCCCGACTAGCGTTTGCAAGAGAACATCTCATAAAACGCTGACATTTTGGAAAAACATACTTTGGAGCGACGAGTCGGAGTTTTGCCGCTTTGGTTCTGATGGAAAACAATATGTATGGCGTCCTCCAAACCTGTAGCATCACCCAAAGTACACCTTCAAAACGGTTAAGCATGGCGGTGGCAATGTCATGGTGTGGGCAGCGTTTTCCTGGACCAGTTCATTTACAAAAACATACTTACAAGTATTATGATACCATTCGCTGAAGACAACATGCCACTAATGTGGAAATTTATGCATGATAATGATCCTAAACACACTTCCCGTCTAGTGAAATGTTGCTTACAGGATAACAATATCACAGTTATGAAGTGGCCAGCACAATCCCCGGACCTCAATCCAATTGAGAACTTGTGGAATGATGTTGAGCTGCA
This sequence comes from Muscina levida, assembly GCA_964034835.1. Taxonomy (NCBI): domain Eukaryota; kingdom Metazoa; phylum Arthropoda; class Insecta; order Diptera; family Muscidae; genus Muscina; species Muscina levida. The sequence continues at coordinate 99,554,330 of OZ035883.1, read as the reverse complement.
TGTACGAGCAGCGAAACCAAAAAATTTGGGTGATTTATGGCAAGAAATCCAAAAAGCTTGGTATTCCATTCCAAAGGAACGTTGTATGGGCTTAGTTTAAAGTTTACCCAGGAGATGTGCTGCTGTGATCCAAAATAAAGTCTTTCCCACCAAATAATAAGATTATTTTAAAAAGCTGATCATTTATGTAGTGAATTAACTTTTATTTCGCCTATGTCCTAAATTCATGACCAGGCTAAAACATGCATTAATCTATATAATCTACAAATAAAAATTCTAAACTAAAAATAGGTAGCAAACTATTATGGATTTTTTTTCGAAACTTTACTAGGACTTTAAAAAAAAATAACATGAATCCAAAATTTTTTTGATAAGCTATACAAATTATCAGAAATATATAAGGAGCATGTCTTGTCTTAAATTCGTGACCACCACTGTACTTGTTTATCGACGAATGCGAACGTCACTGATTGAGAAGCTCTTACTAGACACGCCGATTGACTCGACACTTATACTGCAAAGTTGCTGTCAACAACATTCGAGGGGAGCCGACAATAAAAGACCAATTTTTTAAAGATGACTGGAGCCAGGTTTGAACCTGCGATCTCCCGCATAGTAGTCGCGTGTTCTAACAAAAGCTCGGCATAGTTTTTCCAGAGAGTCTTATGCCTTTGAGAGTCTACCGGAACATTCGGGGAAAAATAAATTGTTTGGTCTGCTTATTTTTAAATCTATGACTTAGTTGAAAATGTTTTCCACATGTTGCTTCACTTGAAACCTGCGATCTGCTGCAATAACATTTCTGCAGATTTTACAATAGAGGAATCCACCATCAGCTCGTAAGTCAGAAAACTCTTCTACAAGCGCCTTTATAGAGAAGAGCGCGCATGAAAAAAAACAGATTTTTTACATTTATCATTTCACAGTTGTATAAAACAAACAAACAGGCCAAAATTTAGCAGATTTGGCTGTTACATTTGAAAAAGCCATGTTGCAAAAAGTTGGTTTTAACGAACAAAAAATTAATGTGAAAAACATAAAATATGCTTAAAAAGGGATATTTTTTAAAAAATATGGCCTAAAAAATATAAAATATGCTTAAAATGGAGGTTTTTTAAACTATGCTCCTAAAATCAAAATTTGCCGAAATATAACTTTATGGGTAAAATATGCTCTAACAAATAGGTCTCAAAACACTTGTAGGACCATGAAACATGTAAATACATTACTTATCTGTTAATATCTCGTTGTAAAAAACATGCTGTAGCATATTTTCGGTTGCCCTAGTTATTAATTAATTAATTATTAATAAGATTATTTCTTTTTTCTTTCTTTATTTCTTAGTTTCCTGGTTCTTCTCTCGCAGCGGCATATTAAACATGTGTTTTGTTTTATCATCAAAGTAAATGTGGTATGACGGCATTTTTTTCTATATGTTACGTGGCGAAGACTTTAGTTGAGAACCTTACCACTAGTGGCGGAGCTAGCCTGTTTAATATATTTATGCCTAAGGGCCAATTATTCGTATTTTTATATCTTTTCTTTTATGACAAATTTTATATCTTCCACCCTTAAGGTGGTTCTTACACATTTATTTATTTTAAAAATTCTCCTGTCGCTCTCATTATGAGTCCTAGAAGGGTACTATGTATGACCGACCCCTGCTAATTTTTCCAGCTCCATACATTTCACCCCTCTAGGAGGCACAACGATAACGAAAGGAGCTGATTTCATTAAAAAATAATTTGTAAAAAATAAAAAATATTGTATAACACTAGCGGTTTTCACCCTTGGTAGTAAAGTACCCTTGTAGACCTTGTTAATCTTGTTAACGTAGTTAATTTATAATTTGTATTATAAATTAAATAGTTTTCACTCGGTTTATAGGAAACTGAAGTTATTTAATAAATAATTAAATAATGTAAAAAATAATAAAATAATTAATTAATTCATTTAATTTGACTTCTAAGCATATTTTTATATTTTTAAACATTTGTAACTTTTTGGTTTATGAATAAAAGTGGGTACTTCGAAAGGAAAGCATTTAAAAATGTTTAAGATCATTACGTGCGTTATGAAAAATGTCCGAATAAAGGGGTAGAAATCGAGATAGAATCAGTCACTAGTCAAATTTGATGTCGAAGTCAAAAATTACCTATGGAGGAAATGTAGTGTATAATTTAACATATCATATTTCCCCATTTATTGAGAATTACAATTCGATCTCGTTGGCAACCCTTTGCCCTTACGTTACAATCCGTCAGATTGTAACGAGTTAAATTACACTCAAAGGCTCCCTTTCTCATCTTACCATACATTACTTTTTCTCTTGTTAAAACACTCGTTTACTGGATCTCGTCCATAACGCATACCCTACAATTGTCTACAGGTAATAATGTTTACGACAATAAAACGCCTAATTTTTCTGGAAAAACTAATACCTTACGGGTTTTTATTTCTGGATTTTTTCAACATTTATTCCTTTTGGAATTAAACATTGGTCCTTCGAGCCGGTTCCCTGCTTCCAGCAAAGTTATTGATCGTGTTTCTTTTACGAAGAATTTAGGAATTTGCCAGCGATCTCATCATCCTCATCCTAGTACATTGTCGTCTTGAAGCATCCTGAATACCACTATCGGATTTATAAGGTGCGTATACTCAGATTTTTAAGTGTGAGCAAACGCGATTACGGTCGAAATTAATTGATTAAAAATCGATTATAAATACTTTCGGAAATTGTGTAGGGAAAAATTAGTGTCGTTGCAACACCATCGCCGGCGTACAACGACAACCCACACACGTACATTAGGTTGATTCTTATTTGGCAAAAAAAAAATGCTTTTGGAATTTTTCATGGGCCAAGTTAAAATTTTATTAAGACGTACAAAAAAACTATATGTGAATTTTTTTAATTTTTTTCTAAAAGGTTTAGGGGTCGCTACCGGGGTTTGAAATTCAAAATTTTACCGTCATCCTGAGGGATAAGCGGAATAACTCGAGTAAACCTTAACTGATCCTTTTGAAAATTTTTCAGTATTAATATTTTCCATAACGAAGTTATGGAATTGTAAATGGGCAGAATTGCCCCACCCCTTCTGGTACCTCCCATACAAAATTACCTATTTTTTGATTATTATTATTTCTCCCATAACTTTCAAACGGGCAGCTGGATGGCATTTAAACTTGGTCAGCTTAATAACCCTGTAATAACAGATAAACCCTCGGAAAATCAAAACCTTTGTCACACCCCTTCTGGTACCTCCCATACAAATGACCGAATTAACCCCCATATTTTTACCTACATATCTTTTTAGTAAAAATACTGAATTCAATAAAATTTTGTGTGAGATGAACACATGCAAAAATTTGACTCGTGAGTGACTATGGACTATATAGGCCAACCCCTACTGGTACCTCCCATACAAAATTACCTATTTTTAGTCAAATTATTTTTTACCAATAATTTCCAAACGGACAGCTGGATGGCATTTAAACTTCGTCAGTTTAATTACCTTGTTATAGCAGATAATCCCCCAGAAAATCAAAACCTTTGTCACACCCCTTCTGGTACCTCCCATACAAATGACCGAATTAACCCCCATATTTTTACCTACATATCTTTTTAGTCAAAATACTGAATTCAATAAAATTTTGTGTGAGATGAACACATGCAAAAATTTGACTCGTGAGTGAATATGGACTATATCGACCAACCCCTTCTGGTACCTCCCATACAAAATTACCTATTTTTAAACAAATTATTTTGTACCAATAATTTCCAAACGGACAGCTGGATGGCATTTAAACTTCGTCAGTTTAATTACCTTGTTATAGCAGATAATCCCCCAGAAAATCAAAACCTTTGTCACACTCCTTCTGGTACCTCCCATACAAATGACCGAATTAACCCCCATATTTTTACCTACATATCTTTTTAGTCAAAATACTGAATTCAATAAAATTTTGTGTGAGATGAACACATGCAAAAATTTGACTCGTGAGTGAATATGGACTATATCGACCAACCCCTTCTGGTACCTCCCATACAAAATTACCTATTTTTAAACAAATTATTTTGTACCAATAATCTCCAAATGGACAGCTGGATGGCATTTAAACTTGGTCAGTTTAATATCCTTGTAATAACAGATAAACCCACAGAAAATCAAAACCTTTGTCACACTCCTTCTGGTACCTCCCATACAAATGGCCATATTTTTATATAAATTTTTTTTGTAAGTATGCTGAATTCAATTATATTTTGCTAAAGATATACGCTTATTGTAATTTTACTTATGCTTATCTTAAATATAAATCTAGTTTAAAGAATGTTATTAGATATTCAACATAGATAATGCAACGCTATTGTCTTGCTCCCCTCCACTAATTTGCAGTCCAACTTAGGAATTTTTACAGTACAGTTAATAAGAAATGATTTATTTCAAATTTGTTCATCAGTTTTTGTTGTATTATTATTTAATAAGGTACATTTCGAAAATAAAAATTAAATTAAACAGTTAAAAAATAATATTAAAATAAAAATTTAATATATTAATATTAAACATGAAGTCATTGCATGAAAAACTTAACATTAAAAAATATAATAATAAACAACTGCATTACTGCTTACAATTTTCTTTAAATTTTAAAATATTGTAAAATATTTTTTACACATGGTATATTTTTTTGGATCTGAATATTTTTTTCTAAATTCTTTCACCAATAATACTAGGAACTGCTTCTGTTCTCCATAATGTGTATGCAATTTATTGTATTCCTGCATCAAGGCCACTCCGTGTTCAGCAATATCATTAACAACCTTCAACCTAGACCGAACTAATTCTTTACTTAATTTAAAGTCTGCATCTTGCTCCCAATCTTCAAAAATTTTTTTAGGAAACCCGATTTTATACCCGTTATGCTGAAAAACCTAAGGGTATTGTTGGATACAAAATGCTCAAGACTTTTGGAATGTAGTAGGTTTCCATCCACTGTAACTCGTTTTTCTGGATGATCTACTCCTTCTATGTTTAAAGCATTTACCATCTTCTTCTTAATTTCATGAGAAACTTTGTCATCAAAAATGCAAATCCAACTAGCTCTTCCTAAAAATACCAGAGATGACCTAGATTTTTTTTCTAAGGCTATTGCCGCTGTCTCTTTATTAATTGTTGCATAAGACTTCAAGTCTTTTAATAACTGGAGGTCATTTCTTGAAGCAGAAGGTCCAAAAAGGGATTCAAACCAATATTTAAGGTAAATATTAATTATAAAAATGCAAACATCCTGTATTCCACATAATTCGCTTTCGTTTAACTTGAACTGCTCTCTGAATAAATATATTTTCAGGGAATATATTGTCTTAGCCTTCCATCTAGCACGGTGAAGACCTGCTGGTGATCTGAAGAATATTTGTGTTTTTGGAACATCCCGCAGAATTTTATTGTCAGCTTAAGTAGCTCTTTGTAGTCCTCTCGTGGCTGAAACTCTTTAAGCTGATTTTCGGCAAAACAAATAGCATTCGCAGAATTCTTTACTTGTCTTAATATGAGATCATCCGATATGCCAGGTTAAAAATTGGAATGATCAATTTTTGTCCAGGCATTCTTAAACCTCTTAAAAAGTAATATTTCAGGTTGATATTCCCGTAATATAATGCATAAGTCATATTATATGACTTCTACGTTTAAAACAGCGCATTCTTTTGTACGTCTTAACAAAATTTTAAGTTAACCTATGAAAAAAAATTAAAATTTTCTGTCAAATAAGTAGCATAAATATGTAAAACTATGAGGGTGAATTCGGTCATTTGTATGGGAGGTACCAGAAGGGGTGTGACAAAGGTTTCGATTTTCTGGGGGTTTATCTGTTATTACATGGTAATTAAACTGACCAAGTTTAAATGCCATCCAGCCGTCCGTTTGGAAATTATTGGTAAAAAATAATTAGTCTAAAAATAGGTAATTTTGTATGGGAGGTACCAGAAGGGGTTGGTCGATATAGTCCATATTCACTCACGAGTCAAATTTTTCATGTGTTCATCTCACACAAAATTTTATTGAATTCAGTATTTTTACTAAAAAGATATGTAGGTAAAAATATGGGGGTTAATTCGGTCATTTGTATGGGAGGTACCAGAAGAGGTGTGACAAAGGTTTTGATTTTCTGGGGGATTATCTGCTATAACAAGGTAATTAAACTGACGAAGTTTAAATGCCATCCAGCTGTCCGTTTGGAAATTATTGGTAAAAAATAATTTGACTAAAAATAGGTAATTTTGTATGGGAGGTACCAGTAGGGGTTGGCCTATATAGTCCATAGTCACTCACGAGTCAAATTTTGGCATGTGTTCATCTCACACAAAATTTTATTGAATTCAGTATTTTTACTAAAAAGATATGTAGGTAAAAATATTGGGGTTAATTCGGTCATTTGTATGGGAGGTACCAGAAGGGGTGTGACAAAGGTTTTGATTTTCCGAGGGTTTATCTGTTATTGCAGGGTTATTAAACTGACCAAGTTTAAATGAGATCCAGCTGCCCGTTTAAAAGTTATGGGAGAAATAATTATTATCAAAAAATAGGTAATTTTGTATGGGAGGTACCAGAAGGGGTGGGGCAATTCTGCCCATTTACAATTCCATAACTTCGTTATGGAAAATATTAATACTGAAAAATTTTCATAAGGATCAGTTAAGGTTTACTCGAGTTATTCCGCTTATCCCTCAGGATGACGGTAAAATTTTGAATTTCAAACCCCGGTAGCGACCCCTAAACCTTTTTGAAAAAAATTAAAAAAAATCACATAGAGTTTTTTTGTACGTCTTAATAAAATTTTAACTTGGCCCATGAAAAATTCCAAAAACATTTTTTAAGACTCACCCTAACGTACATATATGTAAAGAAATAAGCTCAAATTTATCGATCGAAAGAGCAAATAAGTTATCCGTGCGATTACCAACAGAAAGTGAGAAAAAGAAACGAATAATCTAGTGAAAAGTGTGGTGTAGTGTATGTGAAACGTAGATAAACTTCAATTGTTTTAAGCTGGTTGTTAATTCAGTGGTGGATCGTTCATTTGCAGTTGGTCGTATATACGCACGTACTAACACACCGACAAACAAGTGAGCGCCAACATAAATCAATAGTAATTACAGCAACAGTGACAATTCGCCGCGGTAAACAGTTCAATTTACTCAGAGATTTGCTGATCTCCGTTGGTAAAACGACACTAACACATAAACACACCCACGCATTTACTTGTAATCTCTCAGTAGATTAACCCTTTGCGCGTCGTGCGGGTTTGTTCGACATTACTTTGTTTTCGTGGAAACCCAAATATATTGAGATAGCCTATTTACAGTAATAATATTCAGATTGTTATTTCCGTGTACCCTACAGTCCATCGTTACAACTTATATATGCAAATACTCATTTTTCCTAAATTATTGCGCGGGTTGAATCATTTGTTAGGAGTATCCTCATTATTACTCTACAGTCGGTCGATCGGCCTGATATCAAATATAGTGAATTTTGTTTATTTGCGAACTTTATATATGTATATATAAATATATTTTGTTTTTTGTATGTATAAAATAAAATAAAATAAAATAAAATAAAATAAAATAAAATAAAATAAAATAAAATAAAATAAAATAAAATAAAATAAAATAAAATAAAATAAAGTAAAATAAAATAATATAGAAATAGAAATAATAGTAATAAAACAAAATTCATAGGATTGTAAAGTTTTTGGAATTTTTTGAAATTTTCCAACTTTTGGAATTGTGTTCTACTGAATAAATTGGTCACCAGTGGAAAATAATACTTCTTTCGAAAGCACATTTTCGGCATTTGTGGAATTTCGTTTCCTTTTTTGTTCACCAGCTGCCTCCCTATATAAGACAATAAACTTATTAGTTTAGTGTTCGTCTCAATTATTAAAAGGTTCTTGTACTCGTTTGCTGCTGCTATAATAGGATTTCGAGTTCTAATTTTCTACCTTCTCTAACATCTTCTGATTGTCATGGCTGATAACGCTCTTTCTATACTCATATCTGAGACCGATGCTTTGATAAAATTCGAAGCCAAATTCGGTGAAAAAAAGGCAGACGAGCTTACGATCATCTCCCTCGAAATTTATGCTAAACGGCTGGAAACATTATGGCAAAATGTCGATGCAGCTTATAAGGAGTGCCTGAAATACCTCAGAACCTCCGATGAAGCTGAGACTGAAGATATAGATGTGGCTGGGGGCAAATACGATGCTTCCTTTGACGCTTATGTGCGTTGTCTGAGCACCATTAATCAGCGAGTCCATAGATTTCGTTAGAGCGGTCTTCGACTGCCAGCCCATCACATATATCGATAGCCGAAGATCATTCGCCTATAAGCTGTGATCGAATCTCACGGGTGACTTCGCCGGCAACATCGCATCCAATTACACCTGTCGAGTTTTATGCCTTTTCTAATCGTAGTGTATCTACATACTCAAGTGCTGGTGCGATTCATCAACAAAATCCTACCGTTGATAGTATGTACAACGTGAGTCTACCCCCCTGTGATATTGACGTTTTCGGCGGTGATTATCTGTCATGGTCCACATTTAGGGACCTTTTTACGGCAATGTTCATCAATAACAACCGATTAAGTGAGATTGAAAAACTGTGTCACTTAATTCGGAAAACAAGTGGTGAAGCCAGGGAAATAGTTTCAAAATACCCACTCACCGGTAGCAGTTTTACTCATGCTTGGGAATCTCTCAAGACCACTTATGAGAATAAACGTATTTTAGTGAACGAACAGTTGCGTAAATTATTTGCTCTCCCATCTATTGACAATGAGACAAGTTCTGGCCTTAAATCTCTTCGGCGGGGAATTAATGGATTCTTGTCGGCCATGCAGGTGTATAAAGTCCCAACGGACAACTGGGATCCAATCATAGTGTTTATGTGCGTCCAACGTTTACCAAAGCGCACAATACCGTTTTGGGAGCAAAGCATACGGAACAAGACTGTGCTTTCCTTGTGGAAAGATTTGAATTTATTCATAAATAAAAGAGTTCAAACATTAGACTGTCTACGCGACATGATGGGACCACAATCATCCGGAAGGCCTAAGGAGAGATCTTTGAGAACGCATTTCACGAATGCTCCAGTAACTCCTCCCTCACGTGATTCGTCGAATAACTCAAGCCCTTCCTCTAAATCGACAGTATTTAGATGCGTCCTTTGTCCAAAACAGTCTCATCATCTTCGTTCTTGTCCGCGATTTAGGAAACTTAACTCTAAGGAGCGATTTTTTAGGGTAAAACGGCATCGTTGTTGTTTCAATTGCCTTTCGCGTGACCATGAGTTGAAGGATTGTGGGAGCAGACATAATTGCTCCGTTTGTAACAAACGACACCATACTATGATTCACTGGGACTCCAATAGTCCTGTAAATAATGTTGCTACGAACACTTTGGTACCCCCAGGTAATCTGGAGGCAAGGAATTCTTCGAATTCACAAGGCCCCTTACCGCACACCGTGAGATTTAATCAATCTGGCATCTCGAAATTAAAAAAAAAATGTTTTCGTAACTCGCTCATATTTTTTTTTACGTGAGAAGAGACCCCAATTGTTACGAAAACAAACACAAAAGAGAATAAAAAAATTTTATTGGCGTGATAACAGCTTTCAAACACGAGCAATTTCATAGCATGCAACAATTGATTTTCAAGCTTGCATTGATCACAAAAGTTTGAGTGATCAGGTCGAAGTTGTGAGTGTTTTTTTTGGCCTAAAATATTTTTTGTATTGAAGGTTATTACTTTAACTTAAAATTTTTGTTTTATTCAATATTTATTTTTGCACTCAAGTATTTTAAAAAAATTGTTTTATAACCAGCAAAAAGGTAAGACAAATTTTAAAGCTTTCAAATCTTTGATAGACTAGAACTTCCAAGTCCCACGGAGTTCCGTGATGGGAATGCCAGCAGAATCTTTGTTAATGTGCCCAAAACAAATTTAAAAAATAAAATCCTGCCCATTTTTTGCCTTTTTTTAGTACAGGTGAAATATTGCGAGAGGAGCTATTTTGGATTTGGTTGAGCAAGGTGAAAATAGAAAAACTAGAAGCGGTCGAAAAGCACGTTATATCAATTTTTGGACCAGATGTTGACGATACCAAAATTAAAGCTCGTATAAAAAAGCTTTGCTTTCAATTTCAATCGCGATGGAGCAAATCTCACCGTTGTAAAGCAAGATTTATGCATGACAATGCTATTTGGCTAAGTTCAAAAATTTCTGCTGTTGATTTTGCTCTTGATCATGCACCATCAACTTCAAAACAAATACCGCAACGCGGAAAGCGAGAAAAAGAGTTTGCTGAAAGTGCTTCGAGTACACAAAAACGAAATGCAAAGAGTTAATATCTTCATGCATTCTTCCCATAGGAAACTTTTCTGAAGAAGCGCAAGAAGCACGCAATAAAGAGTCGAGACAGTATAGCGAACTGTTCACAAGAAAAACGTCCCGAGTTGACACCAACATAGATTTATTGCATAGGTTGCTTATCACGTCAGACCCTTTGATTGCAAGTTTACGTTTGCCCCCAAAAACCAAGCGTTCTACTTTACCTTCTGAGGTCATTGCACTTTTGTCTGACACCCAACTAAATGATGAATTTGATGATTTAGCATAAAAAACTTTGCTTGCAGCTCTCTGGAATTTTTATTTTTGTATAAATTCCTCATTTTTTTTCTTATTACTACTTTTCGCTTTTTACTTTTGTATAATTTGTATATAATTTCTTAATTTTGGTTTTTGATTAATATCTTATTTTGAATATTTTCCATTCTTTTAAGAACTTTCGTTGAATTTTTTAGTTTTTCCTCTTTATAATGTTTTAGATATCAATAAATTTAACATTGAAACAACATAAACTTTTTATTTTTCTCATTTGCAAAGAATCATCGAAAACTAAAGTTCGAAACTTGAAGCATTCTATAGAAATGGTTGTATGTGGGTACTTATATCGATATATCGACGAGTTTTAGTTAGAAGAGAAAAAAAGAAGAAATATTGAATATAATGGTGTAAAAAAAAATTGTCCCCAACTAGTGTTTTTGAGGATAGTTCGGAACTAGTCCCCTTTGGCACTAGTTGGAACTAGTTATCTTTCACCATATTGAAGCTTATAATCTCATTAACGGTCGTGCCAAATTTCAAGTTGATATCTCTAAAACTTCACATAAAAATTAATTTTGAGATGCTAGATTGACTAAATCTCACACTGTGTACCGTCCTCTTCTAGAAACTTGTCTCATGCTCAAAATAGACAAGTATTTCATGCGTCTCAGGGCAGAAATGTGCTATTGGGCACAGCTCTGATCCATATCATGCATCATGGATCTACTTTCCCCGCTCGTGCACTTATCGACCCCGGGTCCCAAGCTTCATTTATAACAGAACGCCTCCAAAGACAACTTGGATTGTCAACTTCTTCCACTGACATACGTTTTGCAGGTGTTAATCAAGTAGCTTCTGCTACTTCGACGAAATTTTGTAACCTCAACATTGGGTCTCTGCTAGATTCATCGTTGATGCTCCGGATGAGAGCTTTTGTGTTGTCGAATATATCTGGTAACCTACCATCGTTTGAAGTGAATGCCGACCTGCTTGCTCACTTACCGAATCTAAGATTGGCTGACACCCGTCTTCTCGACTGTCGTCCGGTTGACCTATTATTGGGTGCTGACCTTTACCCTCAACTTCTATTAGAAGGAACTCAACATGTTCTTGACTGCTTACTGGCCCAGAATACCGTGTTTGGCTGGGTTATAACGGGACCAGTTCCTGCGGACTCAATCCGGACTTTTACCACCACTGTGGATTATTGTGAGGATGAAAAGCTGAATAAAACTTTACTCCGTTTTTGGGAACTGGAAGAGCCACCAAAAAAGCATATCATGTCTGTGGACGACAAATATTGCGAGGCATATTTTAAAAGCACCACATACCGGGATTCTGACGGAAGATTTGTCGTAAGTTAACCTCTCAAATCAACATTGGATAGCATGACCCTAGGAGAATCCAGAGCAGGGGTGATGAGTCAATTTTATAGGAACGAAGCGTCATTATGTCGGCGACCGGAGATTAAGGAAATTTATGACAATGTGTTGCAGGAGTATTTGGACTCGGGTCATAGGCGACCGGTTCATTCAACTCTAGATGAATCGGGAAAATGTTATCTCCCACATCACGCGGTTATTAATCTTGATAAAATTACGACGAAATTGCGTGTCGTTTTCAACGCATCGAATAAAACATCTAATGGAAATAGCTTAAACGATATTCTCCATACTGGACCAACCCTACAACTAGATTTGGTGCTCCTTATTATAAGGTGGCGTATGTTTCGCTACGTTTTCAATTGCGACATTGTGCAAATGTATCGGCAAATAAGAATCGATCCGCACCAGAAAAAATTGCAGAGAATAGTATATAGAAAAAACCTACTCACTCTGTGCGTGATTTCGAGTTACTTACGGTAACATTTGGGGTCAATTGTGCCCCTTACTTAGCTATTAGAACTTTACTGGAACTGGCTGAACACTGCGAGGACAAATTTCTACTCGCAGCAGATATCATTCGAAGTAGCATGTACGTTGACGATGTACTTGCTGGTGCCCATGAAATTGACGCAGCTCTTCGAGCACGGGATCAGCTCATCACCGTTCTAGCGTCGGCAAAATTTCAACTTCGGAAGTGGACTTCGAATGCAACGTCAATTTTGACAGGATTTCCTCCTGAAGATTTCCGCTGGGAATATGCTGGAACGCGCAGTTGGATTCATTCTACTTTGAGGTCACGCCAATCAAGGTCAGGGCTAACTATACAAAACGGGTAGTATTGTCATCGATTGCTAAACTTTTCGACCCCTTGGGATGGCTTGGCCCCATTGTCATTACGGCCAAGATTATAATGCAGCGTGTTTGGATGGACAACGTTCAATGGGATGAACTACTTCCTTCTTCAACGGAACGCGATTGGAAAACTTTTATTGATTCATACGAAGATGTCAATTCTATCCGAATTCCTCGATGGGTAGGATATAGTCGGGACTCTACCGCGGAGCTTCACGTATTTTCTGATGCCTCAGAAAAGGCATACGCGGGGGTAATCTACATTCGAGTAGAGGAAGTGAATGGATTAATACACACACATTTGCTGTCGTGTAAAACTAAGGTTGCCCCACTTAAATCAATCTCCCTCCCACGTCTTGAGCTGTGTGGGGCAGTACTGGCCTCAGAACTGTTAAAATCAATTCGTGATAACATTGGAATAGAAGTGCGTAGAGTCTATTGTTGGACAGACTCTATCATAGTGCTAGCTTGGCTGAAAAAGACCCCATCTACATGGACTACGTTTGTTGCTAACAGGGTGTGCAAAATTCAGGAGATCGTATCAACTTGCAATTGGCACCATGTCCGATCGGAGGACAATCCAGCAGATTTAGGTAGTCGCGGACTTTCATCGAAAGAACTAGCTGCATCGGATATATGGTGGCATGGACCACATTGGCTATGTCAAGATAAGTCACATTGGAACCTTCAGAATAGCTGTGTGCTGGATACCGAAGTTAAATTGAGATCTGTCAAAAGCCATGCATCATTTTTCAACAATTATGAGGATGTACTGGAAAGATTTTCGTCATTGCCTAGGGCACTAAGGGTGTTATGCTATGTATTTCGTTTTTTCTACAACACTCATCCAACACATAGGAATCAGCAGCAGTTCACAACGACTGCACTTTCAGCTCCTGAAATTGGCTTTATCAAAACGCGTTTAGCAATTTTATCCCAAAAGGCTCATTTTCCAAATGAGTATAAGTGTTTGTTGGAGAAACGGCCATTAGAATCAAAAAGTTTACTATTATCTGTGAATCCCGTTATGGACAAAAATGGCATCATGCGACTCAACGGTGGTCTCGTGAAGTCACCCACTTTAAAATATACCGAGCAATATCCAATTACATTGCCTTATAACTGTAGATTTTCGCGTTTACTTCTGGAATTCATTCACCTTATCTCAATCCACGGAGGCAATCAGTTGATGCTGCGTATAGTGCGCATTGAATATTGGATACCACGAGTTAAAACACTCATTCGAACTATTATACACCATTGCAAGCCATGTATTCTTGACAGAAAACGATCGTGTAGCCAAATAATGGCTGCTCTACCTGAAGAACGGACTGCCATAGGTCGTCCCTTTTCCTCTGTTGGCATGAATTTCGCGGGACCTTTTGATATAAAGGCTTCGATTGGTAGGTCGCCCAAGGTCACCAAAGGTTATGTCTGTGTTTTTGTGTGCTTTACCACGAAGGCAATACACCTCGAACCGACTGGTAATTTGCTTCCAGGGAAATGGAACGAGACTTACGGCTTGTTTTGCAAGAAATTCGTGCGCGTGTCGATTCAGACCCAACATATCAGTGTTTAACTTGGACCTTTATTCCAGCTGGTGCGCCACATATGGGCGGCCTATGGGAGGCCGCTGTTAAAAGTTTTAAGACCCATTTTCGTAAACAAGCTCAGGGACAGAAATATACCTTTGAGGAGTTCTCGACTCTTTTAGCTAGGATTGAGGCATGTCTTAACTCTCGGCCATTATGTCCCATGTCAGAAAACCCTGATGAAATCGCGGCTTTGACCCCCGGTCATTTTCTAATAGGATCATCACTTCTAGCTCCACCGGAGCCTGTTACTGAAAGCCATCCCCTAGATCTAGTTAACCGTTTTCGAAAAATGAAAGCTTTAGCTCAGATGTAATGTATTAGATGGAAAAATGAGTATTTACACGCGTTACAGAGACGATATAAGTGGAAATATCCACAACGCGATATACAATTAGACGATTTGGTAGTAATTCGTCATGAGCAAGAGCCTCCAACTTCGTGGAGACTTGGGCGTGTCATTAAAGTTTACCCAGGAAATGACGGTCATATTCGTGTCGCGGATGTTAGAACGGCTAATGGTGTTGCAACAAGGCCAGTGACCAAGTTGGTTATCTTGCCAAATTAAAAGAAAACATTTCCCAACAACATTTTTAGCATAATGGAAAACCTACCGTTCGCCGATCTTTCCGATTACGAAGAAGCGGAGATGATTACCGACGAAGAAATAGCGAATATAACACCATTGCTTCAAGTCGCCGAAACCACCCCTTTGAAAACAACTCGCCCCTCGGTTGAGCAAATGTCGGACGCAACGGCACCCGCATCCGTGGAACCAGGAACGGCCCCCAATGTTGACGCGACGCCATCGACCGCCACTTTCGAATCTGGTATGCGTCCTTGCGTCGTGTGTAACCGCAGGCACCATTTGCGACATTGCCCCCGCTTCAAGAAGCTTAAGGTGTCCCGCAAGCTACGATTGGTAGTAAAGCTTCGCCTATGCTCTAATTGCCTGAGTCCGACGCATGCTACAAATTCCTGCAGCAGTCGTCATCGCTGCCGACATTGTAGACAGAACCACCACACACTACTTCATTCTGTGAACGCCCCTGATGGAGGCTCCAAAATACGCAGTGAACGCCAACCACGCTCGGCTGCACGTAGTCGGCCACAGCGGCGAGTTCCCTCGACTGTTCGGTCCCCCAACCGTGCTGCTTCGTTGTTCCCGGGCGGGATAATGAGAGAGCCCCCGGCCTCGTCGGCAGTTACATTAGCTATGCAGCACGTACTATCTTTATCGCCAACAATACGCGTCATTTTACTGCTTCCTTCATCGCAGGGGTCTATTCGGGCCCTGGTCGACACTTGCATGAGAAGAAGTCAGATTTGCGGATACGTGGTCCAACGCTATCGCCTGCCCTTGGAACATGGGACTTATTGTCGCGTGACTCTCGCCGCTCCCAATGACCCTAACTGTCGAATTTCAGTCACGGCACGTCTGGCCGATCTTCGAAACGCCGTCTCTCCGTTGGAAAGAGCTCCCGCATCGGTCCGGGACCATTTTTCGGCTTTTTCAATGGCTGATCCAGACTTCTACGAACCAGGTCACGTCGATATGATTCTGGGTCCCGAGGTGTACCAGCAAATCATCCGTAACCAAAGTATACAAATACAAATACCTACCGCAACTTCGTTTTGTCGTTTTGTGTTTCGTTTCGTCGTCTACAGCAGCATCAGGTCACCGGGACCTACCTGAATTACGTTAGATGCTGCTGTTTTTCACCGTGTTTGTCCAACGAGTATTAGTGTCGTCGGGTCAAAATGGCCCCAATGAATTCTAACGATAAGGTAATGCTTGTTTTAAACTCCTCAGTACCACGGGGTCTCCTTGGCCCACCTGGAATATTTTGTGCTGCTGCGGACTTATATCGTCCAACATTGACTGTCCCTGATTCAACAGTACAGTACCATGAGGTCTCCTTGGCCTGCCTAGTTTGATTTCTTGTTACTGTGGACCTGCTGCGTTCAAATTTGGCTGTTCTCTTTCAGAGGACAGTACAGTAACATGGGGTCTCCTTGGCCCGCTAGGCTTCATACTGAACGGTGCTGTGGATCACCCGCGTCCAAATTGGCTGTTGTTTCAGCGGTGACAGTGTAGTAGCACGGGGTCTCCTTGGCCCGCCAGGTTTCGAAAGAACGGTACTGACGGGTTTATACTGAATTTGAAAATAGTTATATCTGGACAAAAATTAATTTCGTGATAAATATATTAAATAAATCGAATCGCTCACTGAAATCTGAATATGCGCAACCTTTTATTTGTATGCTTATACCTACTGTATTGTATTTTACTTAAAAAATATATATATGTATTTTTTTGTATTTATTGTTTACAACATGCGTTGATGTTGCAAGGTGGCCGGCAATGTACAATTTAACATATCATATTTCCCCATTTATTGGGAATTACAATTCGATCTCGTTGGCAACCCTTTGCCCTTACGTTACAATCCGTCAGATTGTAACGAGTTAAATTACACTCAAAGGCTCCCTTTCTCATCTTACCATACATTACTTTTTCTCTTGTTAAAACACTCGTTTACTGGATCTCGTCCATAACGCATACCCTACAATTGTCTACAGGTAATATTGTTTACGACAATAAAACGCCTAATTTTTCTGGAAAAACTAATACCTTACGGGTTTTTATTTCTGGGTTTTTTCAACATTTATTTCTTTTGGAATTAAACATGTAGCCTTTGTAAAACCAAAACAACCGTGCTTTTCTCGATCGGACTTTAAATGATTTTACAGCACTTAATAAGTGCGCGTAAAAATAATATTAATACTACTGTACTACTGTACATTATGGCGAGTCAATTTGTTCGGGTCGAAAAAAAACGTGTTAATCGTACACCAGAATCGAAATCTACGATGAATTTTAAGAAAATTTCACCAAGACAACTATGTGTCTAATAATAATTCCTAGCTCCCGCCGAGAAGCATGAAGATTTCAAGTTGAGGTATTTTTTAGTTTTTAAATCAGGAAAAATCGAAAATTTTAAATTTTTTGAAACCTTCTGCTTAATAAACTGGTTAAAAAGATATGGCCCCTGAAAGTTGTCATACAGAAATTAAGTTTTTATAAATTCTTGAATATTTGCCTTTGGCGGAAGTGCAGAATATGGAGCTGGAGTCCAAACAAGAACAGAAATATGCCATTCAGTCCGTCTGGATCGCCAAACATTGGAATGGTAGGTCAAAATTGGAGTAATATTTATGTAATAAATATGGAAGCTATTTGCCATCAGAAACTCATTTTGAACAAATTTTAGTTAGCATATTTTAAAAATAATTTCCCGATATGCTGATGAATAAAATAAATACTCTACAACAATTAAGATAACTTTTACACAAAATAAGACATTACAAATTGAGGCGACTGATTTATTCGACGATAATGAATAATTCTGTAGTGCGATTCAGTAACTTTTAACACTTTAGCAGGTGTTAACTTTAACCAACCATTTTAATATTTGCCTAACCACCATGTTATTCGCTAACTTATTTTTAACCATGGTAAACAGTTTTATTTTTATTTATATTTTATTTAACGAACAATTGTGGTTAAAAAAGCATAGTGAATCGCACTACTGATCTACACGTAAATAATTTCCACGGACTGTTTGGATAACAACTAGTTAACCAGGTCCATGCAACAAAGTTATGTTTTTTAAATAATGCTAATTTAATCAAGAATATATAATCTTTTGTAGTGTCTTAAAGCCTGATTAGTATTAATATTTTTATAATGGCTTAAGTCATCATTATGTTTTTACCAGGGTTTAAAATTGCTAACTCATATTCATTTCCAAAATGCATTAGTGACTATGACTTCGGAATGATTTGAAAAAAAAAATGAAATGAAACAGATACACACAAAATGATTGTGTTTGCAAAGACAGAGACTTCGGCAAACACACATGCGTAGTCGACAGCCACAACAGTAATCATTTAATCCAGTAATTTATTAACATTTATTGGCAGACATTTGTTTGATAATTTTTAAAAATTAGTAGTTTAAAAGTTAATAAAAATAAAATAAACTTTTGTTGAGCCTTGGTGCCATTATGTTAATTTTCTTTCAACTGCATTTAACTCAGAGTGCGTAGAGCAATCAAAATACGCTCTCGCTCTATTGAGTTATCTTTACAATGAGTTTATCATTTTCAAAACAAGTGAGCGAAAGCAATCATGCAATCTTCTCTTCTATAAACTCCTCATTAGTTTCACTCATTCAATACATCGCTTTGATAAGTTAAATGGCGACCGCTTGTTTGAATAGAATTTTTAAATTGAATAACTCATTGTACGCTCATTGAAGCAAACAAGGAGCGCTCATTTCACGAAAATGATCGATTGAATTTTACTTATCAATCATAAATAAGCAAATGTGAACATATGTATAATGTTGATTTTTCAAGTGCCGTCGTTTCGTTGAACACAGAAATGAATTGTGTTGCTTGGAAAATATGCATTGATATTTAGGTAGTATGTAAGAAAATTATTATTATTTTTGAAATAATAATAATGTTAACACATTGAATCATTTATTTTTATTTTTTTTATATTAAAAATTACATTTAATAAACCTAAATTATTAAGATTGATAATTTGCTTGATTGACAAATCCAACAATGCTCTGATATGAAAATTGTTTTTTATGCGACACACAGTTTAGTGGTGGAGCATATTGCCGTTGGGAGGCGTGGCAGATATAGACATATGTATATATTCTTGCACAGGTTTTTTACGAGAAAAAACAAAATAATGTGACTCTAATGCAGTGGTACGCAAAATGTTTATCAAGAACAACTTCGAAAAACGACGCTAGCAGAGCAGATACAAGTATGTAATTCCTGTAAACCAAATCAGTTATGAGCATGTTATTAAACAGGAGCACTCAAAACTTAGCTTTGTTGTTGTAAAGAGTTTATCATCGCAATAACTTTTGAGTGAGAAATATCAAAGCATTGAAAGCAATGAGTACTCTTTTGTTGAGTGCTTTCGAAAGAGTATTCAACGAGCGATGACGTTGTGGAGCATTAACAAACGAGCGCTCATTTCTTTTTACGTCGAAAATGAAAACACAAAATTGAGTCGCTCGCAAATAGAGTTGTATATGAGGAGAAGAGCAAAATAATACTTCTCAATGATAAGTATTTACGAACTCTGATTTAACTACTAACATATCAACTTGTTTCGCACTCCATAAACGATAAAATAGCAAAATCAAATGACGTATGCATATTCATTCCCTTACAACTACAACACAATTCTCTTAACTACCGTTAGTCATTTTCATCAGAATTATTGTTGCTGTTGCTATCGCTTTGTGTGGTTGAAAAGTCATTGTTGTTGCAGACGAAATCGTTTTATGTTTAACTGATTCATTTATTTTTTTTTCTATTCATATTCATGGATGAAGCATTAGCAGTAGTCGATTGACAAACATTGTTTATGCATTCGGTATGCACCAGAGAATGACAAAATGTATAATAAGAGTACTGTTGAAGTATTAATGTCCAAACATGTACATTAGACCATTTCATTTTACCAATTTTTTCGAAAAGTCATTGGGATAATATATTTTCTAATTCTACTTAAAAAAACAAAAATTTTGGTATATAAAACTTGAAAATTGATCGACGTTTAGGGGTCGCGCAAAATCGTTTAAGGTTTTTGGCTGCAAAAAGGCATGTTTCAAAAATACTGATTTACTTATATGATTAAAAGTTTTGATACGCTTGACCGATTTTAATCAGATTAGACTTGTTTTAAAGGTAATAATATTTCACACATTTTCTGTGAAGACATCAAAACATTTTAGATAATAGTATGAGTTTAATAACCTTTCAAACCTAAAAATTTTTAAATTTTAATTCAAATTAAAAAATTATTTTTTTTAGTTTTGGCTCTAATTTTTGTATATCTTTAAATGCACAATTGACAAACACTTCCTAACGATACTTTTGATGTATAACATAATGAATAGAATTTTTAATTGTTGCTGAAATTTTTACTATTTCGCTGGTGAATGGATTAATTCAGATCAACATTTTTGTGGTCAAAATTTACATTTAAAACTGGTTTACGTGTCCCCTTGCAACACAAGCCCCATTAAACGACATTTTGTTGATAGAATCTTAAAAAAATATCGCAAATCAAATGAAATGATAGCAAATGTTGCACTCAAAACTTTTGTGTGGCATTTATGGTATATAAGTGACATCGCGTTCGGCTTTTTTCTTTTCGACCCCACGCATACCGAAGGAACTTTAATTAAAATTACATCTGCATTAAAGCATCCTGGTGACCAAGATTGCGAAGGAAATGTTACAAAAATGATTTCAGAAAATACTATGAAATTCTTCGATATTATTGGAGTAGGCAGCAGTTTTCTTGCTATCCACCCGTCAAATTAGCCCAAGAATGAGAATTGTAAACGGATTAAAGAAATTGTGAAAAACATCAGCGTTGTCAACGATTGCTATTGGGCTTATTAAAACTGTGAACAACACTTTGACGAAGGATAATAACCAGCAAAACTAATTAGTACAAGTCATCTAAAAACGCAATAAAACATACAAAAAGAACACAAAAGGTGATATCGTATCCAATTTGAAAAAATTCTTCTTTTTAATTACCTAAATCGTTTTCCTTACTAAAAATATACATAGTACACAGTTTTCGTTTAATTTTTATCACTATTGATTATTATTGCTGCTGCTGAACATATGTCATTTGCATGGTACTGCCATACATCAAAAGTGTCGTTAGAAAGTGTTTGTCAATTGTGCATTTAAAGATATACAAAAATTAGACCCAAAACTAAAAAAAAAAATTTTTAATGGGCAAAAGTAGGTAAATTTTGAATTAAAATTTAAAAATTTTTAGGTTTGAAAGGTTATTAAATTCAAACTATTATCTAAAATGTTTTGATGTCTTCACAGAAAATGTGTGAAATATTATTACCTTTAAAACAAGTCTAATCTGATTAAAATCGGTCAAGCGTATCAAAACTTTTAATCATATAAGTAAATCAGTATTTTTGAAACATGCCTTTTTGCAGCCAAAAACCTTAAACGATTTTGCGCGACCCCTAAACGTCGATCAATTTTCAAGTTTTATATACCAAAATTTTTGTTTTTTTAAGTAGAATTAGAAAATATATTATCCCAATGACTTTTCGAAAAAATTGGTAAAATGAAATGGTCTAATGTACATGTTTGGACATTAATACTTCAACAGTACTCTTATCCCTATTATCCCAATGACTTTTCGAAAAAATTGGTAAAATGAAATGGTCTAATGTACATGTGTAAAGAGTAAACGATCAAACCATGCCCATACCCGCACTCACTTGTGCATTAGTATACCCAAGTACACGAGAACCCAGCACATGTTGTTACAAGTGTTGGTGGTGTTGGGTGCTAGTTATACATGTCAAATTTCTATTTCTGTTCCGTAGAGTATGGGAATGTACAGGAGTACACATGAGTACTCATGTCACTCGTAGTGCTTAGAAGTGTTGACGAATGTAAGAACGATAAAACACGATGATCTATGATGATCATTATCGTAGATAAAAAACTTCATAATTAAGTTGGGTCTGCTTCGGCTTCTGACCTCGTGTGCGTCGAGTGTATTTTGTGTATACTTGTGTATGAGAAACAAAAGTAAGGGTAGGTAGAAGTAACGATCGTTATAAATGGTGTGCAAACATGTGTTGTGATTCATTAATTGCAACTCATTAATATTTTAGAGTCGTTAATTGCTAAGCTACCAATTAAGTATTTTTGGCATAGTTGCACAAAAACACAACTGAAATTGGAGCAAGTACAACACGAGCCATTCGTTGTTCCAGTTGTTTTCTTGCTCCGTCATTCTGCATGTTGACAAAATAAGGTCGAATTGCATTCATTGGATTTCCGCATGACGTGTGCTTATTACATGAATGGGCAAAGTCGTGGGAAAAATGAATGAGTTGAACGCCCTATTTTGCTGATCGGCAGAATTGCAGTTTGGGTTTTTGGACAACGGTGCAGTAATGGTAATGTAGGGTAAAATAAATAAAAAAAAACGTAGAATAGTCAAAAGAATAATGAAAGAAAATAAATAAAAGGGGACTGGAGACTGAAAAAGGTCTCAGCTCCAAACAACCAGAAGACATATGAACATGCGTGGTAAATTACAGCAAGGCAAAAGTGGTAAGTAAAACCTCTCCTCCCCCTTCCCCCTATACTGTGAATTAGTGCCCAAAGGCGCTGACTCCCCCTAGCGCGGTGCCTCGCGTCCCAAAAGGGCAACAAGGACAGCCTCAGAGGCAGTCCTTGTATTAGGGAATAGCATCCTTTCCTTTTGATCAATTCCTTTTCCCGGGTACCCGCTCTCCCCGCGGGTACCCAACCCGTTATTCCTTTCATTGAGTATCCGCTCTCCCCGTGGTACTCAACACATGTCTTTTACAACGCAATAAGAGTTTGTAAGCATTCTCTGTGTGTTAGGTATAGTTCAACACAAGTATACAATTTATGGGTATGTACTTAAGTATACAGTAATGCCGAGTACTTATTGTCATTCTCTGGTATGCACCAGTCTTTTTTTATTGCTATTTTTTCGTCAGCAATTTCAACACTGGTTTTTACTTATTCACAAATGCGAAGTGCTTTGTGTAGTCAATGACAACTTTATCCCTTTTGAATTTAATCAGTATATGAATTATCTAAATATTATCTATTACATTACCTTTATCTTCTCCCACTTGTCATCAACATCTTGCAACCAGCTTAGTAGCAGGCGTCCGTTAAATCTGTATCGGGCATTTCTATCTTTATCTTCCTGCTCAAGAGTAAGAATGTTGTAAACTTCAGCATCTTTTATATATGCACAAGCTGAAACCGGTAAGGACTGACATGCCATACATCTTGCAGCTTTTGTGTGTATTCTTATTATCTCTTGTTCCACATTTAGACATAGTTTCTCTTTTTCTACAACATGCCTTTGGTATAGTTCTAGCCGATCCTTGTGCTGAATTAAATATATTTCTTTCATTTTTGATGATATAGATTTCGGTATATCAGTACATTTTGAAGTTTGTTTGGAATTTAGCGTATATTTATTTGTGTAAATTAAATATTCATTAAATCCTTGAGGAGGTCGTGGTTTAACTGGAAAAACATTTTTCCATTTCCTTTCTATTTGCTTTCTTATATTCATATACATTTGAAAACAATTTGTAAATGGCAAATCGTGAGGATGGGAATCGGGACATAGTAACACGTCATTATTTCCCGTGTTTCCTTTGACTTCTTCATTTTTTGCTCTTATTTTCCTTTTTCTCGGATGTAATTCATTAGTACCTAGAACATCCCTTGACGAAGAAGTAGAAGAAGTGGATGGGCTTGGTAGATTTAATATGTTATCTTGATCAAAAGCAACGCTTTGATGGGGGGGACTGTTATTATTATATGTATTTTTCGAATCAGGATCATTTGTTGCCGAAGATGCAGGAGAAGGAGAATTACTGGGAATTTGCGGTGATGAGTTATTTGAATTTCTCTCATTCGATGTTAGCCCTACACGATGGGCACTACGTAAAACCCGTAAATTTTTTTCTTCACTTAAAAGCTTACAATTTTTTTCATCATTAATGCCGCACGATTGATTGCTTTTAATAGGACTATCTCGAGGGCTAGTATGTAAGACTATTACGTCACGATCATTGGAATCATTACTAGAGCTTACAACGTACGGCAATGCGGCATTACGCGATGCATTTAACTTGCCAGTGCGGGATCCACTTCCATCTGCGTCAATAGAACTGTTTTGTTGTGGTATTACAATTTTTAACGGAGGCACTTTTAGCCCCCCACTGCAAAGAGTGTCACCTTTGGAATCATCGTCATCAATTTCTGGATCATGAGATTTGCCTTTTAATAAATCATCTTTATCGCTGACATTCAGGTTTTTGTTATTTGTTAGTATTGTTTTTACATTGCTCGCTTGCTTTACATTTTTATCCGGTCGGTTAGAAGGGCGTATGACATTATTTTGTTTAGAATCCTTTATGACATCCGTTTCTTTTCGTTTTTTCTTTTTCATATCATCCAAATCATCACTTTCATCTTCTTCAACATCAGAAAAACTTCTTTTTATAATATTAGAAGACGCACAATCCGAACCGCCGACAAAATCAATGTTACCTTCTTTCTTTGTTTCACTGTTTGCTTCATCAACTTTTTCTTTTATATCGGATTTGTCGGAAACCAATGAATCTTCTACCTCCTCATCCTTTTTCAAATCTTTACACTTTTGGGAAGTACGTGCGTGATCTAGAACAATTAAAAAAGATACAGTGTATCAATTAAGTATTTTGCTTCTTAAATTAAAATATCAACAGGTATAACTACTGAGCTATACGACATTAAAGTAATATTTTTGATAGAATATATTCAGGGGTATTAAACGATCAAATTTTTGCATTAATTACTGCCAAACCCTTTTTAGTTAAGAAGATACTTAATGGAAGTTACATGAATCAAAAAGTTGAAGGTCAATAAAGTATTTTGCTTTTTGAAAAAAAAAAAAAATAGTTAAATCACACGTTTTTTGCAAATGCATTCCATTTTTTTGACAGCAACTTTTGTTTTCTAAAAAATATATTAGTTCATTCATTGTTTTCAATTGTAGTTTATTGTAAACCCGTAAAAAATGCAAAACAAACTGAGTTAAATTTTTCTCAGAGAAAAACTTAACTTAATTTCCCTTTGCACCCCATGAATGAGGTATGGGATAGCTTCTCGCGTTGTTGTGAATTAACACGCTTTCTATTTTTAGATTCACAACTAACGGCACCTACTTATTTATCGACGAATGCGAACGTCACTGTTTTGAGAAGCTCTTACTAGACACGACGATTGAATCGACGCTTAATACTGCGAAGTTGCTGTCAAACAACATTCGAGGGGAGCCGACAATGAAAGAAAATTTTATTTATTTTTTTCTTTTAAGATGATTGGAGCCAGGTTTGAACCTGCGATCTCCTGCTTGGTAGTCGCGTGTTCTAACCACTATGCCACGGATTTTCTCAGAGAAAAATCGTATATTATCCGCATAATCAGGGTAAATCTGTTAAATATATATGCGAAATGTTTGGTCGCTGTCAAACAGTGGTTCCTTTTTGGTTTTTTTTTTAATTAATTCTGTAACTTTTGAACGGATAAAGGTGTCTTGATGAAATTTAAAATAGTTAAAGCTGAGGTGTTTTCGAGATGATTTGGAAATATTCGGCCCCCTAGGGGGTGTGGGGGCCACTGCGTGGCCCTCCAAAGTTGGTCACCTCGGGTGTTTCAAAATTTCAAATGCTTGAGGAATGTGCATTTATGAACCGATTTAAACGATTTTTTGCATAGTGCTTCGAAAAACCTTCAAAAAAACATGCTTACATGCACATGATATCTCATTTAGGTCAAGAGATATTTGAGAAAATAAAAAAAATTGTGTCATTTTCGGACGATGTTGATTTAGTATTTTTAAGGGTGTGAGCTCAGTTTTTCCTTGATTTTATATTTGTTCCAATCAAAAGTTATAAGCATCGCAAGTAAAAGTTTCCAAAAAAGGCATATTTTTACTGTTTTTTTTGCAAAAAGGCGACTATATTCTTTCGTTCGCAAAAAAAAAAATTCTTCGGGGAAGTGGCTATTTTTTTATTATTTCTTTCGCCGTGATGAACAGAAAAATAAATTTCGACTTTCGGAAAACTGTGGTATTCAGTGATGAAAGTAAATAAAACATATTTGGCTCGGATGGACGTCGCACAGTGGGGTATTGAACACCCAAAACGGAGATTTATTCAAGGAAGAGTCCGATCTTAGCCAAATTTGGCACAGATGATCCTTTTGCTATAAGGTCGATTGGTTTGAAGTTTTTAAGAAATCGGTCCATATTTACATATAGTCCCCATATATATACTTATATGTATATATACTGTAGTAGAATCAAACCTTTATAAAAGCTACGGTTTGTGTCCGATCTCTTTGAAATTTGATATTGACTTATGTTTTAAATGTTTTAGATATATGTATATAAATGCTCATGTACATATGTATACACACGTATGTATTTATATACAGGGTGCACCAAAAGGCTGTATACATTTGAATAAGTATCTGCTTGGAGCAATCTCGGCGGGGTGGGGCGGAGGCGTTAGGAAAGGAAAGAACTGCCAATGGGAAATCATCATTACAGCGTCATTTCAAGTTGTTGCATATCTAATGTAAAGCGTGCACAGAATGCTCACGGTGTCTAATCGACTGGTTGGTATCTTTAGTAACGGTCTCCGCAACATACCTCTCTCTGTATAATGGAAGTGGTAATTTTGGTTGCGTATTATCCAATAACGTACACTGAGGCAAAAATAATTTTTGGAGACGCTGTTTCCATTTCAGTAACTTCATGACAAAATGTCATACAATATTAAATACCAGTCAAATAACAATCAGTCACTCGTGTTTTGCAAATAAAACCATTTAAAATGTTTTGCAAATAAAACCAAACCTCAAAATGAATCACATTTTATAAAAGAAACTTTTACTAGTTAGAAGGTATTTCTCTGAATTTAGCATGAACAACTAGTTTTAGTGCTTGTAATTAATCAGTTCTGAATTAATTTTCCCAAATATGTTGATATTTTAACGTTATGAAAAAATTTGCTGTGACGGCTATAAACTCTAGAGTTGTTGTGAAATAACGTCATTTAACCATATTTAAATTTTTAAAAATATTTTATATTTTAAAAATTTGAATATTATCAAGAAAAATCAGCATATATTGCCTTATGCTCAACAACAAATTGCAATACAGTTAAAACAAAGAAAATAAGGTCAAATCAAACCAAACGAATTTTCCATCGTTTTCGCAGGAGTGTCTAACATCACAATTTATTTTATAAAACAAATTGGCGCAAAAACGCGCAAAATGTTTTTCTTGATTTTGTAAGTACAGATGTTATATTTTACAATTATGTTAATTTTTCAACAGAGTTTTACCCGGAACTATTTTAAAAATCTACATACATTTAAAAAATACCTTAAATTTAGACCATTTTTTCAAAAATAATTAAACATATTTATTGTATACAACTAATTGTTATTCCTGTTCTTCAATAGCTGACGTTGAATGATTCATAAATGACTAAAAGCCAAAACTTTCACTCCAAAATACCGATATTTCACTTTTCGCTAACACTTTCCGATGTTTGAGAGAACATATAACTTTAAATAAACAATATATGTAATTGATTCTAGTATGTATTGAATCAGTATCCTGTGTACAATTATCAAGTACAAAATTTTAGTTGGAAGTCGCAATTTTCATTTTATAATTAATCTCCGTTTTGGGTGTCCCATTCCCCACTGTGCGTCGTGTAGTATGGAGAAAGCCCAATGAAGCTCTCAACATAATATGGGGATGCATGTTGGCTCTGGGAGTAGGGAGACTTATATTTATGGATGGGGTTATGGATCGCCACATTTATTTGTCAATTTTGAAGAATAATTTGCATGCTAGTGTACAAAAAAAATGGGCCTAGACATGAATAACTATTCTTTTCAACAAGACAACGACCCTAAACACACTGCTTTAGACTTGAAATTATAACATCAAACATTTCCCCACCCGACTTAAACCCCATAGATATTCTTTGGGCGTACCTGGAAGGTAAGGTAAGAAATCACAAAATTTCATCAAAAACGATGTTGAAGATGCAAGAATTGCAAGAAGAATGGGAAAAAATACCAGTAGAAACCTGCCGCAAATTAGTGGAATCATTGCCCAAACGCTTAGATGAAGTAATACCCAACAATGGTTACCATACAAAGTATAAATATAGAGCTTACGAGGTCCTTTATCAAAAATAATTTAAAAAAGCAAAATACTTTATTGATATTAGATTGTTACAATGTCATAATTTTTAATGAATTATCCATGTCATTTCTGCTGTTTCGTTGAATTAAAACAAGACTAACTATTCTTTATGTTCTCTTTTATGCATGTTATATAAAATAATTTTATTTTATCAAACATAACGATTTTTGGACCTGTTTTAATTAGTAATTTTCTTATATTTTTAAATCGCAAAATACTTAATTGACTTACTGTATATATATTAAAACTAGGTTTGTATTACAACAAATAACAGTCCTACGCCCCTACGGAAAAAAAGTTTCTTTGGACATTTGAAATTTTAGGCCGCAATTCTTGACAGATTTTCACGAAAAAAAATGTATTATTGGAAACAAAATTGTGCACAGAATGTACGTTTTTTTTATTCTGAATTCTTTGATGTTATTTTTTTAAATTTCTCAAAGTAGATGAAAAAATCCAAAAAATATTTGACATTAAAGTCAACAATTATTTTTTCATCTAATTTGACAAATTTTAAAAAAATAACGGCAAAGGATTCAAAAGAAAAAAAACGTACATTTTGTTTTTTTTTTTAATCTGTTTATTTAGCTAATTTTGCTATTATAAATACATAATTTTAAAGATATACATATCTATGGATTTAATTACATTAATAGAATATTCTGACGTATTCAATTAATTTACTTTTAAAGACAAATTTGTTACATTCATTTTTAATTTCATTCGGCATTTCATTAAACAGTTTTAGGCCATTATAAAATAATAAATTTTGATAAAAATTTGTTGTACAGAAATTCAAACGAAAATCGTTGGTGTTTCGTAGATTATATGGTTGAGCATCAGCAACATAAGTCAGAAAGCTACGCATATAGTTCGGTAGCATCCCATGTTTTATTTTGAAAATAAATAGCATCGCATTCATGACCAGTCTTTGCTTCACTGATATCCATTGCAGCTTATTTAACATATATGAAGTATGCGTTAAATGATGACATCTTAAAATACTTCTCATCCCTTTATTCTGTAGTTTTTGAAGCCTCGCTTTCATTTGTTCATTTCCAAGGAATAGCAAAGTTGAACAATACTCAAAATGCGGTTTGACGGTGGTATTATATATATTTATGGCAGTAACCCTTGAAACTTTATACCGTATATATACTTATATATACTTATACTTTATACAATTTTGTTTCAAATAATAAAAAAAAAATTTAAATCGGTCAAAAATTGCTGCCTAAAATTTCAAATGTCCAAAAAACCTTTTTTCCCCACTGTGCGCCCTATGATTGTTTTTTTAAACAAAATAATATGTTTATTGTATAAATCCCTATATAAAACCTGTCAGCTTGGCAAAGACCGGTAATGTGATAAAATTATATCGTCGTTATACTGCGTAAACTGACCAACTCCATTTATTGTGAAATGGACTTATGGCCTGTTTTCGTAACTTAGTTTTCGTTCGTCCAATGGCGAACCATAAACTCATTTGGTTTTTTACTCTTCATTTTGAGTGTAACAAAAAAGAGCTTTTGGTGGTGAACATTTTTGGTTCGACAAACTAAAACACGGGCGAAACAAAAGGTCATATTAGAGAATCAAAAATAGCAATCGTTGAGGTGTGACATTGCACAGCAAATTTATTATTGTTATTAATAATTAATATTTTCACAAAATAAAGGTTATTTCTTGCAGCTTAGAATATTTTAAACACTTCTATACATTGTAATTTGGAAATGGTGGATTTAAAAAAAAAACGACTACAGGTTAGTTTGGTATGTTAAGTAGAAACGATGGACAAGTTTTATGTTACTGTCTTCCGGATTGTTATTTAAATCATTTTAGATGTTCATTAATACAACTATTAATTAATGCGACTTTACACCTTTAAATTGTTGTTTGTTTCATGTGTTTGTGTGTGCACAGTCGGCTAAATTCGCTAAAGGCAGGGTTACCCCATTTTGCAAATAGCTTTTGAAAATACCAAAACAATACGTTGCTAACAATGTACTTTGAAAGAAGGACAGTGACTGAAATGAGCTTTTACTCCCGGCCGAAAAGAGAAGAAAACACAAATAAATACTCGATCGTCTGGGTGGCATTCGAACGTCTGCCTACACGAAAAAATTCGCTGATCAAGCTATTAATGATGAAAAAGTGTTCCAAAGGTCATAATTTAAGCCCTCTAAAAAATCCTATGTCTATTCATTTCATTTTAATTTTTTTTTTTTCATTTGAATAATGAATCAATCAGTCTTGACTTAACCTAATAAAACTTAACAGAACTTAACAAATGCATATGTAGTCATTATTGACAACTTAAGAGACACATGTTTCAACGATTCCGATGTCTTATCGTACAAAAATGTATAATTTTGCACCAAAGAAATTAACTAATCATCGTTCATTTTCCAAACGACTGCAAATTCCCACCAAACTTTGCAAATAACAAATCAACAATACGAAAATAAGTTCTAAAATTATGTTATTTTACGATGTGATTTATAACTTACTTACTTAGCTGGTACTTCTATGCAAACCCAGTGGATTATATACCGCACGTAGAAAAATTTTAAAAGCGCCTCGATCTTCTGCGCTTCTTCTCCAGTTAGTCACACCGAGTTCTGTAAGGTTCTCAGTAACCTGGTCTTTCCAACGGAGTTTTGGTTGTTGTTGTTGTAACAGCTGGTGGTAGCTGGGGTGATAATTCTTTATACCGATACTCAATTTATCGGCACTCGATCGGGCATATAATCCGATTATCATACGATCATTGCTGGCAACTCTGTTTCGTTCCTTTGTAGATAACAAGGTTTGTGTCAAGGATTGTTAGGTGTTGTTGTTGTGATTTTTAACCGCCAAATTCCACCAAAGATGGCGCCAGTTGGTTTGTTGATTTATATGCGATGTTGATAAATCATTTTTTTCCTTTTTCCTTGATCCTTGCGCAATCTGGATTTTTGTAGTGGAAGCAGGATGGATGAGTTTTGTTGGCTGGAGAACTCGAAAGTGTTTGAAAAGTAATTTTTCTTCGATGTTGATTTGGCCAGTGCCCGGCCGGGAATCGAACTCGGCACATTCGGATTGCTAGTCTACGTCGCTTCCACTGAGCTATCGAAGGCCACGGAGTTTTGGTCGCCCTCTTCTGCGCCGTCCATCGAGTTCATTGTCGAAGACTTTTCGAGATGGAGCATTTTCGTCCATGCGTACAACATGACATAGCCAACGCAACCGTTGCACCTTAATGCGTTTGACCACGTTAATGTCAGTGTACAGCTCGTACAGCTCATGATTCATACGACGCCGATACCCTCCGTTAACGATGATGGGCCCATATATTTTACGGAGTATTTTTCTCTCGAATACCGCCAGAACCGATTCATCCGCTTATGTCATAACCCAGGATTCTGAGCCATACATTAAGACAGGTATAACCAGTATCTGGTATAGCTGGAGTTTTGTTCGTCGAGAGAGGTCTCTGTCATTGAATCGCTTGCTTAGTCCTTAGTAGCATTAATTTACAAGCAGGATTCTTCTCCGGATTTCTAGGCTCACATTATTTGCTTTGTTGATGGCGGAGCCTAGGTAGACAAAACTATCTATCACCTCGAAATTATAGTTGTCAACGTTCACGCAGTTTCCCAAACGATTAGATTCTTTGTTCGTTGAAACTAATAACTTCGTTTTGATCTCGTTCACCGTTAGCCCCATTTTCGCTGATTCCTTCTCAGGTAGGCAGCAGTCACATCCCGCAGTTTTCGACCGAGTAGCGAGTAGCATGTGGCTTTTGTTGAATATAGTGCCACTCGTGTTTACTGCAGCTTTTCTCATTATCATCTCCATCACAATGTTGAAGAGATCGCACGATAGGCCGTCGCCTTGTTTTAGGCCTCGTCTTCACTGAAGACTTCGTGTCAGTCAGCGTCATTCCGCAAAGACGTATCAGCTTCGCTGGAATACCAAACTCAGCCATGGCTTCAAGTAATTTCTGCCGTATTGGGCTGTCGAAGGCAGCTTTATAGTCGACAAAAAGATGGTACGTGTCGATCTGTTTCTCTTGGGTCTTTTCCAGGATTTGCCGAAGTGTGAAAATCTGGTCAGTTGTTGATTTTCCAGGTCTAAAGCCACACTGATAAGGCCCGATCAGGTTGGATAACACTAGCTTTAGTCTTTCACATAGCACACTCGACAGGACCTTATATGCGATGGGTAAAAGGCTGATCCCGCGGTAGTTGGAGCACACACTTGGATCACCTTTATCAGCACAGGACATAATACGCCTACATTCCAATCGTCGGGCGCAGGAGCTGGTGCATGCTCGTTATCAGCTCCTCGCCACCGGACTTGAAGAGCTCTGCGGGCAGACCGTCGGCACAGGCTGCTTTGTTGTTTTTCAGCCGCGATATTGCTCTTCTTACCTCGGCTTGACTTGGTGGTGGGCAATCTAAGCCGTCGTCGACAATTGGCGTGATTACTTCACGTGCGCTGCCTTCTGGAACCAGCAGTTGCTGGAAGTGTTCTCTCCATATGTGCAGCACACTCTGCGTATCCGTGACCAGATTTCCATCACTGTCCTTACAGGTGGGGAGGCCATTACCGTATCCATTTGCTCTTACTTTCTGGTAAAATGTTCGGGCCTCAACTCTATCCCTGTATCGCTCTATATCCTCGTTCTCCCGTTCCTTCATCTGAAGTTTTTTTTCGCCTAAATAGCTGTTTCGCTTGTTTTGCTTTCTCCGTATGCCGTTCCCTAACAGCACGGGTTACAATTGGCTGTATCGTTGCCCTATAAGCAGCATCCTGTTCCTCAGACGCTATGCGACATTCTTCATCGTACCAGGATACTTTCATACAAAATGAATGTAGTAGATTCAATCAGCTAATCTCTAATGTTAAGTATTGTTAAGTGAAGTCAAGACTGATTGAGCCATAACTCTGAAACACAAAAAGTGGAGTTGGTCAGTTTACGCAGTATACCGACGATATATTAATTGTATCCATACAAACATGTTGTTTGCGTAGCAAACGGTTTTATCATCAAATAAAAACTGACGAAAGGCTATGCAAATATACATTATAACCGAGAAAAGATGGAGAAAGGCTGCCTTTATTGACTGTACAAAAGCAACTTCATTATATAAACTAAAGGTACAATTCACTAATCGTTGAATTAATACATGAAATATATAATATGTACTTAAATCTTTATATTAAAATATTATATGTGTTTAAGCCTAAACGTCCTTTTTATAACAATACGATTTACAACACTTGTGCTATCACTCAATACTATCTGTTATAAACTCCTTTAATCAGATAGATTGTTTCTGTCTTGCATTAGATCCTGCAATAGACTAGTTTAATACGAACTTTCCTACGAAGAGCATCTACGGCTCCATCCTAAACATACATACTTATATACATACGGCTCCATCCTACCTACATCTTATACAAGGGTTCTACGACCCTTTCAAACATTACAAACATTGGTACACTTAAATTCTTTAAACGAAGGTAACACAAATAAACGCTATTTACGATAGCAACAAAACAAAATTGAATATCCCTGGCTTCCAGCCATATTTGACCCAGAAATTCTTCGGTCATCCGCCATCATTAATTAACATCATTATCACCATCATTCACTGTAACAATAAGATGCGTATAGTGCAGTTTTGAGTGAGCACAATTTTATAAACCGAGTTTCAACGCCGGCAGTTAATTATTACTTCAAAATTCTTGTTTTGTTTTCTTGCAGCAACACGCCTGTCGTTGTTGTTCATTTGTTTGTTTCGATTGACATACACACAAACTAACTCCGTTTTATTTTCGTGCACCCTACTATATGTCTTTTCGCTCTCAGTAGGTACAAGTTATCTGCTGTGTTAATAAGTATTAAATCTCATTAACATTTGGCATTAACATAGAAGATAACATTGATTGGCCAAAATAAATTTCTTAATTTGATCATAAGCCCATTTTCTCCACTTTGCCATCAAAATGTTCCCTGTTTGTTACGATAATAAAATTGAAAATAATATATGTATTTTTAGATCATTTTTGAAATTTTTCAAAAATATTTAATTTTAAAAGCCAAATATTTCAAAACTACTAAAAAGGACATGTGACAGGGAGAGTAAAAACCAAATTAACTTTCTAATAACACAGTGAAACAATGAAAAAAATATCCCGTGACATTTTATGTTCGATAGTACTACCGGAGCTGAGCAAAACCCTAGCTCAGTTCAGCACATTAGCTACCAATTTTTTTTTTGCCCTCAGGTTTGCCATGGTAAGAGAAAGCACATACTTTAACAGGTCTTCACTACAGCTATTGATCGGTTTACGGCCATTTTCGCAATGTCCAATTTTTTTCTTTTTAACGAAAAATTAACTAATTGCCGGTTTGCTTAACAGTGACCATTTAACAGACAGTTACCGATTAACGTTTCACCATATTTTGATTAATTAACGAAAGCATTCAGTAGAAATTATGGCAAGTCTGCATATATTTGTTTACGAAAAATAGTGTAATAAAAAAGACAATACAATAATTTGTTAAAAATGCGACATTAAACAAAGAAAAAGAGCTCTCAACATTAAAAAAGTGTAACTCAGTGTATAAATTAAAACCAGAAACAAGCTAAACAACATTTAACTCATTCCTTTGCTTTCCTTAGGCATGTAACGGACGTTGTATTTTTGAAGCAGTTCCTCGGAAAGGGGAGCAGACATAAGACGACGGCGAATGTGGAAAGTGGTCTGGAAATGGTGCTTGTGGTCTTCTTGCGAGAGGACGTCAAGAACTTGTCCAAGAAGAACATTTTTAGACACCTTACCTAGTTGTTGCTGATTTTGTTTTGCTGCTTATAAGGTTAGAAACGTATTTTGCTGTGGAATTCTGAATCATTGTCTAAATTCTTCATCACTTAAAGAAAAGTGATCACACCGTGTAAAACATCTTTTTCAGCTTTACATTTTTAAAATTAAAAATATGCTAACTGGCGTAGTTGGTTCGGTTAGATTTAACAGCAACTATTTTGTTAGTGAGTTAATCGTACTTTGTGAAATTCAGATTTGCCTTACTTTCGGTTAAATTTCACGTTAATTTTTAATCGTACATTTTGAAAATGGCCGTAACGACTACAAAAAAAAAATACTCAGCGGCAATGCCACCCTAATGCCCATTGTAAACAATTAAAGGGGTGAAGTGTTCCAGTCATATTGGTACATTGTTGGTAAAGATAGCAAATAAAAAATATTAGCACAAACTCCTAATAACTACTTTTTTTGAAGTAGTGGGTTTTGAGAGCTATTTATTTTCGGTGTAACCTAAACAACAATATATCAAAATGTTTAGGGGCCAAAAAAAATTGGTAGCCTGTCTAGCCGCACTGATCTAGGATTTTGCCAGCTCCGGTAGTACTATCAAACATATGTAGTAACGACGTTCGGGTGTTTTTCAAAAAGTTTAATTTTGTCATATTGCAAACAATAACTGCTTTTTTTGAAGTAAACGAACTAAATGTCATGATTCCCTATAAGATCCAATCAATTTGGAAAGATTGTCGTCTATACGCGGTCACCGATTTACAATGGTCCGACAGCTATTTTGCCAGACTTATTAAAGAATTGAAAGCAATATACTAATAACACATACGAAGAAAACGAAGAGAATTTCTGGAACGTACTTATTTTTGAACATTTGTATGTATAACGATTAGGATGTACTGTCGCCGATATGTGGTGATCGATTTAGTTTTCAGGCACCTATCGTGTAAGATATTTTGAAAAATTGGCCAACTGGGAAGTTGCGTGAAAGCAAAATACTAATAACACATCCGAGGTCTGAAAAACAGCCATTAAAGTGGAAACAGAAACAAAGTCAAATGTTTTTCCCTGCACTACAATCCAACCGCAATGAGTACATGATGTTAATTCCCAAAAACATTCGACACACAGGAATTTTTTACTTTGATTCTTTCAAAGCAAAGCAACTAATGATCAATGTTATTATAGGCTTTAAATATTCCTTCAAATACCTGAAGAAGCAGTCATCTGAATCAACAGGGCCATTTGTTGACGTTCAGACATTGGTGTGTTTGGATTCGGTCTCGACGGAGTGGCTCCTGAACTGCATCCAATACTCCGAGGTCTTGGGGGAGGCATCCTTTAAGTAAAATTTTGCAAATTTACTGACCGAACGAAATAAGCTTTACAAACCTTCCAACGAACTAAGAAAAAAATTCATAGGGTGGCTACAAGGTTTTTATATAGAAATATATAAAGTAATAGAGCAGAAAACCAAGCCGAGCAGTACATAGAACTTCATTGGCCGCCGCTAATTATTTGTTAGCTTAGTAATCGCCGCCACCATTAAGATACATGGATCTGTCGACGGATTATCAAATCTTCGAGAATAATTGTGTATAAAAGGATTTCGGGCAGTGCTGCCAGTTTGACATTTTTTATGCATTTTTTTGCCTACTGCACTTTTATTTTGAAACCAAATGCTAAATGCTTTTTAGCATTTTTTTTGAAATTCCTCAATTTTTTGTTATTTTTAATTTTATATTTAGCATTTTTTGTAAAAACTGGAATTATTTGTCAAAAATTGCATTTTTGCACTGTACGTGGATGAA
The DNA here is from genome assembly GCA_964034835.1 of Muscina levida. Taxonomy (NCBI): domain Eukaryota; kingdom Metazoa; phylum Arthropoda; class Insecta; order Diptera; family Muscidae; genus Muscina; species Muscina levida. The sequence goes on along the minus strand of OZ035883.1, from coordinate 99,517,267 downwards.
CATAATAAAAATGCAATACTATCATACATAATTAATTACACAGTGCAATACCTTTTTGGGGGTTGAATAATTGCTTTAGAGTATGGAAGCCTAAGATGATGTACTTTTATTGTACCACAAAATATTTTTATTATTCTATTAAAAGTATCAAGATATACTTCGTTGTATAAGAAACAATTTTAAATTTTAATATACCAAAAAGTGCTTTTATTGCATCAACGGGTACTTTTATTGTATTAGCAAATTGTTTAACTGGGTAAAATAGTACCTTTTCTATATCGACAAATATTTTTATTGCACCGAGGAGTTCTTTTTTGTAATAAAATTAAATATATAAAAAATAAATTTTTATAACAACAAGTACTTTTATTATGTCAAAAATACTCATTTGTACAAAATAGTACTTTTATTGTACCACAAAGAAGCTATTCTTGATTAACAAATAATTTTAATTTAAAAAAATACTTTTATTGTACTTAATTGTTCCAAAAATTACTTTTGCTGCACCACAATATATGTACTTTTATTGTACTTTGAAGGCATTTATTGCACCATAAAGTTTATTTGATGTACCAAAAAGTTCATTTCTTGTACCAAAGAGTACCTTTGCAGTTCTAAAACGGTCTTTTATTGTACCAAAGAGTACATGAATTTATTGTACCACTAAGAACGTTAGTTGCACCACAAAGTTTTGTTGTACGGAAACTACTATATAGAATATTTAAATTGCGGGAGGACAGATCTCTTTTAAGCCTAACTTTTCTGATGAGGTCTGATGGGGCTCTCAATTTGAACTGCAATAGAGTTTGAAAAAACAAAAATAAACACAATTGAGAAATGTTAACAAATTTAATAGTTAAATAAGGCATCGCAGTTACAGAAAAGTGTAAAATTCTTTTTGCGATATATTTTTTATTTGTACTTACATAAACGCAATAAGAGTAAATGGTTTTAAAAATTTTACAAGTTACACAATCAATAAGATAGAATAACAGAGTACTTACCGTGAGTGACGTTGAATTCCACCACGAGAACAAAAACAAAATAAGACAGATTTTAAAACAAAACAGCTTCCCAAAAATAACAATAAATAGATTAATAAATAGAAATAAATCTCCAAAAGCACTTGACAACAACCCAATTATATACAAATCTGTCACATATATACCAAAACTGTCCGAAAGATTCGAAAAATCCAATCTACTAGACAGCACGAATCACAAAATCGCACACAAAACTAACCATACTCTTCGCGACATATTTACAAACTTAAAAACAAGGATTAACAAGTTGGACAAATCAAACTTAATATACAAAATCAAATGCAATGGACGGGAAAACACACCTTGCGACAAATATTACATAGGAACAACGAAAAACAAATTAAGAACGCAAATAGCAGGACACAAAAGTGACCTAAAACAAAGAAACATAAATTTGACCCAAAAAACGGCGTTATCAACACACTGTGCGACGCAAAACCACGACGCAGACTTAGAGAGTGTGAGAGTTGTCCAGTGTGAGAGCAACTACAACAAACGTCTAACGCTAGAGATGCTACATATTCTCAACACACCAACAACACAACGCATCAACTATAAAGCAGACATCGAGAATTTAGCAAAGAGTTACATCTTTCTAATAAGAAAAGATAAACAAAACAGAAAGAACGTGGAAAAAACAGTACTCTACCGATAGCAGAGGAGAGTGGTTGCTAAACTACTTGTCTGTAATATTGTGTTGTTACTCTTTTCGTAAGTGAGGTTGTGTGATGTTTGTGTTTTATATACGTGTGTATAGTTCTATACGTATGATATGTTTTTATTGTTATTATTGTATTTAATCTGTTACAGAATCCTGATGATGTCTTTCGATGAAAGACGAAATATTGAAAAATAAATGATAATCACAAAACACAGACCTCGAGCCTAATTGATTAAAACTTGGGATATTATAGAATACATATATACAAAAAAAATGAAATTGACTTTTTATGTACTATTAAATTGAACTACTACTTTATATTTAAAATGTATTCATATAAAATAAAAGTACATAAAATAAAGATTGTTTATCAAATATAGTTATTCAATTTGAAAATGAAATTACATATTTTAATTTTTCTCTAAACCATAAATGCGCATGGTACTCTTAACACACATATTTAAAATGCATTTATATAAAATGAAATTAAATAATTACAATTATTAAAAATAAATGAAACCCAATTAAGCATATTTGATAATATTTATTCCATATGTATTAGATGCAACATTAAAAAGTTATAGTGAGATTGCATTTATTCGAAATGTGAGTCACTCTTAACACTTAATTTATTATAAATATAAACGTTTTTTCAATACCAAATAGTAACTTAACTTTTACAGATATAATTTTTTTTATAAATGTGAATGTTTAATAAACATAATATTTGCATAAACGTATATTTTACCAAAAAAAAATTTTAGCGCTGGTTTTTCAAGAATTGCATTTTTTTGGTCTTTTTACCATATTTTTTTCCAAATTGCACTTTTTTTGAGATTTAGCATATTTTTTTGCCGGCTCCTGGCAACACTGATTTCGGGAACTAAGATGTCTTGAGCGACTACTACACAGCCACACATGTGGTTAAACATGTTTGATGTCATACCAAAAAACACAGTCTAATAGCATCTATGTCGGATGTGCCACACATGTTGGTTGGATTATAAATATTTTTAATTTTCTCTTGTTTTTTATAGTTAACATATGTATATAATTAATGAATGTGTTTTCATTGTTCGGTTTAAGATCTTTTCTATAGGGTGATTCAGGAAGTACCGGACAAATTTTTCCAGCGTATTCCTTGGCTCATTTCATGAAGAAAAGAAAAAGGTTCACAATTTTCGGATAAGCGGTCGGAGGGTAGTAGGGTTAAGTTGCTAACTTCTGAGCCAGTGGTCGGATATGAGGTTGTGTACATTTTTTTTTTAATTTTTTTCGGAAAGCTCTGTATCTCGGCAATTTGACTTCTTTCTATTTTTTATTGTGTACTTATAGTAGACTTTCCTTTAAGAAATGATCCAAGGAATACGCTTGAAAAATTTGTCCGCTACTTCCTGAATCACCCTGTGTTATTACTAATAATAGAACCAGGGTAAACTTAATTCACCAAATCTCTCCGACTTCGTGGAAGATTTGGATCGCATACAAACACATCACCTTCCTTTACCGGCTTTGTGTATTCACACGTGTTAACGTGCTTCTTCAGGCGGAGGAGCTGATCACCAGGGCCGTTGATGGCAGGAGTCAATATAGCGTTCGGCACACCCAATAAAAAATGGACCCAAAGGTCAATGACATTGAGTTGACAATATTTTCAGCTTCGATGAGAAGTGACTGTCGCACAAGCTCCTTTGGTGACACTCTTTACATATTGCACCAATTAAACATACATTCGATAAATCATATTGAATTCTTTCAGCCCCGAAAACTAGAATCTTTTTGTTTTTGACGTTATCGCCGCACTCAACTGGATTTCGGTGAGGATTAGACTGGCATGGTCTAATCCTACCAAAAGCTTCGGCACTATATTTGCATACGGCTTCATATGGGGCTGTGAGTTTTCAAAACCCGTTTTAATTGCATCCACTGTTAAGCACTGCATGGGCAAACTTAAATTCGAAACCACGTAAACATTCCTCAGCAAGTGAGTCTTCTTCTTCCCCTCCACTCACCTTCAGGTTGAAAATTTAAACATAAAACGTTACGGGTAAAACTCGTGCACCAATTTGCTGTGCTTTCGTTGACAACCATTTTTAGAACAAGTCTTCTTGGAACGGCAATCGCGAGTCGTATGTCATTGTCGACAAAGGACAAGACCGGTTGTTTTCGCTTTTAATTCACAAGTGTTAAATTCATTATTTAAAGATGGCTTTTTACAAAAACAATGTTTGGCCGTTATTATTTGTTATTGCAATTTTCCAAGCTTTGTTATTGTCCCTCCTTTAATAATGAATTATTTCCTTAATGTAACATTTTCTTTCGTTAAAGTCCAGTCAACTGTTTCTCTTTTCTTTCCTTTTCGTTTATTAAGCTTGGGAAATTTATTGTTTTTGTAAAAAGCCATCTTTAAATAAATGAAAACAACCGGTCTTGTCCTTTGTCGATAGCGATTTTTTAAAAAGTAATTTCAAATTATTAAACAGGCCACCAGTTCCTTACGTAAAAACTATTACGGAAAAACAGCCTCCGAAGCAATATTAATAGATTTGTGGCAGAAAAATATTGAAGGTTTATAAGGCGAATGGAAAAATGTGTGAATTAGACAACAGCTGACCATATGCGAAACTGCAGTGTATGTAAAACCACTTTTTAGCATTCAGCTCAAAATGCGAAATGATTTTTTTTTTGTATAAAAAGGCTTAACAATTAAGGAGTACATTTTAAAACTTGACTATTCTTTTGTGTTTTTGACCAATTTGAGACATTAGTTTAGGTACGCCCCTATAAATTTCACCCGAAATTTTAATGCATTATTAAAGATATCAATATTAGTCATTACTTTGTATAGGATATATATATTAGTGCTACATATTTAATAGCACTAATATATTTAAAAAAAAATGCAAAATTTTTAATGGACTAATCAAGCTTTGATGCGGCAGAATTGGAATAATCAAATTTTGTTGCGACTTCTAGAGTTTTCTAGGGGAAAAACATAAAACATATTATGTTGCAATTTTGAAAAAAATAGTTTATGTACTTCTGAATTAAGCATATTAATCATATTTCGCTCCAAAAATGTTTATTTGAAAAGGGTAATGTTATTTTGAAGTGGAATAATGATGATAATGACATTTAATGAAATCACGCCTGTTTGTTTTCTGGTGTAATATTTTGCACAATTTTATTTTTGGTGAGTTTTTAGTTCAATTTTACCAAACAAAAAACAATAAAAAAAATCAGTTCGGTCATAGTAGAATAGTCAAGTACCTCCTCAATTATAAATAAAAAATTGGAAATTTTGATAAGTCAGTTGTCGTTGAATGTCGCTGTTTTTTAACATATGATGTTTTTTTGTTGTTTTGGTTTACAATTTGTTGCCAATTATTTATAGTTGACATGTTTTTTTAATGAAACTACTTATTTGGGACCGGCCGTGGCATGATGGTTAGAATACGCGAGTAATATGCGGGAGATCCCAGATTCAACTGAATTTAATTATTCGCAAAAATATCAAAATACTGTTATTGCCATTGTGTTGAAAATTAACAGTGCATTTAACAACTATATTTTAATTTCCGCCGGTATTAATCGCCGCCGCACAGCGGGGATGTCTTCATACATTTGAGTGAAAAATTTATAAGGAGTGCTCTTAGAGTGATAAAACTTGGCACCGAGCCCTTTCTTAACGCTATTAAGATAAATATAAATTTTCATCAAAATTGGCCACGCGCATCGTATACCGCCCATATAACTCAAAATGAATTTTTCATACGAAATTTGTTCTTTTATTCCGAATGTGTTGAAATTTGGCACAGACACTACAATTAACGTTCTGAAAGTGTCATTAAAATCGGACACGCCCATCACATAGCGCCCATATAACTCAAAAATAATTTTTCATACGAATTTTGTTCTTTTATTCCGAATGTGTTGAAATTTCGCAAAGACATTACAATTAACAAAATGAAAATGTTCTAAAAGTTTCATTAAAATCGGCCACGCCCATCACATAGTGCCCATATAACTACATACGAATTTTACATAAAAATTTTTTTATTATTGTATATTTTTATTCTAAAAGAGCCTTGACTTCGTCACTTATATCACTATGATTTTTCTGGATAAACGAAAGCGTCTAAAGTGAGATTATGGGATCTGATGTTACCATCATTCGATGCATAATATCTTCGTTCGTGGCAATTCGACTGCATTTTCTGGAGTGTCTGAATTGATATTTTTTATAGTCTTTGTTACGATTTTCATGAGCCTCTTCGGAAAGTAAGCCTGCAGGAAAAATACACTTTTCAATTATATTCTTTCCATGAATAAGAATTTTGTGGAGTGTAGGTGACATATTGCACCACTCCTACAGAGCAGCACAACTTATTTCAACATGTTCTCTTTGAATTTAAAAAAAAAAAATATATAATATATATTATAAACAATATAATTTTTATTGAAAGGTGCAACTGGATGCACTTGAATTTGATTGAATATATAAAAGCAGATATAAGACAAAGTATTAGTAGTGATTTCCAACTGTAGGCACGTACAGCTGAAATTGCAGATCCAAATATTTGGAGAAAAAGGGATTTTTGTTATATGTTCATAAAAATAAAAAATAAAAAAAATGTAAGTCTCTACAGAGTTTATTTTTTCAATTTTAGTATATTGAAATATCCTACTTTAAATAAAAAATATGAAGAAAAACGTTACCTTACATATTAACATAATATTCGTTTCGAAATTTTTAGGTTTATAATAAGTCAGTTCGATAAAACATACAAGTACTGACTTTGAAACGGCTTTAAAAAAAACTAGCAGTCAGATCCAAGTTATTCTTTTTGATTTGATTGTACCATTTAGTCTTAAATTTAAAAAAACCACTGCACATTGCATGAAGAATATGTTGACAATTTGACTTTTTTCCGGGAAATCCCCAGTGTGCGCCGTAGTGAGTGTGTAGTTCTTCAGGTAATACTTAAGCGATCATATCAATCATATATACAAAATTAAAATTTTTCGAAAAATTTTCATGCAATATTTCAAGATTTATATGTTGCAACCGTCTATACGTATCTTTATACTGCGTTTCCACGACCGTTAAAAACACTTGTTTAACTTTGGAAATCTTAACCCGTTCCACTATGGTTAACGTTCTTCGGATTTTCGATTTTTTCAAGTACATTTCACAGACATATGTGAACAAATGAATAATTGCAATCAAGCCATGATAAAAATTCTGTGAATTGTTGAATAACTTCCATTTTTAACATAAATTGTAAGTGTTATAAGCGCCTTGGTTGGACCGCTCAGCATGTACAAAACACGCATACATTCGCATATACATGCATGCGTTAGCGGCAAGACCGTAGCCAGGGGGTGGACACGGGGGCCCCCGAAATTATTTTACCAAATCAAATAAATTTTTGATTTGCGTAAATGTAACATGTAGGGAGATATTTTCAAATAAAACTCGGAAGTTATATTTTTAGGTTTGATTCGAGTTTTCTCCTTTTGATTTTTAAATCTGTTGTTTAAGAATGGCAAAATCATATAAAAGTTAGAATAAACGGAAAGTGTAGTTCTTCAGGTATACTTAAGCGATCATATCAATCATATATACAAAATTAAAATTTTTCGAAAAATTTTCATGCAATATTTCAAGATTTATATGTTGCAACCGTCTATACGTATCTTTATACTGCGTTTCCACGACCGTTAAAAAACACTTGTTTAACTTTGGAAATCTTAACCCGTTCCACTATGGTTAACGTTCTTCGGATTTTCGATTTTTTCAAGTACATTTCACAGACATATGTGAACAAATGAATAATTGCAATCAAGCCATGATAAAAATTCTGTGAATTGTTGAATAACTTCCATTTTTAACATAAATTGTAAGTGTTATAAGCGCCTTGGTTGGACCGCTCAGCATGTACAAAACACGCATACATTCGCATATACATGCATGCGTTAGCGGCAAGACCGTAGCCTGGGGGTGGACACGGGGGCCCCCGAAATTATTTTACCAAATCAAATAAATTTTTGATTTGCGTAAATGTAACATGTAGGGAGATATTTTCAAATAAAACTCGGAAGTTATATTTTTAGGTTTGATTCGAGTTTTCTCCTTTTGATTTTTAAATCTGTTGTTTAAGAATGGCAAAATCATATAAAAGTTAGAATAAACGGAAAGTGTAGTTCTTCAGGTATACTTAAGCGATCATATCAATCATATATACAAAATTAAAATTTTTCGAAAAATTTTCATGCAATATTTCAAGATTTATATGTTGCAACCGTCTATACGTATCTTTATACTGCGTTTCCACGACCGTTAAAAACACTTGTTTAACTTTGGAAATCTTAACCCGTTCCACTATGGTTAACGTTCTTCGGATTTTCGATTTTTTCAAGTATATTTCACAGACATATGTGAACAAATGAATAATTGCAATCAAACCATGATAAAAATTCTTTGAATTGTTGAATAACTTCCATTTTTAACATAAATTGTAAGTGTTATAAGCGCCTCGGTTGGACCGCTCAGCATGTACAAAACACGCATACATTCGCATATACATTCATACGTTAGCGGCAAGACCGTAGCCAGGGGGCGGCCACGGGGGCCAAAGCGCCCCCAAAACTATTTTACCAAATCAAATAAATTTTTGATTTTCATAAATGTAACATGTAGGGAGATATTTTCAAATAAAACTCGGAAGTTATATTTTAAGGTTTGATTCGAGTTTTCTCCTTTTGATTTTTAAATCTGTTGTTTAAGAATGACAAAATCATATAAAAGTTAGTTTCAATGTTCTGCAAATAGAACACACTCAGTTAAATATTTCACACTAATACAGAAACGAAGGGTTCACTATCGTTACCCCGACAAAATCATATAAAAGTTAGTGTGAATGTTCTACCAAAAAACAATTGTGAACATTCGCTATCGCAAATAGAACACACTCAGTTAAATATTTCACACTAATACAAAAACTAATAGCCTTTTTACACCGGAACGCTTTTAACATATTTCCGCGTTAATCCGCATCTTTGATGCATGCAGCCAAAATGCTTAAATTTTTACATGTATTTTGTTGTTGGAAAGATGTTAACATATTTTCGCATCCATGAAAGATGCGCAAAAATACACTGAGTTGTACTCTGAAAATTGGAATTTAAGCGATTTTTCTCAGTAATGTTGATCCGGCAAACGCCATTTTCGTTGATTGTTTACATTTATCGAAAAAAATGCCAAACAACATGGACGGACAAAAAATTTACATTTTTGCCAAAATATTAATAAATGGTTATTTCAATTAGTTAAAAATATTCGCGCTTTATTGAATACTGCCTCCGTAACAATGTTAATAGGTTTGTGGCAGGAAAATATTGTAGTTTTACAAGGCAAATGGAAAAATTCCGCATCTTCAGCTCAAAATGCGGAATGCTTTTTTGGTGTAAAAAGGCTATAAGGGTTCACTATCGTTACCTCGAAGCAATTGCATCAGTGATGCCAGAGGATTTTTGGAAAATCCCTTTTTTCCCTACGACAACAATTTATTTCCCCTACATTTTTCCCTACACTACAAATGTTAAAAATTTGACGAAAATCTCTATAAATAATTATATTTTATTAATATAATATAACAAATTGAACTAAGCACCTCATAGTCAATTTTATTCCTTTTCTTAGTTCTAACATCAGTCGCAATTGAAAAAATCGTCTCAGCATCTGCATTGGCGTGCGGAATACTTAGTAGGATTTTTATTAGTTTGGAAAGGTCTGGAAATAATAAATTATCATATACTTTTCCACATCCCACTTAGACAACGATATTTGCTCATCTTCAGAAAAGTTATATTTAATCGTTAACCACTCCTGTGTAAGATGGTCAATATTAATGGAAAATTTTTAGCACAAAAACTTAAATTGGAAAACACTGTTATCGCCTCCGCCAATGGCTAATACGGAATTTAAAAATTCCATTTCCTTAAAAATCGCGTCATATTTTAATCGAAGCCGACGTTGCGGTTATATAGAACTTGAGGCAATCGGATTTTACCTGGTAGGCCTCTGACGGAGGAAAGATTTTTAACAGCTCTTCACATTCAGTACCGACGTATATATTTACAATTGGCAAAGTAACATGAGGTGATCGTACAGCGCAATTAAACTTTAACTCCGTTTTTTTTATAAATATTTTTGTAGATTCAGAATGGAGAGCATGTAGCAATGGTTTTTGATTGGAAAAGAGAATTTAAAGTATTGAAGAAATTTAATACATATTTTTAAAAAAGCAAATAAGCTTGTTACACTTATTTTGTGTGTCGGCTAATATTAATTCTGTTCCTTTTAATTTATCTTGGTTGGATGCAAATTTTAATTCTCTGTAGTCGTTTATGAATAAATATTAAGATGTGTATAGTTTTCTTTGAATATAGCTCGGTTTGCATGCTTTACAAGCAAATTATAAAAAATCCCTACATTTCACGGGAATACAAAAAGTCTGTCCGTTTCTCCCCACACAAGATTATATTGGCAAAAATCCCTACAAGTAGGGATTTTTCCCTACTTCTGGCATCACTGAATTGCATTAATGCGTTTATCAAATTTCAATTTCATTTATTTCATCCATTTTTTCAAACAACACTTACGGCACAATGGCACTCTAATACAAAATTATCTTAAAATACTAAAAAACTCATACCAGCCTTTTTATAAGGGTGTCACCACTGACCACAGACTGCACAATACTTATGTAATTCGGGACCCGAATGAGACCATAACTTACCAACTTATACTCACATATATTCACATATTATATCCATTTAGTCATCTGGTTCGGCAGGTATCGTGCCGATAATAGACCCTCCCTCAAGGAATTCTTCCGCTAAATTCCACCGTGGCATTCCGTTTTGAGCAAGTTTGTGAAAAGCCCCAATATTCATATCCCTACCTGTTAACCTATCGGCCTGAAATACTACCCTATTTTACCTCAGCCCGTCATTCTATTAATAGGCTAAATTTAAAAAAATTCGTTATAAGTTGTTTTATTTAACAATAATATTAATACCTTAAATTCAATCGTTTAACTCTTGTAGACAAAAAAACTTATATCTATCCTAGGCATTTGTAATTGTTTTAAATTCATTTATATTAAGTACAAATTTGATTTTCTTGGGATTGTTCTGTTTTGTTTTCAATTCAGAACAAATTCTTACTTATATTTAAAAAATTTGTATCCCTTTTATTATTTTCGTTCTCTATTTTAGTATTATTGTCTTATAAGAGGATACCGGGTAACGGAAAAATTTAACTTATTTAAGTTTAACTAAATTTCGTTAAGTTCTTTTTACTCTTCTTTTTGTTTTAGATCTTGTTTTCTTTTACATTATATTATACATGGTTTTATAGAAGATTGTATAGGGACATTATTTTGGACCCTACTGGACTAAGCTTAATAGCTCAAAGTGTTATTTCGGCTTGAAAGGACGTTTTGTATATATATGTATGAGGGCATTTTTCCCTCCGCAAAAATAATGTTAATAGCATCTGCTACCATCGATGTTTCCTGAGCGCTCATTCCCTATCGATGATCGTTCATTTTACTCATTTCTTTTTCAACCTTATTCTTTTTTTTTAAACCATCAAAAAGAAAATTTACAGTGGTGGCCACAGGCCCTCTCTAACCTAACAAGACTCCGAGCTGAAAACACAAATATGCAACTATAACGAGCATATCCAATTTAAATTATAAAAAAAATAATATATATATATATATAGATCTAGGTATACTATTTCAATAACTATATAAAACCACTTTGGACCACACATCCACGGGCAGAGACACGGTATAAAATGGCAGTTTGAGTAAGGGTGGATAATTGTACAAATCAACCATCGCCCGGTACAGATTTCACTTGTAAATGGGCATTTGATTGAAATTTGATGAAGTTTGGTCGAAAGTTGATAAAATCTTGAAATTTGATGAAATTTGGACGGAAGTTGATGAAATCTTAAAATTTGATGAAATTTGGTGGGTACGGAAGTACTGGCAAATGTTCAAGGCCTCCCAACGTAAGTTCCCATGGACGGACTGTGAGGTGGATAGTCTTTGTGGCCAATTTTGGTGTCAATTTGTCTGGATCTAGATCCAGGCCAGCCGACAGGTGCGCGGGGCAACGTGTATCACAAATGTTCCACCGAGGCTGAAACTTCCGAACGGGAGGCGTACCAATGTTTGCTCACGCCGCTGCAAGCTCGGTTTCGGTGGCGACACTTGGAACACTTTACGCAATATATAAGCAGGTGGCCCCGAGGTGACGTCAAGCACCTGTCGGTTTGATCGGTGGGCAGGTTTATTTGACGCTGCGAATGTTTGGACAAAATTTTTCCTGAGGAAATATGTGCCTATACCAAAAAAAAGGAGAGGAAAGAAATTATCCATCGGTCTAACTACACACTTTTTCCCAATAAACTTTTGTAAAAAGAGAGCCTTACCAATGCTGCCGGTATGAATACCTCGTGGTCGATTATCCACTTATTGAAATGTTAACCTTCTTAGATAATAGCTTCTTCTCGATGAGTGTTATCGGCTTGATTAGCAAAAATGAAAAGATATTAGCAATGGCGGAAATATTTCAGCAAGGCGTCACTTGCTCAGACTTGTTCGCGAAATAGACTTTGTTAATTCATGGTTGGCGCCACTGAGCATTGCCAGTTGTCAAAAAAAAACAGCTGACTACAGGTTGTTGCCAATGTCTACGAATAGTATGTTAGGCCGCCGCGCTTTTCCTATGAACGGAGCTGAATTGCACCCACGAATCTATTCGGGGTCGTTCTACGCGCCCGAAAGCCCTGCTGCTATAGAGGTATAAATGGCTCATTCTGGTTACATTTTGCTTTGATAGACTGTGAGGGGGTCCTGTTATTTTTAGCCTTTCTGCTTCAAATGTCGTTTTCTTTTAAGCTCTGTATTTGATGTTCCCTCCCTCTGCCTATGCCGATTGACCCCTTTATTACTCGACCTCAGGTCCGGCTACTCGATTTCGCTGTTCTAATCTTTGAACAACTTCCGCAACCTGTTCCTCTGACTTTAGTTGCGATACATGACTTTCACCAACTAACAGGAGGATCACCTGATCATTGATAAGTCTTATATTGCGAACTCCCTTTTTGCCTCGGATCTGCGCATTTGTCCATTTGAAAAATTTACCGACTAGGACGCTATCGACTACCTTTAAATGCGCCTCTGGCGCCTCGGGTTCTGTTGTGATTGCTTGGAACCGGGTTAGCAACTCTATCCTTAAGCTCGGGTCCAAACACTGTAGAGTAATTTAATGCTTTCCTTTTTCTGCCACCAGCTCCGTGCAAGTTACAACAGAAAATCGCTCGGTATCGGTTGATATACGTAGACGACTAAACAGGGTTACTATTGTTAGCTGCGGATCTGTTATTTAATCTGCGCGGAAGCCTCGGATGTTTATCTTGCCTTCTGCCCAAGAGCTTTGTTTTGGTGCCTCATGAAGCTCACGATAGGTCTGTAGAACATCTTGTCTCTCGTGTTTGAGGTATTCGTTGCTTCGTAGCAGCTTCTGGTTTTGCTCGCGTAATCTTTCCTTCTGTTCGGCTAACTTTATTGCATCCCGATGTAGCTCCTTGAGCCGCTGGTTTTCTTGTTCGTAACTTTTACACAGGTTTCGCCAGTGCTGTTCATCGTGCATCAACCCTTGAACCGTCAGATCATGTTGGCACAATCCATTAGATATGCCATAACTGCACTTCCCAAATCTTCAAAACTCAGAACGATACCTTGCTGCCTGCAAATATATAAATAAATCCTCCTGAGTCAAACGCGTAGTAAAACAAAAATTAATATAGTGCTGCGGCATATAACTTCATTTACTACTTTTACTTTCAGACTGGCGTGATGTTCACTGTTTCGTATGAAATGTTGTCACGGGTCATGTGAATTATTTCGCATTAAGGGCAGGTACTAAGCTCAAGGTTCCGTACAAAACATAGTAGATCCCATGCAAAAAATATTTTCTTTGCTTCAAAATAAATGATTAGCAAGACAATACTGCGTGATGCAAATGACAGATTGAAAATGTTCCCATAAACATTTACATTACGCTACGAGAAAATGAACATGCCGAGTAGTTTCAATCGAAATGTAAACATAAGCAATAAAGTTATATGGAAAATATTTCAACTATAATATACAAATAGGAGTCAAATAAAGAAGACTTCTAAGAAAATAACGTTCAGAAAGGGTTGTGATAAAAATTTTAATATCTGGCTTGGTCCGCTATACCGTTCACGTGACCTACGGGTGTAGAAGGATAGTGCGGCGTAAGAGCAAAAGGAAGGTAAAGCAAACGGGAAAACAGATATTTATGCGTATATTTTTTTGTTATTTTTTCTGCCGGTCAAAAAGGGCACTTTATATTTTCATATGACCTTTTAAGCATGTCATTTAGTTCGAAAGGAATGCAAACTTGAGCAAATAAAGCACTTGGAAAACACTGGATACATACGGATAGGTATATCTTATAAAGTTTAACCTTTGGCTACTGTTTAAGGTCTTTTCCGTGAAACACACCCAGTGATTTACCCTGCAAGTCTTCTATTTCGTATAAACTGTTACCCACCGGTTTAACAATTCGACATTTTAAAAATTTCCTCGCCAACTTGGCATTGAAATTGTTTTTAAACTCGCTCCTTTGAAAATTACGTCTATATACTTCCTGCCCCGGTACAAACTTAACTATCCGACATCTAGTATTATAGGCTCTCTCGTTCTTCAGGTAAGCCTTATGCAAGCTATCCCTGATGTTTCTTCGGACTGCTTCCATTTTCACACTTTTCGGAAGAATATTAATTTCAGGATCCTCAAGCAATTCTAATTTCCGGGCCAAGGCATATATGCCGCCATGGCGTATCATATTTACTCCAAAGAGAGCAAAGTATGGCGAGACACCAATTGAGCTATGTACGGAGGATCTCATAGAGCATTCCACTTCGGATAAATGCGCATTAGACCGTATCACCTTACAGGCACACAAAAAAAAGTTCTCCGTACACCAGCGAATATGAAACATTGTTCCAAGGACATTTCAAAAAAATATTTTTTTATTTTTTTTGCCGAACGTAGGGGTCGCCTTTTTAGTTTTTTCGTTATATCTTCCATATTAACAGTCCGATCTTAAAGCTTGATATAGCGAATTTTTTGTCTCGGCGAGGCCAATATTTTTGCTCTTAGGTCCATTGACCTCAAGTGTACCGTTCTAGTACTTACCCCCCAAATCTAATTTCCTACCACCCTAATGTGACACCCTAATGTTAGAAATTTATAGCTCGCAAAAAACCATAAAACTTTTGCGAAGAAAGTATCTCGATAAATACAGCACAACTATCTAAAAAATGCTTTTATAAATTCATTGTTGCCGATCGTAGGGGTCACCTTTTTAAATTTGTCATAGCTTCAGTATTTACATTCAGATATTAAAGTATGATATATGTCGATGTGTTTGTCTGTGGCAGACCAATTTTTTTTATTTCAAAAGTCTTTGATCTCAAATTACCTTTACTACTAACAAAATTTTTCACCCTTAAAATGTTTTGTTATCGATTATAACTAAGGCTCGTATCTGTACTGTTTTTCGCAGTACAGTACTGTTTTTCGACATCAAAAACTGTGTACTGCTTTTCTCCCTCAAAGTACTGTTTTTCGATACGAAATAGAAATATAAACGGCGAACAGCGAATTCATGCAATAATATTGTTTACTTCAAAAATAAAATCGAAGAAACATTAAAAATGCGTCAAGAGAATGATTTGTTATCCCCAGCTGTAGTAGCAGAAAAGTAAAAACTTATTGACAATTGATACAATTCGATTGAGATGGCTGCTTTACGCACTGATTTTTTCAGTAATTTTGCCTGCTTTGATTTGAATGCTTTTATACTAATGGAATGAAATCGAAGCCGTTATGAACAAGTTAAGGGAATACAATTTGTACAATGCCAATGAAAATGCGGTAAATTTATACACCAAATTTAGGTATATCAAAAACGAGCGACAAAATTATGCAATGGAGAGAAGGCAATGTTTCGAATGTGGATCGATGAGTGGAGATATTTATTCATCTCAATAACGCTGATTGAGAATTCAAAGAAATGGCCACGATCGTTGAATATATTTTATGTTTGCCAGGAACTTCAGCATCAGTGAAGCGAATCTTCTCTGCAGTGAACAAAACTTGGACGTCAGACTAAACCCGATTAGATGTGCAAACATTGAAGGCGATTCTGACCATCAAATGTAATATGAAGTTCAAATGCGTTTATATCTACAATTACCTCAAAACAAAGCCGGCATTGCTTATTCAAATTGCTTCAAACGACAAATACAAAACAACCACAAAAGTTTATTTTGGAAATGATTGTTAATTTTTTTCATAATGAATAAAATATATATGCTATGTAAATATATACTGCGAAAAGTACTGTTTTTCCAAATCGATGTACTGCTTTTTTAAAAAAATTCAGTGAAATGTACTGTTTTTATCCAAAAAAAATATACGACCGTTAATTATAACGGATGCGATAGTGCGTTTAGATGGCTATATGGATGCAACTGGATGCATTCGTCAAATATTCGGTCCACAAGTTGTTAAGTTCATAAACTTCAAAAGTGACTCATACTTCTCCGAGGGTTTTGTTCATGTAGTACATGAATCTGCCATGGCGGTCACCGACGAGCAACGCATGGGCCACATTTTATCTAAACCCGAGAGCCGTCAAAAATATAGCCAACTTAAATCACGTCGAGGTATGATCGACTAAAATTTCTATTATTTTACTTTGCTTTTTGTTGCTAAATCCTTGTTGTGTAATTTGAGGTATGATGTAAAGGTTACTTCAGGTCAAAGACTTTTGAATTAAAAAAATTGGTCTGCCACAGACAGACACATCGATATATCATACTTTAATATCTGAATGTAAATACTGAAGCTATGACAAATTTAAAAAGGTGACCCCTACGATCGGCTACAATGAATTTATAAAAACATTTTTTAGATAGTACTGTATTTATCGATATACTTTCTTCGCAAATGTTTTATGGTTTTTTGCGAGCTATAAATTTCTAACATTAGGGTGTCACATTAGGGTGGTAGGAAATTAGATTTGGGGGGTAAGTACTAGAACGGTACACTTGAGGTCAATGGACCCAAAAGCAAAATATTGGCCTCGCCGAGACAAAAAATTCGCTATATCAAGCTTTAAGATCGGACTGTTAATATGGAAGATATAACGAAAAAACTAAAAAGGCGACCCCTACGTTCGGCAAAAAAAATAAAAAAAATTTTTTTCGAAATGTCCTTGGAACAATGTTTCATATTCGCTGGTGTACGGAGAACTTTTTTTTTGTGATACGGTCTAATGCGCATCCCACTCGCGATGATCATCTTTCAAATATGAGCGTATCGCCGAAAGTATAGATTGATTAACTCTCTCGGAAGCATTGGCCTGAGGTAAGTATACCGCAGTTTTCTCATGTCTGATTCCGAAATTGCTGATTACATCTGAAAATTCTTTAGAAACAAATTGTTTGCCATTATCAGACACAATTATCTCCGGGGTTCCAAACTTATGGAAGACTTCAGCTATAAGAAATTTAATTACGCCCCGAGCATTTGCCTTGGCCATCGCTTTTAATAGCACAAACTTCGAAAGATGATCCAATACTACAAAGATATAGGCATTCCCTAGTTTTGATAAGGTCCTAAAAAGTCGATAAAAATCCTTTGAAAAGGCCGTTCCACCAGTCGCTCTTTACCCATAGGTGGTCTAAGCACAACGTTCGCCGCCTTTGATTCTTTACAAACCTCACAACTCTGAATAAATTTCTTGACTTGTTTACTTTGATTTGGCCAGAAAAAGTATTCGCGAATTCTCCGCAGTTTTTGCAAAACCTCCGTGTGAAGCTTGAGGCGGATTGTGAGCCTTTTCTATGATATCCTTCGTTAATTCCGCCGGTACCCATAACTCCATGCGAAGTCTTCATTAAGCGGTATATCATCATACGGTACTCCGCAGTTTTTGCAAAACCTCCGTGTGAAGCTTGAGGCGGATTGTGAGCCTTTTCTATGATATCCTTCGTTAATTCCGCCGGTACCCATAACTTCCATGCGAAGTCTTCATTAAGCGGTATACCATCATACGGTACTGTTCGCTTATAGACGTACCCCTCTTGTATCCTAAGATCTGGAAGTTGGTTAATATTAGCTTCGATTGCCGTGATAAGATCAAGGTAGTCCTCGGACTTAAATGCTTCTGAATCTAAGTCAATCAAGCTAAACACTTCGGCTGACACTTCCTCCATTCCATATCTAGAAAGGGTGTCAGGGACGATATTCTGTTTTCCCTGTCGGTGTTCAATCGAAAAATCGTATGATTGCAGATGTAAGCTCCATCTGGCCAAACGCCCACTTAGATCTTTACTAGACATAAGCCACTTTAAACTACTATGGTCTGTAATTACCGTAAACGGCAATAACTCAACGTATGGCCGGAACTTTTTTATCGCCAATACTACCGCCAAGCATTCCCTCTCCGTCACGGAGTAATTTCGCTGAGCAGACGTTAATTCATGGGAAAAGTAGGCTATAGGGTGTTCTTCTTCAGTGTGGTGTTTCTGAAAAATTACAGCTCCCACTCCCAAATCCGAAGCATCGCACTGTATGAAGAACCGTTTCTCGAAATCTGGGTGGACAAGTACAGGACTCGTCATCAGACGGTTCTTTAAACTTTCAAAGGCTGCCTTAGCCTCCTCTGTAAAACTAAATGTCTTCCCCTTCTTTAATGTTTCGAAAATAGGTGAGGCAATGGTGGCATAGTCCGCGATAAACTTCCGGTATCATCCCGTTGCCCCCATAAAACTTCGCACCTGTTTAAGGGTCTTTGGATAGGTGTACTTCATTATCGTTTCGACTTTAGCGGGATCAGGTTTGAGTTGCCCTCCTCCGACAATATATCCCAGATACCTTAATTCCTTAAAGCAAAACTTAGATTTCCCCACGTTTATTGTAAGCCCGGCGTTTGACAAACACCTGGCTACTTGTCCTAATAACTCTACGTGCGAGGCAAAATCGGCTGAAACTACTAAAAGATCGTCTAAGTACACGAACACCCGGTCACGCAGCGCTGCCGGGATCACTTTATCCATCAGTCTGCACAACCTCTGTGCCGCGTTGCACAGCCGGCATGACGGTAAAGTGATACAATGGTCTTCCCGGCACTGTAAAAGCAGTTTTTTCCTTACTTTCTGAGTCCAAAGGGATCTGCCGAAATGCATCCTTAAGATCCACGCTGGAAATATAGTGTGTATCCCCTAAACGACTTAGTAAGCCCTCAATATGAGGCAATGGATACGCATCCTTGATAGTCAATGCATTAAGTTTTCGAGCATCTAGACACAGACGGGTTTTTTCTCCTTTTCGTACACTGGATGACTCCAAGGGCTTTCAGTGGCTTCAATAACCCCCAGATCTAACATTCGGGTTAGTTCGGCGTACATCAGTTTCTGCACTGCTGGTGACACTGGATAAAATCGGTCCGCAGTCTTGATTGATGAAATAAAACTGTGCACCTCCAACTTGGCTCGTTCTACGAACTCCATGCAATTTTTACCCAGGCACGTGACCGTCGCTCCACTGTCCAGCAAACCTTCGATACCTTGGCCGTTGATTCGTATCTTCAAATAAAACCTGGAGTCTTTACCCTCAAATAACATAGCTGCAGCTATCTCCTGCCTGCGTTTTCTTCGTACCTTGTACCTTTCTCGAGCCTTTCTTACTCGATTCGAAATTTCCCCGAATATCCTACCCTTGCCTCCCCAGTTTGAGGCAGAGGCTTCCCCCCATTTCCCTTGCAGCGCTGACTTTTTGGCGAGACCGTGTTTTATAAGCCACACTTAAAACAAAACAATTTCCGAGTTGTTGACGGACAATCTCTAAAAAGATGTCCCACTTGTTTACAATTCCAGCATTGTATTTTATGATCAGCTTGCAACGCCTCAATTTCGGCTGTACTTTCCAAGGGCTCCCAAGTGATTTCGTTCACTCTAGGGCTCGTGGCTTGCCTTTGCTGGTACTGTTGTCGCTGGTATGACAATTGGAGATCAGCTGACCTGACTAACTTACAAAAGTCCGCTAATGAGTTTGTCGTAACGGCAAATCTCATGTTGGCAAGCGATGGCTTCAAATTACTCAATAACACGGCCATCAACTTAATTTTATCATATGGGATCCTTTGCTGATTATTCAGCCCCATGACCACATTATAAAAATCTTTAAAACTTTCGTGCGGCAATTGTCTACGACTTAAAATTTGTTTCTGAATCTGTACATCGTTTTCGAAACTTTGAAGTTGATTAATCAGCGCATTTTGTAGCTCCTCCCAAGAATGAAACTGTATTAACTTCCTATGATTCCAGTACCAGTCAAGGGCCGGCTTTTCGAGAAGCTGGTGGAAGTTCATCAAGAAATCACCATCCAGGCACAAATAATCGCGTTTCAGCTCTGCTGCTCTGTAAATGAACTCCTGGACATTCAAGGTCTTATTTGTGCCGTCAAACTTCAAACCCCACTTTGACATGTTAACTCTTCCTATGGAACCAGAGTAGGAGTTATCACAGGACCTTGATTGTGGCGGCGCCCAAAATTCGAGTGAGTTTCTAAACCTGGGTATGCCACGCCTGCTTGGGTATACGGAGTGAAAGCTGGCTGTTGCCTCGGTTGACTATGCATCGGCTGTTGTCCATAACTTTGATACGGTGCCTCTGGAGATTCTACAAGCCTCTGTTGTCGATGCTGTTGTTGATTAGATTCGCTGATAGGTATTTGAGTCTGGTACTGAACCCCTGGCTGTTCAACTAATCCTCTGCTTGGTCTTGAATGTGGTATGTGTTGTGTTGACATTAATGGAGGCTGAGACCCCCCTATCAAGGCCTGTGTAAACACTGGTATCTGATTCAACATCGGTGGTTGTGAATATATTGTTGTGCATGCTGGCGCCAAAAGAGCTCGACTCAACCTACTGTTTCTGTCAGCATTTGATAAAGACACGTGTGGAGTTGGTATTAACACCGGAGGCTGCAACGACAACGAATTCCCTACGCCACTTGCGTCCATACGCCTACGCGCTTCAACTATAGCCGGATATAATTGCTGGAATTCACTACGGGCCAGGCCCACGGAGGAATTGATGATTTCCCTCACGCTGGCACTTACTCCCACCTGGTTGTCAGGCACTAACGGTCTGTTCGCTATGAACTCCCGTTGAACATTCAACGCAGTTAAACTGCTGTAAGTCGGTGACGAAATGGAATCTTCGAAAACATCTTCCCCCGATGCAAGCGGTTCGTCCGCGCCATCGGCACGACTGATAGCTTGCGCTGCCGTAACCGTTATATTAGTTGTTCTTCCGTCAGCTGGTGTTATGTTTGGAACAGAGGTCTGACCTTCAGGCTGACTGATCCCCGATCCCACCAAAGTATCGTTGCTGCTGCTATTCATAGTTGCACCAGTGGCACTGATACGCCTGCTATACCCACGCGTTTGGATAATAGAAAATGTAAATAAATTCAAAAGGAATTCAAGAAAATGTATCGTCCCTAGACGAAACAAACGTCCCATAACCAAAGAAAACTAAAACCTATATCAGGGAAACACCACGAAGTGACCAATAACCGCCTGAGAGGCTTACTATAATACGAGAAGAAAAACAACAAATGATTCCCCAATCGAAGAGAAGAACCCTTACTGAATCTTCGCGCCGGTCACCGCTGCTTATAACAGAGGATCCAGACTAGCATCCAGATGTATTCTCCAAAATTCTTAAATCAAAAATTTCATTTACCCTGACTACCGACGAGGAAAACTTTTTTCTTTTCTTAAACTTGACAACAAAATTAATTCAAAACTTGTGCGGTATTCAGGACCAGAATAAGGAAATAGATAGAGATAAAATAAGTAATAAGCTGTACTTAAGTTTACTACTTCAGATGTCACAGGATATAGTACAAAGCATGCATGAAAATCATTAACGAATGAAATGTTTGAGTGAGTATAACACCATTTATTTTTCTTTAAAGACCACTAAGATTAATCGTTGTCATTCGGCTTACAATTACAGGACGAACATGCGCAACGCGAAATACGGGTTAAACCCGATATTCGGGTCTTCAATGTCCTACATTCTAATTCGACGTCAGACGACAAATCCTAAATGGGAAACACCTTCATTATAAAGAAAGTAACTAGATGCAAAAAAATACATAACAAAAACATCTAGTACATTGAATAAGACGAACATGGCGAAATTATCTTGCCTTTAAAGCTTGTTATCTTGCAACACGTGAAGGACTCTTTTATTGACTTAAACGGGACTTAGCTTAGCTCGCTTTAAAACAAAAATAAAATCCCACATCATCGACAACTTCCACTTTTACGCCGAGAAAAAAAAATTTGCTAAGTTCTGCCTACTCGACGTAGCAACGCGCCTAAATACCTCAACTGATCTAGACGGGACTTACGAGGATGACTACAACTTAACAAACAAAATCCCTACATAAAAACTCTGCCTACACATTGGTCTCTATTCGAGCCCCACGTTGGGCGTTGTAACCAGGCCTCTTTCAATTTGAATTTGACCAGAGCGAGAACGCTCTGGCCAAGTGTTGCTTGACCAAATGTTGGTTTCGCTGGTATGCTGGCGGATTGCGCGGCTAAGCTCGCCGGAATGGGGTGGTCCTTACCAACCAATTGATCTCTTAGGCCTGAACGACAAAAAAACTCATACCAGCCTTTTTATAAGGGTGTAACCATTGACCACAGACTGCACACTACTTATGTAATTCGGGACCCGAATGAGACCATAACTTACCAACTTATACTCACATATATTCACATATTATATCCATTCAGTCATCTGGTTCGGCAGGTGTCGTGCCGATAATAGACCCTCCCTCAAGAATTCTTCCGCTAAATTCCACCGTGGCATTCCGTTTTGAGCAAGTTTGTGAAACGCCCCAATATTCATATCCCTACCTGTTAACCTATCGGCCTGAAATACTACCCTGTTTTACCTCAGCCCGTCATTCTATTAATAGGCTAAATTTAAAAAAAAAATCATTATAAGTTGTTTTATTTAACAATAATATAAAGACAAAAAAACTTATATCTATCCTAGGCATTTGTAATTGTTTTAAATTCATTATATTAAGTACAAATTTGATTTCCTTGGGATTGTTCTGTTTTGTTTTCAATTCAGAACAAATTCTTACTTATATTTAAAAAATTTGTATCCCTTTTATTATTTTCGTTCTCTATTTTAGTATTATTGTCTTATAAGAGGATACCGGGTAACGGAAAAATTTAACTTATTTAAGTTTAACTAAATTTCGTTAAGTTCTATTTACTCTTCTTTTTGTTTTAGATCTTGTTTTCTTTTACATATATTATATTATACATGATTTTATAGAAGATTTCGGCTTGAGAGGACGTTTTGTATATATATGTATGAGGGAATTTTTCCCTCCGCAAAAGTAATGTTAATAGCATCTGCTACCATCGATGTTTCCTGAGCGCTCATTCCCTATCGATAATCGTTCATTTTACTCATTTCTTTTTCAACCTTATTCTTTTTTTAGACCATCAAAAAGTAAATTTACAGTGGTGGCCACAGGCCCTCTCTAACCTAACAAGGCTCCGAGCTGAAAACACAAATATGCAACTATAACGAGCATATCCAATTTAAATTATAAAAAAAAATAATATATAGATCTAGGTATACTATTTCAATAACTATATAAAACCACTTTGGACCACACATCCACGGGCAGAGACACGGTATAAAATGGCAGTTTGAGTAAGGGTGGATAATTGTACAAATCAACCATCGCCCAGTACAGGTTTCACTTGTAAATGGGCACACCCAAACTTTTGTAGATTTGGCCCAAGTTGAGCATTACTGGATTATATTAATTTCCAAGCGCCGGACTCACTATCCTCATAGTTACATATAGTAAAAAAAGGTTTTACATACTAAATAAGACGGTCGTTTGAAAGTTGATGAAAGGTTTTAAAGTTGAAGTAAAGTTGATGAGATGTTTTAAACTTGATGAAATTTGGACGAAGGTTGATGAAATCTTGAAATTTGATGAAGTTTGGTCGAAAGTTGATAAAATCTTGAAATTTGATGAAATTTGGACGAAAGTTGATGAAATCTTCAAATTTGATGAAATTTGGTGGGTACGGAAGTACTGGCAAATGTTCAAGGCCTCCCAAATCCGTAAGCGCTCCATTTGGTGGGATGAGATCCCAAACCAGACGGGAAACGCGTACGCAATAATGGGTCTGATGCCGCACATTCAACCTGAGCCTACAGCGTAAGAAGTATCCTGATAAAACTTCTAAGAAGGAGTTGAGTCTTGAATTCACCGCAGTTGAAAAGACTCCGAAGCGACAAGGATGTCATCAGCATACAGGAGCAACAAGTCCCCACTGGGGGGTAGCGGAATGTCACTAACAAAGATGTTATAAAGCATCGGACCCAGGAGAGAGCCCTGAGGTACACCCGCTATAACATTCCTTGCCCTTGAAAAAACTTCCCCAACACGGACTCTGAAGGTTCGGTTTCTGAGGAAGTCGCCTATAATCCTACTCAAATTTCTATCAAAACCTAATGAGAGAAGTTAATAAACAATCCCGTCATGCCAGACGGAGTCGAAAGCCCTAGCAAAATCAAGGCTGACAGCTATGGTTATATTCCGTCTGTTTAATGCCCTAGAGACATGGGTCCCCAGTGCCAAATGCGTTTATCAAAGCCAGTGCGTCTCCTTTTATACCCTTTAAAAATGTACTAACGACCAATCAAAACAAATGTTCTAAAATAAATAGCCGTTGGCCAATCAGAACACAGCTTCTAAACAAATAGTGTGAGGATCACAACCAAGATGTATTAATAAAGGTGGAGTTATCTGTACAACAAATTTGGCATTGCAATAACAACAGGCAATTTATTTTGTGTAGTTCCTCTCTAGTATCAAAATCTCCATACAAAATTTTGACAACCGAAAGGCGCAACTCGGCGAGTATATGTAAGTTGACAGTGCAGAGGCACCAAAATCAGAAAAAAAGTTAAAACCAGCTGGTTGTTAACGCCACCTGTATTAATACATCTTGATCACAACAAAAGAGCTTTTTCAACAACAGGGTGTGTATAGTGCTGTACACGTATGATTACATGTAATCATTGAGTGGTTACTAAAACTTTATACATTAATGAGTTCAAATGGGTTATAATGACATAAAAGTACAATGAATGTAATGTGAAATATGATTTTAAATGATGAATAATATAAATAATATGATAAAAGGTAATAAAATATATACAGAATACCGATCCGCTGCAAACACCAAATTATAAAATTGTTATTTCAAAATATTGATTAAGCTATAAGTGACATTTTATTTAAAATTAAATATGTATATAACATTAAACTGTTTTATGTTGTTGTTAAATAATTTACCAACAACACTTACATTCTTGCATCAGTCTTTTTCTAATGAAAAAGAAGCAAAAAAACAACCCATTTTTAGTTAAAATTCTAGTAAAGAGCAGGGACCGGCAAACAAATACCACTATATTTTGTGTATATTATATGTGAGATGAAAATCTCGTTCCTATGCACTGCAAAAAATATTGTGTTCGTTCAGGAAGTACACTACGTTTTTTCTATCAAACATTGAATAAGAGAAAACAAAATCTATTCTCGATCTTTGTTAGAGTTTCTAGTAGAAAATTGTAAGATAAAACTTTATTAATAAATATATGTATTTAAACCAATGGGTCTCCAACTCTCTCCAGACTGGAAATAACGTCAGTTTGGTGAATAGGCTGGAGCGATTTTTAACATGGTCAATGTGAAATATGTTAGTTTATGAGATCTCAAATAAACGAAAAACACAGTATTTTCTTTTAAATATCTTTCTTACAAGCGCAACATGAGACCCGCATTGTCCCTCCTTTCAAACAGCTCCCCTCCAGTTTGCTCGAGCCTATGAAATTTAATTTTAGCGAGAGATTTGGTGTCTCTATATAATATTGCTGTATTATTTAAACTCGATATAATAGAGCAATTCCATGGTAAGCGATCACATAATTTTTTTTTTTTGCAAATTTGCAAGTCATTTATTTTATTTTGTATACCATCACCCTTAGGGATGAGGGTATATATAATTTTTGCAAATTTTTTTGGCATATATACCCAAAATTCAATTTTAAACTATGTATCAACCTTATTCCTGAGGTTGTATGCCTTCCTCATATAAATACGGTTGATTGGGGGGTTTTTAAAAAATAACTTTATTACTAGCTTTCTAAATCTCTATGAAGGTAGCCGTCCGGTATAATTTATACTGGGCACAGTACTAATCACATTGATGGCAGATTGCTGAGTGAAGATTCCTTTGCAGGTGGCTCTGCTTTTATAAAATTTTCATGGCAGAGTTGTATACTTAAAGGACTACAAATAAATGATCACACAGAGTTGTTAAAAATAGTATACGTACAATACATACATACATCCCCCTGGATCTAAACTGCCTCGAGAGCACATCCGCTGTTGTTGAACAACACTTCGGCCAATACCGACCAAATCATTTGGTAGGCGAATATCGATTGAGAATAATGGCATGAAAATAGAGTCGAAATATCCATCCTGCGCCATTCTGCGAGTTTTCATTGGTGGTTCAAAAAGCCTTGAGGTGGTGCCAGGTTTCTTCTTTCCCTCTGATATGGCATAATCTTTCAATGGTTTCAATTGTGGAGGTGGGTTCGTAGGACCAGATTTCATTGGATTAGACGAAAACAACTGATTCTGGTGTGGCATGGGAGTGTCATTTCCATCTGGCAATGCGCCACTGAATACCTGCTGTATTCCGTGTGTTAAATAATCATTCTGCTTTGTTGATGACTCTAGTACAGATGGCATGATGATTTTCTGGCCTTCAATAAATTTAATAAAGTACGAAA
The DNA here is from genome assembly GCA_964034835.1 of Muscina levida. Classification (NCBI taxonomy): domain Eukaryota; kingdom Metazoa; phylum Arthropoda; class Insecta; order Diptera; family Muscidae; genus Muscina; species Muscina levida. Next base: position 99,490,447 of record OZ035883.1, on the reverse strand, counting down.
CTTCCTTCACTGCTTTTGTTGTGGGGGGATCCTCGTGTACCTTTATATCCATTGAAAAGGCGCGCATTTCTAGTGGGTTGGTGAATGGGTATTTCAATTTAGGCTCATCCTCAAAACTCCATATTTAATACAATTCCTGATTGTTCCAGGAAATCTGCGCCAAGCAATGTGCGGTTTTGTGTTGCCTTTGGTAAACAGATGATTTTGATTTTCTGCATTCTGTTCCCAATGCCGACATCGCAAATGGTGGACTCAACGACATCCGTTGTAACAGATCTGTCAGCCAAAGTGATATCAGTTCGGACATCATGGAAAACACAACCATGCGCTTTTAGGATTCGCTTAAGGATCGAGCTGGCAACACTAGTTTTCGCACCGTTATCAAACACGGCCTCTCCAGTCAAACCAAAAAACTTCACGTAAGCCGTGGGCAATGTATGGCCAAATGATCTTGACGACATAGTATTAAACGTCAAACATTGTGGGCTCTCCTTACTTTGGTTGCTGCATGTAGTACAGTTTGCCCTATACACTCCATGTGCTCCACATCCAAAGCATGCAAAGGTGGGTTTCTTCGTGGTCGCCTGTTGCTGAGGGTTGACAGTTGAGTGTCTCTGGGTCGCATCCAATCGCAGATCTACTTGTTGCTCATGTTGTCGCTGTTCGCCTCTCTTCGTTTTCTTCAAGCACGAATCGATGCTATGTCCATAAGACTGACAGAAAGAGCAGCGATTTGATGGTTTGGGTTCCGTTTTTGCTTCACTAATAGCAGTAGCAATTACTGGCCGCACCTCTGTCAGCACTAATTCTGCTTCTCTGCTAGCCGCAAGCAGGTCCTCAAAGGTTTTTATACTCTCCCGTCGCACCCGCTCTCTAATATTTGAGTTTATCAGTCCAAATATTAGGTTAAGCTGTACCTCCTCCGACTCAGACACTTTCAGCTGTGAAAACAACAGCCGCTTTTTGCATACAAAGCTGTCCGTGGGCTCCTTTATTTGTTGCTTCCCCTCAAATATTGTTGCGAATACACGCCAATCCGGTACTGGAGGAGCAAACGTCGTCTTTATGAGCTTTTCGCGTCATCAAACGATAAGACGTTCTGCTTTACTCCGGTCCACCAATTGGTCGCATAGTCCTCGAGAAGTAGCTGCATTCCCTTAACAGCGTCAGTATCAGATATTTTCTCAATCTCCTTGTATACTGAGATAGCGTGCAGTACAATGCGAAAACGAGCCAACTTTGCCGTTGTTACGCATTGCCTCGATCAGCCGCTCAAATCGTCGCTTTCGGGTTTTGTTTCGTCGCTGCTCGTAGCCACTGAGTTGGGCGCCAATGTATCAACTTTATTCCTGAGGTAGTATGCCTTCCTCATATAAACACGGTTGATTGGGGGGTTTTTAAAAAATAACTTTATTACTAGCTTTCTAAATCTCTATGAAGGTAGCCGTCCGGTATAATTTATACTGGGCACAGTACTAATCACATTGATGGCAGATTGCTGAGTGAAGATTCCTTTGCAGGTGGCTCTGCTTTTATACAATTTTCATGGCAGAGTTGTATACTTAAAGGACTACAAATAAATGATCACACAGAGTTGTTTAAAATAGTATACGTACAATACATACAGAGTCGCATTTGACGGTAGTAAAGAACAATGGTTGTTAAAAAGACGTTATATTCAAAAACTTAACAATGCAACAGGTTTGTTATTTAAAATAATTCAGTAATTTAGTAATTCAGTAATAGTAATAATAATGATCTGCTTCAACTACAAATAAAATAATATTTTGTGTTTACAAGTAGGCTAAGTAGTGTGTTTTTCATTTAAAAAGACCAATACCATAATATGTTACATCATCTCTCAAAATAAAGAAATTTCATTTCATTTAAAAAAAATAATGATAAGGAATTTAGAATAACAAAACTTTCTGTGCACAATTTTGTTTTAATACAATAAAAGATTTTGAAAATTGGTCAAGAATTGGGACCTACAATTTCATATGTCCTAAAACAACTTTTTTTTCCCACTGTGTACGGTAGGCTCAAAACAGTTTTAGGTTCATTGAAAATTACGATAAAAAGTCTAAATGCCACTGTATTCTGGGTTGATCATCCATAAAAAAATGCTTGAATTAAAATCCTAGATGATCCTTTTTTGAAAATATCGATATTTTTCATTTCTTCAGACTGGACCAAAAATCTTTGTAATTTTTAATCAACAACAGTACAAAAACTGGACAAATGAAATAAAATCTATTTATTATAAAAGTACACAAACAGGGATTTAAATATTATTCATATATTGTCTTCGATTATTTTGACATTGCTACAACCTGGAGGCTTAACATGCATTAAAATTTTACATTTAAGGTAAAAAAACGTAGTTTGATAGATAAAAAGAAGAAATAAATTGTTCAAACTCCTATATTCTTTAAAATATTAAAGTCCTTTACAAATTAACGAGACCGCGTATGAAAAAGTAAGTATGCAGTTTCCTATACATGGTCACTACTATCACTTGTATATAGTTTCGATCATTGGTCTTAATGTGTGTCGCATGGTGTCATATACTTGGTATAGGGTAAAGGATTTCAAATACGAACATTAGTTTTTACTGGTTTTCTGAATCAAACCTGGTTTTAGAATTAAGGTTTGTATCCAAAAGTAGAAGCAGAAAATAATTGGAAAAACTTCCTTAAAAAAATTCATCGGGACAACAAACCGAATAGAAGTTATTGGCTGTTAAAATTGAGTCAAAATAGGAAAATAAAAAAAATCTACCATTTTAGTAAAAACAAAAATTCTCTGTGAAAAGTCATTAAAACTCAAAAACTAATGATGCAGTTTGAATCCTCGTGTATGAAACAGTCGAGTCCGGTTTTGTCTATTTTTTCGAATACAACAATGTTCTTTTTCACTGAATGTAATCTACAAATCTAAAGAACTAATTAATTTAGTATCATGAATCAAGAATCGATTCGGAAATCGAGTAAGGAATCAGTTGCTTTGATGATATTGGCCTTAAGTGTTTGAATCGCTTCTGGATTAAAATCATCTATGATTTTAAAATTAACTTGTATTTGGTCCACCCTCTATATCATTTGGCACTAGAAAAAGTGTAACGTATTAACATGTTGGACCTTAAGTATCTGAAGAGCGAATTCAATTTTGGAGCCATGTCCGTCTGTCTGGGCGGCTGGCTGGTGTGCAGGGTAACTCGAGTAAACTTTACTGAACCTTTTAAAGATTTAACAGTTCTATTATTTTCCAAAATTTAGTTTTAACTTCCTAATGAAAAACTGTTATTTGAATTTGGTCAGTTTAATTATCTTACAACAATAGGTAAAATCTCAGAAAACGGAAACCCTTTGGTACCTTCAATACAAATGGCTAAATTCACCAATATACATTTACATACACACTATGTATCTTTGTTGCAAGTGCACTAAAAACAGTTAAAATTTTGCACAATCTAATCGCTTATTGAACGTTTACTTACGAACAAAAAAGGGCCTTGTTCTGACTACTACTACTTCCTAAATTTTCCCTATAATTTCAAGGAACTCTTTATTAAAATATCCACTAGAATTTTGAAGAATGAACTTAGAATGAGAGGGCAGCTGCCCCCTCTGTTCCTACCTGACTACGCCCTTACTTATAAGGTTAATAATCTGACAAAGTTTAAATATCCTGCAGTTTCCCGTTTAAAAGTTATAAAAGAAATATACATTTAAAAAAAAAATTCAATTTTGTATGGGAGCATTCAGGAGGGGATTGTGCTATGGAATTCTAAATAGGCTGGGGCTTTTCTGACAGCTTCGAAAAGCTTTAGAAAACTAAGGATCATAAGGATTTACTCGAATTATGGTGCCAGCCAGAGACGGATATGTCTGAATTGTCTTTTTAAACTTAAAAAAAAATTTAAATTTTTATGCATCCACAACAATAACAATGTTGTAAACGAACAATGTATTTACTATGACTGAATGTTCCATATTATCTTCGGGTAGTTTTGTAGAAAAAAAACATTTTGTTATGAAATATTAAAATGAATTGTTATATAAAAAATCAGTTAAATAAAAAACAGTACAAACACAGTAAAAGGTTAAAAAAAACAGTACTTTTGCTACTGTTTTACGTTTGTGCATAAAACAGTACATGAACAAAAAACCAGTACATGTACTGGTAAAAACAGTACGTCTGGCTACCCTATGGGCACTCGTCACGTGATCGGCGCGAATCACGCGTGAATGTGATTAAGTTGGAAATTTTTTCAATTGAGCGTGCATGAACTTGAGTATCAAATAAATAATCGTGCATGAGCGTGCGTGAGTGCATATTATGCGTGAAACACGCTAATCACGCAAAGAAAAAAAAAATGCGCTTAACATAGAATTGGTTATTTGCATTTGTCATTACATTGATAAAGATTTCAATTTTTAAATAAAGAAATAACATTATTAACTAATAGAAAATACATATTTGTTCTTCTTATTTTACATGATGCTTTTGGATCAAATAAAGTTTTCATTACATTTATTCGAAATGTATTTTAATGCAACATTAGGAAAGGAGAAAAATTCAAATTACTAAACAAGATTAGATTTTGGTCTATTAAACTTTTTTAAATCTATTCAAAGATTGCTGAGAAGCCCTCAGTTTGGAAAAAGTCCAACAATAAGCGAATACGATTTATGGTACGAAAAACATTGTAAAATTTGCTCAAAAGATATGTTTGAAACAAAAGCCATAACTAAATAAAAAACATCTATAAAAAAAATTATTGTTAAAAGATTAAAACGATATCTGATAATATTCAATAAGTGGCATTGTTCCTGAATCCCCCTTTTAAAGAATTAAAATTTTGAAGCCAGGATCAAAAAGATCTAGTTTATTCAGCTATTAAAACTGTGTTAGTTGAAATTAAAACCAGTACAGAAATTTCAGTCAGAAAAACTGACTAATAAATACCATCACCCAATATAAGATATTGATTTAACCTTGAGTTATTGAAATTAATAGATTTTCAATTAAAATAAAAATACTTATTTGATATTTTTGGTCAAATTCAGTGTGTCACGCACTAGGATGACGCGTTTCGAACTCCATGACGAGCTCATCTTCAGACCCCTTTGTGACGAAATGATGCACAATGGTACATCATCAGCTGTATATATATATATAAACATGTACATGCGAAGTAGATATCAGCCGAAAATGTCCAGCACCAATTATAGTTTAAATTTGACCGTAAAATATCAAACAATAAAAACACTTTTCTGAGGTGGGGAAAGAATTTCCTCCATTATCATGTTATAATATTAACGGTCAAATTCAAACTATAGTTGGTGCTGGACATTTTCGGCATATAACTAATTTTTACGAATAATTTGGCGTACCACTACGTGGTGGCAAATATTGTACAAGTAATGAATATCACATTTTTAGGTGATTTGGGTTCAAAAATGTTCCGCACCAAACACGATTTCTAAAATAAGTCAGATATTATTTTTTCATATTTTTGTTTTAAAATATGAAATAAATTTAAAGTTTAAAGTATGTGATGATTTACAAAATGGCAAAATGTCTTGCATAATTTTAATTGATTGGTCTTCGCCGATGTTGCTCTGCTGAACATCTTGAATATCTGATGGTTTTTTGACTGAGAAAACATTAATTTGCTTTTGTAAAGCCGGACAATGACTTTTGTAGGGTGGCAAAATTATTTTTGTTAAAAGTATGATCAGAAAACCAGACGTCACTCCAAGCGTGACAAACGTCAGAAAGAACTGGGCTGCCACCTCTATATCTGCCTACTATTAGTTATTATAGTTAAGATTTTGGGACCGGCCGTGGCATAGTGGTTAGAACACGCGACTACCGTGCGGGAGATCACAGGTTCAACTTCTGGTTTCAGTCATCTTAAAAAAAAAATGTTCTTTCATTGTCGGCTTCCCTCGAATGTTGTCGACAGCAACTTCGCAGTATTAGTGTCGAGTCAATCGGCGTGCCTAGTAAGAGCTTCTCAAACAGTGACGTTTGCATTCGTCGATAAACAAGTAGATGCCGTTAGTTGTGAATCTAAAATTAGAAAGCGTGTTAATTCACAACAACGCGAGAAGCTATCCCATACCTCATTCATGGGGTGTAAAGGGAAATTAAGTTTTAAGTTTAAGTTAAGATTTCTAGTGGAAAATGTATGTATTGCAGCGAGTTGGCAACCCTGTAATGGAAATCACTTTGACAGCTTTGTGAAGAAATAAAACAACAAAGCAAAACGTTAAAAACAGCAAATGGGATGACGTAACATTTGTAGGAAAACCTTGAATGGCTATATGATCTGAAAAAAAAGTAATTGCGTTTGGTGCGGAAACTTTTTTGCAATTTCGAAAAATATAAAATAATGGGAGTTCATAATTTTTTATGCTCTATTCGACTATGCTATGCCATTTTTCCTTTATGCAAAAATTGTAAAAAGTTTTATGCCTAATGTACATGTTTGACATAAATGTAGATATATATACAGCTGATGATGTAACATTGTGCATCAATTCGTCACAATGGGGTCTGAAGATGAACTCGTTATGGAGTTCGAAACGCGTCATCCTAGTGCGTGACACTCTGAATTTGACCAAAAATATCAAACAATAAAAACACTTTTATGATCGTTAGCCGAATTTGATGTATCATTTGAAACACTAACGTAAATTGATAATATATACAATACGATCGATAAAAACTAACAAACAAACAGTTTAAAATAAAAATACTTATATATTATTTTTTTTCTGCTTGTGGAGCAACAACGTAAAAAAATTGACTTATTTGTACAGGACGTACAATTAGGGGCAGTACAACGTGTCTCATTTTTTCGTAAATTAACGTTCAATGAACGCTTACCTTGGCAAAGTTTGTCTGAACTCAGTGTACATACAAAATGATATGTATGTAAAAGGGGCAATATCGGTTATTTGTATGGGAGGTACCATAAGGGGTGTGTCAAATAGTTACGATTTCTTATATTTTGCCTCCTATTACAAGATAACTTCATTAACCAAATTTGATTATCCCCCAAGCGCCGGTTTAGAAGTCATGGGAGAAATATTATTTTTCCAAAAATAGGTATTTTTGTATGGGGGTACCAGAAAGGGTGATCCGATATAATCCACATTCATTCCTGATTCAAATTTTTAAAACCGTACAACTTACGTAAAATTTGACTGAATTCAGTGTACTTACAAAAAAGATATATATGTAAGACTATGGGGGTGAGTTCGGGCATTTGAATGGGAGTTACCAGAAGGCGTGAACCGATAAAGTCCATATTCATTCCTGATTCAAATTTTTATAAGCGCAAAATAAACGCAAAATTTGAGTGAATTCAGTTTACCTACAAAAAATATATGTATGTAAAGCTATGAGGGTCAATACGGTAATTTGTATGGGACTAGGGTAGCCAGACGTACTGTTTTTAGCAGTACATGTACTGTTTTATTGTTAATGTACTGTTTTATGCACAACACGTAAAACAGTACGCAAAAGTACTGTTTTTCAAACCTTTTACTGTTTTTTATTTTACTGATTTTTTATATAACAATCCATTTCAATATTTGATAAAACATGTTCGGTATAGTCTACAAAAATAGCCGAAGATAATATAAAACACTCTACCATAGTAAACACATAGTTTGTTTACAACATTGCTTTTGTTTTGGATGCATACATTTTTGAAATAGGTTTGAAAATTACATTTTAACAACGCGGTAAGATAACTACATTTATATCCACACACTAAGGTATAAGGGTATATATCATATGATACGCGAAAGTATCAAATATTTTAAGACAAAATTCGTTTCGGGACTTTTTAAGACGATTTAGCTATGTCCGCCTGTCTGGCTGGTGAGCAGGATAACTCGAGTAAACCTTAACGGACCGATCCTTTTGAAAATTTACTACTGCTAATAGTTTTCTTAACGCAGCCATTAGAATGTAAATAGGCTGTTCGGCCTATTAACAACCCCACAGCAAAATTCCTCTTCTGGTATTAACTATTTTTAAAAATTTATATTTCTTTTATAACTTCCAAATGAGTAACTGCTGGGTATATTTAATTTGTCAGATTAATAACCTTATAAAGTTATAAAACACCCCTTTTGGTACCTTCCACACAAATGATTCAAATCACCGTCATCTATTTACATGCATATCTGTACAAACTTTGCCCAGAGATAGCATGATTGATTTCATATTGTTTTTTAAATATTTTAACACATTTTTCACTTATTTAAAGCGTAAATTTATAAAAAGGATATAATTTATGACTAAATATATAGCAATAAAAATGTATGCTCTAAACCCATTTTGCAATAACTGGTGCAATTAAAAATGATTTACCAACTATATATTGTTAGCTACACAAGAAAAGGCTCTAAGAAATTGAGATTTCAGAGCCTTTGCATGTTAAGCCACCGTACTCTGTGTAAATGCGTTTATGAGATAATATTATTTTTTAACATTGTCTTTGTTGCTTATTGAATTAATTCTCAAAATATGTGAGGCTATATACACTTTTATGTTTTAATTTAAAATGTACTGTTTTTTCTCTTTTTTACTGTTTTTTATTCACTAATGTACTGTTTTTCCGATTTTAATATCTGGCTACCCTATATGGGACGTACCAAAAGGGGTGTGGCAAAAGTTTCGGTTTTCTTAGGGTTTGTCTACTATTGCAAGAGAATAATCTCACCAAATTCAAATGTCCTCCGGTCGTCTGTTTGGCAGTTATGAAAGATATATTAATTATCCAAAAATAGGTAATTTTGTATGGGAGGTACCAGAATGGGTGGGGCTATTCTGCCCATTTATAATCACATTAGTTCGTTTTGATATATTTTGATAATGTTACATAATAATATTTGATAAATATTAACACGGGTAAATTTTCATACCGATCCGTTAAGATTTTCTCGAGTTATCCTGCTCACCAGCCAGCCAGACAGACGGACATAGATCAATCGTCTTAAAAAGTTCTGAAAAGAATTTGGTCTTAAGATACTTGGGGTCTTAAGATACTTGGGGTCTATCTCGTCTTCTTTAATGCGTTACACTTTTTTTCGTATCAAATGATATATACCCTCATCCCTGAGGGTGATGGTATAAAAATTTAACGAGATTGCAACATTTTACAATTTTGGAAGGCAGCTGGAGACATTCCTCTTTTACAAACCATCCCAGCTTATATTTTGTGTATCCCATGTAGTTCAGCTGCAAGTGAAAGGGTGTTTTCTACGTCAGGAAGAATATTAGAAGAAAGAAGAAGTCGTTTAAGTGGAAAAAATGTTGATAAAATTTTATTATTACACAAAAATTCTTAGAACAATTTTTATTGTAAAATAAACTCTATAAAATTATTATATTTTATTTTGATGTTATGTATTCATGAATTCTTTAATTTATTTATTTCCATTAATCTACTATATTTTTAAAACTTAAAATGCAGTGAAAACTATACAGGACCTTGACAGTATAGGTTCGATTTATACTATCGAAGTGTAGTAAAACCCTACACTCAGTTTGGCGAGATTGGTGACCAATTTTATTTTATGGACCCCAAAAGATTCTCGAAATCAGCGAGCACCTTGAAAAAAAGGTGTCATCAGTTTTTGTCCAACAGCTAACTCATACTTCATGATAGCGCTAAACTATACTCGGTAAAAATGTAGCTGGGAGTTTTCCGCACAAATATTATTAACAATGTATCCCAAAAATTTCAACTATTTCTGCACTTTTTTCAAAAAAATTAAGGAAGAAATTATTTTTTAACTTTTGCAGCATTACTTTGAGGGAGTTCAAATTTTTCACTAACAATGTTCGCCAAATTGTAGCTACGGTAATGTTGAACAACTTTCGTGGATTTGGAAAGAAGAGACTGTGGCGTTTCCAACGATATATGTAGTTATATAGGTGTCTTGTCATATCGCTCTGTTTTTGCTCTAAAATTGCTACCTTTTTTGATTTTTTTCAATATTTTTTTAGTTTAAAGAAGTTTGTAGCAACTATTTTTAAGGTCACCCTAATGTTTACTAGTTTATTCACAAAGTACATGCTTTCATGAGTGAAACGCATACCTGTTTGTCAAAATCGGTTACGAAATGATTATATTATTCATCGAAAATCTTTTGGGGTCCATAAAAAAATTGGTAACCAATCTCTGAGTATATGATTTTATCACCCTTTGATAGTAGAATCGAACCTATACTGTCAAGTTTTTGTATTTTCCAAAAAGTCTTCATTTGTTGCATAGTGTAATTATAGAAACATTACAACACAATTGTCGTGAATCACGCTCATGTGAATGTGCGTGAGTACAAAATTTTCTCACGTGAGCGTGCGTGAACGTAAACGAGCGCAGAGCGTGCAATTAAAATTATGCAAGATATTTTGCGATTTTTTAAATCATCACATACTTTAATCTTTAAATTTATTTCATATATCAATTAAAAATATTATAAACAACAATATGAATTTTTTTAGAAATCGCATTTGGTGCGAAACATTTTTGAACCCAAATCACATAAAAAGGTTATATTCATAACATGTACAATATTTGCCACCACGTAGTGGTATGCCAAATTTTTTGTCAAAATTAGCTATATGCCTAGTGTATACGTTGTCCCTACATTATTGGGACGTAACCGGTTGACGCGGTTGTGTGAGGCGGCGTTGTTTTGTCAAATCTGCTAATGTACCGGCACCAGTGTTACCGTTGTGCGACTAAAGTGGCAATTTGACCCTTTTTCACAAATGCCCTTTTTGCCACTTTTTTCATTTCTGCAATTTTTCAAAACCCTAAACGTTTGTATGCTTTTTACAAGATTTAATACTTTTTTGTGCTTTAGAGTTGCTTCGGAGAAAAAAAAAACCTCTTTATTTTGTAACACCTACCGTCGAATAAAAGCGCCGCAATTAATTTGGAATCGGCAAATGATATAAAGGGCAACATTTTAAATTTTTACAAAAAATTATCTGACGAAATACTAGAAGACTGATTGCTGCAAGATATATAGACCCTAATTTTATTAAGGCTGGTGAACCCTTTAATTTTTCTGACAGGGTGTCTGAATATAGTAATATTATAAAATATATGTGGCATTCATGTATGAATCAATGATTAATTTTATGAATACCTCTTTAATACAACTGTCGTTGAACTTTTTTGGCACACAGTTGGCAACTTTATAAATAGTTTAAATTAACTGAAATGAAATTAATTTCTTATACTATATTGACTATGCAGAGCATATATTTTTAAAGTTAGCACTGATGAAGAATAAGTTAACTAATAAGTTAAAAGTAAATACATGTGAAGTAATGCTTTCAGCTTTGAATTTGCTGGACACAAAGCTAGAAGTCTGGACACTAGACCTGGCGCAGCTAATATGGGGTTTTTTATTTTTTGGAATTTTAAATGTGGGTAGCGATTAAAATATGCGATTTGATGCCAAAATCGATGTAGCAAATTTTTAGGTTGATCGGATGGTGCCAACACGGGCCCCAATGAGGTCAAACGTCATAATTTTGAAAAGCCACCAAAATACTGTTTTTTTTACTTTTTATCAATTGTTTTAATGAGAAATTCTATAAATAAAAATACTACAAATTAGAACATCATTTATAAATTGTAAATTAGTTATCTGTTTCATTAACTCTGAAGTACACTATGCGACAAGAATCAAATACATATATATAATTTATATAATAATTTATAGTATAAATGTAAATGTAATTATATTATAATTTATAATATAAATGTTAAACAGTTAAAGAAAGTGCAAGATTGGTGTTAAATGAAATATTTCCTTTTTGTGATAAAGCTAGAATCCTAACTCCAGACCAAAGTAAATGTGCTGCAAAAGTCATTAAACATTTTGAAATCTCCGGAACGAAGTATAATTCAAAACAATTTATTTGACTTTGCCCACGTGGATGTTCTCAAGCTTATTAGTATATAGCAAGAAAGGGACTTCTTAATAAAGCAACGAAAAAATGGGGGTGTTGGTAGCATGGCTTTTGTCGATCACAATGTCACAAATGAAGAAAAAAGAAAGACACAATGATAGGAAGATGAAAAACGTCGAAAAGAAAATTATGAAGAAAAAACTGAACTTGGTTTAATTACTATATTCTAATGTAGTACTTGGCCACACAGTGGCTATTTTTTGTGCACTTAATTTCATGTTCAGACTTAACTATGAAAAATTTTAAATTTGAGAGTGATGCATTGGGACGATGGATGAAAAACAGATTGATAACATCCCAAGTTGCTGAAATATGCCGATTCAAAAACGTGGAAAGAAAAATTTTATAGACGACAGAATGCTAGCTTGTATGGATGCCGGCAATATGTAATCTCCATTAGATATACACTTCATCAGTGAAACTTCTTAAGCGTTAGTTCACAATATTAAGGATCTACTTCTGAATTGCACAAGTTTGCATCACGTTAAAAACACCGTCGGCGTCATGGCAAAGAAAGTATTGAAAATTTCAATGTAATTTTATTAATTTTGGGCAAGTTATAAGTATTTCTTTTATATTAAGTTTTTTAGATCCCTTAAACACTAGTTTTGCATTGGGACGAAAAGCTACTTCCCACTTACTCTAAATTGTAGACCACAACAACAGCGACGGCACTATTTCCTCTAGAAATTGGAAATCAGTTGTTGTCTACCTCACTGTGGCGTTCTTAAAATTCGTCCGGGAGCGACCCGGACCACCACCGCAATTTCATGATGTAGGCTGGTATCAGGGACACATCAAACTTGTGGCTTGTGCAGATGAGCGCTCAGCGCAACTGTACAAAGCTGCTATTGAGTCGTTCGGAGAGGTTTTTCCTGGTGCAAAACTCGAAGCAATACATCTGGCTGATGTTCCACAGAGGCCACGATCTATTGCCAAGATCCCCGCTAAACCCTCCGACCCTATGGAAATCCTGTCAATCCTGCAATACAGTAATCCTCAACTACCCACACATGACTGGAAAGAAGTTAAGGTTACTGAAGCGGTAGAAGATTGCAGGAAGGCTACTATTATACTTAACAGTGACACGATCCAGAGGAAGCCAACATAACTGTCGTCCACAGCGACCAATTGTAATGAGGGTTACGCAAATTAACTTTCATCACTCAAAAGCGGCGTCAGCCGCTCTTATCCTCCGATTAACACCACCTACGGAGGAGATAATTTGCATCCAAGAGCCATGGATTAATCAAGACCGCATCTGCGGACTCAACAAAAAAGGCTACTGTACTCTGTACGCTGCCGGATCAGGTAATACCAGAGCTTGTATTATTGTCAAGAACACCCTTAAAGCTTTTATTCTAAGTGATTTCAGCGATAAGGACAATTGTACGGCTGCAGTAGAGAACAATGGTCATGTAATTAGGATTATGAGCTGCTACATGGCACACGACCATGCAGATGATCCACCTGGCTCCACCGTAAGAAAGGTAACGTCCCACTTGAACAACGGAAACGTTCCTTTGATCATATGTGCGGATGCCAATGCGCACCATACCATCTGGGGTAGCTCAGATATCAACCTAAGGGGTGAGTCGCTTTTCAACTTTATTATCGAAAACAAACTAACAGTAGTTAACAGGGGTAACGAACCCACTTTTATTGTTACTAACAGAAAAGAAGATCTAGATGCTACACTAATTAACGATAAATACTCAAATATGGTCAGTAACAACAGATTGCTCGTTTTCTGACCATCTATATATCGACTTTGATCTGTCGCTCGAAGTGGATACAGAAGACAGCTATATTAATAGAAGGAAAACAAACTGGCTCATCTTTAATGGAGTTATAGAGAGCAAGTTACCCACGTGTCCGGCCTCTATCGATGATAAGTCTACACTGGACTCCACGGTTGAAATACTAACAAACGTCTTAGCTGAGGCAAGGGAAAAATCCTGCAGCAGAACTGACCGGAAAGGCAAGGCTAAGCCACACTGGTGGAATGCAGATATTCAACAACGCTAAAAGAGATGGCAATTGGAGCGCATATAAGTCTTCAGTTAACATTTTCAAGAACCTGATAAGGAAGGCCAAAAGGCAGTCTTGGAAAAAATTCTGCAGTAATGTAGAAAGCTCCTCGGAAACTAGTCGGCTACGCAAGATCTTATCCTTGACTCGAACAATACCATCGTACATACAGAGACCAGATGGTACATGGACCACTAGCAGCCTCGAAACTCTGGAAGTGCTGATGGAAGCAAACTTCCCAGGTTGTCGTGAAAGTGACTACCAGTTTATAGCAAACTCGGTCGACCATAACTATGATATCTCAGACATACCGATTACTGAACATCGAATTCAATGGGCTATCAAAAGTTTCCACTCTTTTAAGTCACCGGGACCCGATGGAATTATTCCCGCGGATCAACAAAAGAATATCGAAGTATTGACGACCTGGCTTCTAGCTATCTTTAAAGCATGTCTGAAACTGTCGTATATTCCAACGAGATGGACAACCTACAAAATTGTATTTATCCCTAAGGGGATCAGATTATCTCTTAAACCGGAGGCCCTGTCCAGGGCTCAGCATGCCTACACGCAGAGCAAATCCACGGAAACTGCTTTACATTCGATAACTAGCCTCATTGAAAGATCCCTGAACTACAAGGAATACGCTCTCGCTGCCTTCCTGGACATTGAGGGAGCTTTTAATAATGTCAAACCTGAATCTGTAATTGACTCAATGGAACAACTGGAGATTAACCCAGTGGTCATCGCCTTAGTTGATAAACTACTAAAATTTAGGCGCATTGGATCCAGTCTGGGCGTGTCAAATATTTCCATGGTGGCGGTACTCCACAAGGAGGAGTACTCTCTCCACTACTATGGAATCTTAACATCAACACTCTCCTGAGAAAGCTGGAAAAAAACATGCTGCACAACCGTCGCATATGCGGACGATGTGGCACTAATAGTTACAGGTAAGGATCCAAAACTACTCTCTGAGCTACTGGAATCTGCACTGAAACTTCTTCTGAAATGGTGTCATGAATGTGGACTGGGTGTAAATCCGAGTAAAACAGAACTGGAGCTATTCACACGGAGATACAAAATCCCTCAATTTGGCAAACCAAGATTAAATGGAGTCGCACATACACTCTCTGACAGTGCCAAATTCCTCGGGCTAACACTGGACAGTAAACTGAATTGGAATCTGAACACTCAGACAAGGATTAGCAAAGCGGCAACGGTTCTATACTGCTGCAAAAGGGCAATCGGCCTAAATTGGGGAATTAGCCCCAAGAACCTAAACTGGTTACACGAATCAGTTATCAAACCAATCTTATTCTTCGGATCGGCAGTCTGGTGGCCGGCGCTAGATAAAGCGTCCCAAAGGCTGAAATTCGAACGCATTATGAGACTGATGGCAATCATGATAACAGGGGCACTTAGAACTACTCCAACTAAGGCACTGTTCACGATCCTAAACTGGTTACCCCCGGACATTGAGGCGAGGAAAATATCGGCGAATACCGCAATGCGCTTAGACGCCACAAAAGCATGGATGCACAGAAACTATGGACATGCCAAAATTCTGAACCTAATCAATGTAATCTACCACACGGATTACACCATACCTGAACCTCTATTCGATCCGGGTTTTATAAGGAACATTCCGGATAGGTCCTACTATAATGATAATGATAATGCCCTGAACTTTGGGTAGGATGTCATCCTAATTTTCACGGAGGGTTCAAAATCAAAGGAAAAAGCGGGCTGTGGAATCTTTTCGGAAGAGTTGAATCTGAGTTTATCAATCAGGCTACCAGACCATTGTAGCATAGTTCAGGCCGAAATAGCAGCCATTAGAATAGCCGTAGAAAAAATTCAGTATCTTGGGATATTGGACGGCAATATTCATATTCTTACTGATAGTAAAGCGGCTATCAGATCCCTAGAGAACGTGTACACCACTTCGAGAAATGTTCGTGAATGCCAGTCGTCTCTTGAGGAGATAGCGATAGCAGGACATGAGGACATATATGGAAACCAAATGGGCGATACGTTGGCAAAGGCCGCCATAACCGTGAACTCGGGCGAAGTTTACGGTCTCATTGGGATCCCTCTCACAAGGGGAAAACAGCTCATTGCGGGGAAACTGAACATCATTGCTGAAGAGAGATGTGCAAGAGAACCCACCTGCACGACTACCAAACAAATTTGGCCTACAAAGGATGCACAGAGGACACGATTTGTGCTGAACTTGCCCAGAGTCCACCTAAGGAACATCATAGCTGTAATAACTGGTCACTGGCCGGTTGGCAAACACGCAAAGAGGCTAAAACTACCCTACAACGATTTTTGTAGAAGCTGCAATGATGAGGAAGAGGAGACCGCGGAACATCTTCTATGTCACTGCCCTGCTTTTGGTGACCTGAGATACGAAAAGCTTGGTCATCGGACACTTCTAGACAAAACCTGTCTATCTGTAGGCGATTTGCGGAATATCCATGCCTTCATCAGAGCTACGAAATGGCTTGACAGCGACGTTGGCCGAATAGAATAGGAACATTTGGTGCGAAAATCTTAAAATGGTATCACAACGGGACTCATACTAGGACCCAAGTGAGCTGTGTTCAACGTGGCTGCCGAATTAACCTAACCTAACCTACTTAAAAAACTTAATTTCCCTTTACACCCCATGAATGTATAGGATAGCTTCCCGCGTTGTTGGGAATTAAAACGCTTTCTATTTTTAGATTCACAGCTAACGGCACCTAATGGTTTATCGGCGAATGCGAACGTCACTTTTTGAGAAGCTTTTACTAGACATGCCGAGTGACTCGACACTTATACTGCGACGTTGCTGTCGACAATACCGTGGAAGCCGGCTGTGAAAGAAAAATTTAGGCGGGAATCGCACCTGAGATCTTCCGCATGGTAGTCGCGTTTTCTAACCATCGTGCCACGAGACGCAATTGCTGGAATAGATAAAGTTGTTCGTTTGGCTTCTGGGCTAACGTGATAGAACTATGAAAAATTTATAGCTATCCCCAGCATTGAAAATTTAACTGGTTCTACAGTAGCTCAATCAGTCTTCGCCTATTTGCTACAAATTGATATTCTGAATTCATTAGAATTTATGTTTTGATACAACTGCTTCAAAAAACGGCCCCTTTGTCTTAAATATTATAATATTAAACTTGCATTTATATTTCTTGGTGGTAGCATTCCCAGTTTCACATTTCGCCCACCTGGAGTGACGTCACATGCAAGTTTAATGTACAGGGACATCTATTGTTGAAAAATGTATATTTTTCACACACACTTTAAAATTTCTGCGTTTCAGTTGAATGGAACTCGTAATGTGTGAATTTTTTTGGTAAGTCTCTATAGTCCAAATAGTAATATGCAACTAATAAAAAGGATTATTGGCTGTTTTGATACTTAAAATATATACAGTGCTATTGGAAAAAATTCGGAACCACCAGTGGTATTTATCGAAGAAAGCCTTTTTTGACCCACATGTAGACTCGGAAATAAAAGAAAAGATGGTCTAAGTCTGATAAAGACCATTATATCGGTGATGATTTTAATAATTTCAAATTATTCACATCCAAGTATTTGAGCTCTTTCTGACTACGAACACAAAATATTTTTTTACTCGTTTGGAGATTTCTATGGATTTCTTACGCTTTAATCCATCAAATTTCTTAGGCCAAGCATTTTTTAAAGGGAAGCTGATCGTCAAAAGCATTACTGTTGTGAATGCCGTCGAAAAAATAGTCAGACTAATAACTGACTCTTACAAATGCTTAACACACAACGAAGACGATAAACAGTACTTGCTGCACATTGTAGAGGGCTAACGTAAGGACCTCCCAGTCTATACAAAATCTTCACTGATTTAAAATAAAACTTATAAACCCTTTAAGAAAAAACATTATATCTATAGTAATTTTATTTATAAAAACTAATAAAATGCAATAAAAAGAGTTTTTTGGTGGTTTTTAAAAAAGTTGACCTTAAACCTCATTGGGGCACGGGTTGGCACCATCCGATCAGCCTGAAAATTTGCTATATCAATTCTCATATTTTAATCGCTACCCACACTCAAGATTCCAAAAAAAATTTTTAACGCCAGGTCTACTGGACACCTTGAGATATTTGAAAAAAAGTATCGAAATGAAGTTTTTAAAATATAACAGCCATATTTATACATACATTTATAAAGGTTTATAAATTATAGTGAATAAGGCCTAAAATCTGTCCTTTGACGTAATTCTATATAATTCAACACAGTTATCAGTAATATTTCAGAGACATATCGAGCCAAATTTAGTTCAGACCAGCGACAATTTTGGAAAATTAAAGTTTTTTTAATTTAAGGATATATGGTAGGTGCTAGTGTCCTTCGAAATAAATTCATATAACAGCCATTTTCACAATGTAAAATTATTTTCTTTTTAACGAAAAATTAACTGATTGCTGGTTTGCTTAACAGGGACCATTCAACAGCCAGTTACCGATTTACGTTTCACCATCATTTGATTACCTAACAAAAGCATTCAGTAGAAAGTATGGCAATACTGCATATATTTGTTTACAAAAATACTGTAATAAAGATGACAAAACAAAAATTTGTTAATGAGATGCCATCAAACAAAGAAAAGGAGCTCTCAGCAGGATCGCTACGCTTTTTAAATGTAAGAAAATGTTACACAACTCAAAGTAAGTGTATAAATTGAAGTCAGAAACAAAATAAACAGCAATTACACATTATTTTCCATTTTCTCTTTGTTATTTTCTTACAATTAACATGCTAACCGGCGTAGTTGGTTCAGTTAGATTTAACAGCAACTCTTTTGTTAAATAGTGTCGGTTAAGAGTTAATCGTACTTTGTGAAATTCAGATTTGCCTAACTTTCGGTTAAAGTTCACGTTAATCGTACATTGTGGAAATGGCTGTAAATCAGCACAGTTACCAGCAATATATCAAAGACAAATCGAACCAAATTTGGTACAGTACTAACAACAAATTTGGAGATTTAAATTTTTAAATTTCAGAATATAAACTTAAAATAAAATGAGAAAATTTCAAGAATAAATGAAAGGGGGATAGAAACTTACTTTTTTAAACTCTACACACTTGCTTAAGTTTTATATTTAAATATTAAAAAGGTTTTTTTTCTACACTCCATTGAACCTGAACGTTTTAAACAACTTCAATATATGCTTTTTGTTTATTTTTGGTATAACGGCAAACCTCATATGGCTTACCAAATGTGCCAAAAAAAAAACGAGATTCCATATCGTTACATTCCAATAAGTTTACTCAATCCTAAATTATTCTGTTTTACCGACAGTTTTGGTTTTACTTACCGAATTTTATTTGCATAATTTTTAGCATATTTAGAACAATTGTTTCTTATTTCCTTTTGAACATAGTTTCGCAAAGTTGTAATTTTATGGCTTTGTTATGGTAATTAGGTTACTTATAATATGTCAACATGGTGCCACATTTATATAACGACATATTCTGTACGAAAACGAGTAACTTTGAATACTTACGACTTCTAAAAAATTTTTTTTTTTATATTTTTTTTTGTTTTAACATGAATTGTTGTTTCTATTTTTGGCCGCCCTCACGACACAGTACGTCGTTAGCCATAAAGCGACAGATGAAACATTAAAAAATTTAAATGCACTGCCAAATACGATATTCGTGCAAAAATTTTTGTTATGCGCAAAAAACGTATGTGATAACGCTGTAAACGCACACAAGCTTCACCAGACGGTGAGGAAGAAAATGCTTTAATATATGCCAATAAACGAATTAAGACTCTGTTAAGTATATTTTTCTATTTATCAACATATGGCCTACTTCTGTTAACGCACCACCTCCATTTCCAGTATAATTGCAATATTAAGAAAATATCACAAAGAAAACAGACAAATACTATAAAAATAATATGAATAATAAGTCAATGATGCAAATGTTTTGTTTACAAAGCACGTTTTCCTCCATACCCTTGAAATGGAATTCTGTTAAATCGCAATCTAACTCTGTTAAAACACCACCTCATGCTACCGCCATCTACAACGAGTTTGGAGTTATATTTTGATTATTCCAACAAGCAGAGTCTTTATTACTTTATGTCTTTGTTGAGATGACGCGTTAACAGAAGTAAGCCATCTGTCGATTAATAGAAAAATTTATTTAACAGAGTCAAAGACATAAAGGTGTTAAGACTCTGTTAAATACATTTTTCTATTTATCAACAGATGGCCTACTTCTGTTAACGCGCCATTTCTATTTCCAGCAATATTCCAATATTGAGATGGTATCACGGGATAAGAAAAAGAATTCGTATGTTTCCAGCCAAAATATACAGCCAAATACTACAAAAATTACAGGTAATGCCGTTTTCTTAAAAACTAAAATTAACACGTTCATTCCGCTTTTCTTTATTATTTAAATATAAAATTATAAAACATATAAAATATTTTCTATGTATTGCAAAATCAAATTCAAGTAATGTACATGTCATTTTAAGGGCAACCGGAATATGCAAATGCGTGTTTAGAAAGATATATTAACAAATGGGTAAGGTATTTACATGTTTCATGGTCCTACAAGTATTTTGTTAGGGCATATTTTACCCATAAAGCCATATTTCGACATATTTTGATTTTATGAGCATATACAAAAAAATCATTTTTTATAGCATATTTCATGTATTTTAGAACATATTTTTAAAAAAAAATATTCCTTTTTAAGCAAATTTTATGTTTTTCACATAAATTTTATGTTTGTAAAAACAAGGAAGTCTTTGTAACTTTGCTTTTTTCGAATGTAATAGCCTTTTACACCAAAAAATCATTTCACATTTTGAGCTGAAAATGCGAAATGCGAAAAAGTGGTTTTACACTGCAGTTTCGCTTATTGTCAGCTGTTGTCTAGCTCACACATTTTTCCACTCGCCTTGTAAACCTGCAATATACCGGAATAATTATTTATTAATATTATGACAAAAATTTTAAATTTTTGTCCGTCATGTTGTTGTTGTTGGCATTTTTTCCGATAAATGTAAACAAACAACGAAAATTGTGGTTGCCGGATCAGCATTACTGAGAAAAATCGCTAAAATTGCGGAATAATGCGAAAATATTTTAAATGCGTTCCGGTGTAAAAAGGCTATAACAGTCAAATTTGCAAAGTTATTGCAGCAGATCACAGATTTCAAGTGAAGCAGCCTTTGGAAAGCGGCAAACATTTTCAACAAACCATAGAAGTGAAAATAAGCAGATAAAACAATTTTTTTTCGCCATAATGTTCCGGTAGACTCTCAAAAGAATATGAATTTCAAAAAAAAACTGAGCCAAGCTTTTGTGTCTGCTGACATCCCACTTTACAAAATGAGAATCCAAAATATAAGAACACTATTTGAGGAATACACGAACTACCAAGTGCCATCCGAAACAGTTCGTCGAACTAAACATTAAAAAATGTATACAACGATTGCAATGACAATATACGAGCCAAAACTAAAAAATCAAATTATGTATATGGACCTCAATAGCTGAAACTATAGATGCAAAAGGCAGAAATGGGGCAAACGTTATAGCAGGCGTAATAAGTTCTGACAAGGAAATTGCAAGTGAGAAATTTTTACTACAGACAGCAGCCTTGGAAAGGACTAATTACTCGGCAATTGATCGACTGTGTGACGACGTCATCACAAAACTGAACTTCAACTTCAATAAGAATAATGTTTTGCTCTTTGTGACGCAGGCTGCAAAAGCTATAGTGGCATATTATACCAAAGTGACACATGGAACATGTATTGCTATTGCTCAATAAGGTATTTTTGAAAGCTCCATATAGAGTGGTACTTTTTAAACGATTGCAATGACAATATACGAGCCAAAACTAAAAAATAAAATTATGTATATGGATCTCAATAGCTGAAACTATAGATGCAAAAGGCAGAAATGTGGCAAACGTTTGAGCAGGCGTAATAAGTTCTGAAAAGTAAATTGCAAGTGAGAAATTTTTACTACAGACAGCAGCCTTGGAAAGGACTAATTACTCGGCAATTGATCGACTGTGTGACGACGTCATCACAAAACTGAACTTCAACTTCAATAAGAATAATGTTTTGCTCTTTGTGACGCAGGCTGCAAAAGCTATAGTGGCATATTATACCAAAGTGACACATGGAACATGTATTGCTATTGCTCAATAAGGTATTTTTGAAAGCTCCATATAGAGTGGAACTTTTTAAACAAATGTTTCCAGATTTTACATTACCTCCAGAGCCTATAGCAACACGTTAGGGAACATGGCTGGAAGCAGTTAATTAGGTTATTTTAGGTTGAGGACAAGTAATGACACAGCACAGTACCATGCCATTACAACACTCGGAGACCATTATGGTCCATTGCGATTGTCCTGATTTAAAAGGAAGAAATAAAAGGGGAAGAATGTTTTACAATAAAATAATAATTTTAGAAGAATAGTAATAGTGGGAAAGTGATAAAAGTGCTGAGATAGTAAGATAATAAGATAATTCCGATGAGTTCTCTCCTTCGACTTCATATATATTTACAAGTAGTGAGATTACGTGGGAACACTATCGTCCTCTGCCCTTTAGCCAGATCAAGCCATTAGTGAACTTTACCAGATTCTCCATGTTACAAGACGACAGTTCAGTGAGACTATCGAAGAACCATTTTCCGAGGAATTGTTTCCTTCTTCTATGAAGAGCAGGGCAATGGCATAACAAATGCTCAACGGTCTGAATTTCCTCCTCATCGTCGCAAAGCCTACAGTAATCCTCCTGTGTCGTCTCCCAGTTGGATGTAAATGCTCTGACGTCGCAGTGTCCCGTGATTACTCCAATTAGTCGTCTAACGGACCTCCTATCCAGCTCCAACAGTGATCTGGTTCGTCTTACATCCAGTCTTGGCCAAATATCCCGTGACACCACACAGCCGGTGCGATGTTCCCAGGATGTATTTGTCAGCCGTTCAATGTGACGGGTCACAATTCCGCATATGTGACACATTGGTGGTCGCACTAATCCATCCGATAGGTCGGGTCCCAGTGCTGAACCTTTCCGCGCCAGTTCATCCGCTTCCTCGTTTCCTGAAATGTCACTGTGTCCGGGGACCCAGCAGAACCGAACACTATTTTCTGGCAGTTTCGAGAGCGCCGTCCTACATCTATACACTAATCTCGACTTTATAGCCTTCGACACTAAGGCTTTTAAGGCCGCTTGACTGTCCACATAGATTGTGACGATCTCCTCTAAATTTCTTTCCAGTATTTGCTCCACAGATTTCGTAATAGCGAAGATCTCCGCCTGGAACAAACTACAGTCGTCATCTAGTCGGAAGTGTTGCCTGCAAAGGATGTCTTGACAGATCCTAAAACTAGATCTGACTTGATTTGTATTGCTTCAAATTACGGTTGTGTTGCAAAACATATTAAAAATTTGAAAACATGAGGTATCACGCTTATTTATGAAATCCCAGGGTTCCTACAAACATCTAATGTCAGCTTGCTAGCACAACATCCGCCAAAAAAGAGTCAGAAAGTTTCTATTCAATTTCAGTTTTCATACAGGTAAGTTGTGTCTAAATCTAATCCAAATAAAGAATTTACATCCCATTAGATTTAAGTTTGTTCTTTTAATATCTGTTCATATTTCATTTCTTTTCACTTGTCCTTCACCATTAATGCGGAGAAATAACTGAGAAGAATATCTCTTGATTTTACTTTGGTGTTAGGTGAGAGTTCTTCAGTGCTTCCACCAGCTTAGATGTCCCCCCTTCATACTTACAACGCTTATTAAGTAAGTTTAGGTGGATGCAGACACTTTCAAATTGATTGATAACACTGTAAGTACGTCAAAATGATACAGAAAAATGCTGAGACGCCCCAACTTAGAATACATTGATACACTCCGTTTTAAAAAATTAGGTGAAGATCAAGATATATTCCATTTTAAAGTTTGTATTGTCTATCAAGCTATGTATTTTGATACTATATATGGAAAAAGGTTTCGAAAACTCTTTCCAAATAACATAACTTATTGGTTATTTGTCTATACCTAACTCTAACATTGCCGTCTATTTGCACAGTTTGATTTCCTACCGATTTTGTCCCAAAAACATTGATTTAATCCAAAAAATGGGCAATGGCGAATTTTAAAATTTGAGTCTTTCTGAATGTTATTCGTTTGGGACTAACCAGAAGCTCTCTTTGGAGGTTCCCAAACAGCTCACAACGTCCGAGCGATCACGTATTCCCCGGGCCGGGCAATGCCACTAAACATCCGTTCTGTGAAACAAATGTGAGAAGGAGAAATGTTGAGTAACCTAATCGGCATGCTACCACCTATGCGTCTTAGAAAACAGGTAACAGAAGTTACTGAACCTCAACACAGGTTCTCCTTGTGGCTTTGGCAGCCCCAAGATACTAGGATCGGGCGTGGTGGCCTAATAAGCCACTCTCCTTAAACAAAACAATTATTATGAAAACACGAAGAAAATAACACTCGTAATCAAACGCAAAAGAAGGTAGACATCACAATGCTACATACCACCGAGATAGCCAATGCATACTGCAACCAACTATCTCAATTTCTCCAATCAAACCTGCCTAGTTCTGATGATGCCGACACACTGTGGCAGCATATTGCGAATTCTATGACCACTGCCGCAACGACCGTACTGGCCGTACTCATAAACACGATTTGGCTCAAGGAGTGCATGCCAAATGATTGGAATCTGAGTGTCCTATTTCCCGTGCTTAAGAAAGGCGATCTAAGTGTGTGTACCAAATATCGTGGATTAGCCTTTTACCCATCGCGTACAAGGTCCTGTCATCCTGGACCTTATCAGTGTGGCTTTAGACCTGGTAAATCCACGGCTATTTGGTCACGACAGCCCAGATATTCACACTACGACAAATCCTGGAGAAGACCCAAGAAATGCAGATCAATCCTATCATCTGTTCATCGATTACAAAGCTGCATTCGGAAGCCCGATACGACAGAAATTGTTGGATTCTATGGCTTAGTTTAGTATCCCCGCGAAGCTTTTTCGACTTTGCGGGATGACACTGACTGACACGGTCTTCAGTGAAAATTTGAAAAAATCTGCCAGAGCAATTTTCTGCCAAGCGAATCTTTAGACAGGGCGATAGTCTGTCCTGCGATCTCTTTAACATCGTAATGGAGATGATCATGCGGATGGCTGCATGAACAAAAGTCTTATGTTGCTCGCGTATGCTGATGAAATAGATATCATTTGCCGAGGATTGCGAGATGTTACTGAGGCTTTATCGAGCATTGGAAAGCAGTCGGCCGAAGTGGGCCTGGTGATAAACGAGGACAAAACCAAGTTATTTGTTTCAACGAACAATGAGTCCACTCGTCTGGGACGCTGCGTGAACGTTGACAACTATAACTTTGAAGTGGTAGATGGTAGATTTTGCCGATGGATGGACCAGGTGAAAGAGCTGTTAACTAAGCTTGGTGTGACGAACTATCTACGGAGCGCAAAAGACCGAAGCTCTTGGAATATTTTTCTACGTGCGGCTACTGATGGATAAATTTCTGTTGTTGCTGCCATATAAGAAGAAGAAGAATTAAGAAAATGTTGCAATAAATTTATCAAAATTGTATTAAATAGCACCACACAACAAAACTAAGTGAATTTTGCTAGTAGGAAGTTGGAATCAAATCATCATAAGACTTGGATAAAAAAGATAATAAAAAAAGATAACCAATTTTATGTATTTTCCTTAAAAAAAACAACAAATCGCTTGAAGATGGTACAAACTTAAAAATAGGGAATCTCTTTATTTTGACCTAATCTTTTAAAACGGAGTATACGACTGCGTACCACGGCCCAAAACTAGATGGGGTGTCTCGGCGTTTTTCTGTGTCATTTTGGAAGTTACAATTTTACCGACATTGTAATCTACAGAATTCCGATGTAAATTTAATTTTAAAAAAATTTTACCAAATAACAAGAAAAAACCTTGACTTGAAGGTAAAAATAGAATTTGTAAAGAATTGTGCACCAACATTAACATCAAAATTTTATCTTAATGAAATACTGTCCCTTAAATTCGCTCCAATTACATCTGTTGATGTTGAAGGATCGTTCTCAATGTACAAAAACATTTTACGTTGTACTAGACAACATTTTTTGTTCGATAATTTATCTCAATGTTTTGTTTAAAATGCTCAACATACAAAAACACCGAGATATTTAGGCAACAAAGTTTATTTTTTTTACTTCAATGTTAAAAGATTTCATGTGATCTATTTTGTTTTTTGTTAAATTGTTCCTTAAATTCTTCTTCTTTAATGGCAGCAACAACAGAGATTTATCTATCAGTAGCCGCACGTATTCCAAGCGCTTCGGTCCATCGGATCCCGCAGCTTTATTATTTTTAAGCCGTGCAATTGCCATGCTGATCTCGTTTTGGCTCTGTGGTGGACGGTCTACTCCAACGTCGATGATTGGTGCGATTTCGTCACTTATGCTACCTTCGGAAACGAGTAGAGATTGAAAGTGTTCCCTCCATATTTGCGGCACACTCTGAGTGTCCGTGACCAGATTTCCGTCTCTGTCCTTACAGGTGGGGATCCCTGTTCCAAAACCTTTACTTTTTACCTTTTGGTAGAACTTTCGTACCCCACCTCTATCCCTGTAGTTTTCGATATCCTGTCTCTCTCTTTTCTTTCACATATGCTTTTTCCGTCTGAACAGGCGTTTCATCTCTCTCCTTTTCTCTTTATAACACTCCGTCACCGCACGCGTCACCATTGGCTGCAGTTTTGCCTTGTATGCAGCATCCATTTTCTCAGACATTTCGCGACATTCTTCATCGTACCAGGGCTTGTCTGAGCGTAGTTTTTCATAACCCAGTACGGTCGTTGCGGCAGTGGTCATAGAATTCGCAATATTCTGCCACTGTATGTCGGGAACATCAGAGAGAGTTGGTTGGAGTAGGCATTGGCTATCTCAGTGGTATGCAGCTTTGTGATGTCTAGCTACCTTTGCGTTTGATTACGAGTCTTTTTAGCACTACTTAATCGTGTGCGTACCTTGGCTGCAACTAGGTGGTGATCCGAGTCAATATTTGCACCGCGCATCATACGCACGTCCATAACGCTTGACACATGCCTTCCATCAATTACCACGTGATCTGATTTCTTGTATTTTGATCGGGAGATATCCAGGTTGCCTTGTGGATATCTTTATGCGGGAATCTAGTTCCACTCACAACCATATTTATTGCCGACGCGAAACTTACCAGTCTGAATCCGTTATCGGAGGTATTGTTGTGTAGACTGAATTTTCCGACTGCTGAATCAAGAGCATCTTCCCTTCCTATTTTAGCATTAAAATCTCCCAGAACAATTTTTATGTCATGTGCAGGGCAGCGGTCATATATCTCCTCCATAGAATGCATCTTTAATGTCATCGTCTTTGTCTTTCGTCGGGGCGTGTACACAAATCAACGTAATGTAAAAATATTTCGCCCGGATGGGAATGGTGGCTATTCGGCCACTTACAGGGTTAAACCTTAAACCGCGAGACCAGGTGTCGAAGTCTCTTGCCGACCATGAAACCACATCCAAATTCGCGTCTTTCTGCATGGCAGCTGTAAAAGATGTCCCGCCCATCTCATTTCCTGTATGGCGGTGATGTCAGCCTTGTATTTGTCGAGGCAAAGAACGTAAATTATACAACAAGTCAAATAAGACTGTGACAAACTGTAGTGTACTTACGCCCTTAAGAAACAATCTAGTAGATCGGTACTGAACTGATAGCACGATATAAAAATCGATGGAAATAAAAAGGATATGCACTATTTTTTGACTCGACAGCCAAAAAGATAAATGTAACATTTAATCTGCATTAAAATTTCATAACTTGTTTTTTTATTTTTAGCATATTCACATCTACCAACCTACTCTCTTCTTCTTCCAATCTGCGCTCTTCTTCTACCAACCTACCGTAGTGTTATTTAATGATCAAAACAAACAGTTAATGTACTTCTTGTATAATTTACTTTCTTTGGTCGAGGACATTCGCCAGATGGATAGAGGCACCATCTCTGTATATAGTTCGGACATTCCAGGTGCATATCCTTAAATCATGGTTCTTATATCGTTTGCGAGGGTCGTCAACATTTGGGGGAGTTCTTGTTTTTATTTCTTTTGTTCGTGTTTTCATAATAATATTGTTTAAGGAGAGTGGCTTATTAGGCCACCGCGCCCGATCACCTCATTCCTTAAATAATAATACTAAAACAGAAATATATCATCAAATGATATATAGGTAGAGATAAGTTATGAATTGCAAGTGTATACTTATTTTTATTTACCAAAACTACTTACAAAGACTGAATTTAAAATTATATTGTTGGGTAAAAAAGGTTATTTGTTTTTTTTTTTAAATTTTTAAGCTTTTTTTTGACTTTTAATGAAAATATTTTCAATTCATATGAAAAAAATTGATTGTAAGAGCATATTTGGTAATTTTTAGGGCATATTTCCGGTTGCCCTGCTTATCACATTTAAAGCATTCCATTTCTAACATGAAAACAAAAATTAACAAATTTAGTTTACTTTTCTTTTTATTTAAATATAAAATCATAAAAAATATTAAATATTTTCAATGTATTGCAAAATCAAGTACAACTTTTGCAGATGTCATTTAAATGTTCCCCGCATATAAGCTTATTACATTTAAAGCATAGATCAGCAAAAGCACTGCACGGTGCCTAACATATTGAGAGTAAACAAAATCTTTTACTTTCGCTATAGCAGTCGATCGTGGTGGTTGTTTTATCGCACATTGCTTTGTAGCTTAGCGTACACCTAAAAAATAAAAATTAATGACAAGTGGGAGAATGAATTTTTGTTGTTATATATAATATTTGAAATTTTCATTTTTTTATTCAGAAAAAGTTCGTATTACAAATCTATATTTTGTTTGCTCATATTCAATGTTTGAAAGAAAAAACGCCCCGTAGTGAGTATCTAAATCGATTTCAACATTTTTCGCAGTGCATAGAGAGAAGGAGAGTTTCATCTCACATATGCAATGACAAAATACAGTGGCATTTGTGTGCCAGTCCCTGATTTAAAGCATTCCATCATTAGCATACGCCTTATATTAGAGGGGCAAACGTAAGAATACCTCTTTTTCTTTGGTTCAGGTTCTTCTTGGATCTGACTGTTGCCCTTATCTAGCTCTTGAAGCTGTGGTTCTTATATTTCGCTTAAAAAAAAATCAAACAAAAGATAACCATTCGTCTCTGGGACGTATCCGATAGCCAAATCTCAAATAGTAATGAACTTACCAAGGCAAAACAATCACCGCCGGGGAGCTGCTGTAGACGGCTGAGATAAAGGAAAGTATTAACGTGCTACGAAAACCCTCGCGAGAAAAAGAACGAAAAGCGTACGTCTCTCAGACGTAGGTTATCAATGTAGGGTTAAGACTCTGCTAAATACTTACTTGAAAAAAAAAACTTAATTTCCCTTTACACCCCATGAATGAGGTATGGGATAGCTTCTCGCGTTGTTGTGAATTAACACGCTTTCTATTTTTAGATTCACAACTTACGGCACCTACTTGTTTATCGACGAATACGAACGTCACTGTTTTTGAGAAGCTCTTACTAGACATGCCGAATGACTCGACACTAATACTGCGAAGTTGCTGTCGACAACATTCGAGGGGAGCCGATAATGAAAGAAATTTGTTTTTTTTTTTTTTAGATGACTGGAGCCTGGAGTTGAACCTGTGATCTCCTACATGGTAGTCGCGTGTTCTAACCACTATGCCTCTACATTTTTCTAATTATCAAGAGATGAAGTACTTTTGTTAATGCACCATCTCAAATTCCAGCTTTATTCCATTAATGGACACGGAAAAGCAAATAAACATAAGAAATTAGAAAAATACTACAAAAATAATATGAATAAAAAGTCAAAGATGCTAATTGTTTACAAAGCTCAATTTTTTCCATTCTCATGAAATGGAATTCGTTAAATCACAATCTAGCTCAGTTAAAACACCAGCTCATGCTACCGCCATCTACAAGTCATTTGGAATTACATTTTAAATATTCGAACAAACAGAGTCTTAAATCCCTGTATGTATTTGTATATTCGGGCAAAGAACATTAATTATAGAAGAAGTCAAATAAGACCGTGGCGATATGTAGTGCACTTACGCCGTTAAGTAACACACTCGTAGATCGGTACTGAACCAAAGAACGTAAATTATACAAGAAGTCAAATAAGGCTGTGGCGAAATGTAGTGTACTTACGAACTTAAGAAACACACTCGTAGATCGGTACTGAACTGATAGCACGGTATAAAAAACGATGGAAATAAAAAGGATATCCACCATTATTTGACTCGACAGGCAAAATGATTAATGTAACATTTAATCAGCATTGCATATTTACATCATACGCTCTTCTTCTTCCAAACTTCGCTCTTCTTCTACCAACCTACCGTAGTGTTATTTAATGATCAAAACAAACAGTTAATATACTTCTTCTATAATGAACGTTCATTGATTCGGGGTTGATAGAATAAAAATGTATAACAACCGTGAGAACTTAAAATTTTTGTCTGGCAAAGTTGTAAGAAAAAGCATTGACATTACATTGTAAAACAACTATATTGTCAGATATCTGAGAACCGTGTGAAAACAATATGTTGTTATTATCAAATTATTGTAAGATAATTGTCAAACACTGGGACCGGCCGTGGCATAGTGGTTAGAACACGCGACTACCATGCGGGAGATCGCAGGTTCAAACCTCGCTCCAGTCATCTTAAAAGAAAAAAATAAATAAATTTTTCTTTCATTGTCGGCTCCCCTCGAATGTTGTTGACAGCAACTTCGCAGTATTAAGCGTCGATTCAATCGGCGTGTCTAGTAAGAGCTTCTCAAAACAGTG
This sequence comes from Muscina levida, assembly GCA_964034835.1. Taxonomy (NCBI): domain Eukaryota; kingdom Metazoa; phylum Arthropoda; class Insecta; order Diptera; family Muscidae; genus Muscina; species Muscina levida. The sequence continues at coordinate 99,459,407 of OZ035883.1, read as the reverse complement.
ACGTTCGCATTCGTCGATAAACAAGTAGGTGCCGTTAGTTGTGAATCTAAAAATAGAAAGCGTGTTAATTCACAACAATTCGAGAAGCTATCCCATACCTCATTCATGGGGTGCAAAGGGAAATTAAGTTTTATTTTTAATTGTCAAACACTTTTAACAAATTGAGCTGCAAGACCTTTTTAGGTCTTTTGACGATTTTTTCACAATAGGCCAACAAATTTTTTCCCGTAGTGTCTAAAAATGATTTTTGACTACTCGCGACTTTATTACTAGTTCTTATTTTGCTGTAAGAACGGTTTTTTGTGTCGGAAATTTTTTTAACATATAGCTGTCGCGTAAAAGTGTGCGACGTGGCCTCAGGGTAACATTTGGGTGTCGCTCAAAAAAGTGTGACATGGCAGCCAACATGTTAATTCTCAAATGCGCGAAATACAGGGCTAAAAAGTTGCAGTGTATATGTTGCAAATGTAAACAAGTTTTATAATTTAAAAAACCTTCCACATTTCCATAAGAATTAACGTATTTTATTACATAGCACGTAGCTTACTCATTTACTAACTTATGCCCAATTTTAAGATGAATGATTATTCCATTGTTACACTTAACTTGTTGTTAAACCGTAATTTCATTCTTCAGAAAATAAATAACAGCTTAATCATTCGATTTCCGTTGGTTAAACAATTGTGAAGTACACAACAAAAAAACTAAATGGGAACAAAAATTTTGAATAACCGAATTTCATGATTTCATTCTGCTGTTATAATGTAGTTATATGTTATTCTCTTCGTCGCTTTGAATATCAATATTTCAGTAATTGATGCAAATGTAGCATTTAATTTCACCGCATTGTTTATTTTATTTGTATTCCTGTGAACACATTTTGCCGCAATAATATTAATTCCAATAATGACATAATTAATTTACCTAACTTAATTTCCCTTTACACCCCATGAATGAGGTATTGGGTAGCTTCTCGCTTTGTTGTGAATTAACACGCTTTTTATTTTTAGATTCACAACTAACGGCACCTACTTGTTTATCGACGAATGCGAACGTCACTGTTTGAGAAGCTCTTACTAGACATGCCGATTGACTCGACACTAATACTGCGAAGTTGCTTTCGACAACATTCGAGGGGAGCCGAAAAACGGATTGCATTGTTGAACTCTAGTTAAATTTAATCTAAACTACCTAATTCTAGTGATAATTACGAACTGAAAAATTGGGTATTAATATTAAAAAAAGACGAATATAGTTCTAAGAAAATCTCTGTCATTTTGTATATAAACATTGTCAAAAGAATGGAAAAGAGTCAATAAATACCATTTACTTACTGAGATCTGGTTATATACCGGCAATGTACTGACATGGACAGTATTGCCAATATATTTATTTCTCTGGCAAGGGTATACACAATGGCAATGGTGTTCACAAAAAACTAGAATTTGAATGAAATTATCGTAATAATTGTACAACGTTAAGGGCATGATTATGAGTAAAATGTAAAATTTTGTCAAAAAGTATTTTTTGGAGAAATAATATCTTATATGAAAATAAGCTAAAATTTAAAAGGACCGAAATATCCTAACGAAATTTTGGTTTTCCTTAAAAAACGAATAACAATATGTTGCCATATCTTACAACAAAATACCCAAATTTCCAAAACGGTGATAATATGTTCAAAAACTCCGAATTTTGTACTAAAATGACCACACAGTCTTTGTTTATGGCAGGGATGTTGAAATACGTTATGGTTAACTAGTCCACATATACGGTCAAAAAATATATAATGAGCTTTCTCATCGGCGTTTTGCGATTTGAGAATTTTCAAAAACTAAACTTTTTTTTTCAAAAATTGGGTATTTATGACTTCCTTTGCCGGGGAGCCATTTTACTGAAATGATTCAAATTTGGCATTAAATACATCTGCATTAACATTTCTATAAGAAATAATAAAGAAATTGCCACCCCCGGAAGAAAGTTTTATGTTACAAACGAAAGAATATAATCGCCTTTTTGAAAAAAAACATTAAAAATAGGCCTTTTTTTTGGAAATTTTGCGATGCTTATAACTTTTGATCGGAACAACGTATTTGCATCATTCTTTCAGGAATTTTATTCAGAATTTTGTCAGCAAACTAATTATATAATTATCTTTACAATCAACTTAGCTTACAACCTCGTCTGAAAATGACACTATTTTTTTATTTTTTCAAATATCTCGACCTAAATGAGATAACATATACATGTAAGAATGTTTTTTAAAGTTTTTCAAAGCACTATCTAAATGCAAAAAAATCGTTTCATAAATGCATATTCCTTGGACATTTGAAATTTTGAAACCCCAAGGTGACCAACTTTGAAGGGCCCGGCAGTGGCCCCCACACTCATTAGGGAGCCGAAAATGTCCACATCATCTCAAAAATCATCATCTCAGCTTTAACTATTTGAAATTTCATCAAGATACTATTATCCATTCAAAAGTTACAGAATTATGTCCAAGAAAAAACCGAAAAGGAACCACTGTGCGATGTGGCTAATTCGGCGCCAGCATGAACAGGCTTTCAACACTTTAACCTCGAAGTAAGTTTTATCAGACATTTATAAACATAAAATAGTTGCAAATAGTCAATACTATATGTTTAGTAAATTGTTGAATATCTAATTTTTGGATATACATTTTAAGCAATTTGGAAGAAATCACAATTTTTTAACACTATTGAGTATCCCAAATATTGCCATAACTGCAAAACAGATGGTATCATCAGTTGGAATTGCACTATTTTTTCTTACTTTCTGAATAATTTCTTTCGTTTCCGACTGAGCATCACTTTTGGAATAGTAAAGCCAAAAATTGCCGGTAACTAAAAACATCGCAGTGTTGTGTTTTCACAAATTTTCGGAAAAAGTATTTCCAAATATGGCTTCCCACAAAACATCTTTTCGAGGTGTTATACTCACATGACAAATGTAATGAAAAACATGAAGAAACCATGTGTTTAACGCTATCAATTTCAGGAATTTGTTTTTCACCTAATTTTGCAATATTTCTTAAATTTTTTTCTAAATATGGCATTCTGTTTTCGGACTATTCACACACACAATATTTTGGGGGAAAAGTTTTAGCCATTTTAAACCGAAACGCATTTAACATATTTTCGCATTATTGCGCATATTTGAAAGATGCGGCAAAAGTGCTAAAATGTTTACATGTATTTTGTTGTTGTTTTTCACAGCCATAAAAAATGCATTGAGTTTTACTCTGAAATAGCTAAAAAAACATGTGAGCTAAGCAACATCTTACAATATGCGAAACTGCTGTGAAAAACCACTTTTTAGTATTTCGTTTATTCAGTTTAAAATGCGAATATTAAATTTCCGATCAAAGTGGAAATAATGCCATACCAATGAAAGATGCGACTAAAAGTAATGAAACAGCGAGACTTTCTAAGTAACTTACAAATTAAGGCCTATGATGCGGGGTGCGTGCCCCCCATCGCATTCGTCTTTCACTACAGGGAGAGAGAGAGAGAGTATCGAGACTAAGTACCCAACGAGACTAACTATGGCGTATGCGGCATGGGGCGCGTCCCCCACCGCTTTCGTCTCTCGCTTCAATGTGTTCTCTAGTACAACACTATGTTTATAAACTTGTGAACAAAAACAGAGATAAAAGAGTAGCGAGGCTGGATACATTTTATTCAAAAATGTTTTAAAGGTGAAATAATGCCATAATGGCTTTATTTCACACCTTCTGTGTGAAAGCCATATGGCTTTAATACCTATGGCTTTATTGCACCACTCTTTGTTGTATGTAATTTTTAAAGGTGGTGGTTTGGATGAAACACAAACTACGATGCTAACTACAGAATAAAAAAAAAACTAAACACAAGAAAGAGCTTTACTCCACCGCATCAGTTTTTGTTCGATATTTCAAATACTTGCGTATGAAAAATACTAAGTTCGGATGCGGTGTACCGGTGGTTGCGGTCTACCGGGGACTTTCTCTGCTGTGTACTTACAAAAAATGTATGTGAAACTAGAATGGGTGTGGCATAGGTTTTGTTTTTCTGAGGGTTTATCTGTTATTACAAGTGGATTAAACTAACCAAGTTTTAATAGCCTCCAGTTGTCCGTTTGGAAGTTATGGGAGAAATATTTATTTGCCAAAAATAGGTCATTTTGTATAGGAGGTGCCAGAAGAGGCCTACCGATATAGTCAATTTTCATTCCCGAGTCAAATTTTTGCATGTGTTCATTTTACGCAAAATTTGATGAAATTCAGAGTTTATACAAAATAAATATATATGTAAAACTATGGGAGTTAATTCGGTCATTTGTGTGGGTGGTACTAGAAGGAGTGTGGCAAATCTCTCGGGTTTCTGAGGATATGTCAACTATTAAAAGATAATTAAACTGACCAAAGTGAAATATCCTCCAGTTGCCCGCTTGAAAAGTATGGGAGAAATATTAATTATCCAAAAATAGGAAATTTTATACAGGTGGTACAAAAAGGAGTGGGTCTATTCTGACCATTTACAATTCCAATTCTCCGTTTTGGAAGATAATAATACTGACAAATTTTCATAAGGATCAGTTAAGGTTTACTCGTTTTAAATTTCGAACCCCGGTAGCGACCACTAAACCCTTAAGAAAAAAAATCATAAAAATTCACATAGTTTTTTCGTACGTCTTAACAAAATTTTAAGTTGGTCCATGAAAAAAAATTGAACACATTTTTTTTTGTCAAATACTAATGAACCTAATAGAACCACATATGTTGAGCAAAGATCTAACCGATAGACCGCAACCGCCGGTACACCGCGTCCGTTTTATGGTGGTGGTTTAGCACGACAACGAAGAAACACAAACAAAAATATTACGAAGAAGAATACGACGTCAGTGCGATCGCCACCAACATACTTACCGCCACGCTTGTTCCGTTTTCTTTTTTGCTTATTTTTTGGAGATATTTTTAATAGGTCAGGAAAATGCAATGAAAAAGTTCAATAGATTTGTCTAAAACAAATGTATGATCTGACATTTTAAAACTCTTTTTTTTCTGTTGAAAATCTGTCAGCCTAATGAACATTTGTCGCCAAAACATAAGCAAAAAAAAACGTAACAAATCGACAGCGAGGCGGTTAGTATATTGGTGGCGATCGCACAGACGTCGTATTCTTCTTCGTAATATTTATACCCTTAGGGTTGAGGGTATATATCATTTGATATGAAAAAAAGTGTAACGCATTAAAGGAGACGAGTTAGACCAGCAGGATAACTTGAGTAAACCTTAACGGATCGGTATGAAAATTTACCAGTATTAATATTCTTCAAAACGAACTTATGGGAATGTAAATGGGCTGGTACCTTCTGGTACCTCCCATACAAAATTGCCAATTTTTGGAAAATTAATATTTCTTCCATAACTTCCAAACGGACAACTGGAGGATGTTTGAATTTGGTCAGTTTATTTATCTTGCAAAACTAGACAACCCCTAAGAAAACCGAAACCTTTGCCACACCCCTTCTGGTACCTCCCATACAAATGACCGAATTAACCCTCATAGTTTGACATACATATCTTTTTTGTTAGTGAACTGAATGCACTCAAATTTTGCGTATGATGTTCGCTTTTGAAAAGTTGAATTAGGACTGAATATGGACTATATCGGTTCACGCCTTCTGGTACCTCCCATACAAAATTACCTATTTTTGGAAAATTAATATTTCTCGCATAACTTCCCAACGGACACTTGAGGGGTAATGAAAATTGGTCGATAAATTTATGTTGTGATAGGAGGCGAAACCTCGGAGAGCCTAACTATTTGACACACCCCTTCTGGTACCTCCCATACAAATGACCGAAACCAATCCCATAGTCTCACATACATATCTTTTTTGTAAGTACACTGAATTCACTCAAATTTTGCGTATGATGTTCGCTTGTGAAAATTAGACTCTGGAACTCAGGTACCTCCCATACAAAATTACCTATTTTTGGAAAATTAATATTTCTCCTATAACTTCCAAACGGACTCTTGGGGGGTAATGAAAATTGGTCGATTAATTTATGCTATTATACAAGGCAAAAGCCAAGAAAACCTAACTATTTGACACACCCCTTCTGGTACCTTCCATACAAAAGACCGAGCTCACCCCCATAGTCTTACAAACATATTTTTTTTAAGTACATATATCGGGTCACCCGTTCTGGTACCTCCCATACAAAATGACCTATTTTTTGGGAAAATTAATATTTCTCCCATAACTTCCAAACGGACATTTGAGGGGTAATGAAAATTGGTCGATAAATTTATATTGTGATAGGAGGCGAAACCTCAGAAAACCTAACTATTTGACAGACTCCTTCTGGTACCTCCCATACAAATGACCGATCTCACCCCCATAGTCTTACATACATATCTTTTTTTTTAAGTACAATGAATTCAGTCAAATTATGCGTAATTTATACGCTTATGAAAATATGAATCAGGAGTGAATATGTAATATATCGGGTCACCCGTTCTGGTACCTCCCATACAAAATTACCTATTTTTTGGGAAAATTAATATTTTTCCCATAACTTTCAAACGGACATTTGAGGGATAATGAAAATTAGTCGGTTAATTTATATTGTGATAGGGGGCGAAACCTCAGAAAACCTAACTATTTGACACACCCCTTCTGGTACCTCCCATACAAAGGACTGAACTCACCCCCATAGTCTTACGTACATATCTTTTTTTGTAAGTACACTGAATTCAGTCAAATTTTTCGTAAGTTGTACGTATAAAAATTTGAGTCAGGAATGAATAAGGACTGTATCGGTTCACCGCTTTTGGTACCCCTATCAAAATTACCTTTTTTTGAAACATTAATATTTCTCACATAAATTCCAAAACGGCACCTATACCTCCTACACAAATAAGTAAAGTTTTGGACGATTTTGCACCACAAACAGGGGAAAAATTATACATAAGTAATTTTATTTTAATTAAAAATCTATTAATTTCAATAACTCAAGACTTCTACAATATCTTATATTGGGTGATGGTATTTATCAGTCAGTTTATTTGACTGAAATTTCTGTACTGGTTTTGTTTGTGTTTCTTCGTTGTCGTGCTTAACCACCACCATAGAAAAAGCTCACACAACAAAGAACAATTTTTTTGTTCATGGTTTTTTGATGCAGTGGCAATCTATCTAGGTAAAAGAAAACAATATACCAAAAGGCACAAAAATATTCAAGCAGTTTGTTACCACAGCCGCATGAACAGCGAGTACACCAGTAGTGGCGAAAACTCCTATCGCCGTAGATCACTGATGTGGAGTACAGTTGATGACAGCACATGTCATCTGTCCGATTCGGTTGCCTTTGTGAACCACGCTTAAGTTGGTTGATTGTTCGCTGTATTTGTACGGGACACCGCTTAAGAAAATAGTAAGAGAAGTGTATATATATTATTGTGGCTATGTTTATTACAAAAAACCCAAATCATTAATCCGCGAAAGTGATAGATTCAGATTAAAAAAAGAACATAAACAAACTTTTTAATCAATTAAAAAATATAGTGGTCGCTAATTGTAAGTAATTTCAGTATGCAAAACTTTTTTCATGTTTGTGACTATTTTGGATTAACAATGGCTGAGTCATAGAACACGCCTATCCTATTCAATCTGGGGTGCTGTTTTGACTGCACTTGTAAAAATTGTAAGCAATTGATGTGGTAGAAAACCTTTTGTAAAACTGTATATCAGTAATTGTATGCATATTACTCGAGGTGATTCCTAAACCGTTGCAAACTAAGCAAGGGCTTCGGATTTGCAGTATAAAGATCAAAAACATGAAAAGCGTACCATTTGGAAAACCATTTTTACGTCATTTGAAGCAGCAACAATCTGGACTTAATTACTCATAATATGTATATGCTTCCTTACAAAAATAAAAATGTTGAGAATTTTGTCCTTGTATCTTTTCTTAGGTATTACACGGTTTGTAATTGTTTTTAGCAATCATCGGTCTCATAATTTAGTAAGCTTAAAACTCATATTTCATCGTAAGTTTTTGTAGCACGAACGTGTACTCAAAAGTCGTAAATTCCACTGGGTAGTGTTTTGTTATAAAATGTTGCATCCACATACATATGTAGGACAATAGTTATTCAAACCCTAGACTGCTCATTTTATTTAAATTCGAAGAACTAATATGTTTAACACGCTTTTTTTATCTTGACCACATGAATTCAGAGAGCTTTCCAATGATATATTTAGTCTCGATCCGTGATCAGATATCGGCTATATATATATATATATATACGTATATATAGATTCAAACTGTAAGGGGCGATATCTCCTAAACTATAAATTTCACTATTTTACTCAGGATAGCAATGTTAATATATTCCAAATATTTGAACTCAATCAGACGTGTGTCCATATACTAGACTTAAGCGCCAAGATTTGTTTTAATTCCAATCTTACAATTTATGTCGTGGCAAAACTTCAGAATATGGGGCGGAAAACCCAAAAAAATATTAAACTCCTTAATACGCTATAAAACGCTAAAAGCAAGGTCAAAGTTGGCGCCGGGGCCCATGGGGCTCTGGGTGTCAAAAAGGGGCCTCTTGTATTCTATGATGACCTTCTATATGCGGGATTTTTGAGGCTCTATGGATCCCAAAATAGGATGCCCTTGAGTGTTATGTCTAATAAAAAAGTTACAAAATTTTTTTATAAGATTTTTAAATATTTTTGTTTAACGTAAAAAAAAAACAGCCCAAACATTAAAAAATTACTTTTAAGTCAAAACAATGTTATTTTAAATTCAGTAAGTATTTTTGGTAAATTTCTATACACAAATTTTGAATAGGTTAAATACAAAGCTGCATAAAATTGCATTTTATATTTATCTCTACCTATTCCACTATTTGAGGAATATTTTCATCAACGCACCGCCTCCTGTGTCTTTCTTTCTTGGTCGTCCACACTTACAAACTGTCTTAGATTTATCTGGCACGGGTCTTCCTTTGATTTTCTCTTAGGTTGAGTTTCTGGCACATCCTCGGATTCATTCTCTTCATCAGTGTTGAAATTGTCATTGAAGCCTTCAAAATCTCTCTCATCGGGCGATGTCCCTTCTTGTATGGCAACATCACTAATACTGCTGTTATTTGTGTCACCTCTGACTGCTATATAGTTTTGATTGAAGTCGATAAAAAAAGTTCATGGAATCCGCTACAATTCTTCTTTAACTCTTTTGGTATCCAAGGAAATCTCGTCAATAGTCACATTGCGACGTTCAACGACATTATTTGTATGCTTTCGCCGTCGGCGAATACCCTACCATTATGTACTGCTTTAAGGAGTCTTCTAGTTCAGATGTTTTTTCGGGCATCTATTTCGTATGTATGCAGCCTTAATTATTGCCTCGACCCACAAACTTGACTTAGCATTCGCATGTACCATAATAGACCTCGCCATTTCGGTAAATGTGCGGTTGGCTCGCTCTGTCATACCATTTTGTTGTGGTGTATGAGGTAAAGTGAGTTGTCGAGTTATGCCATCTTTCTCCAGGTACGTATTTATAGTCGAATTGAAATATTCACCGCCGTTATCCGATCAAAGATATTTTATCTTTTTTGCCTATTGAACGCTCCACTTGTCCCTTAAATATTTTAAATTTATCAAATACTTCTGCCTTTGAGTTAAGGAAGTAAACAAAAAACATCCTCGACTTATCATCGATCAAAATCATAAAATATTTGGAGCCTCCAATAGAATTTACTCTGAAAGTATCACAAACATCCGAGTGAACTACTTCCAACATCTTCTTTGCATTGGTCTGTGACTCGAAGATATGGCAAAACATGCTTACCATTTCTCTCGATAATTTTTGACCAATATCTATAGTGCCAATCTTGTCTAAGGTGGTTGAGCATGTAATAAAATCGCAGTTGCTTTCCTACTTAGATAGTTCGGCGCTGTTGCATGATCGTCAGTTAGGATTTAGAATAATCGCAATACTACATCACTGTTACTATGAATGACTAATGTAGTAAGGAAAAAGATTGGTAGTGGCTGCTGTTACGTGCTCTTGTCATTAGACTTGGAAAAGGATTTTGATAAACTTAACCATGCCATCCTTGCTGAGAAATTGAATTTGCTTTTTAAATTTTTAAGCAGTGTATGTAATTTAGTGGTCATATTTGACAGCGGTATGCTTCTTGCAAGGGTTGTCTTTCAAGCACTAGCCCAGTCAAAAGAAGTGTACCCTAAGAATCTGTTCGCGGTCCTTTGTATATTGTTATGTATGTTAATGACTTGTATGAAAGTATTCATAGTAACAATGCTCATTGTTTTGACTTTGCCGACGATTTGCAAATAGTTTTCAAAGGAGATTCCGCATATTAAGATGCGATACCTACGATAGATTACCTACACATACAAATAAAACAAAAGCAATGTTTTTATGGTAATATTAGATATGATGATATCGCTATTACCTTTTATGGTGCTAATATAGACATTGTTGATAGTTTTAAATGTCCTGGAATAATAAATGACCGTAATCTCAGTTTGGAGCTCAATATAAATTCAGTAATGTCTAAAGTTAACTTTAATTATCATGACAATTTTTTATACGGAATGGAGGTGTATTCTGGAGCATTAGGTTCTTTTTTTTAAGAAACTGCGCCATTTATTTCATAAGATATTGAGATACGTATATCCAGTAAAATGGCAACAACATATTTTTAACTATGTTTTGGAATTTTTTGGAATTTTTTTTTATCAAAAAAGAAGTTTTTTACAATTTTATAAAATGTATAAGACAAGAACTCCGTCGTTCTTAGTGAATTTGTTTAGATTTGGTCGATCCCCTAGGAAACTGGAACAAATTATGCCGAAATTGTCGCCGTCCTTAGAGCGGTCTTATTTTGTAAGAGTTGTAAGAATATATAATAAATTACCTAGCTCTTTAAAAGTGTTTAACAACTCTGTTTTCACGTTTAAGAAAAAAATTAATCAATATATAGTTTTAAATGATTTGTAGTGATAATTACCATTACATTTTTGGTGTGGTAATGAGAGAGTAGATTTATTTCAAAATTTGGAAATTAACTATTCCGTATACATTAATTTATGTACTGATGCTGCTTAAACCATTTGGTCAGTTATTGCTTTTTTTATATATGTTTGGTTCACTCCATAACGCTCATATTTGCATACATTTTGGAAATATATTATTAACCAACTTGTTTAAAATTTTGAGGTTACAAAACTGCTATCATTATTTGAACTATATTATCAATAAAAAAAATATTCAGATTGCCCACGGCAAACAAGCTTTCCTTCGATTCGCCACTAACGACGGACATGTTGCTTTTTCTTTTTGCCTGTAGCACAACATCTCCATCAGAAATTCTTATTGACGCTTTCCTCTCATTAAACATTACCGTCAAACCTCGGTCGACAGCTTTACTAACTAAAATAAAATTAGCTTCCAACTCAGGAGAAATGGAACATTTTCCAACTTAATTTTATAATCGCCATTGTGTAGTAAAACTTCACCTTTTCCTACAACATCAATATGTTTGTTACCGGCCAGGGCAATTCTCTCGCTGTACTTTGTTAAATTAACAAACATGTTGCTCTTCTTGCACATGCACTGTGGTGCAAAAATGAGCCAATGAGTTAAAAAAAGTGTAATTAAAATTTTTTCTATAGTTTTTATTAAATTATTTCCAAAGTTCTTGCTAAATTTAAAATATGCATAATATGTAAAGCAATAAAAAAATATAATTTACATAACTGTAAGTATATAAAAACAACATTTTCCTAATCAGACCATTGGCACACTTTTGTTCCAAGGTCTTGCTCATATAAATTTAATAATTAATCCATTACACTTTTACTACTTACTTACTTTTATTCAGGCTGAACCCTCTCCCACAGTTTATTAATACTCTTCGGGGCTTCTTCGAATTCTGTCAGCCCGCGCATAAGATAAACTCACAGGTTTTCGTTCGGGTACAGATCGGGACTCTGGGTGGCCACTCCTTGACTCCCATCATCTGAGAACTAAGCCATTCCTTGACAACTTTTACAGAATGTTTCTGGTCATTGTCATTTTGGCCAGGGCTATGGTGCAAATTATCTAGCAAAAGACGAAGATAGTCATCCTTTCGCATTATTCCTTCGATTCCACATCTCCATATCATAATAGAACCGCCTTCGCGATATATGTTTTGAGATTCGCACCTGGTGAGTATTTGTTTTAACTGTTTTTCTTATACAAATTAAATATATGATTAATTTGTAGGTTGTATGGTCAGACCAAAATCAATAGATACCAATGGGATGGGAAGGTTTGGTATTGAACCAAGCGATCAACCAATATGACCATGACCCAAAACATTCTGTAAAAATTGTCAAGAAATGGCTTAGTTCTCAGGTGTTTGGGGTCAGGAAGTGGCCACTGCAGAGTCCAGATCTGAACCCGATCGAAAACCAGTGGGCTTATTTAAAGCGCGGGCTGGCAGAATACGAAGAGGCCCCGAAGAGTATTAATGAGCTGTGGAAGAGGGTTCAGCCTGAATGAAATAAAATTCATGTATATTATGTTGCTAAACTTGCAATATACGCCAAATAGGATGGATCAGTTGAAAAAAGTAAAAGTGTAATGGGTTAATTATTAAATTTATATGAGCAAGACCTTGGAACAAAAGTGTGCCAATGGTCTGATTAAGAAAATGTATTAATGAGCTGTTTGAGTGGGCCCAGGCTGAATGAAACAAAATTCCTGTATATTATGTTTCTCAGCTTTGTCAATAATCGCCAAATAGGATGGATAATTTGAAGAAAGCAAAATTGTACTGGATTTATTATAAAATTTAGATGAGCAAAACCTTGGAGCAAAAGTGTGCCAATGGAAATGTTTTGTTTTTATATACTTAAGCTACATACATACGGTTGCCAGATCTTACATTATTGCCCTAAAAATATTAATAAAATGTCCAACAACCGTGTGCACTTCAAATTTTGTATGGCAACGTTTGCAGAAAAAGCATTGCCATTACATTGTAAAACAACAACATTGCTAGTCATCCGATAATGGTGTGAACCGCAAAATGTTGCCACTATCAAATTATTGTAAGATTATTGCAAACACATTTAATTTGCAGAAGTGCGAAGTTTATGCTTCTGCTAAATTCTCCATTTGCAGATAAATAATTATATTGGCAACGTTGTCCATATCAGGACATTGCCGGTACATTAGCAGATTTGACAAAATTGTTATTTCTGGCAACCGTCTATACTTAGCTTTACAGTAATGTAAGATATATTTTTGTTAATGCTTTACATATTTTACAAATGCCCATTTTAAATTTAGCAAAATGTTTGTAAATAATTTATTAAAAAGTATAAAATATATTTAATTATGTACTTGGTTTAAAACATTGGATCATTTTTGCACCACAATATATGCAAAGTAGCTCCGCTGTCAACATATCATCTCATGTCGTTCAACGCCACCGCCTCTGCCACCGCCGACATTGTCATTGCCTGCGCTTTGCCGTTAGCAATTCTCTCTTCGCACTTGTTTGCAAAATGTCCCGCTACGCCACATATAAAACACTTGTCTTTAAAGGGTTTATTGTTGTTCTAGTTCTTTTCTCTCTTGCCATTCGTATTCTTTGCAATAAACGCTTGTTGACTAGATGCTTCCTCTTCTGCCTTCTTTCCTCGTCTCTTTACATACTCAAGTATTTTTTGCCTGAGCAACGTGTCGATAGCAACTACGAACTTGTCATTTTCCTTTGAAGACTCGGCATTAGCATTATAGTTAGAAATTTCATATAAAATAATTGATCCTAATATGTTGCTCACAACCTTAAAAATACTAAGTCAACATCGTCAAAAAATGACACCATTTTGTATTTTCACAAATAAGGATATTAAAGATAAAATTTTGAAAGAAAATTGCATATATTTCTTCTGAAAATTCGAATGTTTTCTGTAACTAAATACTCATATATATTTATATAAATGTTCTCAAAATTGCACTTATTATTAATTGCATTTATTATTGTTGGATGTTATTGTTGTCCAAACTTCGTTTTTCCATATTTTTACGACAATAAATAATGAAATAATTGTTTAATATTGTACTTTACATGTACTAAATAGTATACATAAATCACTATTGTGAATAAATTGTTATTTAGTGGTTACTTCACTCAATTTAAACCATTGTACAAAAACCGTAAAAACGGATGAAGAAGAATTGTATTTGTAAAGTGAATTATGGTCGGAAGTCCGACACCAAAAAAGGTCACTTATCGGACGTATCTCAACTGGTGAGCATCTCTTTGCTCCAATAAAACCCACTGAATTCTAAACCCAAACCTTTATTACTTTTCCATTATTTCATCCATAGCTCGCAAATAACTGTTGACACTTTTTCGTTGTCTGCATATAAGTGTCTTTCACTCACACATTAAAAAAGACTCAGACAGAAACTGATTTTGTCGCGTCTGACTTAGCTCGCTCGCACTCTGAGCAAGACAGTTATTTCTGTTTTCGTTTCGCTCAAGTCAAACATTGATCGTTTGCTTGAGTTAAATGAATCAAATTGTCTTTTGAGTACAAGGCCGTAGCCAGGGGGTGGCCACAGGGGCGTATGATGTTCACTTATGAAAAGTTGAATTAGGAATGAATATGGATTATATCTGTTCACGCCTTCTGGTACCTCCCATACAAAAAGACCTTATTTGGAAAATTAATATTTTTCCATAACTTCCAAAAGGACATTTGGGAGGTAATGAAAATTGGTCGATAAATTTATATTGTGATAGGAGGCAAAACCTCAGAAAACCTAACTATTTGACAGACCCCTTCTGGTACCTTCCATACACATAACCGATTTCCCTTTTACATACATATCATTTTTGTATGTACACCGAATTCAGACAAATTTTGCCAAGGTAAGCGTTCACTGAGAGTTGATTTTCGAAAAGAGACAGACCCATTGTGCTGTCTCTAATTGTTCCCCCTATTAAAATAAGTAAATTTTTTCGGTTTTGCTCTACAAGCAGACAAAAATATTATATAAGTAATTTAATTTAAATAAAAATCAATTAATTTCAATAACTCAAGACTTAACAATATCTTATATTGGGTGATGGTATTTATCAGTCAGTTTCTGTACTGGTTTTTTAATCAATTTCAGAAATTGTTCTTGCTTTACAAATTGTAAGATAAAACTATATAAATAAATAAACACGATATAATTGAGCAATGCAATGTAATGCGATCACATACAAATTTTTTTTTTCTATTTTTTTTTTTTTCTCAAGAAGTTGAAGAGACGCCATCATGAAACTTACTGAGGGGCTCAACAACAATATAAACTACGACGTGAAAAAGTTAAAAAAAATTATGGGTGTATTTTTTTTTTATCAAAATAGCTTTGTTTTTATTTAAAATTTAAAAAAATGCGAAGTCGAGTTCTTTTATTCTGATTATTTTATATCTTTCAGCAAGCAATTACAAACATTTCTTGCATATCCTCAATAGATCAAAGTTAGTAGATTTTCAAAAAAAAGTTGCCTTCACGCGGCCAATTCTGAATTTTTAAAAAACATTGATAATACTGTGCAACAACCAAAATCGGAATGGGATGAAACCAAAAACAAATTAAAGTTTATGTCACACATCACAAAACCCTCAAGGGTTTTTTAGTTTAGTGCGAGATTTTGTTTTACACTAATTTGAAGATGGTGATTTTTGTATGCTGGCTAACAAGAAAAAATCATTAAAATAATGCTTATTTAATTTTATTATCCCGTTAGCGGGTGCTTTTGAGCATTTTTTGGATTAGATCGCATTTTTTGTCTTTCCTCTCGATTTCAGCCGTAAATCAAGAGCTATCGATCTGAAATTTGGTATGCAAGCTTCTACCCTCCAAGCGGAGATTAAGTTCCAAGATGGGCATGATGATCGGTCAAAACCTACTAACACCTCCCATACAAATTGTAACTTTTTTGGGGTCAGTCCCTGCTCAAATTCAACGTTTATGTAATTTGTACATATGTGTGCATTATTTATGTTTATATCTCAATAACCCATTTGCAACCAACAATTTAATTAAAATTCTGCGGCCTTTAATTGGTTAAAAAATTCTGTAAATGAAAGTAGAACCCAGTACCATTTTGTAGATGCCTAAAATTAGAAAATTGGGCGACAAATGTGAAAGTTTTGGTATATTTTCTAAAAAAAGGAAACAAAATCTTTAGTTGGGTTTTTGCATCACTTTTTTCACATATTTTGTTAAGTATTTCAACAGATTTAATTATAATTGTACTGTCCAGCACATGAACGGCCAATGATATCAGCCGAAAATTTAGGGGATATTCATAAAACGAAACAAACTTTAATTTAAGTCGGGAACATCGATGCCGATTTTGGATGCCATACAAATGGTGCCAACCTAATATACATATTTGATATATATGTGAACAATTTTTTTATTTTCTGTTTCAATTGATTTTGGCCCCCTCCGAAATTAAATCCAGGATACGGGCCTGAATGAGTATGTATGGGTAAACACGCTAAACTCCATTTAAAAAAAAAAAAAATTATTAAAAACAAAATAAAAATAAATATTGTTCCTTATAAAACAAAACATTTTTTTCACATTTTTATTTAACATCCGATTGCATTGTCTTTTTTATTATTTTCATAATTCATGGACATTTATATGTATGTATTTACATGCACACGAAGGCAAAGATCATTAATGTTGAGTTTTTTAGTCAAACTGTCTTTTGGTGAGGGTTTGTGTGCGCGAAAATCGTATTACTCTTTACGCGACAGTCATTTGAGAGCGAATGAGTCAATGCAAAGCGCTTGAGCGAAAATCGATTCGAAACAAAAAAAAAAGAGCCGCTCAGAGAGAGCCGCACAATCTTTTCGGTTATGTTACGAAGCAAAGCATATTAGAAAGAACGATCAACTGTCATTTGCGAGCTATGATTTCATCCCATTCAATTGAAATGCAAATAATTTCTCACACACTGAGTATCGATTTAAGTTCTAACTTGACTCTATTTTGCAAATAGAATCCAAGTCGGAACAATTGCACGCAATGCATTCCATACAGTCCACAACTTCCTTTAACAACAATAACGAGAGAAGTAATAGAGCGATCAGAGGATTTCCCGCTACTACAACATAATCACCTCTGTCCACTCTACTACACCTCTATACAGTATTAATAACGGTATTCACCGTTGGTAGTAAAGTACCTATTAATCTTGTTAACGTAGTTAATGTACTAACATTAACAACACTGCAACAACAAAACTTTTAATTTTAGATTCTGTGAAAACTATTAAGAGTTCAGTAGAATATGGATAAAAACCTATTTTTTTTTACATATTTAAGCCTTTAAACTGACAATAATTAGCTGATTTTTAAGTTTTGTAGTGTAAACTGATAAAAAATAAAACAGAGTTGTAAAGTTACCTCACAGAGTGAAAACCGCTAATATGAAGAAAAGAGTATAGTACAAGATAAATAAAAGAGTTTACAAGAATAGTACAGGAGAAGAGAGAGGGAAGAGTTAAAATAATTCAGGTGTGTTGTCTCCTTCAATTTTATATAACATTATAAAGTAGCAAGATTACGTCGGGAACTTACGTGGGGAAACTATGGTCCTCTGCCCTTAAGCCAGCTCAAACCATCAGTGAACTTTGCCAGATTCTCCATGTTACATGACGACAATTTGGTGGAACTATCAAAGATGCTTTTTCCGAGGAATTGCATCCTTCTTCTGTAAAGAGCTGGACAATGACGTAGCAAATGCTCAATGGTCTCTATATCCTACCCATCGAAGCAAAGTCTGCAATAGTCCTATATGCTCCGCAACTTTATGACCTTTAATACCAAAGCCTTTAATGTCGCTTGAATATCCACATAGATTGTGACGATTTAAAATTCTTTGCCAGTATTTCCTTCATAGATTTCAGAATAGCGAAGATATCCGCCTGGAACACACTGGAATCGTCGTCCAATATTGTTGTAATAGCTGGTGGAAGTAGCTGGGGTGATAATTCTTTATACCGATTTTCAATTATCGGCACTCGATCGGACATATAATCCGATTATCATACGATCACTGTTGGCAACTTCTGTTTCGTTCCTTTGTAGATAACAAGGTTAGTGTCAAGGATTGTTAGGTGTTGTTCTTGTGAGTTTTAATCGAAAAATTCAACCAAAGATGGCGCCAGCTGGTTTTGTTGATTTATTTGCGATGTTGATAAATCATTTTTCTTTTCCCTTGGTCCTTGCGCAATCTGGATTTTTGTAGTGGAAGCATATAGGATGAGTTTTGTTGGCTGGAGAACTCGAAAGTATTTGAAAAGTAATTTTTATTCGATGTTGATTTGGCCAGTGCCCAGGCCGGGAATCGAATCCGGCAACTTTGGATTGCTAGTCTACGTCGCTTCCACTGAGCTATCGAGGCCACAATCGTCATCCCTCCAATCGGAAGTGTTGCCTATAATTGGGATCGTCACTGAAGAACCTTACCCTATTCATTCCTGGAATGACCCGAAATATTCGGCCAAGGGCTTTCAACCCCAGCAACAACTATACAAATTTTACAATTTTTACCAATGGAGCAACATATACCGGCTTTGCTGCTTTGTATCCTGTTGGTCCGTGCCGGATTTGAAACTAATTCCGGATCATGGTTCTGCACAGTTTGCCAGAATTGGTTGCACCATATCTCCATCCAATTAACTGCACTGGGCTCAACCATCATCGGTAGTGGACGGAGACTTTTGTCGCCCCATGCTGCCAACTACAAAGACGAAATTCAGCGGCATCATTGACTTCATATGCCGCACTTCACCCTCCCCAAAGCAATCACAACACCCGCAGCAAACACAACATCAACAGCAACAACAACCATCGCCGCTTACACCATCGATTGCTTCTCAGAGACCTGTGTGATATCCATATTGCAGTTTAACTGCAACGGCCCACAGTGGCACCGCCCCCTACATTTCTTAGGTTGGTGTAGTGAGAGAATATGTTTATTTCAAAATTTGAAAATAACTATACTGTATACATTTTTTTATACTCATACTCCTGAAACCATTTGGTCAGTTTTTGTTTTTTTATAGGTCTGGTTCACTCCATAACACTCCTATTTGCATGCATTTTGGAAATATTTTATTACAAACTTGTTTAAATTTTTATTACAAACTGAGGATACAAAACTGTTATCATTAGATTTATTGTTTTATATTCAAATCGAATTATTGAATATATTTTTTTGCACTTCTAATATTATTTTGATGAACAAATTTGTGGGTAGATATTTGTAACCATATAAGGCTCTATAGGCTCGGTTATTGAAACTATACAATAAAATAAAATAAATAAAAAAAAAAGATGGAGGAGTGGTCGTACAGCTAAATTAAGAAATTTTGAAAAAATCTTGAAAAACCGGCTACTGCCACACCCACTGCACTTGCCAAAATTTTTATTTTTGGATCTAGGGACTCGAAATTCGGGACATTTTTAATTGAGTTCTTATGAAAAAAAATTAAACATATTGGGGATGCCACGCCTGTTTTATATTTTACGCCCATGGAAAGTTGTAGATTGTAGTTGTTTTTCTTCCCTGTCTAGAATCATATGGAAATTCCATATAAGTTAAAAAATGTTAATTTTTATTTAAAAGTTAAACATGTGTTGTCTCCATAAAAAAGAAGAGAATATCCCCAACAACCCTCCGCGAAAGATATTAGCCTTCAAATACACCGAAAATATCGCACAAATGCATGCATTAAAATCGATGATACTAAAAGGGACGGTATTTGGCGGTTATTTTTTTTTTTAATTGAAAGTACAGACTCCTCGGACCTTTCATTTTTTATAGTTAGACGGCTAAGCAAGGCAAAGCACATAAAGTTTTTTCCATCAAAAAGTGAAAAGTTGATATTTTTAAGTATAATTTTTGATAAACTATAATAATTAGTTTACTTTTCCAATTTTAATAATTTTTTTTTTAAAGAGTAAGTGCTATATTTTCACTAAAAAATAAAACAAAAGCCATAGCTATAGACTTTAACACACAAAAAAAGTTCTTTAGTTGGACAATAATTTTAATTTAATTTCATTGAATAAATTTCCGTTGACTTCTGTTAGTTTTTTTAACTACAAAATTTCACTTTTCATAAAAAACCTTGTTGAATTTTTCTTATCCAAATATTTCTTTACAAAACCAAATCATTAAAATTTTGAAATTGGAAAATTGAAACCCCTATTTTTTCTAACGAAATGCCACTGTGCGGCCTCCAGAACAAATTACCCGAGATTACCTGGTTTATGGACTAAAACAACATCATGGTCGCTGCGGTCCAGGCAACAAAATTAACAAGAAATTCAGTCTGCGCAGTTGTAATGGATACAACGTTCTCCGGAGCTATAGAGCTCTTTCTCTTGATCTCAATGCCAGAGACCAATACTTTGGAGTTCAAGGTATTGCAGTCAGGGGGGGTGTTTATTGTGCCGATCTAGAGCTCTATAATGTCTACATTCCGCCAGTAGCCAGTTGTCCATCAGGCTACCGTCCCGATATCAGGACCATTCTAGACGGTGATATGCGTCTGGTCCTTGCGGACTTTAACGCGCACCACCAGCTCTGCCACTCATGCTTAGTGGATGACCAGAAAGGCGCGTCACTGCACAGTGGATCCGCTTGTATGGAGGCGCTGCCAAAAATACTTCTAATGGTAGTACAGAGCTGAAATGTTCAGCAGGGCTCTTAAAAAATATTTAAGCCAGTACAGGAATTCCAATCAGGTGAACTAACTGATAAATACCCTCACCCTATGTACGACATTGTTTTACTCTCGAGTTAATGAAATTGAAAAAGAAATTACTTATGTAGCTTAAACGATCGGGAATAGGACTCTCGGTCGTATGGCCAGAAGTTTACAGACATGTAGCAAAACTAACAACAGTTATAAAAAGTTTTTTTCAATATCTCTTACAAAAATGATATGTATGTAAAACCGTCTGAAGCTAATATTTCGATTTTCCGAAGGTTTGCGTCGGATTACAAGATAATCCAACTGACCACATTCAAGTATACTCCAGTTTTTCGTTTAAATGTTATGAGAGAAATATTAATTTTCCCAAAAATATGTTGGTAATTTTGTATAAGACATCCCAGCCTAAATTTTCGTTGGAAAAAATTTGACTAGGTCATTTATATACAATGAGGTGGCATAAGGGGCGCGGCAAATGATCCGATTTTCTGTAGTTTTACCTGGTTTTATAAGATTATTAGTCCGCCAAAGTTCATGATCATGTAGTGTTTCGTTTGGAAGTAATGGAAGAAATATCCATAAATAGGTAAGTTTGCATGGGAGGTACCAGAAAGGGTGGGGCAATTCTGCTTATTTACAATAACGTAACTTCATTTTGGAAAATATTAAAACTGTTAAATTTACATAAAGATCAGTTAAGGTTTACTCAAATTATCATGCCCATCAGTTATCCTTCCAAGCAGCAAGCCAACCGGCCAGCCAGCCGGACCGACGGAAATGGGACAATCGTCTTAAAAAATCTTTAAACAAATTTGGTTTTAAGATAATTTGGGTCGAGATAATTGGGGTCGTTACACTTTTTCACTTATGAAATTAAACTTATCCTCTTACCTAAATTTGAGGATTTACTAAGAAGGCGGTTTAGTATATTAAAAACTACACGCACATCCGCAAATTTCCGCAACAAACTTTAACACTTTTATTACCTTAAGACTACGACAAATACAATGGAAAAGAGACCTAAAGGGGGATCTGGGGGGAACACAACTAAAACTCTAAATAATCATAATGAAGACGCACAAAATAGGATCTAACAAATACGTTACCTAAAACATTAATTTGACAAGAATTACAAAACAAGTTAGTTTTTATAAATTTGTGGAGATTAAATAAATACTTTTAATTTTAAAATCCATTAAAAATATTTTAATTTTTTAGACTAATGCAATGAGCAATCCGTTTTGAAGTGCACTCTTGTTTTAAATTATTCGACCAACTTACAAAAGCGCGAACAAATGTTCATGATTAAATTCTATTTTTAAAAAGTCCCGTTAGATTTTCAGAAGAATCCGGTTTACCATTATGAAGATTGGACATTTAAGAGATAATTTGTTTACATTTTATTATAATACTTTGTGATTAGTTTTTTGATTTTTGGCCTATGGACGGAACCACTGTGCACTGGCGGAACAAATTGATGAATCCACCTTCTGCACCCTGCATGAGGATGCCCCAAACGGATTATGGGTAACTGCACCAGCTCTCCAGACATAACAATTGTTAGCCCTGGTCTGATAAACTACGAAACATGGAGAGCCGTCGTTTCACTGGCATCAGATCAACTGCCCATAATCGTCTGTCTGGATTGACCCAACGGCTTCATCGTCTCTGAACTCCCAACCTACATCAACCAGAAAAAGCAGATTGGCACGGCTTCAGAGAGTTCACCGATCGCATTTTCAGTAATCTCCCAGCTCCCGCCAACGTTCACCAAGCTGAGAGCAAATTCCGCCATACTGTCATCGCAGCAGCAGCCCTCTTTATACCTGCTGGAAGACTAGCATTAGTGCGGCCGCACTTCCTAGCAGAGGCAGCGATATTAGCAGATGAGCGCGATGATATCCGAAGTGCCAACTCTGACGACCCACCTATCGTCGAGCTGAACGTTGATATCAGCAGGTTTGTAAATGAGGACAAGGTAAGAACATGGATTGATCACCTGAAAAACTGCAACCTGAGCTCAGGAGTGGGTAACTTGTGGTCCACAGTTCGATCTCTCTCCGACCCAACGAAGAAGTATGACAGGGTCGCGATTAAGTATGCCGACATCACCATTTCCGACCCTGTAAAGTGCTCGAGTGCATTTTGCCGGCAGTTTATTAAGCACA
Source organism: Muscina levida (assembly GCA_964034835.1). NCBI lineage: Eukaryota > Metazoa > Arthropoda > Insecta > Diptera > Muscidae > Muscina > Muscina levida. The sequence continues at coordinate 99,436,390 of OZ035883.1, read as the reverse complement.
GAGAGAGAGAGAGACAAGGCGAAACGAAGTGTTGTTTGCAAACTTCAAAACATTCCAGTCTCGGCCAAACCATCCTAGGCAATTGCATCCGACGGAATATCCATGCTGATGCTAAAACATCTTGGCGAGCGGGGAGTCGAGTATCTGACAATGGTTTTTAACTTGTCAATGAGTAGTCTAATAATTCCCGATGCCTGGGAAAAGGGTAGAGTCATCCCAGTACCCAAGCCAGGAAAAGACGCGAAAGAGGGGCAATCTTACAGGCCGGTTTCCCTCCTGTCACCAGTCGCGAAGACTCTAGAGGCACTCCTCCTCCCCCAGCTGTCCGGCAACCTAGCACTACCACTGCATTAATCGCCATAACCACTAAGATCTCACAGGGCTTGAATCAGCAGAGGCCCTGTGAAAGGACACTCCTAGTGGCACTGGACCTGTCGAAAGCCTTCGACAAAGTCAGCCACACTACACTCTTCCAGGACATCCTGCAGTCCACCCTGCCCAATAATTTGAAGAGATGGAGTGCGAACTATCAATGTGGTAGTCAGTCGTTTGTGGAGTTTAGAGACAAGTTCTCAAAGCCCCGTAGAGTTAAACAAGGAGTATCAAAACAGTACTCAAAACCTTTGTAATACACTCAATTCATTTTCATTTCCGTTCATTTTATAGACTTTTGGCAAAGAGAGAAATAATTTTTCTAGTTTAATAAATGCTCTTTGCACTCAATACATTCTGTTATAAACTCCTTTTTATTCCAACATTGTTGTGTAATCACAAAGAGTATTTAATACAATAAAGTATTTTTCTCGCTCTTTGTTCTAAAAATTCGAAAAAAACTAAATCTAGGTCGCTGTTGTCAGAGAGTTGAGTGGAAATCAAATTAGAGTTTTTGTTATATTACTAGTAATTCGTTTTGTGTTTTGCATAATTATTATTATATTTATAATTATATGTCTATATATAAATACTATTATACTATAATATATTTTCGAAATAAATGAGCCAAAAGTCTATAAAATGTGCGGAAATGTAAATGAATTGAGCGCAGTTGGACGCGTTTGGTACCATCATTGTACGCGACTCCCACTTTTTGTCTGCCAGAATAGTTTATCTAACTGTTTATTGTCTGTGGTAATCACACAGCCATCTCTTTTGTCAGCTATTTTAGTCAGAATAAACGCTGTTGAAACGTTTTGAGAGTATGTATTTTCGTTCTCCAGATCGCTCAATATCGAGGATAAGAAATCGTAGTTGTTGGTATCACAACAACTTTAAGGACAAAGCCTAAAAATGCACACCTGCATGCTTTTTTTTTAAAAAAACTAAGCTCGAGTTCGGACGTCGCGGTTTCCGAATGTTTATCAATTAATTCATGCCGCCTCTTCATAAAGGATAATTGTTCCAAACTAACTTTTTTGATAGACCCTGACGTGTCAGACAACAATAAATACAACAATATTCTATTTAATCTATTTGTTTAAATGACACACAAATTAAAACGTACTATTATCCTGTCTCTGAAATTTGTCTTCGCCGGTATTTTAAATGGAGTTTTGTCATCGCTGATGTTACTAAAGTTATTATTGGTTCTGATTTTCCCACACATTTCCACAACCTTCCTGATTATAAGAATATACAACTTGTTGATGGAAAAACTCAAGCCGGAAGCCCACCTCAGTCAGGAACCGTCTTGTGGCATTACGGCTATATTAAAAGATAACTCTCCATTTTCTAAATTGTTATCTGAATTTCCCGATATTTTAAGATGTCAAATGTTCTTTAACATCTTCCACATCATATAGAAACGACATGTTGTCCTTGTCATGCCAAAGCTCGTCGTTTTGACACCCATAAATTAGCTGCAGCAAAGAAAGAGTTCGAATATCTTCTGGAAAATAATATAATTCATCCTTCAAAGTCGTAGGGGTCTAGCCCTTTTACATGGTTCTTAAAAAGGATGGAAGATGGCGTTACTGTGGAGACTATCGGCAACACAATAAGAAGACGGTTCCAGATTGATACCACATTCCATTTATAACAGACTGCAATCTTAACCTTGACGGCTGCACCATTTTCTCAACCTAAGACATGGTGCAAGCATATCATCAAGTTGAGATTTTCCCTGATGACGTCCCTAAAACTGCTGTTGTCACAACTTTGTGATTATTCGAATATGTTAAAATGCCATTTGGTTTATGAAACGCTGCTCAAAGTTTCCAAAGGTTGATGGATACGGTTCTTCTATATTCTATATTTTGTTTTCTGCTATTTAGATGATGCACTAATTGCATCTAAGAATCTTGAATAACATTTGGAACATTTGCGCATCTTATTTCAACGCTTTAAAGATTATGGCATTATTCTTAATCAAACTAAATGTGAATTTGGAGTCTCAGAGGTAAATTTTATTGGTTTTAAAATAAATGCCGATGGTTTAAGGCCAATGGATTTAAAAATTGAAAACATTTAATCTTTCCTAAACCAAAAACCGTACAAAAAATTCCAAACTATGACAAAATTTTATCTTCGTTTTCTGCATTCATATTCAATTGAATGCTTATCTTTAAGGCGCAACAAAGAATAATAAATGGCCAGTAAAATTGACTGCCGAGGAAGAAAAAAGCTTTTGATCAATGCAAATCTCAACTTGCAAGTTCAACATTACTTGCTCATCCTGCTGCTTATGCCACTTTGGCTCTTAAAGTTGATGCACCAAATTTCGGAATAGGTACAGTGGTAGAACAATTGGTTGGGGATTACTGGCAACCATTACCGTTATTTTCAAAGAAGTTAAGTCCACCACTCGCTGCTTATCAATCCGGCATACTCGTTATATTCCCGAAGGTAGACCTTTGTTTACTGATCGCAAACCTTTGTGTTTTGCCTTCAATCAGAATTCGAAGAAATCTACCCCCAGACAATCTAGATTTCATTGGCCAATTTACCACAGGTATTCGTCATAATTCCGGTCGTGTAAATGTCGTCACAGATGCTCTTTCAAGGATTCTGGAATTACAAGCAACTTCAATTGGCACAACAAAATGATGATGAACTTGTTCAACTACTGTCATCAGAGTCAAGTCTCAATTTACAACAGTTTCAAATTCCAAATAGCACCTAAAAACTGACATTTAGATGGGAGAAGTAAGAACATTTGTCCGTCTAAATCTTCGTAAAACAATTTTTCAAAACATTCATGGAGTTTCTCACCCGGAATCAAGTCTACCCGGAAATTCTTTTCTTCGAGATTTGTGAGGCCATCAATTAATCAAGACATCAATCAATGGACTAAAGCCTGTCAACAATGACAATCGTCAAAGGTAACACTCCATACAAAATCTCATTCACAACAACACTATTTAAAGATATGGTGAAAATCCTGTGTGCTAAGCTTCGTCATACAACATCATATCATCCTCCGGCTAATGGAATGGTTGAGCGTTTTCATCGAACTCTCAGATCTGGTTTTACATGCCACGGAAATATACAGTGGACTAATATGCTAAATACTATCTTACTGGGTTTACTATCTACGTTAAAAAAAGATTAAGGAACATTATGCGCCGTATTAGTTTGCATTTACTGAATGAGTTCTTTCGATGCGACAGCTCTGTCTGTCACCTCAAAAGAAGTTCTTAATAATCTTCGTAATATTTTTTTTATAATTTACGTCCAATCATCGATTCCAATCACTCAAGGCAATCGCCCTTTATAAACGAAGTTTTAAATGATTGATCACATGTTTGGTTACGCTGCGATAAAGTACAAAAACCGCTGGATAAGCGATTAATTCATTTTAATTTCTGTTCATATAATAGAAATTATCATTTATTTAGAAATTATATGAAACAATTTAATGCGAATTACTAGTAATATAACAAAAACTCTAATTTCATTTCCACTTAACTCTCAACCCTCTCTCTCTCTCTCGCGCCTAGATTTAGTTGTTTACATTTTTAGTACAAAGCTCACATCGATTAAACTATCAGCGCCAACTTCTCCATCTTGATTTAGATCCTGCAGTAGTCGAGTTTTATGCAAACTCTCCTATTAAGAGCATCTACGGCACCATCCTAAACATACCTACTTTTACTATAAGAGCATCTACGGCTCCATCCTAGCTACGTTTCTGTACGACTCTTTCAACATAAGGATTTGTTGCTATTTACGAAAGCAACAAAACACTAAGGTTCACTTTGATTCTAAAATCATTCCCCAACCTATTTAAAAACATCCATTACATCGTTGCACCGCAAACATTGATCCTTCGTGAGCCGAATTCCTGATCTAGTTTGAAATCCACAAAATTGGTATCCATATTACACCAGAGATTCTTTTGTCAACCGCCATCTTCATCATTAACCACCATCATCAAAATTAACACCTTTTTTCGTCGTTTCGCCCCATCTCTCACTGACCCACCCTACCCGAAATAAAGGGTACTTCCCCATTGCGGAGGGACCGCATAGACATCATGACACGAGTTCTTATGTGGGCATTTCCAGGATGGCGAACGAGACTTTCAAACACATTTAAAGTGAAAAAAAAATAATAACGAAATCTTTGAATTTGTTTATCTTGTTTACATTTTGCGATAGCATTTTTTTTTGCGATAGCGATAGGAAAAATATGCGATAGCGAACGCGACAATAAATATAAGTTTTTTTAATGTATGTAGAAAAACGCTATATTCAGCTAATTGGAATTTTTTTTATACTACAATAGGAGGATGTGGCTTTCTATTGGTAGCTGTTATATGGACATTTGGTTTTTTCTACAATTTTTTTTATGATTTAGCACGCGACATTTTTTTCGCCACATTATTAGTAAAGATTAATGCATGTAGACTTAATCTGTGTTGCAGTTGATAATAAAATTGTGTTTTATTTTTATCCGTCCGATTTTGAATGGCTATTCCACGGGAATTTTTTCCCTATTCCCTTTTCCCCTATTCTGAATGCAATCTTTCCCTTCTCTCTTTTCCCTTATTCTAAACGAACTTCGAAAGGAATAAAGTAGGTACTACGAATGTAAATTAATGGGAGAAATTGATGACAAATTTTGCGGAAAATTCCACCAACAAACTTCAAGGGAGTTATACCAAAAAATTAATGTATTTAATATTTTAATAATAAAAGTACAAAACATATGTCAATGATAGATTATTTAGGGAATGGTTAGATTATTTTCTCAAGGTAATCTCGCAATTCGCTGGAATTTCAAGTGAATGAGTCTGAATGAGTAGGTGGGAAGATCACAGCTTATGATCACACACCTACAAATCGTTGTTTTTTTTCAATTGCAAGGATAAAGCTTTAATAAAATCATTGACTAACATAACATTTAAGCTGTGTTTCCCCAATCTTTCCCTATCCCCGTCTGATAGCCACCTTCAGCAAAGAAGCGAAGAATTGCCCTCAATTTCACAAGCGGGAAAATTGCAAAGAGTTTTCTGCTTCAGATATCATTACAAAAGCATCACTGAACATTCTGAACATTCTCTTTTAAATGTTATAAAATTTGATTCCGTTTTGACATTATTGGGCAGAAAGTAGAAAATTTTAAGACCCTTAAAAAATAAAGAGCGTTGGATTCTAAAATCTGATGTATTTGTGAGACCATGCGTCTATGATTCGCCAACATATCGATTTTCGTTGCGTAGATATTCTGGAGCTTTGCCATGTTTTATTTTAAACACGAACTTTAGTGTTTTTAGTATCAGTCTTTGTTTAATTGTTAACCATTTAATTGTATCTAACATTATTTTTATTGATGTATATCGGTTACATTTTAGTATCATTCTCGTTGCTTTATGCTGGAGTTTTTTTAGCCTATCTATTTGTGATTCATTGCAGCATGTGTATTATGTTGATTCTTATTTGACAAAAAAAAAAATGTTTTCGATTTTTTTCATGCGCCAACTTAAAATTTTATAAGGACGTACAAAAAAACGATATGTATTTTTTTTGATTTTTTTCTTAATGGTTTAGGGTTCGCTACCGGGCTTCAAAGTTTTTTGTAATGAAAATAAATAAAAAATAATAACACAAACCAAATTTAAGTTTTATTTCCTCTATAGGAACTTTATTTTGAAATTCGCTAAATTACCTTAGATTGGTACGATCAGCCAGTGGATCTAATTACGAATAATCTTATATGTACCAAACAAGGATAGAAGGAGTGCGAAAGTGGCCTCCGTCTACTCGTTACTCGAACGCTTGTATTTGCTCCAAAGCAACAAATCTAACAGCAAGAAGGAGACGAAAAAAGAGGGTTGCCAACAACCCTAGGATTTCAGAGAAAGTGGGAACGAAAGTACCCAATTCAAATCAAGCTTAAACAGTCACCCTTAGGAATAGGCAGTATAACTCGAGTAAACCTTAACAGATCCTTATAACAATTTTTCAGTATTAATATTTTTCACATCTAAGTATTGGAATTGAAAATGGGTAGAATTGCCCCACCCCTTTAATCCAAATGTAATAACAGAAAAACCCACAGAAAACCAAAACCTTTGTCACGCCCCTAATGGTACCTCCCATACAAATGACCGATTTAACCCCCATAGCTTTACATACATATCTTTTTTGTAAGAACACTGAATTCCATCAAATTTTGCGTAAGATAAACACATGCGAGAATTTGTCTAGGGAATAAAAAAAAGGACTATATGGGTTCACCCCTTCTGGTACCTCCCAAACAATATGACCTATTTTTGGCAAATTAATATTTCTTCATAACTTTCAAACGGACAACTGGAGGATATTACAACTTGGTCGGTTTAATCCACTCCTTATAACAGATAAACCCTCATAAAAACAAAACCTTTGTCTCACCCCTTCTGGTACCTCCCATACAAATGACCGAATTCTCCCTCATAGCTTTACATATATGTTTTGTATGTATGTTTTAAATTATACATTTAAAAAGTAAAATTAAAATAAAAAATTTAAGTTATTAAAATTAAACATCAATTCATCGCATGAAAAACATAACATCAAAAAAATATACAGTGAAACTTCGATATTACGTACTTCGTTATAACGAAAAACTCAATATAACGAATTTTTAGCTGAGACCCTTGAAAAAACCTTTTTATTGCAAAGTTTTTCATACAAAAATGCTCTATAGCTATAACGAAAAAATTCTGATCTATAAAGCCTCTATATAGCGAAGTATTTTTTCAAAAGCCTCTATACAACGAAATTATAATTGAGTAATACATACATATAACATTTTAAGTGTGTAAGTCATTATCAAAAGCCTCTACATAACGAAGTCTTGAACTATAGCCTCCATACAACGAAGTCAGAATAAAGCATAAAGCAAAATTAAATTTTAAGCAAAACGGGGAATTCCCTTTTAAAACCAACGAAAGGTAAATGTCTTTGCAGGTTAATATGTAAAGCGCCACAAATTACATAGTCAGTTCTGTTTTGGTTCTTTGTCAAAATGAGTGTATTAAAGCGTAAATCAATTTCTATACGAGAAAAAACAAACAAAAATTACACAATATTTTACTAAAATGTAATAAAATAAAAAAATAATAAAAACTTAATTTTTTATTTACCTATAATATTGTTAATTTTTATTATTATACTAGTATTTTCGTGTAAAATAGAATTCGGACAAAAAAAAACTATAGTTATAACGAATTTCTTTCGTATTTCTTTAAATTTCGTTATACCAAGGTTTCACAATGCATATGTATAACGAATCAATAGCTATAACGAAGTATTTTTCGGTCCCCTCTAGATTCGTTATATCGAAGTTTCACTGTAACTGTAAACTATAAATTATATACATCTGCATTTACTGCTTACAATGTTCATTAAATTTTAAAATTTAGGTTAATATTATTTACACACGGTAGATTTTTTTGGATCTGGATATATTTTATTAAACTTTTTTACCAATAATAACAGGAACTGTTCTGTTCTTCATTGTTCGTATGCAAGTTATAGAATGTATTCTTATATCAAGGCCACTCAGCGTTTAGCAATATCATTAACAACCTTAATAGATAGAACAGACTTTAAATAAAGTAGAGAATAAGTTCGATCTATAACGTTTTTAATGATATTGCTGACCGCCGAGTTGCCTTGTGTAAGAATACAATAACTTGCATACACACAATGAAGAAAAGAACAGTTCCTTTTATTATTGGTAATAGAGTTTAGAAAAATATATCCAGATCTAATAGATCTAAAAAAAAAAAAAAAATTAACTGTATTTTAAAATTTTATGAGAATTGTAAGTAGTAAATGCAGATGTAAATAATTTATTCTTTGCAATTATATTTTTTTTATTGGTGTTTAATTTTAAATAAGTTACATTTTTATTTTATTTTTACTTTTTAAATGCATAATTTAATTATAACACTATGCAAGTTGAAAAACCCGACAAACGGGGCACCCGGTGAGTTAAACTAAATCAACTGTGCTGAATCGAATGGCGTTCGCCGTTTTTTTAGGTTAGCTCTTAAAAAAAAGTTAGGGGGGGTTAAAGTTTTCCCCTTTTGGCCTGTTCTTGCAGAATACCGGTATATAAAACTATGTTTTGTTTACATCTGAGGTGTAGGGTGTGTTCAGCAACTTTGTAGAAAATATTATGCCAAATATTTTTGTTGAACATATTAACCCTCTAACTGCCCCTCATAACGGATTTTTTGACTGTAAATTAGTAAAGGAGGGCTAGACCAAAGCGTTGTAATGTCTATGTTAAATATCGAATAACATTCATTAAGCCAGATACTAGGTTAAGAATTGATTGAGTTATAAACTCATAAGGGAGGAAAGATCCAAAAAACCGGTTTCTGAGCCATAAGTCAGGATTTTGAAGATGTTTAGAAACAGTGTCATGTTGTACTCGACCAGACCTACAACATGCACTAGGTCACTCCCTAAGTTTATTCGATTTTTTCCATTTTGTCACGGTGTGTAATTTATCGCTTCGATAAATTTTTCGCACTTCATTGTACACTTCTCGCATTTCTATATTTTGTTTTATTGTCAAAATATAAATGTCGACTATTAAATGTTAACAAATTTGTTACAAAGGGGTCTGATGATGAACTCATCACGCAGTTTGAAACGCGTCGTCCTAGTGCGTGACACTGAATTGGCTATAATATTAACAATAACAACTTTTCTGATCATTTAGCCAATTTGGTTTATCATTAGATCAGGGGTCCTTTAAAGTGAAACCCAAAAAAGTTAAAAGAGAGCTAAACTTTTTTTTTATCGGTTTTAGTGCTCTAGGAATGTACCGGGATCCCGATAACCCCGGGAATTTTCCCGGTATTACCGGGAATCCCGGGATTCCCGGAAATAAAAAATTGATTTTTTCTTCGGTTTGTTAAACAAAGATGCACAGAATGCCTTGAAATTTTGCACAGATCATAAACAGAGACTTCGTCGTATTCTCCAAAAAAAGAATGCCATTTGATGGAACGCTGTTCAAACGCCTACTAATGTTGTTCTTCAATATTGCCAACTCGCGACCCATTTGAGTAAGTATTTTAGAAACGCCGGTCCGGGATAGACGGGAAAACTGAAAAAAATAATAGAAACTTCTTCGTTCCCGGACTTGCATTTCCGCAGTTTTCATCAAATATCACAAAAATTCGTGGAAATGTTCTACTAATGTTGTTCTTCAATATTGCCAACTCGCAATCCATTTGAGTAAAAATGTTAGAAACGCCGGTCCGGGATAGACTGTAAAACTGAAAAAAATAATGGAAACTTCTTCGCTCCCGGACCAGCATTTCCGCAGTTTTTCATCAAATATCACAAAAATTCGTGGTAATGTTCTACTAATGTTGTTCTTCAATGTTGCCAACTCGCGACCCATTTGAGTAAGTGTTTTAGAAACGCCGGTACGGGATAGACGGGAAAACTGAAAAAAATAATGGAAACATCTTCGCTCCCAGACTGGCATTTCCGCAATTTTTCATCAAATATGACAAAAATTCGTGGTCATGTTCTACTGTGTCGGGAGTGTGATGCAAGGTAAAGCTTCTGATCGGTTTAACTTGGCAAACCCAGAGTGATTCTTGCCAATTGCACTTCAAGTCTACTCACAGAGCTCCGTCCTCGTGGTACTACTGCGAACGGAGTACCTCCACGTGGTGACGCCTGGAAACGTGCTTCTGACACCCGTCAGAGCACGGCTAACTGTGTGAGGCGGAACCTATAACCCAGGCACGTCAGCTCATAGTGAGCGGTACCCTGGTCAGCGTCTGACCCAGAATGGGCGGCTGCAATATAATCCTGGCAGGAGGAGAAAACTGCGACGTGGTGCGCTGGGCTTGCAACCCGCCACTAACGTTTAAACTATTTCAATGAAAAGAAGTAAGATAAGAATAAAACGGACCCCCAAAATGTTGACGACCACCGCAAACGAATTAAGGACCATGCTTTGAGGATATTCACCTGGAATGTTAGAACACTGTATAGACCAGGTGCCTCCATCCAACTGGCGGAAGTCCTCGAAAAATACAAGGCTGACATAACCGCTTTACAGGAAATCCGGATAGTGGCCATGCGGACAAGCATGAGTCTGGTTGTGGATTTGTGGTTGGGAAGAGACAGCGACACCTAATCTCAAGGTTCAACCCGGTGTGTGAACGTATAGCCACCATAAGAGTCAAAACAAAGTTTTTCCACATAACACTTATATGTGCCCATGCTCCCACAGAAGAGAAAAGCGATGAGGACAAAGACGAGTTCTAATAGAGCCTAGAAAATGTATATGACCGTAGCCCCAGCCATGACATCAAAATTGTACTAGGCGATTCTAATGCTAAAATAGGCAAGGAGACCGCATTTGAGCCTACAATCGGAAAATTCAGTCTGCTCATCGAAACGTCGAACAATGGCATCAGACTGATTGATTTCTCTGCGGCAAGAAATATGGTAGTTAGCAGCACTAGATTTGACCATAAAAATATTCATAAGGCAACATGGTTATCTCCAGATCAATTGACGAGGAATCAGATAGATCACGTGGTAGTCGATGGAAGGCACGCATCGAGTGTTCTGGACGTACGAGTCATCAGGGGTACGAACATTGACTCTGATCACTTCCTTACCGCAGTTAACATACGCACTAGGCTAAGCATGGCAAAAAACGGCACAACGAAAGCTGTACATCGATAAACTGCGGACCACAGAGGTAGCGGACGCCTACTCTAACCACCTAACTCAACTGCTGCGGAATGCTCCAACCCCTGATAATATAACCTCGCAGTGGCAATATATAGCCGACTCCATAGATCGGACTGCGAGAAGCGTACTTGGGTACTCAAAGCCGTCTCAAGAAGATGCCTGGTACGATGATGAATGTCGCAATGCCACGAGAGAGGCGGATGCTGCATACAGGGAAAAACTGCAGCCAATGGCAACGCGTGCTGTTCGTGAACGGCACAGGGAGAAGAGACGAGAGGCAACTCATCTTTTTAGAAGAAAAAAGAAGGAGCTGAAGAAGAGGCAGGATGAGTGCACTGAGTTGCTCCGAAGTAGGGGGAAGCCCGAAAATTCTACAAGAGAGTTGAAGCGAGAATGCGTGGAACAGGGTTGCCTTCCTGCAAGGACAGCGATGGTCAGCTAGTGACGGACCCGGATAACGTTCTGAAGATATGGAGAGATCACTTTAGAAATTTACTGGATACTGACACCACTTCAGAAGACCCCACTCCAATCTATGACGATGGTATTAACTGTCCACCTCCGAGCCAGAGCGAGATACGTATGGCCATCTCCCGCCTTAAAAACAACAAAGCTGCTGGAGCCGATGGTCTCCCTGCTGAATTGTTTAAGGCTGGCGGGGAGGAGCATGTCTGGCACCATATTCCACAAAAGCCACATGCCACTAGCCTACGCCGATGATATAGATATCATTGGCCGAAATCTGCGGGACGTTACTGCAGTCTTCTCATCACTAGAAAAGGAGTCGGCAAAAATGGGTTTAGCGGTCAACGAGGACAAAACAAAAATAATGATTTCGACGAACAAAGAGTCCTCTCGATGGGGACGCAGCGTCAAATTAAGCCAAGAAATTAAGCGGAGAATAGTGCTAGCCAATAGATTTTTTTACGGACTTCGGCAGCACTTTATTAATACCATTTTATCTCGGAATACTAAGAAACAGCTTTACCAGGTGCTAATCTTACCCGTTCTTTTGTATGCTGCCGAATCATGGGTGCTTACGACAACGGACATACAAAACCTGGGTGTATTCGAGTGAAAAGTACTCCGAAAAATTTATGGACCTATCGGATCGGATCGGTTGAACCATGAGCTGTATGAGCTTTACCACGACATTGACGTAGCTAAAAGAGTCAGAATGCAACGACTACGATGGCTGGATCATGTTGCCAGGATGGATGTAAATGCTCCAGCGAGAAAGGTGTTTTAAAGGCAAACCTGAAGGACGGCGCAGAGCAGGGAGACCCAAAATCCGTTGGAAGGACCAAGTGGTAGGCGACGTGCCACCATATGGTAGGACTAACTAGAGAACACACGCACAAGACCGAAGCGTGTGGAATTCTTTAGTACTTCAGGCCTCAAACTTATGAACCACGTTCGTAAGTTGTAATGGGCCACTTAAGTAAGTTAAGTAAGTAATGTTCTACTAATGTTGTGCCGACTTGCGATCCATTTGAAAAAGTACTTTAGAAATGCCGGTCCGGGATAGACCGGAAAACTGAAAAATGTCATACAAATGTATGAAAATAATAGAAATTTCTTCGTTCCCGGACCGGCGTTTGGACAGCGTTCCGTCAAATGGCATAATTTTTTGGGAGAATATAACCAAGTCTCCTTTTATGATTTCTGCAAGCCATTCTGTGCATAATTGCTTAACAAACCAAAGAAAAACCATTTTTTATTTCCCGGGAAAGTACCGGCAATACCGTTTCCCGGGAAATGGGGAGCACTAATAGCTTTAAAACTTAAAAAATCCGATGTGAAAGCAAGCTACAGAATGAAATTTTTGTCTCACTTACATATTTCTTGTTTTAATTATGGTTGCCGCTTGACAAGATGGCAACAAAGCGAATGGCTTTTGTTAATGAATGATTCTGTGGCGATGTTAATGTATTACAATTTCTTATGAAAACAATATTAGTAAATACAGTCGGATATTTAAATAGAATGATAATGTTATAAATGTTAGCGATGCAGAATGTTTTGTTACATTTCAAGAAGCCTTTTGGTAGAAATTTGTTGTTTCTTTCAACAACCCCGTTTTTATATTCACGAAGAAAATAAGCATATACCCGAACAACTTAGTAACCTGGGCAATATGAATGATGACCACTGCATTAGATACACTAATGGATAAAAGACGAACGTTTACATACAAAAAAAATACTAGCGGTTTTCACCCTTTGAGTTAACTTTACAACTCTGTTATATTAACTACAATTTTAAACTTATGAATCAGCTGATTTTTGTTTTGGTTTTTGTCGGTTTAAATACTTTAATGTGTAAAAAAATTATGTTTTTATCCATATTCTACAAAACTCTGTTAATAGTTATCACAAAATTTGAAATTAAAAATCAAAACAAGTATTTTTGACGATCAGCTGTTTTATTCTGGTAAATTTATCACACATGTTTAATACAGCCTTTTTTAGGATTTTTAAACCATAGTAAATTGAAGTCCAATACAATTGTTGCAGTGTTGTAAATGTTAGTACAGTAGCTACATTAATAAGATTAACAAAGTCTACAAGGGTACTTTACTACCAAGGGTGAACCGCTACTGTTAAAAAAATTCAGACTTCTAAAGTTCCCGTTTCTTCATTCTTCAAGTGACACCGCTTTGGCAATTACAGCAAATGGTAGCAAAAACGAAATCTGCGCTTAATTCTAAGAAAATTTCGCTAAGAAACCATTGGTCTAAATTAAATAACTAGCCCGCGCAAATCAACTTTTATGGTTTGTTTATTTTTTAAGTTAGAAAAAGTATTTAGCCACTACAGTAGTTTTCGATTAATTGAACCCCGCATAATTGATTTACCCGCTTAATTGAACCAAAAAATCTGCAATGAAAAATATCCACATAAGGTATACGGAGAAATCCCCGATTAAATGGGTTCCGTTTAATTGTGTTACCCTCTTAATTGACGTATAAAATAAAACACCTTTTAGACAATCACATACAAAAATGTCGGTTAATTGTCAATTAATCTCTCCAAAAAAATGGCGATGATAACATATATGTACATGTTTCTAAAAAATGTATGTGTGGTAACCCTCTAATTCATATCTTATAATTTTTCATATGTTATCATTTCTTTTATTTGCAAGCAGGATTCTTCTCCGGATTTCTAGGCTGACATTATTTGCTATGTTGATGTCGGAGCCTAGGTAGACAAAATTATCTACCACCTCGAAATTATAGCTGTCAACGTTCACGCATTTTCGCAAACGCGTAGATTCTTTGTTGAAACTAATAACTTCGTTTTGTCCTCGTTCACCGTTAGACCCCCTTTCGCTAGTTCCTTCTGTATACCTGAGAAGGCTGCAGTCACATCCCGCAGTGTTCGACCGATGATGTCGACGTCATCAGCGTACACGAGTAGTATGTGGCTTTTGTTGAATATAGTGCCACTCGTGTTTACTGCAGCTTTTCTCATTATCATCTCAATCACTATGTTGAAGAGATAACACGATTTTAGGCCTCGTCTGGTACAGAATAGCTCCGTAAGGTCCTTGCCAATCTTCACTGAAGACTTCGTGTCAGTCAGCGTCATTCCGCAAAGACGTATCAGCTTCGCTGGAATACCAAACTCAGCCATGGCTTCGAGTAATTTCTGCCGTATCGGGCTGTCAAAGGCAGCTTTATAGTCGACGAAAAGATGGTACGTATCGATCTGTTTCTCTTGGGTCTTTTCCAGGATTTGCCGAAGTGTGAAAATCTGGTCAGTTGTTGATTTTCCAGGTCTAAAGCCACACTGATAAGGCCCGATCAGGTTAGACAGGACCTTATATGCGATGGGTAAAAGGCTGATCCCGCGGTAGTTGGAGCACACACTTGGATCACCTTTTTTCAGCACAGGACATAATACGCTTACATTCCAATCGTCGGGCATGCACTCTTTAAGCCAAACCGTGCCCAGGAGCTGGTGCATGCTCGTTATCAGCTCCTCGCCACCGGACTTGAAGAGCTCTGCGGGCAGACCGTCGGCACCGACTGCTTTGTTGTTTTTCAGCCGCGATATTGCTCTTCTTACCTCGGCTTGACTTGGTGGTGAGCAATCTAAGCCGTCGTCGACTATTGGCGTAATAAATTTCCTTGCTTGCCTTCTGGAACCAGCAGTTGCTGGAAGTGTTCTCTCCATATGTGCAGCACACTCTGCGTATCCGTGACCAGATTTCCATCCTTGTCCCTACAGGTGGGGATGTCATTACCGTATCCATTTGCTCTTACTTTCTGGTAAAATTTTCGGGCCTCACCTATATCCCTGTATCGCTCTATATCCTCGTTCTCCCGTTCCTTCATCTGACGTTTTTTTCGCCTAAATAGCTGTCTCGCCTGTTTTGCTTTCTCCTTGTGCCGTTCCCTAACAAGACGGGTTACAATTGGCTGTAGCGTTGCCCTATAAGCAGCATCCTGTTCCTCAGACGCTATGCGACATTCTTCATCCTACCAGGATTCGTCTGAGCGCCGCTTTTCATTTCCAAGCACGGTTGTTGCGGTGGTTGAAATGGAATACTTCGGGAACGTCAGAAGTAGAGGCGTTGTGTCATAAAAGTTGGGAGAGCTGGTTGAAGTAGGCAGTAGCTATCTCTGGGGTTTGCAGCTTCGCGATGTCCAGCTTTCTTTGTGTTTGGTTACGTGCGTTTCTCGGTCTGCTTAATCTTGTGCGCAACTTGGCTGCAACCAGGTAATGATCCGAGCCAATATTGGCACCACGGATCACACGCACGTCCATGACACTAGATGCATGCCTGCCATCGATTACCACATGATCAATTTGATTTTTGGTGTTTTGATCGGGGGATATCCAAGTTGCCTTGTGGATATCTTTGTGCTGGAATCTGTTTCCACTCATAAAATAAAACAAAAACTAATTGTTATTGCAGACGTGAAAAAATAACACAAGATGAACTGTGTGCGAAATATAAATGCTCCAAGTCCACCATAAATAGAATTTTGAAAAATCATCAATAATGTTGTTTTTTATTTGAAGTTAATTTAAACGCAGTTCCTTTATGCTAAGTTTTATAGTTTTTATGTAATGTTATACTCGTATGTGTGTTTCAATTAAAGTTTAATAATTCAATTTTGTTATTTTTTTTAAAATAAATAAACTTATGTTTTTAATCTTTAAAAACGTGAAATTGCTTATATATATATTTTACATTTGACTCAGCTTTATTGAGCGCGCAGTGCAATTGAACGGGGTTCTTTTAATTGCGTCAGTGAATCAAAAACCGAGTATCGAAAACTGTGCATTTTTGAAAACTCAATTAAGCGGAAATTACTGTATTTTATTACGCTACCCTAATGTTTATTATATTATTTAGAAAGAGTCATGTGTAAAACGCATATTTGTTTGTAACATTCAGTGAACAAATGGTTAAGTTATTCATGTTTTTCGCAATTTCCATATCCCATACTAATATCAAGCAGTTAACGAAAATTAACATCAACAAAACCAAAACAAAATATTTTCTTTGATTTTGTTTGATTTTAGTATGGCTATAGTGTTCAAATACTTAAATTTTTTAGAAAACCGGTTATGAATATGAAATTAAATAAGAATAAAATATAAAAAACATATGAATATAAATACCTTAATTATAAAGTATGCTGTTGCTAAGTTGCGAAGTTAATGTATATTTAAATCTCAGATTGATCAGTTCATCCAAACAGAAGTTATTAGGAAATTAGAACCTATCATATACGTGGAATCATGTGAAACTTACATTTACATTTAGCGTGGATTAGAATTACTGTAGCGTGGACTGTATCTAGAAGATTATCCCAACTTCCTACTTGATATCAGATACTTAGTTTAGGAGATAACTCCACTAAAAGTTTTTCATATCAATAGCTATCACAGGTAAGCCCTTTTCGCGATGTATAGCTTAGTTCAGGAGATTAAGACAACTGGAAGTTTTTTATATGAATACGGACGGCATCCTACCCATCTAAATATGAGAGGAATACTCCTTTTTGAAAAACCGGTTAACCGATAAAAAAAAAAACAGATAAACAAGGTGTTCGAAATTGGCAATTTAAAGTATCTGGAATACGGTTTCGGAGAAAATCCGATTACACGGTTTTCGGTTTTGAAATTAAACGTAGATTTCGTTTTTATTATACGCTTCGTTGATTACTTTCTACCCATACAAATCGACCACTGCTAATTCTTCTTATTATTTGGAAGGAATCTACCCTTAACTTTTATTGCTAACTGTGCATGACGCAATTTAGTTCTGCGCATGGCAGTAAAAATTATTGATTTATTCAGGAACTTTAGTTAACAAGAACTGTATTTATATAAACGAAAAACAAGGACATGATTGTATCAAAGTCTATTAAAAATTACAGAATGTGAGCAACAATAACTATTTTAGAGAACAAACATAAAACACAACTTTTATTTTAATTCTTATATTTTCAGTCGAAAAATCGAAAATATTGGCAAAATGACTCAGATGACACAAGATGAAATTATAAGCAATACAAAAACAGTTTTGCAAGGATTAGAAGCGCTTCGAGTAGAACATGCATCTTTAATTTCTGGAATCGGCGAATTAAATAAAGACGATGAGAAAAACTACATCATAAGAAAAAATATTGACAATATAGAATTGGGGCTAAGTGAAGCACAGGTTATGATGGCTTTATCGTCCCACCTTCAAAACATCGAAGCCGAAAAACAAAAGCTTAAAACTCAAGTTCGTCGTCTGCACCAGGAAAATGCATGGTTAAGAGACGAACTTGCAAATACTCAGCAAAAGTTCCAGGCTTCAGAGCAATTAGTAGCTCAATTGGAAGAAGAGAAGAAACACCTGGAATTTATGACATCCGTAAAAAAATATGATGAAAATCAGGATCAAGAGGACGTAAACGAAAAGCCTAGACCTGATCCTGTTGTAGAACTGTTTCCGGATGAAGATAATGATGAAAGACACAATATATCTCCGACACCACCAAGCCAATTTTCAAATCAATCATCCGGTTATGAAATACCAGCTCGTTTGAGAACGCTTCATAATCTAGTGATTCAATATGCGTCACAGGGAAGGTAATGCTTAATTATTTTTTTTTCATATAAAAGCTTGTAATTTAAAGACATACTTGGGCGAAATCAATATATGCAACAAAATTAGGTAGAAACAGTGAATTAAAAGCACATTTGAAATATATCCATATTAAAGTCATAATGCTTACAATGAAATTTGAATAAAACAACAGACTGTCGAAATATGTTCATTAGAAAATCATATTAACAGACAACATTTTGTCTCACCTTGGCCGTATGGAGCATTTTTCATCGACCATATGGGAGTAGTCAGAATCGGAGTACAAAATTCCACTCCAGTACCATGCGGGGAATATTATTGTGGTTATTATTTACTTAGAAAACAATTTAAACAAGTTAAAGAAAACTACGTCATTTTACTTATAATATGAAAAATGGTTTGGTATTGAAGATACTGTAAGAATTTAAACAAAAATTACTTGTTTGAGACAAGAGTAGCAGTTGACATAAAAAAAAGAAAAAATAGCATCAAAACTTCAAAGCAATCGGTGCGTAAACTTTTTTAAAGACAGAAAAAGTGACACCATATTTCTTAATACTTTTTCATGCTCTACACGGATATGGCGTAGATCTTTTGATATTTGCAATAATTTGCAAAAAGTTATATCCCTAGTACACAGTGGTGCCAAAACATTTTTTTAATTCTGTAACTTTTTGGACGGATAATGAAATAAAATAGTTAAGGCTGAGGTGTATTCGAGATGATTTTTGGATTACTGGGTGAGGCAAAAATTCAAGAATTTATAAAAACTTATTTTTTGTATGCCAACTTCTAGAGACCATTACTTTTTAACCAATTCTCTTCTGCAATACCTTTTGTTTGTTGTGGTGATAGCTTTACGCAAAAGGTTTCAAAGAATTTTATCTCAAGTTTTCGATTTATCCTGATTTAAAAACTAAAAAAATACCTCAACATGAACTTTATCGTCAGCTGAAATGCAAACGGCCCTATCTAACATTTTCATTACTTTACAGGAGAAACAAAAAACTGTACAAAAATATATATATTAATGTTTTTAGAGCAATTTTTTTCAATGTAACTTGTAAAACACCGACATATTTAAATTTGAAAGAAACACATTTTTTTTTTAAATATTGTAAAAGTTATGTTAGTTACGTCCTTTTGACGTCTGATTTTCTGAAACAAAAAGCCCTAACTACAATTAAAATTTTTTAGTTATTTGTCAGTAACTTGTCAAAACATTTTTAATGAAGTAAAATATCGCTATAATAACAATGGGTACATAATTTAAAACAAAATTAAGGAAAAATTATTTAAGCATGGTTGCAAAATGTCAGTATGAAAACAAATACTTTAGATTTTTAGATTACTTAATTACTTATGTATAACTTTTCCCCTGCTTGTGGTGCACAATCGTCCAAAACTTGACTTATTTGTGTAGGAGGTATAGGTACCGGTTTGGAATTTATGTGAGAAATATTAATTTTAAAAAAATGTAATTTTGATAGGGGGTACCAAAAGGGGTGAACCGATACAGTCCTTATTCATTCCTGACTCAAATTTTCATACGTACAACTTACAAAAAATTTGACTGAATTCAGTGTACTTACAAAAATGGTATGTATGTAAGACTATGTGGGTGAGTTCGGTCCTTTGTATGGGAGGTACCAGAAGGGGTGTGTCAAATAGTTAGGTTTTTCTGAGGTTTCGCTTCATATCACAATATAAATTAACAGACTAATTTGCATTACCTCTCAAATTTCCGTTTGGAAGTAATGGAAGAAATATTAATTTTCCAAAAATTAGTAATTTTGTATGGGAGGTACCAGAAGGCGTCAACCGATATAGTCCGTCTGTATAGTTCATAAGCGAACATCATACTCTAAATTTGAGTAAATTCAGTTTACTTACAAAAAAGATATGTATGTTAAACTATAAGGGTCAATTAGGTCATTTGTATGGGAGGTACCAGAAGGGGTATGGCAAAGGTTTCGGTTTTCTTAGGGTTTGTCTACTTTTGCAAGATAAATAAACTGGCCAAATTTAAATATCCTACGATCGTCCGTTTGAAAGTCATGAAAGAAATATAAATTATCCCAAAATAGGTAATTTTGTATGGGAGGTACCAGAAGGGGTGGGGCCATTTTGCCCATTTAGAATCCCATAAGTTTGTTTAGAAAAATATTAATACTGGTAAATTTTCATACCGATCCGTTAAGTTTTACTCGAGTTATCCTGCTGACCAGCCATCCAGCCAGCCAGACAGACGGACATAGCTCAATCGTCTTAAAAAGTCCTGAAACGAATTTTGTCTTAAGATACTTATGATCTAACTCGTCTCCTTCAATGCGTTACACTTTTTTTCGTATCAAATGGTATATACCCTCATTCCTAAGGGTGTTGTGTTTGTTGTTGTGTTAGTTAGGGCCCTTTGCATTTATTAAAACGAACACCTTGTAGTAAGGGCCTTTTGTATTTGGTGAATAAAACAACTATTTTTAAACGTAGGACTCTGTAATTCTGTATGAACATGTAGTTTGAATAAATACATTATAATCAATCAAAAAACCCATTTCGATTTTTTTGTTAGTTAGGGCCGTTTGCATTTCAGCTAACGTTATGCTTCTCAGAGGGAGATAGAATTGATGTTAGACACAGTTTCTTTGTGAAATTATCTTCAAATTCATCTTAGATACAGATTCCGATGAACGATTTTTGGTAAAAAAAAAATTGAAACCTGAGAAGGAGTAAGAAAAGAAAATACCTCTATATCCAAAAATAAAATTTTTTGTTTTTGAAAATTCTTAAATCACAAAGCACTAAATTGAAACTAGAAACCCAACTCAAAGACAGTGTGGCCATTTTAGTAAGGAAAATGTTACGTAAATTTTAAGTAAAAATTTGTTAAGAATTTTACTCAATGTTTCATATTAGATTTTCCTCAGAATCATGTCAAAAACAAAATGTGTTTTTATTTAATTTTTAGAGATTAATTAACGCCATATTTTTCCCTTTCCATTCCATACGTGTAATACCTACTTGTATTAGGGTTCCTAAATTCCGGGGAGAAAAAAATTATTTTTGTTAATTCCCGAGAATTTTTTAAAATTTGCAAATGCACAAAACACTTAAAAACATAAAAATAAACATTTTTCCTTTATTCATAAAAAAATCATTGATATAAACAAAACAAATACAAATTCAAAAGTTTAAATTATGAGATCGTACATTGCAATTTGTACCTTGTTTAAAGTATAAAACATAGTTTTAAATTAGAGTTGCCAATAAGAAGTAAAAAAATGCTTAAGGTAGAAACACAATTGGGAAGAACGACGAATTTTACGTGGCGAATATTCGTCGTTCAAAATTAAACACATTTGTTTATATGAGAATGCACACAATCAGTGCGTCGACCGAAATTCGTCGTGCGTAACGAACTGTGTTATAGGTTTATTTCTATTTCTTACGCCGACGAACGACGTATAAATTGGTGCCGACAAAAATAAAAGCTTGTATCATCATGAACAATTTTCATAACTTTTACAAAACACAAAATTCTTTGATTCACAATTTGTAAAAAAAATTCCTGGGTTTTTTTCCTGTATAGCAACCCTAACTTGTATATCAAGTGTTCGTTCTCTTTATTGTTAAAATCAAACTTGACTTCCTCTGTAAAAATCCTATATACCAGCGAACCGCGAAAGGTAGCCCTTGTGCAACATGAGCGAGAGAGCCACAAATGTATTCTCACCAGGGCTGCCAACAAAATTTCAAGAAAAAACGTCACTTTAAAAAAAAATCGTCATAATCGGCTCTTGCATTTTAAAAATCGCCAAAAAAAACGGCAATGTAAATAACATTAAAATAAAACATATTTTGTGATTAAAAACAAAACGAAAGTATTTATTTCATATAAAAAAACAGAAAATAAATATAACTATTTCAATCAAAGGGTTTTAATATTTGGTTTTTTTAGTTCTATATAAAAATTAATGCAAGTGTTAACTATTTTGTATTAATTTACGTTAGTGTATCGAAATGATACCACAAATTCGGCTCAAGATCAGAAAGGTATTTTTTATTTATTGTTTGATATTTTTGGTCAAATTCAGTGTGTCACGCACTAGGATGACGCGTTTCGAACTCCATGACGAGTTCATCTTAAGACCCCTTTGTGACGAACTGATGCACAATGGTACATCATCAGCTGTATATATATCTACAATTATGTCAAACATATGCATGCGAAGTAGATATCAGCCGAAAATGTCCAGCATAGTTATGAATTTGACTTTGTGGTGAAAAAGCCTGGGCTTTGTGGTAAAGCTTGAGCTTTGAGGGGATAAAATATCCTCCATTCTCATGGTTGATTACACTGTGCTACACACAAAATATACAGAGGTTCTCATGTAGCATTTCTGTTAGACTGGAGTCCATAGAGTAAAGTGATACTTTTAGTTTTTCTCGGTCACTTCGTTAAGTAATGTTTTTATACCAAATTATGTGAAATGACGATATTCCTAAAATTACAAGTTCCAATATTCATAAGTCTTCTCTTTGTAGACCGATATTCAAAAGTTTACATCTGTTTTAAAGCTATTACTTTCACCTTTTATTAAAATAATAATAATAATTTTGAAAATCGGTTAAAAAATAGTGAAACGGCGGCAGTTTCAGCAAAACAACCCCGAAAAAAAATTGCGAATTCTCATTTTCCCAACGCTCTCAGTTGATCAAAAAGCAGCGCAATGTATATTTTTTATTTTTGTATTATGCTATATTAAAGTAGCTTTCTAAAATAGCTAAGTTTATAAGAATCGGTTGAAAAATGAATGAGTTATGCTAAATTTTGTAATACCATGTTCGCGTCATTTTGTGGTTTTTTCTTAGAGTGTGTGTGTCACTTTGTACAAATACGTATGACGTATACGTATCACAAACAAGTAATTCGTACTACATATTCCAAAGAATGTCGAAAAATGTATTACAAAAATTAGCATAACTCATTCATTTTTATAAACTTACCTATTTTAGAAAGCTACTTCAATATAGCATAATACAAAAATAAAAAATATACATTGCGATGCTTCTTGATCAACTGAGAGCGTTGGGAAAATGAGAATTCGCAATTTTTTTTCGGGGTTGTTTTGCTTAAACAGCCGCCGTTTCACTATTTTTTAGCCGATTTTCAAAATTCTTTTTTTTAACAAAAGGTGAAAGTCACAGCTTTACAACAGATGTAAACTTTTGAATATCGGTTTACAAAGAGGAGACTTATAAATTTTGGAACTTGCAATTTTAGAAATATCGCCATTTCACTTAATTTGCTATAAAAACATTACTTAACGAAGTGACCGAGAAAAACTAAAAGTATCACTTTACTCTATGGACTCCAGTCTAACAGAAAAGCTACATGAGAACCCCTGTATATTTTTTTCCTTCACATTTGTATCACTGTGTTATTAATGGTCAAATTCATAACTATGCTGGACATCTACTTCACATGCATATGTTTGACATAATTGTAGATATATATACAGCTGATGATTGATGTACCATTGTGCATCAGTTCGTCACAAAGGGGTCTGAAGATGAACTCGTCATGGAGTTCGAAACGCGTCATCCTAGTGCGTGACACACTGAATTTGACCAAAAATATCAAACAATAAATAAAAAATACTTTTCTGATCTTGAGCCGAATTTGTGGTATCATTTCGATACACTAACGTAAATTAATATAATGTACTGTAAGATCGACTAACAAAAACAAATAAACGTTAACTATTTTGTTTAATTCATTTTTAGGAAGTTTTGTTTCGAAAATAATTTCTTTTGCATATAAACCTAACCTTATGTAGTAAAACTCCGTTCTCAGTTTATCGCCAGAACGTCAGGATTTTTTTTTAAAAGGTCTTCAAACTTTCAAAGGATACACCACTTTCACAAAATTAAATCAAATATTGCCACATTTTAGGGTATCAAATGAAAGGTAAGAATCTCAGAAATGCAAACAAATAACAGAGTTTAATGGACCTGGACCAAAAATTTCCTTTTAAAGTTTTAAAGCTTAATATCATTTAAATAATTTTTTCTGAACAAAATATATGTTGGAAAAGTTCTATGTAATCTAGTGTTACTAGTTTAGTAAAAAAGAAAAAATTATTAATCCTGTTTCAAAATATTGTATGTATATAAAAAAACTGAATAAAAATTAATTTAAATGCAAACGTTGATTTTGCCGCTTATGCTGATCGTCTGTGTCACGTCATATTGTCCAACAATATTCTGCCATCATGCAGCATGAGCTTTTTCCTCTAAATCGATTTTCAATCTCGCGATTTCTTGATGAAAGCGCTCACCATGCTCATCACTGAAATTTCCCAAATTGTCGGGAAAAAGTCACCATGGTTGTCTAGAATATGATTTTTTTGTTGACCATTTTGGTCCAGATCGATTAAACTCTGTTATTTGTTTGCATTTCTGAGATTCTTACCTTCCATGCGAAACTAATGCGAGCGATCAAGCACAATGATGTGTGTCAATTTTGTCGATTGCTAAAAAATCGTCATTTCTGAGGCAAAAATCGGCAAATCGACATTTTTCATTTTTTTGAGTGAAAAATCGTCAAAATGCCGATAAATCGTCAAAATTGGCAGCCCTGATTCTCACACACATTGAACGAAAACAATCAAATCCATTCCGTCTCGCTTGAGCATTCGTCCGATGCGGTTGTGTTGACGCTTGTTGTTAGCACGGCAATAAAAGAAATGCTTTTTTTCTGTAAAAATAAATTCTAATATGTATGGCAGTTATATCTAAATATAAACCGATACGCTTAGATTGGTTACAACATTGTAACAGTGTAAAAGAATTAAGCTCTGCCAAGTTTCGTTAAAATCGGTGCAAATATGGTTTTTGGATAACAGACGATGGAAAATTGTATGGGATGTACAAGAAGGGGAGGGGCAAGCTGACCCATTATCACAGCCAATTTTTAGGTTCGTAAGGTCCACCAACATGAAGTTGGCGACTGAATAGTGTTTTTAATTAAATAGGTTAATGGGAGTTTGGCTTATTTATTTAGAAAATATATGATGTACAAATGCACATCTGTATGCCGTAAACAATTCAAAACACAATGTATATTACTAGTGGTACAAGGAGGGCCAATGAAAACGACAAAGAAGTTGATTATGTTTATTTGAATTACGTCTCGCTGGGAAATGGGAGGTGCCACACCCCTTTTTAAAAAGCCGTTATGTCGGTCATGTTATTGAACCGATTGTAATAAAATTTGTATAATCTACAAGGTGGGCCAAAAGAAGTCATCCGATGTTGTTTGGCTCACATTTTTTTCTAAATGAATAATTTCGATTCTGTTTTTTGATTATGTTTATGTTTTTATGATGATATCTTCCAAATGGCAGACTCTCGCACTCGCGTCTAGGGATGGGTTTAGACCTGAGTATTTATCCTACGCTGGGTATTTACCCATTTATACCCACTTTTATACCCGGGTATTTATCTAATTTCGGATAAATACTCATTTGAATAACAAATACTCGTTGTTACGTAGAGTAAGAGAAATGTGAACCCAGGTTAAATACCTGGGTATTTATATTTTAATACCCAATTTACCATTTGGGTATTTACCCTTTTCCCATCACTACTCGTGTCGAATATTGTCCTTGAGGACTTCCAGTGTTCAAGCTTGGTCACAAAAACACGGGACTTTAAAAAGCCCCACAAAAAATGTCTGGAACGGTCAAAAATAAGAACATCTTCCAATAGGATGACTTCTTTTGGCCCATCTTTTATAACAAAAACTCTAATTTCATTTTCATTTCCACGCTTTAATACAAATCAACTTTGTTGTTTCTTTCTTGCTTTTGGCGTATTTAAAAGCGAACGTTACATCCGAATCACTGGGAGATGACCATATAAATACTGCACTAGAAATCAAATTTATAACTTAAAAAATACTTTTGCTTGAAATGTTTAAGCAATAAGAGACATATCAAAGTAGAAAGTTGATTGAACAGGAATTTGAATCCGGTAGTACTAACAATATCACTTACTTTCCACTTTATTTGTTCATACAAATTGCCTCCTTTTCATAGCTTCGGTTATCATATGAAGTTGTAGAATTATTTACTTACAAATTAATGGAATTTATATTCGAAAATGTTAATAAGCATGATTACTGACTAACATAATTTGTATATTAGCGTAATTGTTTATTTTTTCAGTTTACATTTTCCATAGAACTGAAGCGGTCTTTCCTACATATTGGTTTACACACATCGGCATGATATAGTGTATTACTTACAAAATAGCTTCCAAATTCCATTAGATCGCAAATATGGGTATTTCCAGCGGAAGGACGGAGGAAAAAAATGCTACATTTTAAACCTTTTGTTTTTGTAATCATATAATGAATTTGTTGAACTTTAACAAAACAAACTAAATATATCGTTGGAAAGTCTCCTTTTCCAAATCCGCTGAGAAACTTAAAATCGGTTCAAAATTATCCGCGTTACTGGCTTATAAGTGCGTAAAAGTACGAAAAATCGGGTTTTGCCCGTAACTCACGATTTTAGGGGTTTTGGGAAATTTGAAACACAGATTCTTGTAGTGATCAGTAACACCAGAAAAATAGCAATTCCCAGGTATTGTTTTTTTTGTCGCTCTGTGATATCCATAGAATAATGCGTGTGTCCACAACGCACATTTAATTTCGCTAAATTTCACAAATTTTCATAGACACTTCAAGTTGCTGTGGAAAATTGTGTGTGTCCGTAACGCACTTTGTGTTAGTCATAATTTCGAATACAACATAGCATAGCACTGTCCAAAATCTAAATTTTTTAATATGAACATCATCTTCAAAATATTTTAACTTGTCGAGAATACTACAAATAAGAAAAAAAAACGTGCATCCGCAACGCTAGGAAATACCCACATATTTTATAAATTAGCCAGTATGTGCATAGTCATGATTATTGCTTACCATTTAAATAACTGAAAACGTGTACAAGATTGAGGTTCAGTAAAACAAAAACAATTCATTTAGATAAATGTAACAGAACAAAAATTGCAATAATATAAGATGTTAAATTGAAATATTACTTGTTAATATTACTATAACAATTCATTTTACAATTATAACTACTTAAAAAAAGATTGATTTAGAATTTATTTCAACCTTAAGACCAGAGTTTTTTGAAAGAAGTTCATAGCAGAATGATATTCATAAAAGACCGCAAAGCTGAAAAAATGCTTATCGCAAATCTGTTGGTTGCGAAACCAACAACAAAAACATGTTGTTTGAAAGCCGACGGCTTTTTCAACATAAACAATCAATTCGTGGTTGAATCCGAAACAGCTGTACAATAGGGTAATAACTTTTTGCATTTTTTGCGAATATCAAATCTCCCCAGACAAAATCGTGTAGGGCATGGAAAAATATTAAGAACTGCGTTTTTAGTTCTTCGCTATCGTTAAAAAAGGTTACGCACCAAACGCGTTAAAGTTTCAAATCAAACAAAGTTAAAAAAAAAAATTAATAAATAAAAATAGTACAAGATATCTATCCGCTTTGTAAAATATCGCGTATTTTGAACCTAAAGTTTATATCTTACAATACCTACTTTAAATAATTTATTGTTATTATTTGTTTACATACTTACATATGTATAAACCATATTTAAAAAAAAATTGTTATAAAAAAAAAATTAAAAAACATATATTAAAGGCATTTTAGAAATCGCTGTCGGTGCGTAAGGTTTTTTTTAGCAAATTGAACTGAAATAGTTTTTTTATCATTAATACAATATTTGCCATTAGAAAAGCCCTGGGGAAAATGTTGTCCAAAAAAAGTTATTACCCTACTGTACAAACTACCAGGGCATTATGAGAATATCATTCTGCTATGAACTTCTTTCAAAAAACTCTGGTCTTGAGCTTGAAATAAATTCTAAATCAATGTTAATACAAACAGACCGAATAAAAAAAAAAACAAGACATTTTAAATTATGAGTTTCTTCTTTCCATCATAACGTTTTTTAAAGTAAACGGTTTTTGCACAGATTCCCTGTATAAAAGCCACATAACAAAAAAGCATCGTTTTATATAAATTTTACGTACAGTACGATGAGAAAAAAATCCAAATTTTATACAATTTGTATGTGGGTATCCGGGTACCCCTGTCACTCTGGAGAAGGTGTTTTTTTGTCACTCACATAAGAGTTAAGATGACTGGAGCCAGGTTTGAACCTGCGATCTCCCGCATGGTAGTCGCGTGTTCTAACCACTATGCCACGGCCGGTCCCAATGAATTTGTAAGTACTTCGGAAAATTCCGACTGGGGTATATTTACTGAGTAAAATGTAAAATTTATTCAAAAAGTTATTTTTTGGGAAATAATATCTTACATAAAAACTGCATAAAATTCAAACGGGCTGGAATATAACGAAATTTTAGAATTTTTTATTTGGTCACCTTCAAAAACTTTAAAAAACATGAGGGTGGCAGCAAAGATTCAACTTCGGTTTTTTGGTATTGCCTGAGCGAAATATGTTGTCAGTTGTTATAAAACGGCTATGGTGAAAATTTGAGCAAAATTGTGATCAAAGGGGTCAAGATCGAATCTATATACATATGTATATTAAAATGAATTTTTTATTTTTGGTATTTTTTAGTGCCGTATGGATCCGAAAACGGCTTGACCGATATTTTTAAATTTGCAAAGAATGTAGCTGTATGGTAGGTGATGAAAATCGGGTACTTGATTTTTTGATTTTTGTTATTTTTAGACGTCAAACAGACATTCGATAGAGTTTGGCATCCTGGTCTTCTCTACAAACTAAAAACGATTTTACCTGCTCCTTACTATTTGATGCTAAAATCTTTTCGGGAGCAATGCTCTTTTTATGTTCGAGTAAATAAGGAAAATTCCGATATTAACTAAGTAGGCGCAGGCATACCACAGGGTAGCGTTTTGGAACCGGTATTGTACACGATAAACACATCAAGTCTACCTGTGAGTGATGGAGTTACTACGGCTACTTACGCAGATGATACGGCGCTAATAGTCTCAAACGATTCTCCTGTTAATGAGTCAAATATTTTGCAAAACCATCTCGACTGTGTATCCAAGTGGCTAAAAAAATGGATCATTTGTGTTAACGCTGATAAATCAGCACATGTAACATTTGCATTAAAAAAGGAACATGTCCAAAAGTATATTTATTTGGGGAGGAAATTACTACATCTGAATGTGTAAAGTACCTTGGAATGCACATTGACAGAAGACAAACATGGAAATATTACATAAGAATAAAAAGAAACCAATTGAAAATCAAAACCTAACAAATGTAATGGTTAATTGGACCAACATCAGTTAAGTCTGGAGAATAAAGTTCTACTTTATTAAACTATGTTCAAACCAATATGGACTTACGGTATCCAAATTTGGGGTAAAGGTAGCAATTCGAACATTGAAATCCTACAACGATATCAATCAAAGACGATTAGAATGATTGTAAACGCTCCCTGGTTCGTTACCAATGATAATATTCATAAAGATCTAAGAATTTCTAAAATCAAAAATGAGATAAATCTATTTAGTGCCAACTATTTAGTTAGACTTAGTTGACATAGCTATTTTCATACTAGACGATAGTGAGGAAATTCACAGATATTATATTTACCTTTCCGTAATTAGAGATTTATGTAAATTTAGATTTATGGATAATTATAATGTAATTAGTGTATGAAAAAACTTTATCAATGTTTATACATTTTGAACTCAGTGGGGTTCAAAACATACGTAATATTAAGGTTATATCATTTGCTTATTATTGTACTACAATAGATCGCAAAATAAAAGACTGAAAAAAGTAGGCGTTACCCCGCCCATTGGACCCTATTTTTGAAATCGCAAAATATGGAGGACTGTTTCTCCAATCGCCTTAAAAATTTGTGTGGATGCACTGGCAGCAAAGTTCGTGATTCATCTAAAAATGGGCGGGATCGAACAAGTGAAAACTTTTAATGGCTGTACCTCATAAACTATAATTTTGAGTTTTAGGTTTAGGTTGAGGACATGTAACAGCACACTACCTTGCCATTACAACACTCGGAGATCATTATGGTCCATTCTGATTGTCCTGATTTAAGAAGGATGAAATATAAGGTGAAGAATGTTTTACAATATAATAGAGTTCAGAAGAATTATGGTCCTTTGTGATTGTCCTGATTTAAGAAGGATGAAATATAAGGCGAAGAATGTTTTACAATATAATAGAGTTTAGAAGAATATTACAATACCGTGTGTTTTCTCTTTCAACTTGATATATACAAGTAGTGAGATTACGTGGGGACACTATGACCATTAAGCCAGTTCAAACCATCAGTGAACTTCACAAGATTCTCCATGTTGTATGACAACAGTTCAGTGAAACTATGACAAAACCTTTTCCCGAGGAATTGCTTCCTTCTTCTATGAAAAGCTGGGCAACGGCATGAAAAATGCTCAATGGTTTCGATTTCCTCCTCATCGCACAGAGGGTTAAAATGTACCAAAAGTAACGATTAATTCAAAAGTTGAAGTTTATCTTGCACAGACATGTTTGGTATTGAGTGAAAGTGAATAAAATTCTACGTCACTAATTGCAATAATTGCTGCTTTAAGTAAATTACTTCATTGAAATCGAGCGGTCAAAGTTAAATATTTTTTAAAAATTTAGCTTACGTGACTAAAATAAAAATTGAGATATTTCGATTACACTAGAGCTCAGACTTGCGTCGCTTTTTAAAAACTGGAAAAATTCGATTTGCGTCGTTGCAATTTCAAGTTGTGTCGTTTTGACCCAGATTTGCGTCGCTAAAAACCGTTACATTTTTTACTGCATCTACTTCTTATGAGTATACATATAATTAATTGAATTTTTGTTGTGTTTTTTCTGTATTTATTTATTGTTTTGTCATTTCTTTATAATTATAATTATAAATGCCTGAAGTTGATGGTTGCATTATAATATTTTTATTTTTAGACGACGTAATAAAAATTATATGTACACTAGAGCCCCGACTTGCGCCGTTAATGGGGACCGGAGAAACGCGACGCAAATCGAATCACCTTTTTCTATATAAATGCAATAAACTTTAATTTATTAGAGAAAATATTCAAAACAAAGCAAAAAATTTTTTATTTATTTCATTTACTTCAACAAATGTTTATAATTATAATTATAATTATAATATATAATTAATATAATTATAATTATAATTATAATTTCTATATAAATGCAATAAAATTTAATTTATTAGAGAAAATATTCAAAACAAAGCAAAAATTTTTTTATTTATTTCATTTACTTCAACAATAATTATAATTATAATTAATTAATTATAATTATAATATAATATAAATATAATTATTAATTATTAATAATTATTATAATTATAATTATATAATTATAATTATTATAATTATATAATTATAATTATTATAATTATAATAATATAATTATATAATATATAATTATTAATTATATATAATTATAATATATAATTATAATTATAATTAATTAATTATAATTATAATTATTGTTGAAGTAAATGAAATAAATAAAAAAATTTTTGCTTTGTTTTGAATATTTTCTCTAATAAATTAAATTTTATTGCATTTATATAGAAAAAGGTGATTCGATTTGCGTCGCGTTTCTCCGGTCCCCATTAACGGCGCAAGTCGGGGCTCTAGTGTACATATAATTTTTATTACGTCTTCTAAAAATAAAAATATTATAATGCAACCATCAACTTCAGGCATTTGGGTATATAATTAAATATATCTTGTTTTGATAAATGTTTTGCAAATATTTTTAATGTTTTTTTAAGTGCTGCATAAAATGATGTTGACTTTTATCACAATAATATCTAAAATATTTTTAAATCCATATATATGTATGTGGCGCCCTGTCATTTGCTAACCCTGAGTTATCTGTTTTTTACTTACAACCTTATTATTCTCTTAGTAGTTGTAATTCTTTATTAATATTAATATTAAATAAACATAAGTTTATATTGAATTATAAAAAAACAGATAACTCAGGGTTAGGAAATGACAGGGCGCCACATGTACATATTATTTTTCTCTTATTTTTTATTATTTAGTCCAAAAAAATATAAATATCAATAATAATGGGCTTCCCTGAATTAGTCCCCAGTTTACCTATGTTTTAACCCACTGTGCACCGTCGCAAAGCTTACAGTAATCCTTCTGTGTTTTCTCCCAGTGGGATGTAAATGCTCTGACGTCGTAGTGTACCGCGATTACTCCAATTAGGGTCTAACAGACCTCCTATCCAGTTCCAATAGTGATCTGGTTCGTTTTTCATGCAGTCTTGGCCAAATATCTCGTGATACCACACAGTCGGTGCGGTGTTCCCAGGATGCATTTGCCGGCCGTTCGATGTGACGGGTCACAATTCCGTATATATGACACATTGATGGTTACACTGATCCATCCGATTGGGCGGGTCCCAGTGCTGAGCCTTTCCGCGCCAGTTCATCCGCTATTTCGTTTCCTGAAATGTCACTGTGTCCGGGGACCCAACAGAGTCCTACATCTGTACAATAACCTCGACTTTATAACCTTTTATAACTAAGCCTTTAAGGCCGCTTGACTGTCCACATAGACTGTGACGATCTCCTTCAAATTCCTTGCCAGTATTTCCTTCCACAGATTTCATATTAGTAAAGATCTCCGCCTGGGACACACTGTAATTGTCATCCAATCGGAAGTGTTGCCTGAAATTGAGATCCTCGCTAATCACTGCCGCTCTAATGTAAACGTTATGTCATTTAGATCAAGAGATATTTGAGAAAAAAAATTGTTGTCATTTTTAGTCGATTTTGAATTAGTATTTTAAAGGTTGTTAGCTGGATTGTAAAGTAATTTATATCGTTGAATTGCCAAAGGAAATTGTTGAATGATTGATGCAAATATGTTGCTCCAATCAAAAGTTATTAGTATCTGTTTGCGGTGCAATGATGTAATGGATGTATTTCCATAGGTTGAGGGAAGAAATAAGAATCCAAGTGAAATATAGTGTTATGTTGCTATTGTAAATAGCGTTTATTTGTGTTACCATCGTATAAAGGATTTTAGTATATGTTTGTATGTATAAAGTGTTGGTAGGATGGAGCCGTAGATGCTCTTGTAAGAAAAATGGGTATGTTTAGGATGGAACCGTATATGTTCTTTTTAGGATAGTTCGTTTTACTATTGCGGAATCGAATCCAAGATAGAGAAGGAGGTGCTATCGATATAAGTATTAAGCAATCTGTCTGATAACAACAAAGTTGACACAAAAAGGAGTTTATAACAGATTGTACCGAGTAATAGTACAAATGTTGTATATCGTAATGTGGGCATGGAAAGGGGCGTTTAGACTTAAACATTGCCGGCCACCTTGCAACATCTTGGTATGTTGCAAAAAAATATAAATATTACATATCTATGTAAAAGTAATAAAATTAACTTAGGAAAAAGTAAAAGAAGGTTTGTATAGCCAGGTAGTGAGCTTTGTTATTACTTAAATTAAAAGTATTATTAACTAGGCAGGAATGCCCTGATTAACACCAACAATGCTAACGAATGTAACGAAGCTGTTGATCTGCGTCACTGCTCAGGTCGCACTAAGTCGACAAGCCGGTGGTGTAAACTACACATACACGAAGTGCATGTTGGTCGTATACCGAAGTATTATTAGAATAGTAAGGAACTCGAGATGGGCACGTAAGTAAATTTGACTCACTTTCACGCACGCTCACGCTCGAAGATTTTTTCGCTACTCACGTTCACGCACATTCACGTGAGCGTGAATCACGACAATCACGCCAAATAAAATGTAAAAAATGTATTTTTATGTTTTTATAATTACACTATAAAACAAATGAAGGTTTATTGAAAATACAAGAACCTGAAAGTATATGTTCGATACACAGGTGCACATGATCTTGCTATCCGGCACCTTTTAAACCATATTTTATAAATTTATTTATAAAATATATTGTAAATAAATAAATAAAAAAGTATATGTTCGATTCCACTATCGAAGGGTAATAAAACCGTATACTCAGTTTGTGGAGATTGGTGACCATTTTATGGACCCCAAAATATTCTCGATGAATATTTAAATCACGAAGTTCACGATATGCATTTCATAATAAGCCTGAATAATTTTTACCGATTGTGTATCTTTTCATGGTTCAAATGGAGTAAGTCTGAAATTGTGAAATGTCGAATGAAATGCAGCAAAGAACTTGACGTTTAGGTGTGGTTCACATTCAACATCGGCCCTAACAATTTAACCACCCTTTAAATATATATTATTTTATATTATAATAAAATATTATCAAGAATAAAGTACCGATTTCCCAAAACATTCACACAAACATTGAAATCTTTATCAATGTAATGACAAATGCAAATAACCAATTCAGTGTTAAGCAATTTTTTTTTGCTTTGCTCACGTGAGCAAATTTCCAACTTACTTGCTCATCTCTATAAGGAACCCAAGATTCTGGACATAACTAAAATCTCTCAGGAGTAGAAAACCCTGACTTATAAGAGCGTAAAGGTACAAAAAACCGGTATCATATTGGTCTTTATGAGCTATTTAGGTTGCCTAGAAACTTTCATATTGTATTATATAACCGGTATCATATTGGTCTTTATGAGCTATTTAGGTTGCCTAAAAACTTTCAGATTGTATTGATATGTAAGTTCACGAAAGTTGTTTAACTTTACCATGGCTACAATTTTAGCGAACATTGTTATTGAAAATTTGGACTCCCTCCAAGTAATGCTCAAAAAAGTGAAAAAATAATAATTTCTTCTTTAATTTTTTGTTAAAAAGGTCAGGAATGACCAACGTAAATTGTTAATAAAGTTAGTGCGCAAAACTCCAAGCTACATTATTGCAGAATATAGTGTAGCGCTATCACGAAGTGTGAGTTAGCTGTTGTACAAAAACTGATGACACTTTTTTTCGAAGGGCTGACTGATTTTGAGAATCTTTTGGGGTCCATAAAAAAAATCGGTCACCAATCTCTCCAAACTGAGTTAGGATTTTATGACTCATCGATAGTAGAATCGAACCTACAGTGTCAAGTTCTTGTATATTTCAAAAAGAATTCATTTGTTGCATACCCAATCGACAGGTCCGGCGAATCGTGTTTTGGTTTATTTAACATATGTATATTAGAGTGAGTGAGTCTTATTAAAATTTTATTAAGACGTACAAAATAACCCTATGTGATTTTATGTTTGATTTTTATCTTACATGTTTAGGGGTCGCTGCCGGGCTTAAAAGTTTGTAATTTTACCGTCAACCTTAGGAATAGGCCGGATAACTCTAGTAAGCCTTAACAGAGCCTTATGAAAAATTTTCAGTATTAATATTTTCCACAACTAAGTAATCGTATTATAAATGAGTAGAATTGCCCCACCCCTTCTGGTACCTCAAATTTCAAATTTTGCGTAAGATAGTCTAGGGAATAAAAATCGACTATATCGGTTGAGCCCTTCTGGTACCTCCCATACAAAATGACCTATATTTGGCAAATTACTATTTTTTCCATAACTTCCAAACGGACAACTGAAGGATATTTAAACTTGGTCATTTGAATCCACTTGTAATAACAGACAAACCCTTACCACACTCCTTCTGGTACCTCCCATACAAATGACCGAATAAACCCCCATAGTTTTACATATCTTTTTTGTAAGAACACTGAATTCCATCAAATTGTGCGTAAGATAGTCTAGGGAATAAAAATCGACTATATCGGTTGAGCCCTTATGGTACCTCCCATACAAAATGACCTATTTTTGGCAAATATATATTTCTCCCATAACTTCCAAACGGACAAATGGGGGATATTTAAACTTGGTCAGTTTAATCCAATTGTAATAACAGAAAAATCCACAGAAAACCAAACCACACCCATTCTGGTACCTCCCATACAAATGACCAAATTAACCCCCATAGTTTCACATTTTTTGTAAGAACACTGAATTCCATCAAATTTTGCGTAAGATAAACACATTTGTCTGGGGGAAAAAAGGGCTATATGGGTTGACCCCTTCTGGTACCTCCCATACAAAATGAAACTATTTTTTTTTGCAAATTAATATTTCTTTCATAACTTCCAAACGGACAATTGGAGGATATTACAACTTGGTCGGTTTAATCCACTTCTAATAACAGATAAACCCCCATAAAAACAAAACCTTCGTCACACCCCTTCAGGTACCTCCCATACAAATGACCAAATTCACCCTCATAGCTTTACGTACATTTTTTGTAAGTATGTTTTAAATTATACATTTAAAAAGTAAAATTAAAATAAAAAATGTAAGTTATTAAAATTAACCATCAATTCATTGCATGAAAAACATAACATCAAAAAAATATAACTGTAAACTATAAATTATATGCCTCTGCATTTACTGCTTACACTGTTCATTAAATTTTAAAATATAGTTAAATATTATTTACACACGGTAGATTTTTTTGGATCTGGATATATTTTATTAAACTTTTTTACCAATAACACAAGGGAACAAGGTATTTGTTGTTTAAGAACTGAATATTGTTTTAAAGGTAATTTGGGACGCTGAATCCAAATCTGCACTTGTTTTTTTTGTATCAGCTAGACTTTTCGTGATATACCGTTATGTCCAAAACAAAGGTACTTCCACTACAAATATTTAAATAACCTGAAAATGGTTCACCATATTCAATTAAAAAAAAAACTGTAACTCGTCAACAAAATTATCTTTAACCCGTGCCTACTTTGTTTTTAATTTGGCCTAGTAGTTTCAGAAATATCGTTGTAGCTTAAAAAAAAACAAAAATTTTACAAAAAAAAAAAATAAATTGTTTTTTTAAAAATTCATAAACAAAAATAATGCAACAAAAATCACAGTGTTGGTCTTAAAACATTTAGTTTAATATAGTTTGAATCAAAAGAGCTTTATTTCATTGAAATCTGTGCACAACTTTTGATTTTGTCAACAATATACTGAGATAACTAAATTTACAAAAATCGCGATTTCCATACAGAAATAACATTTATTAGTATGTTTGTGAAAGTGTAACTCGAGCAAACCTTAATGGATCGTTATGAAAATTTATCATTATTAATATTTTTCGAAACGAACTTATGGGATTGTAAATGGGCGGAATAGCCCCACCCCTTCCGGTACCTCCCATACAAAATTACCTATTTTTGGATAATTAATATATCTTCGATAGCTGCCAAACAGACTACCGGAGGATATTTAAATTTGGTCAGTTTATTTATCTTGCAAAAGTAGACAAACCCTAAAAAAACCGAAACCGTTGCCATACCCCTTCTGGTACCTCCCATACAAATGACCGAACTCACCCCAACAGTCTTACATACATATCTTTTTTGTAAGTACACTGAATTCAGTCAAACTATGCGTAAGTTTGACGGTTATGAAAATATGAATCAGGAATGAATTTGCACTATATCGGATCACCCCTTCTGGTACCTCCCATACAAAATGACCTATTTTTGGAAAATTAATATTTCTCCCCTAACTTCCAAATTGAAACCTGTCGATTTATTAAATTAGATCAGTTAATTAATATTGTAATAGGAGGCAAAACTATAAATTAAACTATAAATAAATTTGCAAATTTGTCAAAATACAAAATGTTAATTTTTTTTGGGTAGAAACAAAAAAATTCGAAAAATCTGTTATCCTTTACTCAGTCATTTTTTTTTGTGATATTAAAAAATTTGATTTTTTCAAAGGTAACAACGATATCTTTAAAAAAAAAATTTTAAAATCCGGCTTATGAAAAAAAAAATTATGATTTTTTGAACTATAATTTTTTGGAAAATAGGCGAAAATTCGATTAGTACCTGTAACTTAAAAATTCGAGCTGATGGAGAAAAATGGAGATTAGATTTAAAATCAGCGACCTCAAATTAGTAAAAAACAGCTATAGAATTCAAAACAACACACAAAAAGTTCAATTTTGTTCCCTTGTGTAATAATAGGAACTGTTCTTCATTATGTGTATGCAATTGTCAACAACTTAGCGAGTTGTCATTGAGCTGCGAAAGAGGGAAGACGTGTCGTGTATTACTGAATTCTTTTATTTTATATTTTACTTAACCAAACTACTTTTATACCAATAAATGACTTTAATATTAAACCGCCGTCTTTGACAAATTCAGAAGTGGGATCGGAACAAGAATTTTAAGTCAAGAACTTGTTTTTCCGAGATAAATGTTTGCTACGATTTTGTATAAAATACAGAGCAGAAATAGGAGAAAATACACGACTACAATCAAAGGAGCAGAATCATTGGCAACCACACACACACATAAGATCAAGTCACTCACAGCCAAGGTGTATTTAATAAGGTGGTCGCACTAGAACAACAACTAAAGACTTTACAACAAAAACATGTACATTGTTTTTGCAGAGTCCCGAACTGTCAAATTGAGTTGACAGAAGTCGAACAAAAAGTAAACAAATCGAACTAAGCGCAAGAAAATTTGACAATCTAGGTCCAATTCGAATGAAAAAAGGTTCAAATCAGCTGACTAGTGCGGCCGCCTTATTAAATACACCTTGCTCACAGCGGTTGTGTGAGTGAGAAGGCAACAAACACAAACGCAGAAAATTCATAGGTGAATTTCACAACACTCACAAGCGAGTAGAAGGAGAAGTTTTGTGTTGGTTTGTTGAAAGGGAGAAACAGAAGATCAAAAGGGAAACGAGTCAACGGCTGATTCAAGAAAAGGAATTTTAGATGATTTTTAACGAAAAGAAAAGCAAGAAACACTAGACGAAAGCGGAAAAAGTCAACGGCTATTTTTGCAGGGAAAAGTATGGTGTGATTTTCTTAAGAAAAGCAAATAGAAGCAACAGGGAATTCTACAAGTAAAAGAGGACAACGACGCTTCAAGAATGAAAGTAAAGTTAAGTTTATTAAAGGTGACGCAATTGGATGAACTTTTAAAGGAAAATAATTTACCACGATCTGGAAATAAAGCCGACAAAATTGCTGCACTAATGGCTTCAGGTGGAACCGACGATGTGGAAATTGACGATAGTGATTCGCAGGAGAATTTCAAAGGTTTTGAGGATTCCGAAACGAGTAGCAATGCGATGCAAAGGCAAATGACAGTATTGAGACAAGTTGTAATGTCTTTGGCTCAAACAGTACAGCAACTGACGGTGAATTCTGGAAGAAGTGGAACGGCAGAAAGTACGACAAGGCGTACTAATATGCAAAGTGGTGGTAGTTTCTCAGCACCAGAAAGTCAAACTACATCAAGAGTAACGGCCACTGGGACATCTGGTTGTCTCAAGGATTATATTGTCATGTTACCAGGTTTTAACCCCATCAAGCAGACGGTCACATTGATGCAATTTATTGACAAAATCGAGAAGCTGCAACAAGTGCATGGTTGGTCAGATGAGACAACATTATTTGCAGTGCATCACAAAATGAAAGGTGTTGCCAAGATGTGGATAGACGCTCTTCCTGTAGTAGAGACTTGGGCAGCATTCAACCAATTATTTTTAAAAGATTTTCCAAGCCGAGTGAGTATTGCGGATATTCATCGTGAGTTGATGGCAAGGAAACTTGGTCAAGGTGAATCATTGATTGAATATTGTCATATGTTATCAACGGGTTAAATGACAACGGGTTGACAAGAACACTGTTGGCTATGAATCTTCAAGGCTGCAACGAATTGCTGAAGTCACTTAAAAACTTGCCAATGACAACAATGTATACGAAGAAAGTAAATGCAAAGAATGATGACGAAGCGAAAAATGCAAATACTGTTGGAAGTGCCAAAGGCAAGGGACCAAAATGTTTTAATTGCAACAATTTTGGACACATATCTACGAATTGTCCACAACCTTCAAAGAAACCAAAGTGTACCAGCTGTTCAAGGGTCGGACATGATGCATCTCAATGCAAAGCTAAAGGGATTAATGTAGCTGCGATGTCTGGTGATTAGTGTTTTTGTCCCGAGAATTCCCGGGACAAAAATCCCGGGAATCCCGGCCAGTTTTTTGTCCCGGAATCCCGGGAATGCGACCGCGATTTCCGGGGATTTCATTACGCTTATTTAATGGGTCAATATCAAAATATTTGATTAGTTAAAGTCCACTAGAACCATAAATTCTTTAGTGTTCCTAATTTTTCCCATAAAATGACCAATTGGTGATTATTTTCTTGACCATGACTATCATCTTCCGTCTCTCGATGTTTTGTTTATCTTTCAAATGTGCTTTCATATAAAGAGAAAAATACGAACGTATTGGATTGCTAAAATGGATCAGCAATACCATGTCTATAAGTTGATGAATACTTATTAATAGGCATTTATTCTAAAGCAATATTTTTAAGCCGATTGACTGACATATAACTTTCTTTGTTGGTGTACTGCGTGATTGTACCTTTATGTGTTTGGTCTGAGCGATGATAATACTTGTCCCCTCTTTATCCCAAGGAGTACGAATCTCAAAATATATCTTCAGATTGCACAATTACCCTATAAAATAAGTGTTAAATCTAATTTTCCTTACGCCGTTTGGTCTAGGTAATGGTAACAGTTTCATCCCATTTCCGGTTTTGTCAGGTTTTGGTCAGGTTTGGTTAGGTTTTTCTTTAAGGAGTAACAATTTTGAAAAGTCTCCTCACGCATCTCTCTAAACCTGTTTGTCTGGGTGATGGTACAAGTTTTACCCCTTTTGGAGCATTTTTAGCACTAAAGCACGTATTTTGAAAACTGCCTTCGAAAATGGATTTGTGCAATTATACCTTTAGTCGTTTGGATTGGGTTCTTTTTACCTCTAAAAGCACGAATTTCTAATTCTATACGGAGATTGCTTAACGGTTTTATCCCCTTTTAGCATTTTTACCCCACAAAGTACGAATTTTGAAAAATCCTTACTATCAGCCCTCTTGTTCTTTAAGAAGTTTGCTCATATACATTTCCACGATGAAAACTTTTGCCGTTTGACCTGGATAATATTATCAATATTTTCTTGTTGGATCTTTTCCCCCCCTAAAAGTACGAATTTCGAAAAATCCCTTCGTGCACCTCTCTAAGTCTATAAGAAGACTTCTCATATAAATGTTTCACGATGACAGCTTGTCTAAATATTAGCAACTTTTCGGATAAACCATAACATGAGATTTTTAAAACTATTTTTATGTTTCATTTCATATTTGTTTTTTTGTATTAAATTAAAAAAAATATTTTTTTTAATAAATAAAAACATTTTTTATTTGTTTTTGTTTTGTACCGGGATTTCCCGGGATCCCGGGAAAATTAAATAAAAATCGCGCTTTCCCGGGAAATGAAAAATGCCGGGAAATCAAAAACACTACTGGTGATGCAAACGAAGAGCCATGCCCAC
This sequence comes from Muscina levida, assembly GCA_964034835.1. NCBI lineage: Eukaryota > Metazoa > Arthropoda > Insecta > Diptera > Muscidae > Muscina > Muscina levida. The sequence continues at coordinate 99,394,645 of OZ035883.1, read as the reverse complement.
CTGTTATGAAAGAGGTAATGCTAAATGGGGAAAAGTTTCTAGGTTTCGTGGATATTGGAAGTGATTTTACCCTGATCAAGAAATCATCAGTCCCTGTGAATGCAGATTGCAATTCAACGTCAAAGAGGATGAATGGTTTTGGTGGATCCGTCATCAAAGTGAAAGAAGTGGTCAATGCCACAAATGTCTTTATGTACGTGGTTCCTGATGACTTAATGCCATATAATGTTCGGTTAGGCAGAGATGTTTTATGTAAGCAAGACAAGCTCCTTACAATCGAGTCCGGAATCCTAAAGGTAGAAAAAGCAATGACAAATGATTTTGATATGGGAAATGACATCAGTAACGAACAAAAAGAATCATTGAATAATCTCTTCACTTCACATAATGACTGTTTTGCAGAAAATTTAGTAAATTTGGGACGCTGTAAAAGTACGACCATGGAAATCTCCGTATCCGTATATACGCCGGTAGTTGGTAAGAGGTATCAAGTTCCATTTAGCCAAAGGCAAATGTTATCAGACATTATAGACAACCTGCTACGTTGCGGAATTATTCGTCAAAGTGATTCCCCATATGCTGCTTCAGTTTTGTTGGTGAAGGAGGCAAACGGTGAGAGTCGTATGTGTACCGACTTTCGCGCATTAAATGCTGTGACGATTAAGAAACAATATTCGATGCCAGTGGTTGAAGAGCAACTTTCGTTATTGGCTGGCAACAAGTATTTCACAACGCTGGATATGACTTCAGGCTATTATCAAATACCAATTAAGGAGGAATGCAAGAAGTATACTGCATTCATAACACCGGAAGGACTATATGAATACAATGTCATGCCCTTTGGCCTGACAAATGCGCCTATGGTTTTCCAGGAGATGATTACACAGATAGTACGAAAATTGGATCATCGAAAGAACATCGAAAGTAACGTGAACGAAGTTATAATACCATGCAAGACAGTTGATGAGGGAATTTTGGTGTTGAAAGAATTTTTAGCTGCTATTCGAGATGAGGGTTGAACCCTAAGACCATCGAAATGTGCGTTTATGAGGAAAAGTGTAAATTTCTTAGGACACATCGTAAGCTCTGATGGGATAAGTCCTGGTGAGGAGTTTCTTGGTATTACTAACTTTTTCCGAAAATTTGTAAAAAAATTATGGCCAGATAGCTAAGCCATTAACAAGACTTCTAAAGAAAGATGCACAATTTATATGGCATGGACGAGAAGAAAGTGCTTTTAAGCAGCTTAAGGACATAATCACATCCCAACCAGTCGTTACCCTATTCGATCCAGGAAAAGATCACGAAGTTCATACGGACGCTAGTTCAATCGGATTGTCCGGTATTTTACTTCAAGCTGAAGGCGAAGGCACGGAACTCCGGCCTGTTTTCTACTATAGCCGTAGGTGTTCTGAAGCGGAGAGTAAATATACCAGCCATGAATTAGAAGTTTTGGCCATTGTGGATACTGTGGAGAGATTTAGAATATATTTATTAGGGAAATGTTTCAACATTGTGACGGATTGCAACGCGGTAGCGACTACGAAAGCGACGTCTCCATTGCCACCCCGTATTGCAAGATGGTGGTTTAAGCTACAAGAGTTTGATTACGTAATGGTTCATCGATCCGGCGCAAAGATGATGCATGCTGATGGTATGAGCAGAAGTCCAACTTTACCACCGACTGAAACGAAAACAGCTGCAGACCAAGTACTCGTCGTGACTTCGAATTTAAATGTTTGGCTGTATCAACTCCAAATGTCTGACGATAAACTCAAGAATATTGTCAACTTTCTTAATGGCAATCCAGGAACAGATAAAAACGAATTCGCCCAAATAAGAACGGACTATGCTGTTGAAGATGGAAGGTTGTTCCGGAAGATCGGTAACTTTAAGAAGTTGGTGATACCAGAAAGAGTTCGATGGCGAATATCGAAGGCGTGTCATGATGACTTAGGTCATTTCAGTATGGAAAATACTCTAAGCCGACTACAGAAAGATTTTTGGTTCCTGAGAATGAGACGATATGTAAAATCATACATATCATCGTGTCCTGAATGCTGTTACAACAAAGTTAAAGGGGAAAGCCCGAAGGTGAATTGCATGTCGACGACATATTGCCTATTCTGTTCAGGAGTGTCAATATTGATCATTTAGGCCCATTTCCAAAGAGCAAAAGAGGATTTTTTTATGTACTAGTTATTGTTTATTCTCTTACCAAGTACACTATTGTCAAGCCGACAAGAAATACCAAGACAGCACCTGTTATCAGCCCTGCAAGAAGTAATGTCAATTTTTGGGACAGGCACGTCGAAGACGTCGGGGACCGGCCGTGGCATAGTGGTGAGAACACGCGACTACAATGCGGGAGATCGCAGGTTCAAACCTGGCTCCAGTCATCTTAAAAGAAAAAAAAATAAATAAAATTTTCTCTCATTGTCGGCTCCCCTCGAATGTTGTTGACAGCAACTTCGCAGTATTAAGCGTCGATTCAATCGTCGTGTCTAGTAAGAGCTTCTCAAACAGTGACGTTCGCATTCGTCGATAAACAATTAGGTGCCGTTAGTTGTGAATCTAAAAATAGAAAGCGTGTTAATTCACAACAACGCGAGAAGCTATCCCATACCTCATTCATGGGGTGCAAAGGGAAATTAAGTAAGTAGTAGTACGTCGAAGATTTACCAGATTTGACTTTAACCCAGCGAAGATACTGTAATGTTTGTCAACAGATCATATGAAACCATGGTGTTACGGTAACCCAGACCTTGATGCCAATTATGATTCTGTTATTGATTCATAGGAAGAAGGCCATCCGTCCAAGGTGGACGAAGAGTCAGGAGAGGCCGAATTGTCAACAACTTAGCGAGTTGTCATTGAGCTGCGAAAGAGAGAAGACGTGTCGTGTATTACTGAATTCTTTTATTTTATATTTTACTTAACAAAACTACTTTTATACCAATTTATTTTTTTAATTTCCCTTTGCACCCCATGAATGAGGTATGGGATAGCTTCTCGCGTTGTTGTGAATTAACACGCTTTCTATTTTTATATTCACAACTAACGGCACCAACTTGTTTATCGACGAATGCGAACGTCACTGTTTGAGAAGCTTTTACTAGACATGCTGATTTACTAGACAGCAACTTGGTGTCTACGAATATTTGTGAAATTTAGCGAAATTTCTTATGTCATCAGTATATTCTTTTTTTAAATAAAAAAGACTTGTTGGGGTTTTATAAACAACTTACTTCACATTTAAAATACTTTTACCTTTTATGCTACTTCAATCTAAATGTGCCTTGCGGACACACGCATTGTTCTGTGGATAACACAGTGCGACAAAAAAAACAATACCTGGAATATTATACTCTTTTTCTGGTTGCTGCTGCTGAGAACTACAAGATTCTATTTTTTTTTAATTTTTTAAAACCCCCAAAATCTTGAGTTACGGGTAATAACCGGATTATCGTACTTTTACCCACTTAACCAGTAGGAAGTGTCTGCAAGACATCCTCAAGGATAGGTGCATGGCCATAGTCATGTACGACCTGATGAGCGACAATATCAGTCGAATTTTCGTTGATGCGTATACAAGCGAAACGCCGCCTACACAATCATGCACGACATGATGGGTGACTATGTCGGTTGAATTGTCGTTGATGCCTATATACATACGTCTTGAATTGCCAATTGGTGCCATTTGAAAAGATGGATTTTTAGCTGTTTTTTTTTAGCTTTTTATACTGACCAAGAGAGAATTGAAGGATAGAGATTTCAAACTATTAAATTGCTCGTCCGTTTAATAAATAACATTTTTTTACGTCAGATTCCTTTCTTTTTGTTCCCATTATCATAGCAACACATTTCACATTTTTCTTTCTTAGATTTTCTTGATTGTGTTTGATGTACGACAAGATTAGTATTTTGTCGGTCAGCTTGTCGTCAACCGAGTGTTTTGACAACAAGTACATACATTTTTCACATTTTGTCTTGAGTACAGCGTTGACGACAAAGTCGTGTATGACGGAACTTCCTACTGGGTATAAGCCAATAGCGCGGATAAATATGAACCGATTTAAAGTTTCTCAGCGGATTTGAATTTTGAGTTTGACTTTCCAACGATATACAGGGTTGCCCATAATCGAAGCGCCCATTTTATTTTTAAAAAAATCAAAGAAAACACAATTTTTTGTCTGTTCGTCATGAAAATCATTTAATTGGGTTAAAGTAGATTTGTTTACATCATTTCTTGAATATGATATCTCGTAAATGGTCGCCCTTGGCCTCTACGGCGTATTGTGCCCGTTTTGCAGCATTTTCCATGGTTTTCTTCAACATTTCGACCGGAATGGCGGCTATTTCTTAACGGATGTTGGTTTTCTTTGGGTATTTCTTCTAGGGTATTTGGCTTGTTGACGTAAAACTTTTTTTTCCAAATAACCCCACAAAAAGAATTCTGGAGGCGTAAAATCTGGTGATCTTGGCGGCCAATCGAAATCACCATTTTTTGACATCGAGCGGCCAGGGAACAATTGCTTGAAAAAATCGATTGTAATGCGGCTTGTGTGTGATGGCGCGCAGTCTTGTTGAAACCAGTATAATTGGCATGAACAAATTGGTTGTCATATCGCGATAACGCTCATGATTGACAGTAACCTCGTGGCCATTATCATCTTCGAAAAAGAACGGCCCAATGACCATTTTACACAAACGCCGCACCCAACAGTGACTTTTGCATCGTAAAGAGGTACCTCTTGAATCTCTTGTGGATTTGCAGTGGCATAAATACGGCAATTTTGTTTGTTTACCATTCCGTTCAACTGAAAATGAGCTTCATCGGTCATGATAATTTAATGCCAAAATAGCTCGTCTTCTTTAGCCATTTCGATGACTCTTTGGGCCCATTCCAATCAAAGTGGCTTATCGGTAGGCAACAATTTTTGTGTCAATTGAATCTTGTGCGGAAACATATGCAAATCAACACGTAAAATGCGTTGTAAAATGGATCGGGGAATGCCGAGCTGCTGAGAACGGCGTTTTTGGGATGTTGTTGATGACTGCTCAACACTGGCTCGTACGGCTGCAATATCCTCATCCGATCGCCTTGGTCGCTTTTTATTTGGCCTCTTTGGGTTCGCAAGAGCATCACCAGTTGTAAATCTTTCATACAAACGATAAATTGTTTTCTTGGAAGGCGCACTTTTTACTTTATTTATTTTTTAAAAGCACGTTTAGTTTTCACAATTGACTTGTTTTGTTGAATGTAAATTTCAACAATTTTAGAGCGTTCGCGTGGCGTGTACTGTTCCATGGTAAACATCTGCTTGGAATGACGCTTCAAACGCGGTATGTCGTTAGTCGATTTGACATCGCTGTCAAAAGTTACATTGTTGCCTGATGGGCTCTCGAATATGGGAAACCCTGTTTATTTTTTTTTAAGTTCAACAAATTCATCATATGATTACAAAAACTTAAAAATATAGCAATTTTTTACCATCAAATCGTCCGTCCTTCGCTGGAAATATCCATATTGTAAAATTTAATGAACATGGTAAGCAATAAATGCAGATGTATATAATTTATAGTTTACAATTATATGTTTTAAATGTTATGTTTTTCATGCAATGAATTGGTGTTTAACTTCAATAACTTAAATTTTTATATTGATTTTACTTTTTAAATGTATAAATTAATTTTAATTTTTGAAATTCATCTTTTTTTAATAAAAACTGATGAACACATTTGAAATAACTGTACTGTAAAAATTCCTAAGTAGGACTGTAAATTAGTAAAGACGGGGCTTGGCCAAAGCGTTGTAATATCTATGTTAAATATCTAATAAAATTCTTTAAGCTAGATTTATACTTAAGACACGCATGAGTTAAATTTCAATAAGTATATATCTTGCGCAAAATATAAATGAATTCAGCTTGCTAACAAAAAAAAAATGTATGTAAAGCTATGAGGGTGAATTCGAGAGGTACCAGATGGGGTGTGACGAAGGTTTTGGTTTTATGAGGGTTTATTTATTATTACAAGTGAATTAAACTGACCAAGTTTAAATATCCTCCAGTTGTCTGTTTGAAAGTTATGGAAGAAATAGTAATTTTCCAAAAATAGGTCATTTTGTATGGGAGGATCCAGAAAGTTCCGTTACTTAGTTGTGGAAAATATTAATACTGAACAATTTTCATAAGGATCTGTTAAGGTTTACTCGAGTTAAATTTGCAAAAACGTTATTATTTTTCAACATATAACCGGAATGGCTCACTAATGTTACAAATACTATAATTGACCCCAGCGACACTCATAGCGTTAAGATGCCAATATGTAACAGTTTTAAGCACAAAGAAGAATGTGCGAAAACAGCTGATCGTATATGTGAATATGCTTACGTACTTACCCTGCAACATTTTACTGATTGTTTTCATCGTCATCTCAATATTTTCACTTTTTTTATCACTTCGAAATGTTTGTTCTAAGATAAAAGACAAATTTACAAAAACAAAATGCGTTACCATCGTATTTTCATCTCATAAATATTTACTTTAACGACTATTTGCCTATTCAGAATTTACAACTACTTAAAACTTGAAGGGAAAAGAGATTGAAATATGCAATCAGTAACATTGTAATTGGTGAAGTGACCAGTTTGTAATTTGCTGAGAACTTTAAAAGGAAAAAATTAAAATAAAAAAGTAATAAATTCATTCTTAATTTTTATTCATTGCCCTACAAAGCAAAAAAGTGTTTGGTCAAATAAACAAAATTAAATAAAATACAAATCTTTGAAAATAAAATTTTTTGACACATTCTTAAGATTATAATGCGTCACTTATCAATGAATCGTAATATACACATCTGAACGAGACATATAAGTTACTACATGGATGTATCTTAAGCAGGGTACATTTTCTCACTAAAGAAGTTACTATTAAGATAAAATTACGATATCTTATACGATGATTTTCACCCACATGGCGTTACCATTTAGTAGCTTATAAGATGAAAAATGTTTGCAGGGTATATGTACATATAGGTGCGTTTAGCGGTGAAAGTGTTTGTGTGTTTGCCGATCGAAAAAAAAAAACAAATGAACACCAAGAACAAGCAAGTATTGCAGAAAACAAAACAAGGTAATAATTATTTTAATCACAAATTGAAGTTTTCTATGCATATATCGCGCGTTTGTTCTACAATAAGTCTTATTCTACTTTATGGATTAAAAATTATTCATGGTGGAGATAGGTCTCAAATAAATTGTCTATCTTCATACTTTCACAGAGTATTAAAATATGTTTATGGTTCTCACTGCAGAATAAATTATCCATTATATGAAAAGTATTTTCTTGGTTGTTCGTTCGAACACTACATTAAACTGAGATGCCTTTATTTATTCTTCTGTATCATTAAATCTAACCAGCCAGAGTACCTACGTAACTGCTATACATTTTTAAATTCAAATAGAAATTCCTTAATTCGCATAAATCGGTATGCTAGCAGTATTTTTGAACGGTCGTATATTATTCGTGTATCAAGAATGTGGGATAATCTGCCTCAAAATTTAAAAGATTTTTCTGCCACTCCTGCTAATTTCAAATTAATATTGCTTAATTATTTCGCTAGAGCAGACCAATAACTTTGCAATAACGCTTTACAATTATATTCGCTGATAATCTTATCTTTACTAAATGTGTTACCAAAATTTGTCAAATCATTGTCTGAAAAAGTGTGTGTTAGGGTTTAATTCCTAGATTTAAGTATATTGTAATTATTTGAATTGTACATCTATCAATAAGTAGTCCTTCACTGGGCAATATTTGATTAATAAAATTTTTGAAATGAAACGAAATAATTAACTCGCGGCGTTGTAATTCGGTTAATCTTTTCAATTAAATAAATTTAAAGCAAACACCTGCGGTTTATAGAATTGTGTTCACTCAAAACTGCACTAACACATCTTATTGTTTTAAGTAAATTATGATGTTAAATTATGATGATAATGACGTTGGCTAATAATGAAGATGGCGGATGACCAATGAAGTGAAATTTAGGTTCCAGCAATGAGAAAAGTAAAAATAATGTTATCCTGGAAAGCAAAATTATTTGAGAAAGATCCGATATCTTAAACATGCCAGATAACATGTTAATATGTACATAAGTGTTAAAATCCTAATTTGTTGGCCGGCCTTTCAATTATCAACGTTCACGCAGTTTCCCAAACGAGAAGATTCTTTGTTCGTTTAAACTAATAACTTCGTTTTGTCATCGTTCACCGTTAGACCCATTTTCGCTGATTCCTTCTGTATACCTGAGAAGGCTGCAGTCACATCCCGCAGTTTTCGACTTAAGACTTCGTGTCAGTCAGCGTCATTACGCGAAGTCGTATCAGCTTAGCTTGAATACTAAACTCAGCAATGGCTTCGAGTAACATCTGTTGTATCGGGCTGTCGAAAGGCAGCTTTTAGTCGACGAAAAGATGGTACGTGTCGATCTGTTACTCTTGGGTCTTTTCCAGGATTTGCCTAAGTGTGAATATCTGGCCAGTTGTTGATTTACCAGGTATAAAGCTACACTGATAAGGCCCGATCAGGTTGGATAACTCTGGCCTTAGTCTTTCACATAGCACACTCGACAGGACCTTATATGCGATGGGAAAAAGGCTGATCCCGCGGTAGTTGGAGCATACACTTGGATCACCTTTTTTCAGCACAGGTCATAATACGCTTAGATTCCAATCGTCGGATATGCACTCTTTAAGCCAAACCAAACCACCGGACTTGGTAGAGCTCTACCGAAAGTCCGTCGGCACCGGCGGCTTTATTATTATTCAGTCGCGATATTTCTCTTCTTACCTCGGCTTGACATGATGGTGGACAATCTAAGCCTTCTGGAACCAGCAGTTACTGGAAGTGTTCTCTCCATATATGCAGCACACTCTGCGTATCTGTATCCAGATTTCCAACCTTGTCCTTAAAGGAGGATCGTAGCGTTTTGCTTTTACTTTCTGGTAAAATTTTCGGGCCTCACCTCTATCCCTGTATCGCTCTATATCCTCGTTCTCCCGTTCCTTCATTTGACGTTTTTTTCGCTTAAATAGCTGTCTCGCTTGTTTTACTGTCTCCTTGTGCCGTTCCCTATCATCGCGGGTTACAATTGGCTGCAGCGTTGCCCTATAAGAGGCATCCTGTTCCTCAGACGCTATGCGACATTCTTCATCGTACCAGGATTCGTCTGAGTGCCGGTTTTTCATATCCTAACACAGTTGTTGCGGCGGTTGCAATGGAATGCGCAATATGCTGCCACTGTGTATCGGGAACTTCAGAAGTAGAGGCGTTGTGTTGTTGTAATTGCGAGAGCTGGTTGGAGTAGGCAGTGGCTGTCTCTGGGGTTTGCAGCTTTACGATGTCCAGCTTTCTTTGTGTTTGGTTACGTGCGTTTTTTGCTCTGCTCAATACTGTGCGCATCTTAGGCTGCAACCAGGTAATGATTCGAGCCAATATTAGCACCACGAATCACACACAAGCCCATGACACTAGATGCATGACTGCCATCAATTACCACATGATCAATTTGATTTTTGGTGATTTGATAGGGGAATAGCCAAGTTGCCTTGTGGATATCTTTGGGCTGGAATCTGGTCCCACTCACTACCATGTTCCTTCCTGCTGCGAAGCTAACCAGCAAATGGTTTCAAGTCGTTGCCAAAAACAGTGATGACAGATTTAGAGTCGTTTCGACTCAACATCGTAGTCACATTTTGAAAACGACTAAGATAATACACCGTCGTCACAAGACAACGTCGTTTTAAGACAATGACGACAACGGGAAAAGTGGCGATTGCAAAAGTTGCAACTTTAATTTCATATTTTAGACATTGATAAAGTTAATATACTTAATATTTCACTTCCGTTTGGGCTAAACAATATGTTTAACTTTAACATTATACATTTTTTTATTTAATTTTTTAAAATTTTCTTTTAAAATAATTATTTTTAGCCTCATTACGCCTTTATATATTTCAAAAACAATAACATTACTAATGACAGTTTTTAATTCCGATGCAGAAATACTAGATAAATGTAATGTGCAAGGTGCACAATGTTCTGACAAAAGTTGTAAAATATCATTATCGATATCCTTCTTTTTTGATTTGCCTTGTGGTTTGCATACATTTGAAATCAATGGAACTGATGAACTCAAAAGCGCATGCATCAAGTTCTCCATTGTATTTAATCGGAATGTCTATCTCATATGGTGCTCACGGAGGAGCTGATAACGAGAATGCACCAGCTCCTGCGACGGCTAACTTAAAGAGTGTAAGCCCGACGATTGGAATTTATGCGTATTATGTTCTGTGCTGAAAAAGGTGATCCAAGTGTGTGCTCCAACTACCGCGGGATCAGCCTTTAACCCATCGCATATAAGGTCCTGTCGAGTGTTCTATGTAAAAGATTAAAGCCAGCGTTATCCAACCTGATCGGGACTTATCAGTGTGGCTTTAAACCTGGTAAATTAACAACTGACCAGATATTCACACTTCGGAAAATCCTGGAAAAGATTCAAGAGAAACAGATTGACACGTACCATCTTTTCGACGACTATAAAGCTGCACTCGACAGCCCGATACGTGAGGAATTACTCGAAGCGATGGCTGAGTTTGGAATTCCAGCGAAGCTGATACGCATTTGCGGAATGACGCTGACTGACACGAAGTCTTCAGTGAAGATTGGCAAGGACCCAAAACTCCGTAGGAAAGACCAGGTTAATGAGAACCTTACAGAATTTGGTGTGACTAACTGGAGTAGAAGCGCAGAAGATCGATGCGCTTTTAATATTTTTCTACGTGCGGTATATAATCCATTGGGATTGCAAAGAAGTGCCAGCTAAGGTTAAGTTGAGCCCATCAACATGTAGTCATCGGCATAATAGTGAAATAGATTATTTTGTATGGGAGGTATTTAAAGGGGAGTAGCTACATCGCCCATTTTCTGGCCAACGCCGGGTTTAGCTATTTTTATACCACTGCTTTACTCGAATTGATTCAGAATTACTCTAGTTATCGTCTATTGAATTTACGACACCGGATGTGAGTACTATACAAGCGATTGTTTAAAAATTTAGTAGAAACAGGTGGCAACATCAGCAACATGCCTTTTCGGCTGCAATTATCGCCCTATTCTATTTTATAATCACCTTAATCTCTTTTTAATATTCTATGTAAAATTGGGATGCAGCATGTGCATTTTTGCCCTCTTATTTGGATTTCTTTTATGAATGCTGCAGCGACGTGTCCGATTAATATGGCGAAAGGTTCCACAAAGACATTCTAACTTTAGAAAAGCGTTACGAAGAAAAATATATTGCTTCTATATTCGCTGACTGCTTAATTACATTTATGCAAAATGTATTTTAATGCAACATAAAGAAAGCTGAAGAAATTTATACCCAAATAACCAAAAAACTGTCTGAAGAAAAAAATCTGAAAACTTATTTGAAATCATGATATTAAAAACCATAGGCATCACAATTCAGATACCCAGAAAAATATTCGCTGACTGCTCCTGAAACATTTAACGACACTGCAAGGATATTCAGCATGAAATAAATATAAAACTTTGTTAACTAATAGAAAATACATATGTGTTTTTCTTATTTTTCATGTTTTAAGCTCTACTAGTATCGGTTATTGTATTTCAGATAAGAACCTTCTTTGAAAACCAGACTCTATCAGTGCTCTAATTGAAAAAAGTTCTTCACGACGTTCTATTTGAACCATAGCTGTGCTAAGGAGAATATTTTATAAACCAGTTGCTATATTTGCCTGAATAGAGATGTTGAAGGGCGATCGAAATTTTCGCTATCGTTGTAATTTGTGTTATTTGAAGTTAAAGAATCGTTGCTGGGTAGAAATGTGTTCTTAGTTAGGGAGTCCCTATTTCTTGAAACCGTAACAATGTAACAATGAATGCATTAGAAACAAGTGTGTTTGCTTGGACACTTTGATTTTAAGTTAGAATATGCGAGACAGTTGTTTTTTTTTTGTTGAGGCACATAATCAATTCTTTGTTGTACTGTAAATTTTTTGGATTGTGGACATAGTCTTAGTTGGTGATTTTCACCACAGAGCTTACAGTTTACATTTAAATTCTCTTGGGACAAATATGTTTGAATCTGAGTCTGTGGTCAACCGAAATAGCAAAACCAGATTTTGTTTGTTTTATATTTTATATATTTTCAACAGCCTCGAAAAGGTTAACAAAAACTCGTCCATCTGAGACCATTTTGGAAGCTTCCTATGAGATTTGAAATATTGTTCCCAAAGGTCTTATCTCTTCGGGGAGTTTTGTGGATATTTAATAAATGAGAATCGGGTCCTATCCATTTACTTTAACGCATAGTGTTGCAGCGTTGATATGCAGTCATTTACAGATGATTGAATTCTCTGTATGGCTTGCTATTTTCAGATTTAGCTTCTGGAATTTTGAACGTAACTTGAGAGCATTCCAAGCTAGTTCTTAGTTTTGATCCGAGAGCTTAACAATTGCTCCAGCGCTTCCTCTCGTCTTGTAACGTATATGGTACAGCTTCTGAGCCGACGTTAGTTTTGGATGGTTTATATAAACCGCCGGGAACATATCACGGAATGCTGGCCGCTCTTTGCAACTACCCTGAAATATCTCCATATCGCTGGGAGGATGTTTAATACACGAGGCGAACTTTATATGGTTTCACTTTGAGGTAAACTAAAATCAAAACTGCGACGGGTGTAATCCCTAAAAGAGGTAATTCCTCTTGAAATTCTTAGTAAATCTAGAATTTGGGATCTACAGAGGTGGTATGTATCGGATCAGACGTTAAAGTTCCCCTTGGCATTGTTCCTTAACTCAGAATTTGCTTCCGTTTAATTCATAAGCAAATTATTCCTTTACTTTGTTTCACCTTTTCCCCAGATCATTCAACTTCACTTCAAGTAGTGAATCTCGCCATGAATCGTCAGTATTTGATGAACTAAACATAGTAAAAAACGTGACTAAGTGGTCGCAGTCAAACATAAATTTTTCCCCCAAATCGTAATACGTTGTTGGTAAATAAAAACAAGCATGCAAATATGATAATTAGCAATCACTTGAAAAATCCTTCATTACAGTTTTTTTTTTAAGTAATTGGGAATGCAGTTTTAAATATTTAATATTTTAATTTTTTAATATTAATTTTATTAAATTAATTTTTTTTATCGTTTTTCTATTGTTACAATTGAAAATAAAAATTTCAATTGTCGTATATAATTTATTTATTTTTTTTTTTAATTTTTAAATCGCATTTGAATTGGCTACTAAAAACATCTTGCATGTATTGCAGTTTTGAATAAACTTATTTATTTTCTAATAATTGCCATTTTAAAATAATGTATAACAAACGCCTAGCCACACTGTTATTATCATTTTCATAAAATTCTATTCTCACCTTGTTCCTTCTGAGTGCACTGAGAATGAAAAAGCTTTTAATTCTCTAATACAATATGTTGTTGTGATGATGATTATGTTGTAGTGATTGTTCCGAGATCTCTTTGACCGAGGAAACTCATTAAAAAAAGACAAACTTACATGTGGGAACTATTCGCAAATATTTGCTCGACACATTTCCAATACACTGGTGAGGAGGATATTATACCCACCCAGTGATGGTATACAAAATTGGTCAAAAATCGTCAATTTTGGGTTTTGAAATCGTCAAAACCTGATTTTAAAATCGTCAAAAAATCTACACAAAAATTTACTCATTTTATCCGATATGTAACAAACTAATGCAAAAAAAAAAATAAAGTACATTTTTTAAACGTTTTATATAAAATACATTAAAAATTAATTTAAATAAAATAATTCATTGAAATCGTCAAATCGTCATTTCTGTTTTTTTGGACAAAAAATCGTCAAAATGACGATAAATCGTCAAATATACCATCACTGTACGCACCGCTATATTTCGATGCAGATGTACTTAAAGGGCCATAATCAAAAAAAAATCAAAAAACGAATATGAGGAATGAAAGAGAATCAAAAACTACACTTTTACATCCAACAAAAACAAAATTGTATTTTAATGTTTTTTTTTGTATTATATGTTAATTAAACGCAGTGGTTTTTAATTACGAAATAAAACTTTTTTATTCTCTGAAAAATAAATTGTTGGGCGGGCCTTTCCAAGCTGTCGCATTACCCCGAAGAGTATGAACTCCGAAGGGACATACTGGAAATCAATTTATTGCCCTTCTTGAAACGAAACCAGAAGATAATTTACATTTCTCAGCAAAAGAATGCGTCTACTCACTCCATTAAGGAAACAAAAGGTTGGGTTCGGTCAGAAAACGTTGAAGACTTAGAGGGGCCAGCGTGTTTCCACAAAATTAACCCTATTGAAAGTGTGGGGGGGGGGGGGCATACTTGTTTATAAAATGTACTCCAACAACAGGCAATAGCGTTGCAGAGCTAAAATCGGCAGTAATAGCGGCTTGGGACTCCTTAGAAAGCTCAACCCCAAAAACCCTGATAAATAGTATGACCGAAAGCCAGTTTGGAATTTATTCAAAATAAGGGAGGTCATACGCATTATTACAAAGTGTTTTTTATTTTAAATTTGCATTTTGTTTTAATAAAAAGTTTTATTTCGTAATTCAAAACCACTGCGTATAATTAAATTATCACCCTAAAATATAAAAAAATGCAAAAAACATAAACTTAACTAAATACAATTTTGTTGTTGTTGGATGTAAAATTGTAGTTTTTGATTCTCTTTCATTCCTCATATTCGGTTTTTGGATTATGACCCTTTAAGTACATCTGCATTGAAATATAGTGGTGCGTATAATTTCCTCCTCACCAGTGTATAATACTCTCTTGCTCAAATTTTAAAAACGAAATTGATATTGCTCTTTTTGTGGATATCAAATAATATCTCTTAACCATATAAGACAACACCTAACAATCCCTAGACACAAACCTGGTTATCTAAAAAGGAACGAAACAGAGTTATTGTTGGCAACTCTGTTTCCTCGTATGATAATCGGATTACATGCCCGATCGAGTGCCGATAAATTGAAAATCGGTATATAGATTTATAACCCCAGTAAATAGTAAATGGTAAGAGAAGATTTTAGGATTATATGAAAATTAACTTTTTGGTATGTGGGTCGATATCACGAAATGACTACTGGCACGTGTGGCACGACGAATTTAGTATTAAAAATATTGAAAATTTTAAATTCTGAAAACAGGAATAAATAAAACAAAATATCTTTTAACGAGGCGCGGAAATCAAAATAAAATATTCTACATAAATCGTCATCACGCAAATGGCGTGTGTCCGATCGTTTTGTGTTCTGAAATCACAGATTTTCATTATTATTTCAAAATATATATATTAAATGAAGTACGTCAAGTTATTCAAGAAGAATGAACCAAGTCAATTTTAATTTTATAAATATAAAACTATTTTAAAATTTATGATTTTGAGACATTTTAGTCCGTGGCCAATTTTTTTCGTCATTCCCATGGGCCAATTTGTTTTTTAAGAAAAAATTCTTTAAACCGGTTTTTCGGTTAGGTGTAAACTTTCAATGTAACGACAATTCCCGTTAGTTTTAAAGATAATTGTCAGAAGTGAAATATGTAGTCAGTAATCTAAGTAATTTAAGTAATAATCAGAGGAAAAGAAAAACGCGCGTAAAATCCTTAACATCCTGTACTATACATGGCCCATTGCTTATTAATACATAAAATGGTCTTATAAAACAGTATCAACCGAAAAATAATTATTTAAACCTATTTTCGCACTTGGCCGCTTTCAACTCTCGATTGTAGTCAATTCGCGATATTGACCCATGTACTTACGGCACGTTGATTTGCCACTTGTCTAAAATGTAAAAATTTTTTGAGTGATATTGCTGATTTGCTATCTTTACTATTGGTGACTTCGAGTGATTTTTATCAACCACGAAAACTATTTTATTTTTTTACTTGACGAGTCAATGGTATATGGTTAAGAGAGCGGTATTTTTTCAGTTCTTCTTCGTCTATTTCTTTCTTCCTCGAAATCTTGCAAAATTTAAGTTTTAAGGAATTACGTAACTAGCACAATTTTTAATAATTTATCACGATTTTTCGGCCAATAGTGGTAATATCGATCATACTCTTTTCATATTCTATTTCAAGTTTTTAGGGCTTAATTCAGCAATCATAATTCAATAAAATTAGTAATATTTTAAATATATATTTTATTTTAAGTCATTTTTAATATTAAATGTTTGCTTTTTATCTAAAACATATGATGAATTTCATATCAAAACCTATATTCATTGAACCGACCCTCTCAGATTTTAATGAAATGTTGGCAAGGTATAGAAATTAGTGCTTTAGGCTTGTACCGGGATCCCGGGAACGAGTTTCCCGGTTTCCCGTCTATTCCGGTTATTTTTTCCTGTCTATCCCGGACCGGCATTTCCGCAGTTTTTCATCGAATATCACAGAAATTCGTGGGCAAGCTCTACTAATGCTGTTCTTCAATATTGCCAACTCGTGACCCATTTGAGTAAGTATTTTAGAAACGCCGGTCCGGGATAGACGGAAAATCTGAAAATTTTCATACAAATGTATGAAAATAATATAAATTTCTTTGTTCCCGGACCGGCGTTTGCACAGCGTTTCATGAATTGCATAATTTTTTGGCAAGAGTCTCTGTTTATGTTATCTGCAAAATTTCAAGCCATTCTGTGCATCTTTGTTTAACAATCCTAAGCTTCATATGGGCAAGGTCACCGTCAGTAACGTCAATTTCGTATACTTATTTTGGTCAATATCTTTACTAAATACTATTATTTCTCCCAAATTGAGAGTGGCATATGAAAGTTCTCATAACTGTTGTTTCATACCTAGATAATTTTGATTTATCTCGTTTTGTTGTGAAGTTATGACCATTTTAAGCCGTCAGTAACGCCACTGAATTTTGGAAGTGTGTTTTGAGGTTACTGAACGTTTGTCTAAAAATTAGCGAATTTAAAAGAGTTCATGTTTATAATTGCCCAGTATTTAAAAAAGGAAGGATGAAAGATGATTTTTATCCAAAGTTGGGCTTAAATTGTATGTTTTAATCACGTAAACGCCATAAAAGCAGCGTCAGTAACGTCACACAAAAATGTCAGTAACGTCACACGTACGAATTTGGTTAGAATTTTTGGTTCTTTTTTTCTCTTGGGTTAATAGAGGGACCCTAAACGACCAAAAAAAATCATCGTAGAGGATTTTTTAAGATGCAACCTGGGGAGATATTATGACTAAACCACTCTCATAAAAAAAAATTGTAGAAAATCGGGCTTGACCTTTAGAGCTGATTTTTGTATGATAGAGTGTTAGTTAATTACATTATCTCTTCAATAATGTGTATAGCTTGATGGTTGAAATTGGTTTTTGATCAA
This sequence comes from Muscina levida, assembly GCA_964034835.1. NCBI lineage: Eukaryota > Metazoa > Arthropoda > Insecta > Diptera > Muscidae > Muscina > Muscina levida. The sequence continues at coordinate 99,377,175 of OZ035883.1, read as the reverse complement.
TTTTGCATCATTAAATATTGTAATTTTCCCTACTTTTAAGTTTTAGCGGCTATTTAGTACGAAAAATGTCGAATTAACTTTGTTTTTGTTTTTTTTGCAAAAAATTTTGTGAAATTTCTTCCTAAATGGTGATAAAAATTTTGTGTCAGTATTTTGAACTAAAGCCAGGACACTCTGTAAAATAAAAACACCTTATTATCGAATAAAAAACAAAAGTCTTTATTAATTCAGTATTGTTACTTTTTGCAAAATTAAGGCATCACTTCAGTTGAAGTTTTTTTTAACATAAATAAACATAAAATATCACAAAAAAAAAAAGAAATTTTAATTGTACCCCGCTGAGACGTAGTATAAGCTGATATTTCGTCTCCATTGGTACGGATTTGTTCCGAAAACGAAATGTCACGAATGTTTTTTGCGTTTGCGAAAATTGTGGCCGTATCCAAAATGGTGTTTATTTTGTTAAACTCTTCTTCAGCAACTTCCGAAACTAATATTTGCGATTGGGTATGTTGGAACGCCTCAACGCATTCCCGTGCACTGTTTACTATGCAGTAAGGAGCTTTTTCCATTTGTACTCGTTTGTTGCTTTCTTTTAGCTTTTCAACATAACGCTTGTCTCTTTGTGCACCATGAATCGGAGTCAAGCAATTAAATACCAAATTATTAAGCAAAAAAGTAAAAAAAAAATAAATAAAATAATCCGTCAGTAACGTCACGCAATCTTTTTTTGCAAAAATACCCTGCTATGTGCTAATAACGTTTCATTTAAGCATTGATTATAAAAGTACTTCAAAAAAATTTAAAAAAAATTATCTTTTATAATTAGTTAATGCATTTATTTATTAAAATTCGTCAGTAACGTCACCATTTATTTGCGGCTGATTACTTTAAGCCCTAATTGGTCCAAAACCCAAGCTTTGTACACAAATTTGCTTGCTAATCAATAGTTTGATTTGTATTCTATCCAAAAAAGTAATCATCTGTCTAAAGTATAAAAAAAACAACAACAAAATTTACCTTTTTCGCGACATTGATATATTTTCCAACTACACCTTGCACGTGCCACTTATGAAAAGGATGTAAAATGTCAAAGCAGACACAAATTTTGCACTGGCATACAGTGCTGCCATATCCTATACATATTAGACATTTGAAATATAAAAAAATTTTGGACCTTGTGACAGAAAAAAAATCTATGTGGTTTCATTTTTCGTGGCCTTGCCGATATATATATATATATATATATATATATATATATATATATATATATATGAAAAAGTTACTGGTTTTGGTCTATCCCGGACCGGCGTTTCCGCAGTTGTTAAGCAAACGCCACAAAAATTTGTGGAAATGTTGTACTAATGTCGTTCTTCAATACTGCTGACTCGCGATACATTTGAGTAAGTTGTTTAGAAACGTCGATATATATAGATAGACTGGAAAATTGAAAAAATAATGGAAACTTCTTCGCTCCCGGACCGGCATTTCCGCAGTTCTTCATCAAATATCACAGAAATTCGTGGAATTGCTCTACTAATGCTGTTCTTCAATACTGCCGACTCGCGATCTATTTGAAAAAGTACTTTAGAAACACCGGTCCGGGATAGACCGGAAAACCGAAAAATGTTATACAAATGTATGAAAATAATAGAAATTTCTTCGTTCCCGGACCGGCGTTTGGACCGCGTTCCATGAAATGGCATACTTTTTTTTGGAGAATATAACCAAGTCACCGTTTATTATTTCTGCAAAATTTCAAGCCATTCTGTGCATAATTGCTTAACAAACCAAAGAAAAACCATTTTTCTATTTCCCGGGAATCCCGGAAATATATCAATCCCGGTTTCCCCAAAAAGGACCGGGAATCCCGGGAATACCGTTTCCCGGGAAATGGGGAGCACTTATAGAAATATTTGAAAAATGACTGTAATAGGTACATTTAAGCTGCGAATACTATGGAATGACTCAAACGATTTGAAAGAGTTTGGTGCCAATAGAAAGGTATATAAGTCAGCTTTCGAAAACATACACTGTAAAAATTGCACTGAAAAAATTTATTTGTCAAAAATAAAAGTTTAAACTTGGAAAACACTTCGAACATCAATTTTTTTCTCCAAAAATTTTTTTTTAATAGGTGTATAAAATATTTATCTAAAAAATAATACGGGTCTATCTAATTTTTTTAATATTTTTTAAGTAAATGCATCTCTTGTAAAGTTCCTTATATTTTGATTTTTTGTGTGACAAAAAAGAATAAAGTAGCTAAACTTTGGAAGTTATACAGATTTTTTTGGTAATTCTAATAGATTACAACAAGAATTGTACTATAGATTTTTCAGACACCCCCATTATTCAATGTATATTATATATTTACCATAAACAACCACCTGGACAAATAAATGTCCTGTACATAATATAAGACTATGTCTTTTGTGCAACTAAACTAGATTTGTTTTCGATTGTACAAACCTCACAGTTGTCACAGCGTGTAATTTGAGCGATATGTTGAGAGATGACCAGAAATTTTGGTGATTTACTTATTTATTCTAGACAATGTATATATTTGTTGAGTGAAGAGAATGACTGGAGAGAATCCAAGCACCTAGGTTAAAATTTTATATAAGAACAATTTCGGCGAGAAATTGTCTCTCTTACGGGAATTGTTGAGTTTTATTTTGGTAGATTGTGCTCACCTTGTATGAGTTACAAAATCTGAAGAAAGCTACACATATATGGATTGAAAAGATTTCAAACTGACTCACATGTATTAAATTCGCTATATTGTGTACCTTTTAACAACATTTAAAACACAAAGACTTATTTACCTTCATAAAATAATATTTAGCCAGAAACCAATAACTTCTTTCCAAAACTGAAATTTGCCCGGTCTAATAGGGATAAGAAGCTTATTTCACTAATTCATCTTAACCTTCGTCTTTGGAATGCACACCCACATAGCCTACAAAATATCAGTAACACTAATAAATGTAAGAAACGAAACTATTATTGATTTATGTAAGACCCACGGTAATATTAATTAAATTTTTTTCAGTAACATACGATGTTTAATAGTCTGCAATATATTATTTTCTTACCTAAAATTCTTCAACGGTTATATACTTATTTTAGTTAGTTAAGAACTTTATTTTTTGTTCTAATACACTGGTTGCGTTTTGTTGGTAACTTATACGCGCTTAGCCATACAAATGTTATCCCATATACGCTAACGGGGATAAAATTACATGCTAAGCTAAACGGTGATAGGTTGTTCAAAAAAGTAGTGAAAATAAAAATGTGACCAAATTGCTCATTGAAGATGTAAACAAAATATAAAAAGGAAAAAAGAAAGTCAAATAAAATAAGTTGATTTTGAAAGTTTTTTCAATGAAATGCTATTTTACAGCAAATCCTAGAAAAAAACAATTTCAAATTGTAGCTTGACATCTCTGCGACACATTAAATCCTAAGAAGGGTCACGAGAATCATTTTTATATAGTTATTAAAACATTTTTAGAAAATATCAACAAAATATTAAAAACTACAATAATATACAATATTTACGAATGAATGAAAAGAGAACACAAAATTATTTGACACAAATTACTGGGCAGCCAAGTAATTTATACTTGATAACGGCGAAGCGTTTTGTTGGTATCCTATACCGGTCTTCTATTTAAGATACCAAAAATACACTGCCACCATTTAACATTCCTGTATTGTAAGAAGTGGGCGGAATGGCACATTTGTAAGGGTTGTAGCTAAACTTCCAATTTTTTCACCACAACTGTATCCTGTTAAAGCTAAACGAAATACAATATTTTGGCACGATCGAGTTGGGTGTATTGATATTATTTCCAACGTGGGCGGAGTGATACATTTGTATGAGAGGTACCAGAAGAGGCGTGGCTAAATTTCAAATTCTTTCTCTAAAACTTTTTACAGTTGTAGCTTTACAAAATACATAATTTGAGTGCGATCCCTTTGGTTGTATTGATATTGTTACTCGATTTCTAAAGTGGGCCGAATGGTACATTTGTACCAGAAAAGGCGTGGCTAGACTTCCAATTGTTTGATTCTTTTCCTGTTATCCTGTTATAGTTTTTCTAAATACATAATTTGGACACGGACGCGTTGGTTCTATTGATATTATTACTCGATTTTCAAAGTCGGCGGAAATCACATTTGTATAGGAGGTACCAGAAGGGCTATGGATAGACTTCCAATTTTTTCTCCAAACTTTATCCTAGCTTCACTACGTACAGAATTTGGACGCGATTTCATTGGCTGTATTGATATAATTAGTCGATTTTTAAAGTGGGTAACTGTGAAATGTATTGAAATCGCGATTTTATCAATTCGGTTTGCACACGTAATTGTAAATAAAATCAAAAGTTGTGGACCGAATTCAATCAAGAAAAGCTTATTTTATTCAAAATATATTAAACTACATGATTTTCGTTCAGAATTATGAATTTTTAGATAAAAATTGTTTGTTCTTGATTTTGTTTTTTGTTGATCTTTAATGAATTATGATATTGTCATAGTTGGGTTTGAGATCAGTTCTATTGGCAATTATTTATTATTGCCAATAGTTTTTTACTCAAGAGTGTGAAATGTATTATGTTGACAGCAGGTTAGGCGTATAACGTTATTTCGGCATTCACCACAATGCCTCGTCAGCGCCCTTTGCTGTGCCTTCTCCTCTATCATCACAAACCTTAAGGGAAGAAAGCGTCTCAAAGTTAATGAGAACTTTTCCCAACGGTGCGAAGAAAGCATCCTCGAAGCGCACAACATGCCAGCATAATACACACACAAGCCCTTGCCTATGCATGTGTCCATTGGACACAATTGCACAGGAGTTTTGTTGTTGACAAAGTGCCAACCCCGTTCTGCGTACCGTCAGTGTTTCGTTGTTCTTGATTTTGTTTTTTGTTGATCTTTAATGAATTATGATATTGTCATAGTTCGGTTTGAGATCAGTTCTATTGACAATTATTTATTATTGTCAATAGTTTTTTACTCAAGAGTGTGAAATGTATTATGTTGACAGCAGGTTAGGCGTATAACGTTATTTCGGCATTCACCACAATGCCTCGTCAGCGCCCTTGCTGTGCCTTCTCCTCTATCATCACAAACCTTAAGGGAAGAAAGCATCTCAAAGTTAATGAGAACTTTTCCCAACGGTGCGAAGATAGCATCCTCGAAGCGCACAATTTTTTTTATAAAAAAATGGTTGTTTTTTTCCAAAACTTCAACGATATTTCTGAAACTACTGTACCGTTTTTAAATTATTCAAATATATGTTGTGGTAGTGCCTTAATTTTTAACTTTACCGTATATCGCGAAAATTCCTTGTTCCCTTGTGTTATTAGTATGTAATCAAGATAGTTTTTTTTATTATATCTTATTTTCAGGTACGAAGTTGCGGTCCCATTGTGTAAACAAGCTCTTGAAGACCTGGAGAAGACTAGCGGTCACGATCACCCAGATGTAGCCACCATGCTAAACATATTAGCTCTAGTATACAGAGATCAGGTAAATATAAATACAATTTTAATTACAACATTTCTTAATGCTATTTTTCTACTAAGTCGCAGATGAGTTAAACATTCTGTTAGAAAGACCAATATTTGTCCCCTCCGTACTTTCTTCTGTGCGCGAGGTATCTTTTTGTTAGTTTATAGTGATCGATTTCGTCAGAACGTCTCAAGTAAGTTTTTTCGTGTTTGCAATGCATACAAATTTCGAGCAAAGTATAAGTCTCAAATATGGTCGATTTTATAAAAATCATATGCAAATGATTGGATACGAGTTTGAAATATTCCCTTTAAAAACTTATGAAATGTGTAAAGAATGAACTTATTACGCAGTTTGGAGGAAGTTCCGCGAAGGAGGAAAAAAAAACAATAATACAAGTTTAAAAATCTTAACTTTTGTCAGCTGCAGAGTTCTAAATAATTTTTTTCTATAGATTCCGGCCTTCTAAACACGAATATGGGATTTCAATTTAAGCGTTTTAGTGATTCATGATCAACCCAGAATACAGAGGCATTTCCACTTATTATCGTCATTTTTATCCAACGTAAGATTTAGCTTTAAGACTACCGTGATATGCTTAAAATAAAAAAAAATTAAAATTTGTAGTGTCCTTTTAAAAAACGTGTAACTCTCCCTCTTATCACCCAATTTTTATAAACGATGGTTTTGCTCGGGGATGTTCAATCTTTATACTTAATTTATGAAATTGAATTTATTTTTGCGATTAGCATTTTTTATAAATTTTTTATCAATTTAAAACCGTGATTTTTGCACAAAAAAATAGTTTTTTAAACTTTGAATGTTCCTACCTTCAAAACTACCCGACCGATGTTAAACGCTTGTATAGAAAGGTTTTATGGGAGCACATTACCTTTAATTGGAGACCACTCTTGTTCAAATCGTTGGTCGCAGGTACGAATTATTCTCCAATAAGCTGATGCATCTCATAAAAAATAAGCAAAATAATTCAAAAATGTATATCTTGAAAACTAATCAGAGGAAAATTTTTTAAATTTCATATTCGTGTTTTGGAGGCCGGAATCTATAGAAAAATATTATTTACAACTCTTCTGCAAAATGACTGTAAACAAGAGTTATATACTTGGAATTTAATATGATAAAACACTTTGTTTTTAGTAAACAAAAATCAGAAAGTATGTAACAAAAATTATCAATCAATCAGCAACAATTTAAATATATCACAACACCTAACAGAAAGGAGGACAAAAGGCAATTAAAGGTTTTTTCCGGTAACAGGAATAAACGAAGTATCTTTAGTATCTTTGATGATACAATAATTGTATGGAGTTTTAAGAAACAAAAGAGTCCTGAGAAGGTATTAAAAATACATGTTGTTTTGGGCAAGCGGGAAAAATACAAACCAAAAATAAAGCAAAAATTACCCAAATAAAATAATTGGTAAGGGTTTCAATTTAAAAGTATAATTTTTATTGGGAACCAACGTTACCTGCTAGTTTACACGTAGTGCGAGGGACGAAATTCAAATAACGAGTGAGGGTAATAAAAAATACATTAACAAAAGGGTTATTGCAAAAACCAAAAATAATTTCATACCAAGATGGAGCAAGGCGGCCTACTCGTTACATGTTAGTGTACAAGCCCAGACGACACAGGGTTTCCACATATACATTAGACTGGCCATAGCGTTATATAGAAAAAATTAAAAATGTGAAATCCAAAAGTTTTCGCACTGAAAAATATGAGGTTGGGGATAAAAATAATTATGCATATTTTTTATTTTTTTTTTTTTGATTCCGAGTACCTCCGGGTTGAGCCCAAACTTTTATTACATAACCCATTTAGGCTGAAATGCAGAATATGGGGCGGGAGCCCGATTAAAAACCAAAAATATGCCATTGTCTTCATCTTGGCCCCCAAACATCGGAATGGTAGGTCATAGATGGCGCTCAGGCCCATGGGGCCCGGGGGGTCAAAAAAGGGGCCCCTTTCGGTTCAATGACGACCCCCCAGGTGCGGGTACTCAAATGAAAGATATTTTCGAGACGAATCCAACGATGTTATTTTTAGGTTCCTACGGGTCTCCTGGACCGAGTTAGAGCCATTTCCGGGATATACCAAGAAAAAAAAATTATTTTTAACTAAATTTAAAAAATTTTAAAAAATTTTTTGCGTGCGGCGCTACTAAACCAGCGATCGGCGAGAGCGCGCACTTGTGCAACATGAGCGAGAGAGCCACACATGTATTCTCACACACATTGAACGAAAACAAACAAACTGAATCAGTCTCGCTTGAGCATTCGTCCGACGCAGTTGTGTCGACGCTTGTTGTTAGCAAGACAATAAAAGAAATAAATTTTTTCGGTAAAAATGAGTTCTTATATGTTAATGTGCATTGCCACGCGCACAACAGTAATATTTCCTTTATTATTATATTATAATTTTGTTCATAGTTATGAAAAAATCTTTACAACAATTTCCTTCACTACAATGAGAGAGGGAAGAGAACAACTCACCAACACAAACCCATATTGTGGTTGTGTTAGTTGCCGATAGCTGTACTAAACCCAACATAGGTGTACCGTCATTTCACCCAATGTCATTTCGCCCAAAAACAACCATGACATATCGCCCAAAACATGTCATTTCGACCAAAAACCTAACTACAAAATGACATATCGCCCAAATGCTATGACATAAGACCCAACTCAATTTTTTTGGGCGAAATGTCAGACTCATGACGACGGCACGCGCTGCTGCATACGTCGCAGTCAGTCTTGTACTCTTGCCCCCGCCTTAGGGGGGCGTGCCCCCCACCGCATTCGTGTTTTAATAATGCCAGAGAAAGAGAGAGAGTAGCGAGTCTGACTACGACGTATGCGGCGAGGGCGTGCCCCCCACCGAGAGAGAGAGTACAAGACTGACTGCGACGTATGCAGCAGGGCGTGCCGTCGTCAAAAAAAAAAAAAAAAAAATGCATAATTATTTTTATCCCCAACCTCATATTTTTCAGTGCGAAAAATTTAACTTTTCAAAAAAATTTCCACTATGGCCACTCTAATATACATGTTGGAAAATTTCCGAAAGTATGGACGAAAAAGGATTCAGACAAAATCATTGCCGGCCACCTTGCAATATCAAGGCATGTTGCTAAGCTAAAAACTAAATAAAATATACAATACTTAAATTTCGTTTTAAATTTACTATAATAATAAAATTAATATTGCAAGCACATATTTAACAAAAAATATTAGCGCATGACGGGATGAAAGGTGAATGTTCAGATGGGCGCTGAAAATAAAGAAAAAATAGAAAATCGACCATTAACATCCAGGTGTAGCGTACCACGTAGTGGGTGTTGAGTGGCCACTTAGTGGCTAAGGTCCTGCCACGTAGTGTCTGATGAACTGCTGCTTATGAACAGACCCCGGACACAACCCAACCGGAAGCCGCATATTGTGCAAACGGTTGGTCGGGACTGTCATGGTTTTGCGATCGGATGATCTGTCTGAAGACCTCTGGGCCCAAAACCAAGTCGAGGTGCCCCGGTTCAAAGTATCGTGGGTCAGCCATCTGTAACGGCTTAAAATGCACAAAGTCCGGCGCCGTCTTCAAAGGGGCCACGACATCACCAAGTCTGCCAGGCTGGCAGTCGCGGCGAAGCGTAGATTTCGCTGGCGTTTCGGCGTTAACACCTTCCGACAGTACACACCAGTGATCTCCGCCGGTATGAGTTTTCGCCACTACTGGTGTACTCGCTGTTTATGCGGCTGCGGTAACAAACTGAACCTGCGATCTCCCTCATGGTAGTCGCGTGTTCTAACCACTATGCCACGGTCGGTCTCCAAAAAATAAGCAAAAAAGAAAACGGTACAAATACACAACGATGCTTAGTATGTTGGTGGCGATCGCACCGACGTCGTATTCTTCTTCGTAATATTTTTGTTTGTGTTTCTTCGTTGCCTTGCTAAACCACCACCATTAAACAAGCACACACAACAAAAAGTCATATATTTGTTTTTTTTTGATACGATGCTAAACTATTGCAACAAAAAAAGTAAACACAAGAAAGAGCTTTACTCCACCGCATCAGTTTTCGTTCGACATTTCGAACACTTGCGTATGAAAAATACTTAGTTCGGATGCGGTGCACCGGCGGTTGCGGTCTATCGGTGCTGAACTCTGGTACACACCATTCTCCACCTGCACACCATAACGCTGTACGAAATCCCGGCATAATTTGCTGCCCTTCATGCAAGTATCCACCACCGCTCGAACTGATATGCGGTCCGGACCTACCTGTAATCTCCCCACCACCGTAGGTGAAAGGGAGACCATATGGTCCACGATCGCACATAGAGCAGGACGGTCCCGTGCCGCGCGTCTTCTACTCCGTGGAGCTGCTGGTTGAGCAGGACGGTCCCTTGCAGCTAAGCTGCGGTTTGCCGTTGCCGTGGATGATGGGCTCGTTGAGTCGGTTGGTCCTGTTTCGTACGACGATCATGAGCCACATTACCTTGCGTCGCAGTGGGGCCCTCGCGAAGCACGGTATGGTGCTTACGACCACAAATGCTGCAGATTTGCTCGATGGTGAAATTCCGTAACGCGTGGTTCTGTCCCTAGCAATTGGCACATAGGCCGTATCTGGCGACAGCTCGTATCTTACGCTCAACAGTAGAGCTTTGAAATTTTGGCATCGGAGGATATGGTGGTGCCGCCTGCAAAGCACACAGAACCGATTGAGCGGAGCCGTGCGCACGACGACTGGTAACGATACCTCTGCTGCTGGAACTGGGCCGGGTTGGTTGTTCGCAGTGGAAATTGCCACTTATACCGTTTTTGCAAGCCAAAAGATCGTGGGTTCAGGGGGTGCTAAGAGTGGCGCACCAATTAGAAAATGTCCCGGAGTTAGAGCCGTGAGCTCCGTAGGTTTTTCGGACATGGTACAAAGAGGGCGAGCATTTAAACAAGCCCCGATACGATCTAACCCTCAAAGACGTAAAGAAAGGGCGACCGATGTTGGTGCCTTCTGAAGACAAAGCCATTATCTGGCTGCATGACCTAGACCATAAATGTGTGTCAGGTACGAAAACCGGCAAAAAAATTTTTTTTTTTTAAAATTCAAAAGTTTAATTTTTTTTTTACTAAAGCCTGTAATTGTATTGAAAACATCAATTTGAACAGAAGTGTCTTAAACCGAAAGTCCGTACGCTTCTAATGAGATATAACATGATATATTATCTCTATGATTTGATGGCGGAATAATGGGGCAAAGAACGTCACTTCTAAAGATAAGCGCAAAACGGAGTAAAAACGAAAAAACCTTTTATCTTAAAAAAAAATCAGTTAGGATTTTGATTCAAGTGGATTTTTAATGTACAATTGACCACCAACAAAACCCCACTTACCGTTTTAGTTGCCATTTTAAGTCAACCAATTCGTCATTCAGGCGAGGTGTGTATGTAAGGCAAATCAAAAACACGCTTAGTGTTGCAGAATGTCTTTTACCGTTATTAAGATATTCTATATCAAAGTTAAAAATTTAAAATCTCGGCCATTTGAGGTAAAAGAAAATTTCTGAAAACATCACTGAATTGGCAACAATGTCATAAAAGCAGTCTTCGAAATTAGGCATTTTTTATTAAATTTTTCACATTCGATGTTTGGGAAAAATTTCGCTTGGGGTTTTTTTATAATTTTTTTTTTATTTTAGAAAGAAGTGTTCTTATTTACGAACCAAAAAAGAAAGAGATCCTACGCATAAATGAGCCCAGAAGAGCATAATATGTTAACAATATCGAAGTTTGATAGGATTTTTTATTATTAAAAATTTCTACGTTTTTTTACTGTTTAGAAAAAATTTTATTTGAACTAAACAAACCGTGCATTGATCCACAACATATAGCAAAATTAGTACGATAGCACTAGTATGTACATATATTAAAAAGAAAATTTAAATTTTTTTTTTGCAAAAAATATTTTTATACAAAATTTTACGATTTACTCAGAATCATGTCCGAAATAAAATGTGCTTTTAATTAGATTTTATTAATTATTAAACCACGTTATAATCAAATTATAATCAAACTTCACTACCACTGTTAAAAAAGTATATATCGTGGAACGCATATATATGGGGGCTCTATCTAAATCTGAACTGATATGCATAGATTTGTTACCACATTGTAATAGTGTAAAAAAAGTAAGCTCTGCTAAGTTTTGTTATAATCGCGTTAAAAATATGGTTTTTGGATAACACGCATGTATGATAGGCCATTGTAATTTGTATGGGAGGTACGAGAAGGAGAGGGGCAGGCGGACCCATTTTGTAGTTTGTATTACACGCTATAAAATAATAATACCAGCAAAATTTTAGTTTTGTAGAGCCCTCCAAGATGAAGTTAGCGACAGAATAGTGTTTGTAGTGAAATAGGTTATTTTGTATGGGAGGTACTTAAAGGGGCGTGGCTACATCGGCAATTTTCCAGCCAACGCCGCATTCAACAATATTTATACCAATGCTACATTTCTAGTGAATTGATTTCAAATTACTCTTGTTATCGTCCTCACCAATCACCCAGCGGGACAGACGGACATGGCTCAAAAGTATTAAAAATGCCCAAAACATATATTTTCTTAAGATGTCTAGGGTCCCAGTTGTTTGCTTTCATGGGCATGAAAAATCACACTTATAACTTAAAAAAAACATTTTGCTGGATATGTTTATGCAATAACGGACATTTTTCGTACATTGTCACGCATTCCTGTCTAGAACATTTCAAAATGATCAGAACAATACTGCAAAAGTTGTGAACTTATTACCGTGTTTTTTCCAATCGGCCCCACTGTAGAACTCTTTGTTCCCACAGCGTTATGGTTTGCTTCGGTAGACGTTGCACGCAGAGAAAAACTAACAAAGGATCCCATTTGTCGTAGACACCTGATATACCGAAAGTGCACATAAGCAGCTGGAATTTCAAGGAGTTTTCGAAGTTGCTCGTTCACCAGTATGCGAGGATTTTCATACGTGGCACTCAACTAATCTCATACTTACTTACTTACTTAAGTGGCCAATTACAATTTACGAAACTTAGTTCATAAATTTGAGGCCTGAAGTAATAAAGAATTCCTCACGCTTCGGTGTTCTGCGTGTGTTCTCCAGTTAGTCCTACCAGATGATGGCACATCGCCTACCACTTGGTCCTTTCAACGGAGTTTCGGTCTCCCTGCTCTGCGCCGTCCTTCAGGTTTGCCTTCAAACACCTTTCTCGCTGGAGCATATACATCCATCCTGGCAACATGTCCCAGCCATCGAAGTCAACTAATCTCAAATGCAAAACTTTTGCCGGTAAGCGGTAATTTTGAGACTATGCAAATCCCCTGGTCTGTCTAATTAAATGGCAAAGACGTGAAAAGGTTCCTAAATGTAGGCCAGGAGAAGAAATCGCCTTTAAAAATGTCCGCATCACAAGGCGGCAGATTCTAATTATTCATCTCCATTGGATCCATTTAGATTTTTCGCTGTCTCGTAGTTGATGAGTGCGCGATTCCGTTGGAATCCATAACCTTCCCCTCATTTTCCACAGTTGGTAGGGGTGCTGTTTGCGCAGTTTGATCCACAATCACCACATCGTCGATTTGTTCGTTATTCAACGACTCGATTGAAGAATTAGCACGTCTCATGCTGACCGAAGTTTCCCGTGCCGCTAATTGGGCCTCTTTGAAGACCTGCAGTTTTTTCTTTATGGATGTCAAACGCCAAACATAAGCATCAAACGTGACGTCATGCTTCCTCTCCGCTGCCTTGATGCAGTCCGAATCTGGATTCGCTAGGTTAGCCAATTTCCTTACGCAGTTTTCATACGTAGTAGAAACCCGACGCCATAGTTTCTTCAAGTCAACAGAATGCATTTCTAGAGAGCACACCGAGAGTTCTTCTTACTTTCTGGCATTAAATTTAGCCTCGAATTTTATGAGTGCATCAGACATCTCAATGAAAGCCATAAGATGAGGAGACGACATCTTGATTGGAAGAGCTGACTAAACTTTTGCGAAAACAACAAGTACAAAAAAAACCGAGCTCAAAATCGACAAAAAAAGTCCTAGTATGTCCAAAATATGTCTATAGAGAAGACTTGAGGAAAGCACCAAATTGCTTAAGCACGTAGTGCAAGCCACACTAAAAAAAAAACAATATTTTCCCACTCTGAAAAAGAGTTATAAATTGCCGGAGACAGTCTATGATAGGCACTTTATGCAGAGATAGTAGCGAAAACATAAAAAAAAATGTGTATAAAAAAATTTAAGAATATTAGTTAGTGAAAAATTTGGACTCCATCGAAATAATGCCCAAAAAAAAATTGAAAATATTAAATTTTTTTCTTACATTTTTTTTTTGAAATAGTGCATGATTATCCAACTTTTTGACATAAATTTTTAATAAAGTTAAAGCGCAAAACTCCCAAGTACAATATTGCCGAATATAGTTTAGCGCTATCACGAAGTGTATGTTAGCTGTTGATCAAAAACTGATGACACCGTTTTTCAAGGAGCTCACTGATTTTGAGAATCTTTTGGGGCTCATAAAAAAAAATTGATCACCAATCTCGCCAAACTGAGTATAGGGTTTTATTACCCTTCGATAGTAGAATCGAATCTATGCTGTCAAGTTCTTGTATTTTGCAAAAAGTTTTCATTTGTTACATAGTGTTTTTAATGCTTTGAACGTACATACTTTGGTTGCCTAACTGTTTTCACAAATACCGACAGATTTTTCGAACACACTGTAGTTGCTATTATCGCGATCAAAAATCTTTGTGCAAATAAAAAAAGATAAAATCCCAAATCAAATTTATTTATTTTTGATATTAGAATTAATTTAAGAACGAACGGAGACGAACCTTTGACACCGACTGTATACAGACAAGCGATGCGTGAGCAAAAGAAATCGTTTAATTGCGAAGATAAATTTATGATTATTATTTTTTTTCTAAAAAATTTACTAAAAATCGATCAAAAATTATTAGTTTGCAAAAAATTAATTTAAAATTAAATTAAAAAATTTATTTATTTTATTTTTGCTCACACTGGTCACAGTAATGTTGCTAGTTGATCGGTAAACAATAAAAAAAACACACACACAAAATACAACTACCGTATGTGCGTGTGTGTGAAAACAGTTAGACAACCAACGTATGTACGTTCGATCGTTGACCGCGATAGCACTTGCAGAACTTTCGCACATTTTGAATTTTTTGTGTTCGTAACACCCAAAAAAAAATTAAACAAATAAAAGAATTAGTAAGGGTTTCAATTTAAAAGTATAAGTTTTATTGGAATCCAATATTACCTGCTAGTTTACACGTAGTGTAAGGACGAAATCCAAATAAATTAAAGGGTTATTGTAAAAACCAATAACAATTTCAAACCAAGATAGAGCAAGGTGGCCTGCTCGTTACATGTTAGTGTACAAGCCCAGACAAAACAGGGTTGCCTCATAGACGTGTTGGAAAATTTACCAAAGTGGGGAAGTAAAAGGATTCAGACATAAACACATGTAATGTGCTGCACTGTACTGTTCTAAAAGGAATATTTAACTTAACAAATGTTTTTGTTTTTAGAATACGTAATATTGCAAACTCTGTAGCCCGTTTCTGTAAATTAATCGGCAAGTTACCGATTTGCGTGACGTCACCTTGTTTCGGTCTTTAATTACTGATATCGACATAAATACTGTTTCTGTACTTTGAAATCGTTTAAAATTCGTTATGCGTTGGAAATAAAACACAAATCGAGTGAAACGTGATGAAAATGAACCAATTGATAACCACAATGAAAAGTAACTGCCGATTTTTGTTTTGAGTTTTTTCGAACTTTCCATATGGGATGAAGTCTTTTTAATGCATCTATTATGTGGAAAATTGACGTCGTAATCTTTTAGCTCATAGAAAAGTGTACACACAGTCATTTTTCATTCATCAATTGTTAATCAAAGAATATATTTTCAAAGTTTATTTGAAAATAATTAAATAATATTTGTGATGTGTAAAAAATCAAAACACAGACATAAATGTAATTAAGTAATCGGTATCCGATTATCATTTTTATCACGATGAAAAGGAAATACTATTATTAATTTTATTATTACGAGTTTTTCTGCGTTATGGAATTTGTTAATCTATGAAAAATTCTGCTATCGCACTGTTTAATAATAAATAAAATACTAATAAATTTATTTTATGGAGAATTGAGAACCCATTGTTAGTTCTTTTACAATACCGAACTCCACGGTTTTACCCTGATTCGGACATGAGGAATTGAATTGCTTCATTAGTTTTTTGAGTTACAATAAAGGTTTCATACAAATATATATTTTTTTAGATTGGGTAAGGTTTTAAGAGCTCAAATAGATTTTCGATAAGCTAAAGTTGAATTTTCAGATAAGTTTGACTTATTTAAAACAACTTTGTCGGAGACAACATATCCGAAAACACAACTGTAGTCTGTGAAAATCGATTTAAGCTCATAAGTCCCTACCCCTAAGTGAAAATAGTTTTCATTTTTAAGCACATTTTGTAAGTCAAGTCAAATAAGTAAAGCTTATCCTAGAGCCCAACGATTGATTGTCAAAAATCATTGATTGTCGAAAATCTATTAACCCCTTAAAACAAAACTAAAAAAAAAACAAAACCGTCAGTGTAACTCATAAAACTAATGATGCAGTTTGATTCTCGCTTCCGAATTAGGGTAAACCCGTTGTGTTCGGTCTTGTCTTTTTTTTCGACTACCACAGTGTAATCGTTTTTGAATACACGCATAAAGGGTTTTTTTTAGAGTTATTATGTGTTTTAGCTAAAGTTCATTTTATTTCCAATTTAATAAATTCTCTTGATAAAGCTGATAATAATTAATAAATTTTCATTTTCTTAAGCTAATCTATCCGGTTTCAAATGTTATTTTTGAGTACTTGTTATTTAACGTTTGCACAACAGTATTTACATTTATGAAAATCGGTAAACTTCTCACATTCAAAAATGTCAGTGAGAAAACTATCGATTTCTATTTTTTACAGAAACACTTTTTTACAACGTTCCTATGAAATGAAATCGGAACATGCGACAACTTATCGATATGGAATGAGTGAATTGAACAGAAATCGATTTAGATTCTTACAGAAACAGTTCAGGTGAGAGTGACGACAGAGTGACGTCAAATCGGTAATATGAATCGGTAACAGCAATCGCTATGAGTTACAGAAACGGGCTACTGTAGCTACTGTAGCCCGTTTCTGTAACTCGTAACGATTACAGTTACCGACCCATATTACCGATTTGACGTCACCCTGACGTCACTTTCACCTGAAATGTTTCTGTAGAAATATGAATCGATTTTTGTTCAATTCACTCATTCCAAATCGACAAGCTATCGCATGTTCCGATTTCACTTCATAGGAACATTTAAATAAAGTGTTTCTGTAAAAAATTTGAATCGATAGTTTTCTCACTGACTTTTTGTCAAGTGAGAACTTTACCGATTTCCGATTTGTAAAAAATGTTGTGCATATGTAACATAACTAGTACTCATAGACAAACGGGTACTTTCGCTTAAATCACCTTTATTAATGAGTATCAGCTAAATTAATAAAATTAATTAATTTGGATATCAGTGAAATTTAGCTAAACCTCTTAATAGCTTTAAAAACCCTTTATAGATGGATTCATAAACGATTATTATCACTGTAATAACGAAAAATTGTATTTATATATCTCGGTGTTATGAAGTAACAAACAATTTTGTATATATTCGGATACAACTAATTTATTGAATTTGTACTAAACCATTTCCAATTAGAATTTAAAGTAAATCAATTGAAATTCGAAGAGTGCATTTGAAATAGAAAACACATCAATTAAAATTCAAATTTCCTATTTAAAATAATAAATATAAGAATTGAAATTCAAAATTTGTCAATTAAAATTCAAAACTCATCAACTGAAATTCAACTCATTTAAATAAAAAATTAAAATCAAAACTAGTCAATTGAAATTCAAAACTCATTTGAATTTCAATTGATGAGTTTTGAATTTCAATTGATGTGTTATGAATTTCAATTGACGAACTTTACATTTAAATTGTTTTTCGATCTTTCAATGGAAAATTTAAATATTAATTGACGAGTTTTGAATTTCAATGAAAAGGAATCAAATATAATTTTTGATAAATAAAAATAGCCATTACGCAATGTAACACTTAATTATAATTTTAAACTTTTATTTCCTTTTTATCAAGATAAAATTATAATCGAATACCGATTCCCTTATTGTATTTGTTTCTTTGTTTTGATTTTTTACACATCACGAATATTATTAAATTATTTACAAATAAATTTTGAAAATATTTTGAATGATAAGCAATTTATGAATGAAAAGTGTCTTTGTGTACAAATTTATACATGCCCAAAGATTACGACTAAAATATTCTACATGATAAATGCATCCAACGTCTCTTCTTCATTTGAAAAGTGCCAAAAAACACTCCAAATAAAAACCGTCAGACACTTTTCATAGTTGTTGTCATTTGATTCAATTTCGTAACGTTTCACTCGATTTGTGTTCTTTCTCATCGCATACCGAATTTTTAACAATTTCAACATACAGAAACAGCAATTCTGACGATATCGGTAACTGAAGACTGAAACGGTGTGACGTCAAACAAATCGGTAATTTGCCGATTTTTTTACAGAAACGGGCTACTGGTGTATATTTAGTATTAGGGTGGCCCTTAGTTATAAGCAAATTTTCGAATGTTAAATTTTTGCTGCATCCAACCTCTGACCCTGTTTCAATAATCACAAAATGGGCTGTACAAATTTCAGCTTAATGGGTTAAATTTTAGGTGACCCTCAAGTGCCCATTCCATCCCTAGACGAAAATCAAATAGTTGAAAATAATAACCGTAATACCAAAGGAAAACAGTTGCGTCCCTCAAAAAACATGAAAAAATTAATCATTTGTTAACAGATTTTTCTTTTATAACTTCATTATTGGTTGGCAAATTTTTATGATTTTGGACATTTTGGATAGGTAATAAGCTACAAAATGTATTTAAAATATACGTTGGAAATTAGGCTGATATTCCCGCGCATCTACAAAAGAACATCGAATATTTATCCCTTAACGTGGTAAGGCTTCCCACACTAAAGCCAACGATTTTAGACCAATAAGCCTATCTTCCTTCTTACTTGAGACTATGGAGAGAATAATTGATGCATATATCAGATCATCTCTGCTTTACATTCGATAACCAGCCTACAAGACCCCGAACTACAAGGAATACGCTCTCGCTGCCTTCCTGGATATTGAGTGAGCTTTTAATAATGTCTAACCTGAATCTGTAATTGATCAATGGAACAACTAGAGATTAAGTGGTCATCGTCTTAGTTGATAAACTACTAAAATTTAGGCGCATTGGATCCGGTCTGGGCGTGTCAAATATTTCCAAGGTGGCGGTCCGCGGTACTCCACAAGGAGGAGAACTCTCTCCACTACTATGGAATCTCAACATCAATACTCTCCTGAGGACGATGGAAAAAATGTGCAGCACAGGATGACGTAGCACTAATAGTCTCCGGCAAGGGTCCTAAATTACTCTCTGATCTTCTGGAATCTTCTTGATTAAATAGAGTCGCACTCACACTCTCTGATAGTAAAAAAAACCTTGGGATAATATTGGACAGTCAACTGAATTGGAATCTGAACACTCAGACCAAGATTAGCAAAGCGGCAACGGTGCTATGTTGCTGCAAAAGGGCAATCAGCCCGAATTGGGGAATTAGCTTCAAAAATGTGAACTGGTTATACGACTCAGTTATTAAAACCATTCTATTCTACGGCTCTGCAGTCTGGTGGCCGGCGCTAGATTGATAGTTATTTAGCTGAAAAATTGTGATTTGAATTTATTGACGTTCTAAAGTAATATTCGTGATCAACAATTTGTGGCATATAAACTTTATAAAATTCCCTAATTTCGCAAATAAAAACAAACCATAGAATTACCCATATACGCATATATACATAGTCATAGAAAAAATGTCACGATCAACATGCCACGTTCGAACCACTTAAAAATAAAATTTAAAAAAACTACCCATAATATTTCTAACAAATAAGAGAATTCGAAAACTTTGTTTGTTTTTGTTTGGCTTCTGAACTACACACAGTATTCCTCCCCGTTTTGCAGATGTACCCACTCATTCTGGCTAAATTTCATCATAGCCATAATTATGTTTGGGTTGCATAGACGTCCCTTCAAAACTCGTATCAAATAAACTGGGTATTTGGTTACACAGAGTGACTCCTGGGCTATATCCAGTAATCCGTACATGGACGCCAATCTCCTAGTTTTCAGATGCCATATTTACATTTTTGGGGTGCATACACGAACGTATCTGAATAAACTGGGCATGTGGTTACATAGAGTGGCTTCTGAACTACACACAGTATTCCGACCATGGACGCCACCCTCCCCGCTTTCCAGATTCGGTCAATAACTCTTTTTGATATTTAGTGCTACGGTTTCTGGTAATTGCGAATAAAATTGTTGTTACAGTGTTTTGTTTATCTGTTTGTTTTTGAAAAGTTTTGAACATTTGGAAGGAATCTAATGGTCGGTTTTTAGAAAAGTGAATTTCTCCGGAAAGACCTTTAAAAGTTTCCCATGACCCATTCACAATAGCTGAAATGTGTCTTATCTGTGTCTATTACAATTCCTCATGGTTTCCCACACCTTTTCGACTAAATTTGGTATGAATATAAGTCTAAGGTGACAGATGATGGGAGGAGTTCCCTATCATTTGCATCAAACTTCTCCTCTTGAATGAAGATATTGACACAAAAAAACACAACGCACATCTCTTCCAGCACAACACCGCTTTGATTAACACTGCTCATGAAATTACATCATTACTATCATTACTATTTTAATATTATTTTATTTAAAAAATCACTTTATTTATTTATAAAACAAAAGTTTCGCGAACTTTTACAGGAATCACCAAAATGGTTAACCAATAATTAATAGAAGTCTCGCGAACTTTGACAGGGGTCACCAAAATGGTTTTGCAAACTTTCACAGGGGTCACCAAAATGGAGAACCATAAATTAAAAGAAGTTTCGCGAACTCTCACAGGGGTCACCAAAATGGTTAACCATTAATTAATAGAAGTCTCGCGAACTTTCACAGGGGTCACCAAAACGGTGAACCATAAATTAAAAGAAGTTTTGCGAACTCTCACAGGGGTCACCAAAATGGTTAACCATATATTAATAGAAGCTTTGCGAACTTTCACAGGGGTCACCAAAATGATAAGCACTGGAAGAGAGAGAATAAAAATGCGACTGTATTCCTTGAAGTTTCTTAGGGAACTCAATTTATTTAATATGGTTTCTTACAACTAAACATTCTACATTCTAATCTAACCTAAAGTAAACAAAATACGTACAATATTTATTACCAGATGTAGTTGTAATGTGTACACAAGCGTTGGTCCCTTTTCCTATCTATTTAAACATTCCCGGAACGCTCGAGTAAAGTAGGTACACACTTTCTACGCACATTACAACAACAACATTGGAAAATACTCAATATTTGTTGATTGTGTGGAACAACAACAAGCAACAGAATCTATTAATACATAGGATCAGTACATAACTGAACACGTTAAGTCGCCACAAAAGCATGGATGGACAGGAAATATGGTCATGCAAAAATTCTGGACTTATTCAATGTGAGCTGTCACACGGATTACACCATACCAGAACCTGTCTGACCATACTGAATACCTTACCGTTATTTTTTTAAAATTTGTCAAAGTCCATTAAAAAATAATGTTTGACTTCAATGTCATATATTTACGTGTCCTAAAAATTTCGAACTGACCTTAATTAATGTGAACTGGTCGCATTTTATATGGGATTTTTTTTTTTAAATTTAATTGTGTGCGCTGTTTTAAATATGAGGTCCTAATGTCCTAATTTTTCAGCTCAATCCGACGGTGCCTAGTGGGGCCCAAAGTTCCCCATTCCCCTATTAAATTAGATCTTTTTGGTTATACTAGTTAAAAAGTCGGTCCCATAGACCGAAAATCAAAAATCTGAAATCGTTACGATCTTCCGCAGAGAAAGTACTTTAAGTATGACAAATTTCAGCTTCCTATGTAATCAGAAAGTTGTGGAAAGAATAGGACATTCATACAAATATCCGGACATACTGAGAAATTATCTTATATATTTAATTTTTTGTCACAATGTTCGTAATAGGCCGAGAATGTTTTTTATATAAAAAAATTGGACATGCCTATTTCTACGACCACTTTTTTAATATATCTAAAATTCCAATAAAACGCTCTTAAAACTTAATTTCTTTACAGATTTAGCTCTATAATGTTCTATAATGTTCACTGAACATATGTTACGAATTAAATTCGTTGAAAAAATAAGACAAACAATTTATTTTGGATCAACTGCTACTAAATGTGTGGATGCACTATTTTCACACTTTAACTCGGTGTCCTGCTCATAATTATTATCCGATTAGAACAAAACTTAATTTACAACCTGGAAAAGTTTTAAGAAAGTCGTCTGTAAAAAATAAGCTAAATCGGCGAAGGTTGTCATGCAATTTTTGTGCATATGTACCAAAATAATGCAGTTTTAAACGTCTGATAAAATACAATTTTGTGTTTACAAGTAGGCTAAGTGGTGTGCTTTTTTATTATTATTATTGTTTCCAATAATACAAAAAAAGAATTTTGAAAATCGGTCAAGAATTGCGGCCAAAAATTTCAAATGTTCAAAATGTATTTTTCCCCACTGTGGGGCGGAGTGGTGTGGAAAAACTTTTTTTAGAGCTAGGGAGATAAAATTTAATACATATTTGGAGTAGGGTTTTCCTTATATGGGATATTTGGGAATTTCGTTTAAAAAAAAGGTAGCGAAGTTGGAAATCGAGCTCCACCTTCCATTTGTTATTTACAAAATAACGAATATGTTGTGCGAAATTTCGCATCGATAGTTAGACGTTAGAGTGTGCCGCAAAGAGGTCAAAGTTCGACTTTTGTGTTGAAATCAGTTTATCGCCGCTGAATAATTTCCTGTTTTAGATAGATGAACTAGTAATATGCCGTTGAATAGGTGAAGTGACGACCTATAAAAGCATTTGTTTGAACTTACCATATCTTTTATAGATATCGAGATATTAGATGCAAAAGTGGGGGTACTTTTGAAAAAAAAAATTAACAAAATGTTTTAACAGACCACCATATATTTCCACAATTTAGCATATATCAAGTCAAAGTCTACAAAAAAGAATATGTGCATATTTTTAATATCTCTATCCGTTCCCGAAATATCAGGCTCTAAAAACCGTTATTTTGACATTAAATATAGCTAATACTAATAAGTCTAGATTTTGATCTGTAGTTCCATCCGAATACTCATTGTGTCTACTTTCTAATGGCACCAAAAACATTACCATCCAATGCCCCATTGAGGAGATATACCATTTTTAATATAGATATATCACCAAATATGTATATTTTTCATCAATTTATTCTAAAAAATTTGAATGTCAACTGTGGTTTTGTGATGAAAAAGCTTTAACAATATTTGTTGATGTAAGAAATTTTGTTTTGTATGTAGTATTTATATCCCCAGACCTACTATTTACTTCTAAAAATATAAAATGTAACATATTGAAACCGAGTTTCTTATACCCGGTTCAGAAAACCGGTTATGAAAATTCTAGTTTAACTTCTATAACACAACTATGATCGCCACAGGTATCTTATGGATTACATAAGTTGAAATATTTACATAACAATAATAGTACAAATAACTATCAATATTAAAAACATTTTGCGTAAACAAACCACTGTTGACATCAAAATTTTATTCTAAATACAAAATAAAAACAATATTTAACGATGTTGGTGTGTAAAATGTTGAATATCTCCTGAAAGAAGCATAGGGTATTAATGATCTTGGTGTCATTAGAAAGAAGACACAATGTGCATTCGGATGGAATCAGAGATCAAAGTTTAGATGCGTTAATCTATTCAATATTTAATGTCAAAAAATTTTTTGCGACTGATATCTCGGAACCTGATAATGAAAATATGCTCATATAATTTTTTGTAAACATTGACCTGATATATGATAAATTGTTGAAATATTTGGTGGTCTGCAATAATATACATAGCAGTACAAATTCAAAATTTTTCGTTAATTTTTTTTCCAAAATACCCCCACTATTGCACCAAGTATCTCGATGTCTATAAGAGATATGGTAAGTTCAAACATATGCTTTTATAGTACGTCACTTCACCTATTCCACGGCATATTACTAGTTCATCTATCTAAAACAGGAAATAAACAGGATAAACTGATTTCAACACAAAAGTCGAACTTTGACCTCTTTGCGGTACACTCTCACGTCTAACTATCGATGCGAAATTTCGCACAACATATTCGTAATTTTGTGAATAACAAATGGAAGGTGGAGCTCGATGTTCAACTTCGCTACTAATAACTTTTTTTAACGATATTTCCAAAAATCCCATATAAGGAACACCCTAATGTGGAGTTTATTGCCGAAGACTTTTCGAGCCGGAGCGTTTTCGTCCATTCGTACAATGTGTTTAAGCCAGCGCATTCGGTCTATTTGAACGCGCTTGACTACGTCGTTGCCGTTGTACATCTCACACAGCTTGTTTTATATATTGCAATTTTAGTAGGATCAAACCAAACACATAAATTTGGATTGTACTACTTTTTTTATTACAAAATTCCTTTCAAGCTCTTGGAAACTTGAAAGGTTGTAGTGATCAATAAAACACAGGAATGTTTCTTTGCTTATTGACAAAGTTATTGAATTTTATTGATGTATTTACACTAAAAGTTCTACAAAATACATAACTATCTTGCTAACTAATACATACTTAAAATTAGCGGCCTTTTGGTAGTTCAAAATAAAAACATGCAAAATTCACATATACATATTACAATTAAATAGTACTAAAAATGCTGACATAATACAAGGTTATTTTAGCCCGGTCAGACACATGCTTAATATATCCAATACAATTCATAACTACAAAGTGCTGACTTAGTTAACAAAATTCAAGGTTCTCTTAGCCCGGTCAACAAATTGTAAGTTTAGTTATCATTAGAACGGTTTATTTAATATATTCTAACATTATGTTGGGTACTTAAAGTTCTAACACAGCTCATGATTCATTCGACGACGGTACTCGGTGTTAACGATGATGGTTCCAAATATTTTGCGTAGTATTTTTCTCTCGAAGACTCTCAGAATAGATTGATCCGCTTGTGTCATAAATAGGGCGACCATTTTTCAGCACGAACAAAACGATTTTCAGTACTTAAAACAGCATGAAAAACCCTTGAAATAAGCACGATAGATTATATATTCAGCATTTATAATTTTTTTTATTTATTGAAAAACAAACAAAAAACAATTTCACATCTATTAAAGAAGTAATAAAAAACAATAAGTAAATTAACCAAATTATTCAATCGTGTATTCATACAAAGAAAGTAATTTTTAAACCAAAAAAAAAATTCTTAAAGTGAGATTATACCTTGGTCAATGTCACGATTACAATTAAGCACTAAGTGCATTTTTAAATTTTCCAAGGTGAAACTTTTACGCTGGTTTGTAAACAAATTTCCATATGTAGAAAAAACGCGTTCCACGTCACACGATGAATCGGGAGCGTATTTAAAAAATGTTGATTCAGCAGGCGAATATTTTCCCATAAACGCACTTGTTGTTTTGAATTTTTTAAAAATAATATTGTTGATTTCCACAAAGCCAGGATTTAGCGCAAGAACGGCAATTTTTTTTAAAATAATTTTTATCAGATGTTTTTCTATAGCATGTTGAATTGATTTTACTGTTTCCAAGCTTTCATTCAATGGCAATCCGCTTGACTCAATTTTTGTGATGGCATGCCAGATGCACTTAAAGTTAATTTTTATGAAGGAAAAGACGGATTACAAATTTTCATTAGAAAGAACCTCTTTGCTTTATCGCAATGCTTCAGAATCATTTATGTTAAACTCTTGAATGACTTCCCTTATGTCTTCCAAATAATTTTTTTTTATAATACTCCGCTGCTCCAACCACGTTCCTCATCGTGTGGTTATTGGTTTAGGTTATAGAGGCACATTAGGTTTCATAAGTTTAAATATTTTTCGATAAGGCGCCTGAAAACTATAGTAATATATAACGAATCGAACGATCTAAGCTATCGATAAAAATAGGGCTATTACAAAATCTTGAACACAGGCTGTGTGTATTATTTTTATGAACCGCAAGGGCTTCTGTTATGTAAAAATTTTCAATTGATAGAAACATATCTTATCAAAATGTATCAAAAATTTAAATAAGGGCAAAAACAGCATGAAAAAGCACAAACCTTTTAAATAAGCAAGATCGCTTGAAATCGTTAAATTAAGCAGCATCAGCAATATTCAGCATGTGCTAAAAATTGGTCGCCCTAGTCATAACCCATGATTCAGCGCTATAGACCAAGACAGGTAAGATCAAAGTCTGGTACAGTTGGATCTTGGTTTTTCGTGAGAGCGCTTTGTCATTAAATCGTTTGCTTAGCGCACAGAAGCAGCGGTTTGCGATCAATACTCGTCTTTTAATTTCCTTCTTGTCTTTTGATTTCCAGGCTGACATTATTATTATTATTTATGGCGGAGCCAAGGTAGACAAATCATCTACCACTTCAAAGTTATAGTTGTCAACTTTCAAGCAGCGTCCCAGACGAATGGACCCTTTGTTCGTTGAAACAAATAACTTGGTTTTGTCCTCATTTATCACCAGACCCGACTGCTTTTCCATGCCCGAAAAAGCCGCAGTAACATACCGCAATCCACGGCCAATGATATCTATATCATCGGCATACGCGAGCAACATGTGACTTTTGTTGAAGATGGTACCATTCCTGTTTACTGCAGCCTTCCACATGATCATCTCCGTTACGATGTTATAGAGATCGCAGGACAGACTATATCTTTGTCTAAAGCCTCGCTTGGTAGAAAATGGCTCTGTCAGATTTTTGCCAATTTTCACTGAAGACTTCGTGTCAGTGTCATCCCGCAAAGTCGTATTAGCTTAGCGGGGATACCAAACTCAGCCATATCATCGATCTGTCGTATCGGACTGTCGAATACATTTTGTAGTCGATGAACAGATGGTAGGTGTTGATCTGCATTACTTGGGACTTCTCTAGGATTTTTCGTAGTGTGAATATCTGGTCGGTCGTGGACTTACCAGGTCTATCAGCCACACTGATAAGGTCCAACAGGTTCGCCAGAATGGGCTTTAGTCTTTCACATAACACACTAGACAGGACCTTGTATGCAATGGGTTAAAGGGTAATCCCGCGAAAGTTGGTACACACACTTGGATCGCCTTTCTTAAACACGGGACATAGCACACACAGATTTCAACCATCGGGTATGCACTCCCTGAGCCAAATCGTGTTAATATGCTGGTGCATGCATGATACCAGCTCTTCGCCGCCGGCTTTAATAACCTCAGCCGACGGTCCATCTGCAGATGCGGGAGCTTTATTATTTTTAAGCCGTGCAATTGCCGTGCACACTCTGAGTGTCCGGGACTAGAGATGGGTTTAGACCTGGGTATTTACCCAACGCTGGGTTTTTACCCATTTATACCCACTTTCATACCCGGGTATTTATCTAATTTCAAAATACTCATTTGAAAACCAAATACTCGTTGTAACGTTGAGTAAGAGAAATGTGAACCCAGGGTAAATACCTGTGTATTTACATTTAAATACCCAATTTACCATTTGGGTACTTACCCTTGGTCCCATCACTATCCGTTACCAGATTTCCTTCTCTCCTTTGGTATAACTTTTGGGCCTTATCTCTATTCCTGTTGTTCTCTTCCTAGCTCTCTCTTTTCTTCCACAGACGCTTTTCCCGCCTGAACAGGCGTTTCATCTCCCTCCTTTTTTCATTATAACGCTCCGTCTCCGCAAGCGCTGTATTGGTTGCAATTTTGCTTTGTATGCAGCATCCATTTTCTCAGACATTTGGCGACATTCATCATCGTACCAGGGCTTGTCTGAGCGTGGTTTTTCATAACCCAGTACGGTCGGACCGGCCGTGGCATGATGGTTAGAACACGCGACTACCATGCGGAAGATTCCAGGTTCAACTCCTGGCTCCAGTCATCTGAAAAATAAAAAAAAAATTATTTTCTTTCCTTGCCAGCCTCCTTGATGTTGTCGTTGTTGTAAAAAGCTTCTCAAACAGTGACGTTCGCATTCGATAAACAAGTAGGTGCCGTTAGTTGTGAATCGGAGGTGTTGTTGTTTAGACGGAATTTTCCGACTGATATAATAGTATTTGCAAAAAAATTAGGCTTCTCTCCTTCTAATTTTTTCACTTTCTAGTGGTGCCACTAGAAAGGTATATAAGTCAGCTTTTGAAAACATACACTGTAAAATTTTAATATTACACTGAAAAAATTTTTGTGCCAAAAATAAAAGTTTAAACTTGGAAAACACTTCGAAGATCAAGTCCTTTTTTCAAAAAAAATAATATTTTTAGATAGGTCTATTTAATATATTCAACATATCCAAAAACTGAAATGGGGTTTTTCTTACTTTTTTTTTTTAAAAAAATTTTTAAGTAAATGCATCTCTTGTTAAGTTCCTTATATTTTGATACTTTTGTGTGACAAAAATGAATAAAGTAGGTAAACTAAGGAAGTTAAAAATTTTTTTTGGTAATTCTAATAGATTAGAACAAGAATCGTATTATAAATTTTTCAGACACCCCCAAAATATTATAAATTTTGCTCAAGAAATACTGTTGACTCGGAACATTTGCTAACATTTAGTGGTTTCATCTAAAGGTATAAAAGAATGGAAGCTTTGAGTTCCCTTATTAGTATTACGATTTTTATACATTGAAAATAACTCTTCTTTTGTTTTGTTGTAGTCATCAGCGTCTGCATAAGCAACTTCTATGGAGGTCTTAAAAGTTTGTGAAGCCCAATGATAAAGGTCTTTCGCCGTTTGAAGGAGTCACTTTAGACCCTAGGTATCTTTGAACCAAATTCGATTCATGACTTTTTAAGTCGTTTGAGCCATGTCCGTCTGTCTGTCTGTCTGGCTGTCCGGCTTTCCGACTTTCAAAAAACGCAACCAAATCTTTTGAAATTTTGCACGAGTTAATATTTCCCCAAAACTACTTACGGCAAATGGGCTACATGTCCCCACCCCTTCTGGTACCTCCTATACAAATACATCATTCCGCCCACTTTAGAATCCTAGTTAAAATATCTATACACCCAACGCTGTCGTGCCCAAATACTGTATTTAGTAAAGCTATAGCAGGATACAGTTTTGGAGAAAAAAAAATTGGAAGTCTAGACACACCCCTTCTGGTACCTCCCATACAAATGTACCACTCGGCCCACTTTAGAAATCGAGTCATTATATCAATATAATAGAAAATTGTATGTTTTATTGAGAGTGAGGGTAGATGTAAGTCGGGTTGCTCGACTGAAACTTTCTTACTGCTTTTTGTCAAGGAATTTATAGAACACATGAATAAGTTGGTGAGGTGCATTTACTTAAAAAATTTTTTTTTAAAAAATATAAGAAAAACCCCATTTTAGTTTTTAGATATGTTATATATATTAAATAGACCTATCTAAAAATATTTTTTTTTGGAAAAAAAGACTTGATCTTCGAAGTGTTTTCCAAGTTTAAACTTTAATTTTTGGCAAAAAAGTTTTTTCAGTGTAATATAAAATTTTTACAGTGTATGTATGTTGTACCAATAACCGTCAAAATAACTAAAAAATACTAAATCAACCTCGTCAATGACACACCCAGTAGGGTGCCGAATTTTATCCAGATGACATTATCCGTTAAATTTGCAATCGGATGTTTTAATATCGGACTTGTTAGTTTGATCAGGTTAAGGAGTAACTTGGGGTAACGAATTGACAAGATCGACGTTTATGCTAAGCCCTTTAAGTAGGTGAGCCAAACATATTATAAGTATTCATCAAGTAAGCATTAGCGCAGCTTTGCCGGGTCCACTTGTTAATATTATTAATGTGAATGTCTGTCTGTTTGTTTGTGGCTCAATCACATCTAAACGGCTGCAACCGATTTCAATGAAATTTGAAAGACTGTTAGTGTAATATATGGAAATGACCGTAGTCTAAATATATTTATTTTTTGACCGTATGGGCGTGGCAAAACTTTTTTAAGAGCTATGGAGATAAAATTTGATACACCAATTGTATTCGGCAACACGAATATGAATATGTGGACAAAATTTTAATTTTTGACTTCTTGGGCGGAGTGGGCTTGGCAAAACTTTTTTTTAAAGCCAGGGAGATAAATTTTGATGCACAGGTAGTACTCGGCTACATGAATACGATATACAGACGGATTTTTTTTACTCACTTAATTCTGAATAAAAGCGAGACGACCATCGATTTTCAGTATCTATATCTCATTCTGTTCATAGGCTATGTGACATTACGGGATGTAGTAATGGCTCAATCAGTCTTGACTTAAATAAATAAAACAGAATTTTTCTTAACACAACGTATCAAAGTGCAAAAGTAAACTACTACTAGTTAAAAACGTATATAACTACCGAAGATGCAAATCAGCGAAGACACATTTTTGCTATCGTGAATGGATCCTGGATCTTTCCGGAAAAATTAATTTTTCTAGAAATCCGACCATCAGATTCCTTCTACCAAGTTTTCACCACTTGTCAAAAACGAACAGACAAACAAAGTTCTGTTACTAAATATATTCGCAATTACCACAAACCGTAGCCGTAACACTAAATATCTAAAAGAGTTATTGACTGAATCTGGAAAACTGGGAGTAGTCCAGGGGCCACTCTATGTACCACATTCCCAGTTTATTCATATACGATTTCTGAAGAGGGGTTTATGCACTCTAAAAATGTAAATATGTCTATGATAAAATCTAGCCAGGATGGGTGGCCACATCTGAAAAACTGGGAGGATGGCGTCCATAGGCAAATTACTGGAAGAAGCCCCGGATCCACTCTATGTAACCACATGACCTGTTTATTCAGATACGATTCCTGAAGGGTCTTATATGCACCAAAAATTAAAATATGGCTATGATGAAGCATAGGCAGGATGAGTGGGCACATCTGGAAAACTGAGAGAGTGGCGTCATTGGGCGGATAACTGGAAGGATCCTATTAGCCATCTTATGTAACCACATGCCCAGTTTATTCATAAACGGTTTTATACGTTATTTGCACCCTAAAAATGTAAATATGGCTATGATGAAATCTAGCCAGGATGAGTGGCCACTAAGCCGGGTAGAAAAAAAAGTTGTCAATGTTACCGCCTTATATGAAAAGTTAAGTAAAAACAATATGTTTTCCCATATCATCGTTATTTGTATACCGATCTATGCATCGTTGAAAAGGTATTAACAACAGCTTTGTTAGTGTGTTAGAGAGATTGAACAACGACGTCAAGAGGTCAAAGTTGGATTTTGTTTTCAAATCAGTTTGACGCCGTTGATTATTTTTATTAAATAGGAATACGCCGTGAAGTGAAGACCTATTAAGATATATGTTTGGACTTTCCATATCTCTTATAGATGTTGGGATAATTGGGGCAAAAGTGGGAGTATTTTTGAAAAATAAAAATAAACATTTTAGCATATATGATAGTCATAATCTACAAAATAAAGTATATGTGCATATTTTCAATATCTCTATCCGTTCCCGATATATCAGGCTTTAAACACCGTTTTTGGCATTAAATATAGCAAAGACTAATAAATCTAGATTTTGATCTCTGGTTTCATCAGAATACACACTGTGTCTACTTTTTAATGACACCATTACCATCCAATGCTGCATTGCATCAAATATTTCGATATCTACAAGAGATATGGTAAGTCCAATGATATACTTTTATACGTATTTTTAGTGGCATAAGACTTGTTATTTTTTGTCTACAATACAAAAATATTCGGCGACGATAAACTAAATTTTATTACAAAATCGAACTTTTACCTCTATGCGGCCCACTCTAAAGCCAACCAATCGAAGTGAAATTTCGCACAATATTTTCTTAACGAAATTCCCAAAAATACCATATAAGGAACACCATAATGTATCTGAAAGTGCGCAAAAAAACAATTAGTATTTTTTTAAATTCAAAATTGGCCGTTTAGATACTTGATCTGGATTAAGGAAATTCAAAATAATTGTTTAATTGCTTGCTGAAAGATTATACTTACTTAAAACTTAATTTTCCTTTACACCCCATGAATGAGGTATGGGATAGCTTCTCGCGTTGTTGTGAAATAACATGCTTTCTATTTTTAGATTCACAACTAACGGCACCTACTTTTTTTATCGACGAATGCGAACGTCACTGCTTGAGAAGCTTTTACTAGACATTCCGACTGACTCCACACTTATACTGCGACGTTGCTATCGACAATATCGAAGGGACTGGAGGCGGGAAACGAACCCGGGATCTCCCGCATGGTAGACACGTTTTCTAACCACTATGCCACGGCCGGTCCCAACTATTCCGAATAAAATAGTTCGATTTTGAATTTTTTTTAAATTAAACATAAAAAATTAAAACTATTTTAAAGATAAAATCCAATTTTAATTTTTAATTAGGAAGAAAAATGTTTTTTTTTTATGTGATCGCTTTCCATGGAATTGCTCAATTATATCGATTTTAAATACATATCGCGACCTAAAGTCGTAAAGGTTGTAAGTCATTTTGTCTAAATGTATTTTTGAATGTAAAAGGCAAGATAAATCGAAAACGCATCTGGCTTGAATGAAAAAACCACCAAAAAAATATTTATATAGTTTTATCTTGAAATGTTCTACAAGAACCTCTAAATCTGAATTCAATTTAACTAATTCAAAAAAATTTAAATATAATTAGAATTTCGACTCTAAATCAGTTTTTTTTATTCTTTTTCTTTAGACATAGTCTGTAATTTAATTTACAATATATTTAAATATACATTTATTTTAATATAAAATGTGACTTATAGTTTACTCTATATGTTGAAATAAATATTGTATAATGGTTTTGGTTTTACATTTACACGAATCAAAAATTTTATTTCATTTGGGTTAAATAATTTCGGGGGGGGGGGGGGATCTTTGGCCCCCATGGCCACCCCCTGGCTACGGCCTTGTCTGAAAGTGTCATTAAAATCGGACACGCCCATCACATAGCGCCCATATAACTACTTACGAATTTTACATATAAAATTTTTTATTATTGTATATTTTTATTCTAAAATAGCCTTGACTTCGTCACTTATATCACTATGATTTTTCTGTTACCATCATTCGATGCATAATATCTTCTTTCGTGGCAATTCGACTGCATTTTCTGGAGTGTCTGAATTGATATTTTTGTAGTCTTTGTTACGATTTTCATGAGCCTCTTCGGATAGTAAGCCTGCAATACACTTTTCAATTATATTCTCTCCATGAATAAGAATTTTGTAGAGTGTAGGGGGCATATTATATCACTCGTACAGAGCAATACAACTTATTTCCACATGTTCTCTTTGAATTAAAAAAAAAAAAAATAACAAAATATAATATATATTATAAAAAATATAATTTTTATTGAAAGGTGCAACCGGATACACTTGAATTTGAGTGAATATATAAAAGCAGATATAAGACAAAGTATTAGTAGAGATTCCAAACGTAGGCACGTACAGCTGAAATTGCAGATCCAAATATTTTTAGAAAAAGCGATTTTTTTATATGTTCATAAAAATAAAAAAATAAAAAAACGTATGTCTCTACAGAGTTTATTTTTTCAATTTTAGTATATTGAAATATCCTACTTTAAATAAAAAATATGAAGAAAAACGTTACCTTACATATTAACATAATATTCGTCTCGAAATTCTTAGGTTTATATTAAGTCAGTTCGGTAAAACATACAAGTACTGACTTTGAAACGGCTTTAAAAAAAACTAGCAGTCAGATCCAAGTAATTCTTTTTGATTTGATTGTTCCATTTAGTCTTAAATTTAAAAATACCACTGCACATTGCATGAAGAGTATGTTGACAATTTGACTTTTTTCCGGGAAATCCCCAGTGTGCGCCGTGTCAGTGACGATCACTTATCACAGTCAATCACAACATAAAGGCACGTTCACACCACACACCCTATCGGTTAAATTAGTCGATTTTTGATTAATTTAATATAACTAATTTATGTATCTATCACAGAAAATAAATTCTGTAGAATTAAAAACATTTTCATGAATTATTTGAAAAAGATTTAAAAAATTTATTTTGACTTATTTATTCAAAATAGTTTACTTTAAAATACCCAGTGGACGCAGAAATCGTTCAACAAAATGTAGTTTCTAATATTTTTTAGAAATAAAGGTTGGGACGTGAAATTGGTTTCTGATTTTAATTGATTTTGGAATGAACCGGTTGGTTTTGTGGTGATTTAAATTGTGTTTTTTTTTACAAAAAGCTGCAGAGAGGAAAAGTTAATAAAGTTGTTTTCCTTCTTTTTTCAAAGGAGAGACAAACGATTTCAAGTAGATAGATGATTCTAGTGAGTGGTGACATTAAAGAATCTCTCCTCATCGTTGAATGTTGGGGAAAATAACTTTTTACATTTATACATTTCATAACTTACAGTTGCCATCGCCAATTGTTGTTTCAATATTTATAACTTACACCATGTTGTTGGAGGAAATATGGTTTTCGGGCAGTATCGAATATTAACAACACCAAATTTTAGAAAATATATATCACTATGACACAATTTGATGGTCATTGTCTCGGGGGTGAACCAAACCAATTTCAAACGATAGCATTTGACCTCAGTAACAAAACCCTAAACTCCATTTTGCTCCACTACGTCACAAATTTTTTTTACAGTGGTTTAAAGTTTGATTTTTTTAGTCAAAAGTCGAATCAAAGAATATGAAAAATCATCTGTAAAAATACGTTTGGGGTATTTCATGTCTTCGGAGACCTATATTAAAACAATCAGGGGAATATTTTCTCGGAACATTTTAACCCTCTTAGCTCCCACCTGTATGGGTCATTTTTGGCCCAATTTAAAAAAACTTTTTAAAAGTCAACTTTGGACGGAGGTCAAGGATTAGAATCTTTGATAGAAATATTCTCCGGAAAATTTTACTAAGAGTCACCGAAACAGTTCTTCAAACTAAACATTTAAAAAATGCATGGTCAAAATACGAACAAGACTAAAAAAAAACAATTTATATGGATCTCAATAAATGAAACTATAGATGCAACAAGCAGAAATGTGGCAAACGTTATAGCAGGCGTATTAAGTTCTGACAAGGAAATTGCAAGTAATAAATTTTTACTACATGCAACCAGCGTTTGAAAAAAAAACTCAAAAAGGTGCACAAAATGTATGCAAAACTCTTTTCATGAGAGTGTTTGAGAGGCAAATGTGACACAAATTCTATACGGTAGAATGCAAACACTTCTTGCTAAGTGTCGGAAAACGATCTTGCTCTTTTTTTCACTCCCGTCGTGTGTGCTATAAAGACGACACAACTCATGTATGTTTTCGTTTGATATTACCACCGTTGACGCAGAGAGATAAGAGTACTGAGAAACGAAAATACCCAAACACGGAGTAACATACAAATGAAAAAAAACACATACATACATATACAGCTATACTTCGCTCTTTATTCTTCTCTCTACCCATCTAGTATTCTTCTCTCTACCAATCTATTAGTGTCGCTCGTATATGTGTGCACATCATCTTTGAGTGCTCAGCAAAATATTTTGGAGCATCATCGATCATTTAACTCTTGTGTATTGAGTTCGCCTCCGCACATTATCGACGATTAAAATGTGTTGAGCAGAGTGTTTTGGAGTCTTTTTAATCCCTGCATACAACAGCCTTGGACTAATTACTCGACAATTGCTCAACTGTCATAAAAAATTTGGACGTCGACTTCAATGAGAATAATGTCTTGCTTTTTGTGACGGATGCAGCCCATACATGGTAAAGGCGGGAAAAGCTATAGTGGCATTTTATCCGAAAGTGACGCATGTGACATGTATTGCTCACGGCCTTCATCGATTATATGAATGATTTAGGAATTTATATGAAAACGTAAATAAAAGCTTCATTTAGAGTGGAACTTTTTTACTTTACTTTACACTTTACAATTATGACGACATTTTATTGGTCTAAGTTCATTAAACGATGAAGATGTTCAATCAATTAAAACTGCAAAGGATATCAAGATAAGACTTGATTTGTATTGCTTCAGATTACGGTTTTATTGCAAACATATTAAAAATATGCAAACATCAGGGGGGTTACTATGTAACTCGATTCGAAAGTTCGAACAGCTCGAAAGTTGTATTCGATCCGAATTTGAGCTCCTACCATGTAACACTTTCGGATCGAGTGAAAAGTGCTGCCACTAATTGGAACTATTTTTGGCAGTACTTTCGAATGTATTATTCAAAGTTGGCAGCATTTCCTACGCAAAAATGTCAAAAATAACAAAACAATAAAAATAAAAGTTAACAAGAAATATTTGTTTCTTATAAAAATGGATTGGTTGCCCTTTGGTTAGAATGTGAAGTCGAGCGATTGGAACGTAAAATCTTACGCGATGGTGTAGACTTTATGCAGTTGACGGATGCAATGTAGAGATTTTAAACTACTACTTATTTCTTCTTACACTGATATGGAGCGCTTGTGGTACTCCATTTGATTATTGACTTGCTGTTCCAGCAATGTTTGCTTTTTCGGCACAGCGCGATTGAATGGTGCTCGTGGTGTGATGGGTGTGCGAGCAGTTGATGAACAACGAGGTGGGGAAGGGACAGACACCAATTCATCTGTCTCCCCCATGTCATGTTGGTTACACATGTAATCATGTACAGTGTTAACATCTTGCTTGGCGTTGTTACTGGTTCCCGTAGCAGTGTGGTCGCCAGTTGTGTAGGTACTGTTTGCTCCAAATTTTCTCACCCCACTCATACCGTCAACCGCCTCCTTCATTTGAAGTAAATTAATTACACTTTCTTCAAGTGCGGTGAATGAACACATTTTTGCCGGCCCACCGCCTGTGCCCGAAAAATTAATGCGGTTCTTCCGCAATTTCACCTTAAGGTGGGTCTTGTGGTCTGCCCAAACCTAAGGAGAAAAAATTAATTTCCATTTATGGACAAACTTTGTATTACTTACCTTTTTCCAACCGACCACTTGCCGCATTGGTGGATCGGCTGCATTTAGGTCTTCTACCAATCGTGCCCATAAATCATTGGTGGCTTGTTTGGCGTCCGCAGCTTTTATGTACCCCTTAGCCAACTGTGGATGCTCCGTCATAAAGTTGAGCATGATCTCAAATTGGCTTTGCTTGGTATTTAAATTTTTCGTAGTATTTTCCCTACTGAAAAAGACTTGAATTAACATTTATCAACCAATATATATATATTTAAGAAATACTTACATTTTTCAGCGTCTGCTATCGTTGTTTCGATTTTTTAAAGATCTTTTTATGTATCATCCGTTAACTAAACATCAAACGAGTACAAATGTCAACTTTCGACCGACTCTGACATCTAAATTCGAAATACATAGTGATGCATATCCGAAAGTAGAGTATGAGTATCCGATAATCGGATATGGCAACTCGAAAGTAGGAAATGTATTTGCGAATTCGAGTTAGTTGGTAGGAAAAATCCGAATTCGTAATATTTAACTTTCGAATCGAGTTACATAGTAACCCCCCAGATCTTACGCCTATTAAGCAAGTTCAGGTGGTAAAAGACACTTTTTAATTGACTGATAATCTACTGGATTCCTATATTAATTTAATAGTAAAGAACTTGTAAAGAATTGTGTGGATCTGCACCAACGTTAACATCAAAATACGATGTTGAGGAAATACTGTCCCTTAAATTCTCTCCAATTACATCTGTGGATGTTGAAAGATCGTTCTCAATGTACAAAAAAAAAATAATTGGGTACACATTATTGCCCGCTCATATACACGCTGCTTATAAACATTTCTCGCTTATTGGCAGTCAAACTTGAACAATTTCCCTCCGCTATTTAAAATCTTCAGTCTTTTTTCTTGTATATTCATTACGTTTATTCCACGCTTTAGTGCATCACAATTAAAACAAAAAGGTAAAAAAAAATTATGTACAAACATTCGCATATTTTAATAATGATATCTGTATGAATTGACTTGAATATAAATATGTACCACCGATGCATGTATCCAATTTTTTACATAAGCATTCCTCGCTTATAAGCATTAAAAGCCCAAAAATTTTGGACAGGCATATAAGCGGGTAATACTGTATAATTAAATACATTATGTTTAGATAAATGTTTTGCAAATATTTTTAATGTTTTTTTTTTAAGTGCTCCATAAATGTTGTATTTTTGATATATGGATTGAGTTTTAACAAGTTTCTGGGCAAGATCAAGCTTATTTTATTAAATGCTCTTATAATAGGAGATATCTGCTTATATATTGAAAAAAAAAAAAAAAAATCTTGCGGAATTACTGCGTTTTTTTTAATAATTAAATTATTGTGAAAGTACCCCAGTTGCTAATAACATATGATGATGATGATGTTCATGATGATAATGATATTGATGTTGACTTTTATCACATAGGTTCAAATCCATATTTGAAAATCATTTTTTTTTACTAAGTAATGAATAGTTATTCGAAAAAATATAAATATCAATAATAATGGGCTTTCCTGATATAATCCCCAGTTTACATATGTTTTAACTCACTGTGCGTCGCGACCCCCCAAAACGGCGATTAATTCAGGGAAGCATCCGATCTTAACCAAATTTGGTACAGACGATCCTCCTGCTACATAAACTGTCTGTATGAAGTTTTGAAGAAATCGGTTCACATATACATATAGTCTACATATATATGTCGAAGTTGGAAGTGTCTAACATGATAGAACATATTTTTTTTTTTAATTCTGGTATATATATATATGGTATATATATATATTTTTTTTTTAATTCTGGTATATATACATATATATGTCAAAGTTGGAAGTGTCTAACATGATAGAACATATTTTTTTTTTTAATTCTGGTATATATATATATATATATTTTTTTTTTAATTCTGGTATATATATATATATATATTTTTTTTTTTAATTCTGGTATATATATATATATATATATATATACCAGAATTAAAAAAAAAAAAAATATGTTCTATCATGTTAGACACTTCCAACTTCGACATATATATGTATATATACCAGAATTAAAAAAAATATATATATATATACCATATATATATATACCAGAATTAAAAAAAAAATATGTTCTATCATGTTAGACACTGTAGATATATATATATATCATATTTATATGCCTTTCTTGTAATTTTCTGTATATTATGTTTTTGCTATATGCTATGTGCGAAACATTTTTTTAGGTTTATATGCTTATAGCGACATCCTCCCGGTTTTTTTTTTTTACCAATTTAATACAATATTTTCGCAATTAAGCTATTTTTAATTCCATAGGATTATAACTACAAACAAACAAATTATAAGCCATGTATATTGTCAGGACCATTTTGTCCTTCAATAAATTTGTTTTACGTTTTATCAAGGCGATGGCACCAAGATAAAATTCGTCCTTACTCAAGCACTTGAACTTGGTAAGAAGCGGAGAACGACAGAAACGTACACAATGAGAGTTTGTGGGATTCAATATTTTCTTTATTGATGACTTGTTCTTAAATACAAAATTATTGCTGAGTTAGATTTTACAATTGTTTATCTTATTCTATGTTTTCTCTATGTTATTCAATACTTTTGGGTCATAAAAAATGGAAGTAAACATTGAGTCTTGATTCGACAAAGTACGCCACAGCAATGTTGAATCATTGATATATGATTTTCCGATAAACAAGAAAATTATGCCACGACAATGTTGCAACACTGCTGTGCACTTAAAATCAAGTAGGTTGTTAAACTCGCAGCAGCAGAGTATGTTGTATGTTCGCTTGTGCGACTGTGTTAACGTAAACATTTTGTGTTTAATCTGTTACTTTGTATAATATATTGACATATTCTTTGGCTTAGTGGAGTTTGTTACAATTACAGAAATGACCTACGATATTTTATTACTTTTCTTAATGGATAAACAAATCCCAAATGCAATTGAGTCAGCACCATGAGTAGAATTGATTTCTGTGCATCATATTTTTTTTAATTCTTGTGTTTAAGTGACGTTGTGTGTGGTATGCTAGTGTGTTACGATAAATGAACGACACACACACATGGTTATTCTTTATGGTAAGGTTAAAAATGATAAAAATAATAATTCTGAACTGTGAATGTTTGAACAAGCCATATTAAATTTAAGTAAATTTATACAACATTTTCATCGATGATCGTAGTCGTCGTCTCTTAAATCTTCCTCACTAAAATCAACATCTTCTTCAGACTGGTTTGTCGAAAGATTTGGTACAACTAGTAATTCTAAAGCGGATTTCGAAAGATTTACTTTTACCTTCTCATGTACTTTAAGTATGCTGCTTATAATACATAGGATCAGAACTCAGTAGGAATCTGTTGAAAATGACCTTGTTTGATTTATCTCGGCTTGTTTCCTTGTAAATTTTCTCTAAAAGTTCTTGAATTCCTTATTACGAGGTTCTGGAGCCTCCTCCGATAACTGGCCAATCATGGATAACAAATTTTGTGTATGGTTGGGAACATTTTATACCATGGAAACAGGTTAACCAAATAACGAACTGTATCGTGCTCATACTCTTGAAATTTATCTATACGGACTTGATGACCATTGAACACAACTAAAAGCAATACGTGAATTTTTTTGATTGATTCTACATCTATTTTAGTAAATTCCGTTGAAGTTTCTGCGCCTTGGAAAAAACATCTAGCGGTGTTTCCATCGTTAGAATTTCCAAAGCCAGGCTTTGGTTGGTCTATTATTAATCCAGTTTTTGATCTGAATTCTTTTATATTTCGAGCTCTGTTGTCGGCAACAAATGTTAAACAATTTATTTCTAAAATATAAAAATTTTATATATTGACCATTTGTAAAAAATCTATAAAAACTTGAGTTGGGGCAAAAAGTGGCAGCCGTGTTTACCACCACTAATGTCTTTGTCCACTTCCCATTTTCAACTTTATTAATGAAGAACAGAAAGCGCATAAAGAATATCGAACAAAAATTAATCCAATTAAATATATTGAATAATTCTAAATAAAGACACAGCCAAAATTAGCATATCTCAATTATTCAAAAATAAATTAATTATTTAAAACTTAAAAAAAATCACTTATTTGCTTCCAATAAAGTCTTCGTACATTTTACATTCCGTTTACGTTTCGCACTAATTAACTGTTAGTTTTTGTTCAATCATAACATTTAATTATTCCAATCTTTTGTCCAATTCATACAGATTTCTATTATTTCATGCATGCATAAGATTTTGTTTATAATATTTTATTTACACAAAATCGACATATTTTTACATAAACGTATTTTAAAAACAATTGTAAACCAAATTTTATAATTAAAAAAAGTATAACAAATTTTATAAATTTTTTTTAAAAAATTAAAATAAAATAATTTAAAATATAGTACACATGTATGCAGATATTAGAGAATAACAAAAGTTTTTGTAAAAAATAAAAGTTACTTTATACATAACTTTTGAAAAACAATACTGTTTTTCAACAATAATTAATAACACAATGCAACAAGTTTTTGATCCCGGCTTCTTAATAGTTGATCCTTATGTATAATTTCATGCTGAATTTAAATCTGCTGTCAGATATGTGAAAAGTAGAACGGTTTTTGAGATATCGTCAAATTTTAATTTTTAGTTAAAATAAAAAAAAGGTAGGTCCATTAAAATGCCATTTTCTCTGGTTTTAGTCCACCGATGTTTGGAGACTGTGACGAAAATAAAAGACAAAAAAATGATTTCTTAAAAAATGATAGCTGTTTAAAATCGAATCATAATTGACGAATTTATGGCACTTCAAAGTTGAATTTTTGTAAAAATTTTTATGATTTTTCAAGTTTTCGCTGCCTTTAATCAAGTTTTTTTCCGTGTTTCCGTAAAAATTGCTAGGGTTTTAGACAATTACATGATAGAATAATATCTTATAAAAATTGTTTGCCCTTGGTCATCAAAATCGGATACCCCCACATAGGCGGTAATCATTGAATCCAAGGAGCACCTTTCTTAAACCCCCAATGGAGCCATGGGCCCGGCTCCCATTTTGATGTTAAGGGACCAAGACGAAGTGAATGGTATATTTCAGTTGTTGTTTGGGCTCCCGCCCAATATTCTGCACTTCCGCCAAAGGCAAAAATTCAAGTATTTATAAAAACTTAATTTCTGTATGCCAACTTTCAGAGGCCATTACTTTTTAACCAGTCCATAGATTCCCTTCTGCAATAATTAATTTGTTTGTTGAGGTGTTCGCTAAACGCAGAAGGTTTAAAAAAAATGTCATCACCAGTTTTCGATTTTTC
This sequence comes from Muscina levida, assembly GCA_964034835.1. Taxonomy (NCBI): domain Eukaryota; kingdom Metazoa; phylum Arthropoda; class Insecta; order Diptera; family Muscidae; genus Muscina; species Muscina levida. Next base: position 99,334,952 of record OZ035883.1, on the reverse strand, counting down.
CTGATTTTAAAAATGCAATTTTTCAAATGTATTAAGCCAGTACGCAAAATTATGCAATTTATTGAGTTTAAGTGACATAATTCTTGTTGGCCATTTGATTCCAATTAATTTGGTATCACATCTGGCCTGATTGCCCGTCTATAACTTGAAATATAGGTCAAAAGTACCTTCGGACACAAACAAATTTTTTCAAAAATTTTTTTTTAAAAAAAAACCGCTCCATATAAATTTTTTTAAATATTTTTTCTTAATCAGAATTTAGTCCTCTATCATAAAAAATAGTAGTATCCAAAGGCCAGAGAAAAAATAATTATTTGTAAAGTAGTGTATTTACAAATTTTCTTAAATTATTTGTGGCATATAAACTTTATAAAATTCCCTAATTTCGCAAATAAAAACAAACCATAGAATTGCCCATATATGCATATAGACATAGTCATAGAAAAAATGTCACGATCAACATGCCACGTTCGAACCACTTAAAAAAAAAATTTAAAAAAACTACCCATAATATTTCTAACAAATAAGAGAATTCGAAAATTTTTCAGATGCCATATTTACATTTTTGGGGTGCATATACGAACGCTCAAAACGCGTATCTGAATAAACTGGGCATGTGGTTACATAGAGAGGCTTCTGAACTACACACAGTATTCCGACCATGGACGCCACCCTTCCAGTTTTCCAGATGTGCCCACTCTTTCTGGCTAGATTTTTGGGGTGCATATACCGCTTTTCTGAATAAACTGCTCCTAGCTCCTGGGCTATATGCAGTAATTTGCTCATGGACACGAACCTCCCAGTTTTCCAGATGTGCCCACGCATCTTGGCTAGATTTCATCATAGCCATATTAAATTTTTGGGGTGCATATACGCCCCTTCAGAAATCATATCTGAATAAACTAGGTATGTGGTTACATAGAGTGCCTCCTGGACTACTCCTAGTATTCCGCCCATGGACGCCACCCTCCCCGCTTTCCAGATTCGGTCAATAACTCTTTTTGATATTTAGTGCTACGGTTTCTGGTAATTGCGAATACAATTTTAGTTACAGTGTTTTGTTTATCTGTTTGTTTTTAAAAAGTTTTGAACATTTGGAAGTAATCTAATGGTCGGTTTTTAGAAAAGTTAATTTTTCCGGAAAGACCTTTAAAAGTTTACCATGATCCATTCACAATAGCTGAAATGTGTCTTATCTGTTTTGCGTCTTCTATAGTTATAAACGTATTTAACTTCACACACTTGTACATTTTTTATTTTTATAAATTTATTTATAACTGTGAAACTGTTTATTAATCAGAGAAATGATGTATGAACAGATTAATGGAATTTTATATCATTAATTTTGGATTCATCAAAATTTGATTAGTCGTTCTTAAGTTATGCCCCTCAAACGTGGCTGAAGAAGCTTACGTACTCCAATCGTGCTCAAATTGGGTATCCTAAAATCTGCAAAGGCACAATTTTTTGGGGGTGGCACCGACAGTTAGATTTACAAGAATTTTTAATGCTCCCAAGAATCAAGAATAAAAAGGTGTGTCAAGATTTTTATAGACCAACCAAAAAATAACACAAATAAGTTTTTAAAATTTTTTTTCCATGCACAAAGTTTTGTAGAAAATCATTAAAATATTGTGAAAAGTTGCAACAAAACTTATATTTTCCATTTTATTCAACACTAATAACATTATGCAACAAATGAAAACTTTTTGTAAAATACAAGAACTTGACAGTTTAGGTGTGATTATAAAATCAAAGGGTAATAAAACCCTATACTAAGTTTGGTGAAAATGGTGACCAATTTTTTTTATGGATTTCAAAACATTCTCGAAATCAGTGAGCCCATCGAAAGTTGTCATCAGTTTTTTCCCAACAGTTAAGTCGTTCTTGGCGATAGAGCTAAACTATATTCGGCAGTTATGTAGCTGGGAGTTTTGCGCACAAACTGGATTAAAAAATTTTCATAAAATTGAAGAAGAAATTATTTTTTTAATTTTTTCTTTCACTAACAATTTTTGCCAAAATTGTAGCCACGATAAAGTTGAAAAATTTTCGTGAACATATTAATACAATGTGAACGTGGTTAGGCACTCTAAATAGCTCATAAAGACCACTAGGATATCGGCTTTTCGTACCTTTACTCACTTATAAGCCAATAACGTGGTTGGGTATTAACCTATTTTAAGTTTCTCTGCGGCCTTTCCAATGATGTGTATATTTATATTGATAACTTGTCATATCTGTCTGTTTTTTGCCTTGAAATCGCAATTTTTGATTTTTGTCACTATTTTCTAAGTTTGTAGCCGCAATTTTATAAAGACACCCTAATGTTTTCTATTTTATTTAGAAAGTGCACTCATTCGTGACCAAAACGCATACTTGTTTAAAAACATCGCTTAACAATTGGTAAAGTTATTCAAGTTTTTCGAGGGACTGCACTGTGCACTGTATAATTTGACAACATTAAACAGCCAATTTGAAGCAGAAGCTCGTATAAACCCAAATTTTAGCAATCGGCTGTAGATCGCCCCGTCTTGTTTTTGTTGAGAAAATCCTTAATGGCTCTAGAAAGCCGTCGAGAGACAATGTCATGTCAGCGAATTAATGTCAAATCGTTTGTGCTTCGAATAATTAAATTTGCCAATTGCACTATATCGCAAAATAAAAAATCGTGCTGTCCCCGTGATACGTCCTATACAAATATGCCACTTATCCCAAACTGTATACATTTACAATAATTTTAAAAGAAAATCCTCAAGACGTAGAAAAAAGTTTACTTTTTATATTTTGCATTCCCATTAGAAATTGTACAAAATTACAATATGTCTAGAGATATAGAATTACAATTTCTACATTTATTAGAGAATTCATTAACACTTTTTACACTGTAACCCTTTCAACGGTGTATCTACGTGCCAGTAAAAATCTGCCCATACGACCGAGCTTTTACGCTCCACAAGCTGAAAAATTTTAATTCAATTTATGTAAAAATCGTTTAGTTTCAACAACTCGAAACTTAAACAATATCATACATAAGGTAAGGGTATTTATCAGTCAGTTCATCTGACTGAAATATTTCTACTAGATTTGTTTAATGTTTTGCATAATTTTTATTATATTATAATTATATTTTTATAAAAAAATAAATGAAACTGAAATATTTACAACTTCTAACGTATGAGTATTTTTTTTGTCAAGATTTTTTTTCATGATCACGATATTTTTTGGTGAATGTCAAGAATTTTACAATTTTTAATCTGGCAAGCCTACCGACAATAATCCAACATCGATTTTTACGACCATAATAGTGTTTATTTTAAACGTCAAAAGATGTATAAAAACTAAAAAATGGAAACTTAAATACATTTCAGTTGCTTTCCTGTGTACTTGTCTTGTTTGACAGTTTTTATTATATTTCGTCTGTTATACTATATGTATTGAAGACGATACTAAAACAAAAAAAGTAATTGTAAATCTTTTTAATTTTAGAACAAATATAAAGAAGCCGCAAATTTGTTAAATGATGCATTGTCTATACGAGGAAAAACTCTTGGTGAAAACCATCCTGCTGTAGCAGCCACATTAAATAACCTTGCCGTTCTCTATGGTAAACGTGGAAAGTATAAGGATGCTGAACCATTATGCAAACGAGCATTAGAAATTCGTGAAAAGGTTCTAGGCAAAGACCATCCCGATGTGGCGAAACAACTGAATAATTTAGCTCTGTTATGTCAAAATCAAGGCAAATATGATGAGGTGGAAAAATATTACGAAAGAGCTTTAGAAATATATGAATCAAAACTCGGCCCTGATGATCCGAATGTTGCTAAAACAAAAAATAATTTAGCTAGCTGTTACTTAAAGCAAGGAAAATATGCTGATGCCGAAATTTTATATAAACAAGTGTTAACTCGGGCTCACGAAAAAGAATTTGGGGCAATCGACAGTAAAAACAAACCAATTTGGCAGGTAAGTGTTTAAAATACAAATTATAAAGTATATTTTTGTGTATTCGTCTAGTTCATATTTAAAATTTTTTAATGTTTTATATAATATATATATTTAAAAATGGTGTAAAAAATGTATAGTAATTCATCAATTGAGAACGGCTGGGCCGATTTTGCTAAAATTTTTTTTCAGTTGTTCGTAGTTGCCAGGAGATTATGTGAAAGAAAATTTTGGGAAATCCTTCGAAAAAGTCGGAAAATTGGAAAAATCGAAAATTGCTTTTTTGTTTGAAATTTTGTGTGCAATTGTCACGAATGGCTTTTGGAAAGGAAATATAAAAAAAAATTGTTAAAAAATTCGGAAAATTCCGGAAAAATTTTATTTTTTGTCGACGAAATTTTGAATATTATCGTATGATTTGATAATTTTTGACGATGTAACTGTGAAAAATGTCGGATAATTATTCCGAAATAACTTTTCGAATAGAAAAATAAAAAAATTCCGGAAAAACTCGAAAAATTTTGAATTTTTCGATTGCTTAGTGGAAGCGACGTAGACTAGCAATCCGAAGGTGCCGGGTTCGCTTCCCGGCCGGGGCACTGACCAAATCAACATCGATGAAAAATTAATTACTTTTCAAATCCTATCGAGTTCTCCAGCCAACAAAACTCATCCTAGATGCTTCCACTACAAAAATCCAGATTGCGCAAGGACCAAGGAAAAGAGAAAATGATTTATCAACATCTCATATAAATCAACAAGCCAGCTGGCGCCATCTCTGGTGGAATTTGGCGGTTAAAACTCACAACAACAACAACACCTAACAATCCTTGACACAAACCTTGATATCTACAAAGGAACGAAACAGAGTTGCCAACAATGATAATATTTAAACCTACATAATATTTAAACTGCATTTTAATTTATATGCATTTTCTTCCATTTTAATTGCTTTTTCTTACACAGTTTTTAACTGATTCTCAGTAGCTGAGCGACGGAAGGTTCTGTTCGCATCGAGCGGTCAGTAAGAGACCGATTCATATCTTACATTCAACCCGAAACCTGAGAGCAAGAACACGAACAAAACGAAAAAATGGTTGCTGTTCAGACACTGAGCGATTCCGTCTCATTTGTTTCGGTCTTTTAAGTGACAGACCGCGCAGTAAAATTTGGTTAGAATATTTTACTAGCTCTGATAGTAATTCATCAAGTGAGAACGGCTGGACCATTTTGCTCAATTTTTTTTTTCAATTGTTCGTAATTGGTAGAAGGTTTTAATGCAAGAAAATTTTGGGAAAATACTTCGAGAAATTGGAAAAATCGAAAATTGCTTTTTTGTATGGAATTTTGTGCGTAAAAAACGCAAAAAAATTTATTTTTTATCGACGAAATTTTGCAGTTTTCGCATGATTTGATGATTTTGAACGATGTTAAGGTGGAAAATTTCGGATAAATGTTGGTTGGAGAATTTAACGAGATGAATAATATTATTTAATTCAATTTGATACACAATGCAACAAATTTTTGATCCCGACTTCTAAATAGCTGATCCTTATGTAAAATTGCATGCTGAATTCAAATCTGCTCTCAGATATGTGAAAAGTAGAACGGTTTTTGAAATATCGTCATTTTCATTTTAAGTGTTTTGAAAAAAGGTAGGTCTACTAAAATGCCAATTGGCAGACCCCATTGAATATGGATTGAATCAGGATGAATATGATAGCATATATTATATGACCGAGACCAGGAAAGTTTGGTCAGGCTTTCTGTTGGAACGTACAATCTACAAGATAACGCTGTTTCAATGCGAAATGGGGTGGTTCCTCATGTCTACCAAAGGTCACTATACCCAAATTCGATGTGCACAATTCCAGGATTTATTTTATGAAATGGTGGATAAACATCCGATACGCTCTATTTAAAAAATGTGGTATCTGAAAAGTAATTTATCCGGGGAGTCTGAACATTTAATCAGCCAGTTTTCCCTAAACGCTAAAGGAGCGCTACAATAACAAAAGAATTCAAGTAGCTAACTTGGTTGACAAAATACTCAATCAACCCACAGTGCATAATCCGCATCATCTATCAAGGCCCTTCAAGACAGCACCAAGGAGTGTCCGCTGCCACTGAACAACTTGGAAATTGAAACACTTGGAATTGAAAACATGCAATACTCTTACAATTACTAATAAGAAAAGTGATAGAAACACGCATATCAGATATATGCAATCGCTAAACAATCCAAAGGACGTTCCAGTAACAACAGAATTCTTATCAATCTTGAAACTGCAATTCCAATCTATGGAGGCGATACCTCAGAAGGAAAAATCAACAAATAAGGCAGTTTAAACATTTAAAGTTATATCATCTAATGGACGCCAAATTATCTACTGCTATTTTTGAAATAACAGTGGCCCTCAAATGCACTACTGCCCCAATTTTTTTAAATTATCAGAAGCAGAAAGACTACGCTGGAAACAACAACAAAAACGATGTGTCAACTGTTTGAGAAGTGGCCAAAAATTTGGTATTTTTGTTAATTTCAATGGGTACCAAAATCGAATTATAGTAAAAAAGATATGCATCCCCCTTTTCACCCCTTCAATATGTGATTAAATCACAGTTCGCAGTAATATATCTTTCTCGTGCTTGTCGTCAGAAAAAAAACACTCATCCACTGACACGATGCGAAACTGTCGCGAAAAAAACCCTCAGACAACGTTTTCCTTTGGCTTGCTCAACCGACGAGTGTTTTGTTCGCTCGCTCTGCTCATGGGTTCACTCGAGACCCTTAACTTCGTAAAAACTCAGCAAACGGTCTTCTAAGCAAGTATGTGTGTTGCGCGTACGGATAGGCAAACAAACACATACACGTATGCACACAAATATGCCCCCTGCCCTCTTCTCCCTTCCATTTGAATGTTTTCCCTGTGACGAAATATCTAAGGCAACAACATAAGGCAAATGGAACAATAAAAATAAAGAAATTTTTTGCGGACACTTTGCTTGCTTCGCTCATTTACTGACTCTCAGTAGCTGAGCGACGGACGGTTCTGTTCGCATCGAGTAGTCAGTAAGAGACCGATTCATGTGTTACGTTTAACCCGAAACCCGAGAGCAAGAAGACAAACTGCTTGGATATTTTTGTGCCTTTTGTTTTATTGTTTTCTTTTACCGGGATTGTTTGCCGTCGCATCAAAAAAATATAAACAAAGAAATGACTCTTTGTTGTGTGAGCTTTTTCTATGGTGGTGGTTTCGCACGACAACGAAGAAACACAAACAAAAATATTACGAAGAAGAATACGACGTCGGTGCGATCGCCAACAACATACTAACCGGGCGGCCAAAATTATTTAAAGCATAAAATTACTCGGTGAGGCATACAAAATAATAATATGTTAACATTCGGGGGGTAGAGGTTACGACCGGTTTTATACAAAAAATGGTTTTTATACAAAATTTAAGATTTCAAGTATTTCCCATATATCTCCACAAGGTTGCATTTTAGAGCCCTACCTCCCTATAACTTTTTATTAGTCTGGATACCATCTAACTATAAATGCATAGAGATATAGGACATCCAGTATGTTAACTAAAGTGGTTCAGTAAAAGCGCAGAAATTATGATCTAGTCTTCCACAGTATGTAAATGGCTATAAAACACAAAACCGCAAATTTTTTTTTCCATCTGAACAATACGAAATAAATATTATATTAAATCACAGATTGAAGGGGTGAAAAGTGGTGATGCATAACTTTTTGTCCATAGTTCGATTTTGGTACCCATTGAAATAACCAAAAAAAAACCATATTTTTCAATGTTGCTTTAGTAGTAGGAATTTGAATTATAATTTTATTTAGTTAAGTGGATTAAATAATATTAACCTCCTTAATAATTTTCCATTTTACCTATATGTTTAAACTAAACACACGCCTTCCCATAGACTGCTAAAATTGTTGATTTACCTTAACGCACCAAAATAGAAAATGCACAATTAGCAACAAGTAAGTTTTACAGCGTGTAGAAAACGAATAGAAGCAAAATGGAATAAAAAAATAACGGAATCTAGTTAAGCATTCTATTCTCTTTACCCTACAATTGGAAACTATTAATAATATTGGGTTTTGAGAAATCGAATATTGGCCGCCCAGTTCGGGAATTTACCCCTCTGTGCGCCGCGCTGTCGATTTGTAACGTTTTTTTTACTTGTTTTGGCGACAAATGTTAAAACAAGTTCATTAGACCGACATATTTCCAACAGAAACAAAAGAGTTTTAAAATGTCAGATCATACATTTGTTTTAGACCAAATTTTGAGTGGGCTTATTCGTTGTCTCCTCGGCGAAAGGGAAAGAGTTTTGTGTGAAATATTTTGTCTCAAATATAAAAGAAAGATGGGTGAACTGTCGAAGATTTGGTCTACTGCCGTTTATGCAGAAAAGTTTTAAAATGCGTCAGAAATCAAACCTCCAACTTAAATCGCCATTAATGTTGTCAAACATTAAAGTCTGTAAAGACTTATCATTTTTGGGAGGTGGCACCGACAAAATTCAGTTTTTTTTTCGTTAGGGCAGTTTATGCCATCATCCCTATGGGTATAAAATACTAATGAACTTTTTCATTGCATTTTCCTGACCTATAAAGAAGGTCTTCAAAATATAAGCAAAAAAGAAAACGGTACAAATCCACATTGAATCGATCAATGTGATGAATGGTGGTGCCGATCGCCACCACCACCGCATCAGTTTTAGTTGGACATTTCAAACACTTGTGTATGAAAAATACTAAGTACGGATGCGCTGTACCTGCGGTTGCGGTCTACCGGTTTGGAACTCTGATGTGCACATCAATGAAGATGGCCGCTTCGTAGTCAGTCCTCCTTTCCGCGAAAATCCAACACCATTAGGAGAATCTCATGCTATGGCATACATCAGATTTATAAACTTAGAGCAACGACTCCTGAAAAATGACGACGTTCGAACTAAGTACATCGAGCAAATTGGGACGAAAATAAAAGATAATAAAATTATTTCTTAAAAAACCGATAGTTGTTTAAAATGCAAGCATAAGAGCCGAAGTTATGACACTTCTTAGTTGGATTTTTGTAAAATTTTTGATGATTTTGCAAGTTTTTGCTGTTTTCCGTCTTTCCTTAAAAATTTTTCCAATTTCAGAAAATTAAATGATAGAATAATATCTTACAAAAATTATTTGCCCTTGGCTATCAAAATCGGATGTAAATTAAACGCTACATTCACAATTGAGTAAACATTAGGGCGGGCGATTTGTATGGAAGGAAAAAATCTTAATGGGAGCTTCGCGTTTCTGATTCTTGGGATTGTACTGAGCAAAAAAGTGCACTAGACCATAGGTCTACTGTAAAAATCGAGCTACCCCATTTTGACTTGAAGAATTTCTTTTTAATGGTCAATAAGTCTAAAATGTAGAAAATTCACCGCTTTTTGTCACGTTTTTTTTATATTTTGGCCTATAACAGCCCAATGGTTTGGCTTTTCGATCCAATACGAACACAAAAATTGTAGCCAATACCATAGTTAAGAACTCTCTAGTACATCGCAAAAGCATTGGAATGCTTCTTCAGGCAGTTTTGGCCTTGTGAAAGTGCATATTTTTGTGAAAATATTGATAAATTACCATTTTCAGTTGTTCAGTTCATAGCGCAAAATCATAAAAATGTTCTATTTCTTATTTTTATTCTATTATTATACCATCACCCTTAGGGATGAGGGTATATATCATTTGATACAAAAAAAGTGTAACGCATTAAAGGAGAAGAGTTAGTCCCCAAGTATCTTAAGACCAAATTCGTTTCAGGACTTTCGTAGACGACGACTGGTCAGCAGGATAATTCGAGTAAACCTTAACGGATCAGTATGAAAATTTACCAGTACTAATATTTTTCAAAACCAACTAATGGGATTGTAAATGGGCAGAACAGCCCCACCCCTTCTGGTACCTCCCATACAAAATTACCTATTTTTGGATAATTTATATTTCTTTCATAACTTCCAAACGGATGATCGTAGGATATTTGAATTTGGTCAGTTATTTTATTTTGCAAAAGTAGACAAACCCTAAGAAAACCGAAACGTTTGCCACACCCCTTCCGGTACCTCCTATACAAATGACCGAGTTGACCCTTATAGTTTTTCATACATATATTTTTTCTAAGTAAACTAAATTCACTCGAATGTGATGTTCGCTTATGAAAATTGGACTCAGGAATAAATATGGACTATATCGGTTCACGCCTACTGGTACCTCCCATACAAAATTAACTATTTTTAGAAAATTAATATTTCTCCCATAACTTCCAAACGGACACTTGGGGGGTAATGGAAATTGGTCGATTATTTTATATTGTTATAGGAGGCAAAACCCCAGAAAACCTAACTATCTGACACACCCCTTCTGGTACCTCCCATACAAATGACCGAACTCACTCCCATAGTCTTACATACATTACTTTTTTGTAAGTACACTGAATTCAGTCAAATTATGCGTAAGATGTACGGTTATGAAAATATGAATCAGGAATGAATATGGATCACCCCTTCTGGTACCTCCCATACAAAATGATATATTATTGGAAAATTTATATTTCTCCCTTAACTTCCAAACTGACACCTGCCGATTAATTAAATTTGGTCAGTTAGTTTATATTGTAACAGGAGGCAAATCCTCAGTAACCCTTATTATTTGACATAGCCCTTCTGGTACCCCCCTTATAAATAACAGATATTTCCCTTTTACATACATATAATTTTTGTGTGTTCGAACGTTGATTTACGAAAAAAATCAGACACGTTGTGCTGCCCTTATTGTACCTCCTATACAAAAAAGTTAAATTGAAATTGATCGATTAATTTATAATGTGATATGTGGTATTTATCTTGTAATAGGAGGCAAAACCACAGCAACCCCTTACTATTATTTGACACACACCTTCTGGTACCTCCCATATAAATAACCGATATTTTTCCCTTTAAATTTTTTTAAATATCTGCCGAAACTTAAGTTTTAGAAATAATTACTTCGTGTATTAACTGTGCAGTGCCAATAAAAAACATTTTTTTTATTTAAGAAATAGAACATTTTTATGATTTTCCGCTATGAACAACTGAAGATGGTAATTTATCAATATTTTCTCGAAAAATATGCACTTTTACAAGGCCAAAACTGCCTGAAGAAGCATTCCAATGCTTTTGCGATGTACTAGAAAATTCTTAACTAGGGTCTTTTTGTGTTAGTATTGGATCGAAAATCTCAATGGTTTGGCTGTTTAAGGCCAAAATATCTAAAAAAAACGTGACAAAAAGTGGTGAATTTTCTACATTTTCGACTTATTGACCATGAAAACGAAGTTCTTTCTAAGTAATATGTTCAGAGAAATTGTAGTCCGAGAGAATAGCTATAACCTTACTTTTGAAAATAAGTCAAAATTTCAAATAGTTTTTGAAATATGAGCCCAAGAAAATTTGCAAATTTTCGAAAAAAATAAAGTTTGAGAAAAAACTTCAAATCAAAATGGGGAAGCTCGATTTTCACCGTAGACATTGGGGTATTTGGTGAGAGTGGGCCAAGCAGTTTAAGCAGTATCTAAACCTTTTGACGGTGTTTAGTCGTTCAGTAGAGGAAAGCTGGCGGAATCTGAAATACTTCCGTAACGGGTGATTTTTTTTGCAATACCGGCAGTCCTTTCCTTGGCGTTCGGTTGAAGGGGTTGATGTTTGTAATTGCCAGTCAGAGTCATCTGGGGTGCGTTCATTTTGAATGCGACGTGGTGGAGTTGACATAGTGAAACTGTAAGTAGGAGAAAATGGATTATTATTGTTCTTGGGTTGGCAACAAAACAACCTTGACAAACGGACAGCTGATGAGGTCGTTTTGCGTGCGCACTTCTGCCACTCTGACATGTGAGTCTGTATGAAACATTCTCTATACGTCCAAGACGCCATTGGTTAGGAGGAAGATTGTTGTATCTAACAATGACAAAGTCGCCAACAGAAAAATTTCTTTGGATGTATTTCCACTTAACTCTTTTTTGAAGCTCTTTTAGATATTCGTTTTTCCACCTTATTGCGAATCGGTGGTTTAACAACTTAAGTTTTTGCCAGCAGCAAGGTCAGACGGGTTTTCACTCATTGGATAGATTGGCCTGGAGTTTAAGCAGGCTTCGATGCGAATAAGCATAGTTGAAAATTCTTCATACGTAAAATACTGGGACTTCATGACCTTTTTGAGACGGGTTTTGAAAATTTTTACACCTGCTTCCTATAGTCCTCCCATGTGAGGTGGACCAGGTGGTTTAAAATGCCAGTCAATAGACTGGAAGCTATGGCTTTGGTTGCAAAGCAAACAAACACTAACACATAAGCTTTTGTGATTTTGGTACCGCGGCCTACATTAATGTCAAAAGGTCCTGCAAAATCGGCACCAGTATTAGCAAAAGGACGCGTTAAAACAGTCCTTTCAGGGGGTAAAGCCACCATTATCGATATAGAATGCAAACTTTGCAATTGTGTATCACGCTTTTGATCAGATTTCTTAGTTTTGGAATCCAAAATTCCACTGTAAGACGCAACATTAATGCATTTTCACCGTGAATGGAGAGCCGGTGTAGATATAAGAGGTTAAGTTTTGTAAATCTGCCGACATACGGCTGTATTTTTGGGTACCTTTTGGCGTATGAGAGCGCGGTTGACTGCGAGAGCCGACCGTTGATAAGTTAATTTTCGTCAAGAAATAGGTTAAGGAAAAGAAGACTAGCGGTTGATAACCGCTGGCAAGAATATTATATTCGGGGAAATAGATTTCCTGACATAACCTTATTAGGCGGGTTCGTACGAAATTTATTTCTGATTGCCAAAGTTCAGACGACGCACAGAGGCACCGCCCCATACATTTCTTGGAAAAAAATAGAAGGAGTGGTCGTACAGCAATGAAATTTTGCAGAAACACTTCTCTGGCCTAAATTAAGAAATTTTGAAAAAATCTTGGAAAACCGCCTACTGCCACACCCACCTCCCATATAACTGCACTTGCCAAAATTTGTATTTTTGGACCTAGGGACTCGAAATTCGGGACACTTCTTAATTGAGTTCTCCTTATAAAAAAAATTTAATATATTGAAGATGCCACGCCTAATTTAGATTTTATGCCCATTGAAAGTTTTTGATTTTAGGTGTTTTTCTTCTCTGTCAAAAGTTAAACACGTGTTGTCTCCATACAAAAGAAGAGAATATCACCAACAACCCTCCGCGAAAGATATTAGCCTTAAAATACACCAAAAATATCGCACAAATGCATGCATTAAAATCGATGTTACTAAAAGGAACGGTATTTGGCGGTGATTTTTTTTTTTTAATTAAAAGTACAGACTCGGACCTTTCATTTTTTTATAGTTAGAGGGCACATAAAGTTTTTTTCCATCAAAAAGTGAAAAGTTGATATTTTTTAGTCTAATTTTTGATAAATTATAATAAAGTAAGTGCTATAAAAAGAGTAAGTGCTATATTTTCACTGACAAAAAGTACTTTATTTGGACAATAATTTTAATCTAATTTCATTGAATAAATTTCCGTTGACTTCTGTTATTTTTTTTAAATACAAAATTTCACTTTTCATAAAAAACCTTGTTGAATTTTTCTTATCTAAATACTTCTTTACAAAACCATATCATTAAAATTTTAATATTGGAAAGTTGAAAACCCCTATTTTTTCCGCCAAAATGCCACTGTGCGACGCATAAGTTACTCTATGACGGTGCGTAGAATGACTGGAGAAGAAAAATCTAAAAATATAACATAAAACGCGCATAGCTCGGGGAAGATCGGAGAACCGAGATAAAATATTGCTATCTGACAGTTGGTTGATATGTGTTTTGAGGGGTCGTAGATCCTCTTCTGTATCCAAAATTTCTAAACTATTAGGCCATTGCGATTTGGGCATAGTCAACCATGGCGGGCCGTTCCACCACAAGTTGTTATTGACAAGCTCTTGTGTAGTGCCGCGAGACGCAAGATCGGCGGGGTTATGTTGAGAGGATACATGGCACCAGTTATCGTTACCAACTTTGTCGATAATTGTGGTCACCCTGTTGGCTACAAATGCGTTCCATTGACACGGGGCCTTTCGTAGCCAAGCTAATAGCGATAGTGGAATCAGTCCACAAGTATAAGCTATGTTTAGTTAGAAACAAATCATTTCGTAATGTATGAATCATGCGTGCTTGAAACACAGCACCGCAAGATTATTTTATCGCCATAGAACGTCATCGACGTACATAAAATTTCTGAGTATATCAGATACTTCGGGGTTTTCTGGCTCACAATGATTTCCAAGTTCGAATAGAAATCTTATGGCCAGAAACGGGGCGCAGTTGACACCAAATGTTACAGTGTTCAACTCAAAATCATGGTGATCAAGTGAGGATTCATCTCTATTATGAATCCTTTCATATGGGGTATGCTGGGGGTTCACGCGAATCTGCTTATACATCTTTTCGATGTCGGCATTGAATACATATTTGAACATTCTCCACCTAAGAAGCATAGTAGTCAAATCTGTCTGTAAGATAGGGCCGGTATAGAGGACATCATTAAGGCTTGTGCCATTAGATGAGGGGTTTGATGCGTTAAATACCACCCGAAGCTTTGTTGTGGTGTTTTCGGGCTTTATAACAGCATGATGGGGGAGGTAGTATGAGGCGGATGCATTTGATTCAACTCTTGTCATATGACCAGGAGTTGAGTATTCATAAATGACCTTATAGTCCGCCTTTTGTTGAAGATCCCTGTTCATACGGGCTTCATTTCTTAAATATTGTGATAAAGCAATTCTACGAGATTCTCCGAGTTGGATTTCAGTCGAGAATTCTCGTTTAAATGGGAGCGAGACGACAAAACGTCCTGAGGCATCGCGATAAGTTGTGTCCTTAAAAAGCTGTTTGCAGTACTTGTCTTCGGGAGAAATCACGGGTTGGTCTATGATCTCTTCTAATTCCCAGAAGCGGGTTAATTGCTCGTTTAGAGCAATTTCATTATAAAATGATGCAAGAGTAGAAGACACCATATTTTCTGTCACTTTACCTTTGACGATCCACCCAATGACGGTTTTTTGGGCAACTAAAGGTTTTTTTAATAAACCGTCTCGGATAATTTTTGGGTACACGTCCCCACCCAAGAGTAAGTCAAAGGGTGTGATGGTATTTGCACCGAAGTCGGAAATGGGAATGTTGGGGAAACTCGACTTTATGACAGACAAATAGGTCTGGTAGTCCAACAGACCTGATCTCGAAGTTTGTATCAATCGGAGATCCTATTATAACAGTGCAGATTTGGCTGGATGTCGCTGTTAATGAACCGCTATGTCCAACGACACCAATCTGTGAGGACTTCGCAGAAATGGCTAGCTTCTTTTGAAGGGGTTTAGAAATGAACGAAGCTTCGGATGCGGGGTCAACAAGGGCACGAACCTTGTACCTTAAATCCCCTATACAAACGTCAACTAGCGCGGTCCCTAAAACAATTGCGGACGAAGAAGAATCTAAAGTGGATTGTATATTCGTACCGTAAGATTGACGGGTTCGAGGCGATGTCGAGGCTGTATTACCGGGGTCTCTTGCAGACGAGTTGGCGTTGATGCCAGCTGTTGATGATGTCAAAGCATGATCCTGTTAATGTCTGATATTATTGACCACTTGGGGAGATGTTGCCGCAGTGTTTGTTCTGTGAAGCAAGAAATGATGCTTTGTGCGACAAAGTGAACAAACGTATTGGCTTTTACATTCCTTGAACTCGTGAGAAGTTGCAAAACAATTTGTACAGCGTTTCTGTACTTTAACAGTCGCGTACAGGTCATCAACAGACATTCTGTGAAAAACGTGGCATAGTCGTAAGTATAGTGTTCAAATACTTCAATATTTCAGAAAACCGGTTTCCGGTTTATTCGAAAAAGACCTTTTTCCAACAATACATCATACTAAAAAACCGGGTTAACCGGTTTTGTTCGGTTTTTCGGAAATTGTAAAATAGAAACAAATATGCAATTAAATATGAAAAGGCTGAGTGCAAAGACGAGGTGAGATCCCAATCTTTTTCAAAATTAGATCCTAACTGTAACAAGTTGGAATACAAGCTTCCACCAACAAAGCGGAGGTTAAGTTTTAAAATTAACCCGATCGGTCAAAAACTATTCCCACCTCCAATACAAACTCCCCCTTTTTGGGGTCTGTCGATTATAGCTGTAGTTTCAGAGGCATCAAGCTGGTATTTTGTATGCAAGCTTTCCTACTCTAAGCGGAGGTTGAGTTTTAAAATGAGACCGATCGGTCAAAAACTACTCCCACCTCCCATACAAACTCTCCCTTTTTGGGGTCTGACCTTGCGATTGCAGCCGTATTTAAAGAGGTATATAGCTGACATTTTGTACGCAAGATTCTATCCTCTAAGCGGCGGCTACTTTCTGCGATGAGAAAGGCCGGTGGAAAACTACTCCCACCTCCCATACAAACTCCCCCTTTTTGGGGTGTCTGCCTAACTGTCCCCCGCGGTTACAGCCGTAGGTTAGGAAATATCGAGCTGAAAATTGATATGCAAGCTTTTATTCTATAATAGGAGCTTACGTTGTAAGATAAGCAAGATCGGAAGAAAACTTCTCCCACCTTCCATACAAACCGCCCTTTTTGGGATGTCCATCTGTCCCTGCGATTACAGCAGTGGTTTTAGGGCTATGGAACTAAAATTTGATATACAAGCTTCTATATTCTAAACAGAGGTTAAGTTCTACGATGAGCAAGATCGGGCAAAAGCTACTCCTACCTGCTACACAAAAGTCTCCCTTTTTAAGGGTGTCCGGCTCTCTCTTCCTGCAATTACAGAAGTAATTTAAGAGCTATCGAATGAAATTTTGGTATGCAAAATTATTTTTTCTATCCGGAGGTTCTGTTCTGAATTGAGTAAAATCGGAGGTATAGCGAAGGTTAAGTTATAAGATGAGCAAATTCGGGCAAAAACTACTCCCACATCTCATACAAAACTCACCCTTTTCGAGGGTTAAACATTTCATGACAATATTCTCAGCTCATATTAAAAATTCAATATAAGTATTTAACAATTCAGTGAAAAATTATTGACGAGAAAATGGATGCGAAAAGCTAAAAGTAACGTCCACTGCTCATACTTTTTTTGCGTTACAAAGTTTAATAAAATATAATTGTATTACAAATAACAATTTTCCAAATAAATTTGCTATGGAACTGTGGAACTAAAATTTTATATACAAGCTTCTATATTCTAAACAGAGGTTAAGTTCTACGATGAGCAAGATCGGGCAAAAGCTACTCCTACCTGCTACACAAAAGTCTCCCTTTTTAAGGGTGTCCGGCTCTCTCTTCCTGCAATTACAGAAGTAATTTAAGAGCTATCGAATTGAAATTTGGTATGCAAAATTATTTTTTCTATCCGGAGGTTCTGTTCTGAATTGAGTAAAATCGGAGGTATAGCGAAGGTTAAGTTATAAGATGAGCAAATTGGACAAAAACTACTCCCACATCTCATACAAAACTCACCCTTTTCGGGGGTTAAACATTTCATGGCAATATTCTCAGCTCATATTAACAATTCAATATAAGTATTTAACAATTCAGTGAAAAATTATTGACGAGAAAATGGATGCGAAAGGCTAAAAGTAACGCCCACTGCTCATACTTTTTTTGCGGTACAAAGTTTAATAAAATATAATTGTATTGCAAATAACAAGTTTTATCACCATTTTTACAAATGGTGAAGGGTATCTGAACTTCGGTATAGTCGAAGAGAATTTAAAGATGAGAGGAAACATTCATCTAACAGGATTTTCCAAATAAATTTTCGTATTGCATACGGAAATTTTAATGAGAGATTTTCCTGAAGAATATCGGATAAGCATAAACAACCTACTTTGCGGATTTACATATAATTGACCTAGCAATGTTGTGTGAAATACTGCTTTTTATAAAACCGGTTAACCGACATCAAAAACCGGTTAAACCGGGTATTCGAAATTGGTATTTTTGAAGAAAACGGCATACGGTTTCGGAGAAAAAAACCGGTTAGACGGTTTTCGGTTTCGGTTTTGAACACTCTAGTCGTAAGGGATGAGTTTCGTCGCAAAGGCTGCATTGCTTTGTGTGTTCCGACAACTGGTAAGCATTTAGGCGCTTTTATTCACGATTATTTTGATTTTTATGCACTGGTTTATAAGTATTTGAATGTGAACACATTGATGTTTACACATTCCATAATCATAATCGGTTACTAATACCTAGTGAAGTAAGACATAGAACATAATTTGAACCATTACCCATCTGGGTGGTAACGATTACTTAACACAATAATATAATAAATTAATCACTATCTTATCTTACCACGTGTACCACTCATCATTTTCGTTAAATAAAGTATTTAATTGTTCATTATACAGTAGACTACGGATAAGTGCATATAGGTTTTCGCGCGACTTTTTGTGCACTTATGCGGTTTTTGCATTTATACAACACTCGGATAAGTGCACAACTATTGCATATATACAAAGATTGTTAGATTATTTTTATTAATCTGTAACACCAGTTCAGTTTGGACGGAACTTTAAGAAAATAATTCAAATATAAAGCTGTTTAATGTTTTTATTTATATTTGGTTTACATTATATAACAGGTTTTTAATTAAAACTTATAAAATCAGTTTGAGGTAAAAAAAATCACAAATTTATATTTCATTGTTTAAGTGTTTTTCATATTTCATACAAAAAAATTAGACAAATTCAGTTCTGTGCCGAAATAAGAGCTGTTAATGAATCATTGCAATAATATTTTAATCTTCTTGCAAAATACATATTAAATTGCACTCAATTCGATTCACCTAAACCACGTGCGCTGAAAAAGTCTGAATTCTTTTTGAACCTTATATATTTTTTTCTCCAGTTTCTCTAAATCATAATCTATATTTATGTAGTATGAGAGATTTGCACTTATGCATGCAAAGCTGTACTAAAAAATCCTCTCAGGTTAGCAAAAGTTGTGCATTTATCCGGTTTTTGCATTTATACGTGTTGCACTTATCCGTGTATTTATGTATGTAAACTTATAAAAAAGGCTAATGGCTTCAAGTTCCATTGCACTTATGCGTTTTTTGCATTTATGCGATGTGCACCTATCCGTAGTTTACTGTAATAATAAACCGAATGTTTATTACTTACATTGTGCCGAAACTCGAACTCAATTGACAATTTAATTAAGTTTTAAAGAAGCAAAAAAATTGTCCACAATTAAATGGCTGAAGCTATATGTTATTTCCTTAGGCCTCCAAAGCCACTGGTTGTTGAACATGACAAGGATATGGCAAAAGAATGGAACTTTGGAAACAGCAGTACGAATTAGGGCATCAAATGTATTTGATTTCAAATATGTTTGCTTTATTAAACTACTATTCTTGTTTCTAAAATACTCTTCGACGACCAAATCAAGTAAATTTAAACGTAAAACGAAAACAAATACAATTTGTTTTTGTCTTGTTGTGCAGGAGAATTTGTATTTACTTATATTTGGAAAAAGCAAACACAATAAATTAAAACTTCAAAAAAAGTAAAGTAAGCAAAGGAAACAAAAAATACTCGAGTATTTTTGAAAACATTTGTAGTATTTGTGAAAACATTTGTTTTTTGGTCGTCATTTTAAAAGCATTATATTTGAAAGTTATGAAGTCTTGAGGTTGTGGTATTGAATACATCATTGATATAAATAAAGTGCAATATATATACATTTTTTAATATTTTTGCTAAATTAAATAATTAAAGAATAGATATAGGATGGAGATTTGAGATTTATATTAAGAAGAGGGCATAGTAAGTCGCGGAATAATTTATGGCAAAATTAAAGGTTATAATGGGGAAGGAATTAAGAACAATATACAAATTATACAATGCTGTATACCATTTGAAATTGTTAAAGATTAGGGTTTAAAAATCTCACGGTTTTTAATATTTGTTGGAGCGAAATTCATAAAAAAAAATTTAAACATTGATACAGCAAAATAGGAAAAATTGCGAAAAAAAATTATGCCGGCTAATATTTTTGCACCAAAATAGCAAATTATCCAATCTTAGTAAGGAACTAAATGATTAACTAAAGTAACTTAAATAAGGATCGAAATGAGTATATTATAAACTCTTAATACATATATGTATAAAACTGAATTACAGAATTTAAAAATAATTTACAAAAACATAAAAAAACGGTTTTAGTAAAATTAATCGCTATTTACCGACTTGTGTGAGACGTCCGTGAAGGGTGTGGTAAATTTTGATGAAACGTTAAAATTTGCTCAGTTTTGTCATATTAGGGCTCGTATTTAAAATTAATTTTCTTAAGACTTTTTTTTCTTCTATTTTTGTCCATCGATTGTATAGGGAGGATGTACTGTGTGGTCCTTAATAAAAAAAGGAAAAAATGAATAGTAGAAAATACTAATTTTTTATAACTTTTCTATTCCTACGTTTATTAATAGCCGTTTCTTTAATAATCGTGTAATAAAATTCAAACAAATCCAATAAACAATAAGCCAAATACTTGAGTATTTAAACAAAATACTCGAGTATTTTAACAAATACCTCAAATATTAACTACAATAAAATGGGAGAATTTGTATTTAAAATGTCTTATTCTGTCATATACTCAAGTTTATAGTATTTGTTTCCCAACTCTTCCATGTCTTATAGTATTTGTTTGTCTTGAAGTATTTATAATACGTACTCTTGCTAAGGCCACTACCAGCGAGCTCGGATGAAAAGCTGGCATAAGTAAAAAAATTCCAAAACTATTTTACACCAAAAATCAATGCTACTTTTGAAATGTACAAATTTCATAAAATATTTCAACATGATGGGGAGACAATGGATGAGTACATCACCAGACTGAGGCTTCAGTCACAAAACTGTAATTTTAGGCAGCTGGAAGACAGTTTTTTACGAGATCAACTAATACTTGGCATAAAAAGCCGATGCACTCCGAACAAAACTGTTGTCTGAAGACATAACTCTCAAAAAAGCAATCCAAATCTCGCAAGTTACAGAACTGGCACAGAAACAGACGGCTGAAATACATAATGAAAACGAAAAAGCTGTAAATATATATATAAAAAAAATTAAAATAATACCTTTGACTGCCGCAATTGTGGGAAAACTCACGGAATAAGAAACTGTCCAGCATTTCGTCATATTTGTAAGAAATGCAATCGTCGAAATCATTACGAATCTATGTGCAAAGCAAATGTGAACAAAAACAAACGTAAATACAGGGATGTTAATGCCTGTGAACAACCTGAGATGGGAAGCACAACAGAGAGTGATACTGAACTCTTTATTGGTTGCGTTGCATTAACCGAAAAATCAAATGAAGCAAGTACACTGCAGTACTAAATGTAGGTGGCACAAAATGCAACATTAAACTTGATACAGGAGTACAGTGCAACGTTTTACTAAAGTCAATTATTGATCGTATAGATGCAAAAATTCAACCATGCTCTGTAAAATATTTAGTTTCGGCCACGTCATTAGCGAAAATGATATGCGTCCAGATCCCGAAAAAGTTAGTGCGATCAAGAGACTCAATATACCTAAGAACAGATAAGAACTACAGCGAGTGCTTGGAAAATTTACATATTGAAGCAAATTTATTAAAAATTTCTCAAAAGTCACCGCGCCATTAATAATGTTGCTGGAGAAATCAAAAACTTTTTATTGGGATACTACTCAACAATCTGCATTTGAAAAATTAAAAGATCTAATCAGCAAACAACCTGTTTTAGACTTTATGATGTTTATAAGGAGGTTAAATTACAAGTCGATGTAAGCTCTTTTGCAATGGGAGCCGTTCTACTGCAAAACAACCACCCGATAGCATACGCCTCAAAATCGTTAACTGACTGTCAAACTCGTTACTCCCAATTGGAAAAAGAAGCACTAGCTGTAAAATTTGGTTGCGAAAAATTTCATCAATACGTTTGGGGCAAGCAGTTGATTGTAGAATCAGATCATAAGCCGTTACAGTCGATATTTAAGAAACCTCTTCACTCTTCACCAATAAGGCTACAAAAGATCAGACTTAGTTTACTCACTTATAACCCAATTGTTATTTACAAACCCGGAGCGAAAATGTATTTAGCTGATCCACTTAGTCGAGATTGTAAGAACGCAATGAACAGGGAAAATGAAGAAACTTTAGAAATTCAAACTATTCTTTCTATCATCGATGAAGAGCTGTCTAATTTAAAAAGTCATGTAAAAACAGATACGGCTTTCCAGATAAATACAAAGGTTATTGCTAATGGTTGGCCAAAACTTAAGGAGCAATTACCAGTAGAAGCCTGACAATATTGGAACTGCAGAGAGGAGTTATCTGTGGATGAAGATGGAATTATTTTCAAGAATTCTAAAGTTTTAGTGCTTCTAAGTTTAAGACAACAATTTTTAACACATATACACAAAGGCCATTTCAGTTATGCCAAATGTGTGAAAATGGCTAGAAAATGTGTATTCTGTCCTCGAATGAGTCACGATATTTTTAATTATGTCAAAAAGTGTGCAGCTTGTCAGATTTTTCAGCGGAAAAACATAAAACAATCGATTGGAGAAAAGGAAATACCAATATCACCGATTTATTCTATTTTAACAACATCGATTATATAGTATTCATAGATAGTTATTCCGGATTTCACAAATTTAATAAACTGTCAGCAACCAGAACAAATCAAGTAAAACTGTTCCTGAAAGAAGTATTTTCCATATTTGGCCCTCCAACAACATTAGAAACAGATAATGGCCCCCAGTTTTCGAGCAGTGAATTTAAAATGTTTACTACAACTTGAAAATTTAATCATCACCAGCTCACCGAAACGGTTTAGCAGAAAAAGCAGTTCAAATATCAAAAAATATGTTAAGAAATTCAACGTACGATAACAGCGACTATTTCTTAGGACTGCTTAATTATAGGAATACACCAAGAGGAACACTAGGCTCACCATCGCAACGCCTTTTTGGTCATGCCATAGAAGGAGTGCTACCTGCGACGCAAGAAAAAATAAGTAACAAGGAACAAATTGCAGCATCACACTTGCTCAAAGAAGAAAGAGAGAAGCAGAAAAGTTATGCAAACCGCAGCGCTAAGGATGTTTCAGTGAAATATGAAAACGGTGACACAGTAGTTACAAGAGTACAACCTAAGAAACAGTGGACTCCGGCCATTATTAAGTGGCAAGTTCACACTCGGTCATATATTGTAGAAGATAACAATGGTAACCAATATCGTAGAAACAGCATTAATATTCGCCCGACACAAGCAAAGATCAATTTAACACCTGATGTGGTTCCAGAAGGATTTGATGTCGTTCCAGAAGAAGCTGAATCTTTAAAGTCCACAAGAGAACCACGCGAACTCCGTCGTTCCTCCCGAGTTAAATTTGCTCCTCAACGTCTACTGTATTCATAAACTTTTTATAAAAAGGAGATGCGAAGGGGTTATTTCTCCTTGATGTTTACACATTCCGGGGAATGGGACTTTGCCCAGAGGCTGAAAGTTACTGATTGTCACTCACTTGGGAGTGACCAGAATCGATTCCTTTGCGGCACTGTCCAAGCAGCTAACTACTTCCGGTCTTAGACCAAGTATTCCCTGGGCAATGACTTTAAAGCAACCGCTTAGAAGTTAGCTAGAGTTAGAAGGCGAAACGTTGAGTAACATAATCGGCATGCTACCACCGATGCGTCTTAGGAATTAGGTAACAGAAGTTACTGAAGCTCAACACAGACTCTCCTAGTGGCTTTGGCAGCCCCAAGAAACTAGGATCGGGAGCGGTGGCCTAATAAGCCACTCTCCTTAAACAAAATTTATTATGAAAACACGGAGAATAAATAAAACAAGAACCCCCCCAAATGTTGACGAACCCCGCAAACGATATAAGGACCATGATTTAAGGATATGCACCTGGAATGTCCGAACTCTTTACAGAGATGGTGCCTCTATCCAACTGGCGGATGTCCTCGATAAATACAAGGCTGACATCATCGCCATACAGGAAATGAGATGGACGGGACAGGGATGCACACGACGAAAGAACTGTGACATCTTTTACAGCTGCCATGCAGAAAGACACGAATTTGGATGTGGTTTCATAGTCGGCAAGAGACTTCGACACCTGGTCTCGCGGTTTAACCCTGTAAGTGACCGAATAGCCACCATTCGCATCCGGGCGAAATATTTTTACATCACGCTGATTTGTGTACACGCCCCGACGGAAGATAAAGACGATGAGATTAAAGATGCATTTTACGAGCGCCTTGAGGAAACATACGACCGCTGCCCTGGCCACGACATTAAAATTGTTCTGGGAGACTTTAATGCAAAAATAGGAAGGGAAGATGTTCTTGGTCCATCGATCGGTAAATTCAGCCTGCATACCGACACGTCAGACAACGGGTTTAGGCTGGTTAGCTTCGCAGCGGGAAGGAACATGGTAGTTAGTGGAACCAGATTCCAGCACAAAGATATCCACAAGGCAACTTGGCTATCCCCCGATCAAAACACCAAAAATCAAATTGATCATGTGGCAATTGATGGCAGGCATGCATCTAGTGTCATGGACGTGCGTGTGATCCGTGGTGCTAATATTGGCTCGGATCATTACCTGGTTGCAGCCAAGGTTCGCACAAGATTGAGCAGAGCGAAAAACGCACGTAACCAAACACAAAGAAAGCTGGACATCGCGAAGCTGCAAACCCCAGAGATAGCTACTGCCTACTCCGACCAACTCTCCCAACTTTTACGACACAACGCCTCTACTTCTGACGTTCCCGATACACAGTGGCAGCATATTGCGCATTCCATGGCAACCGCCGCAACAACCGTGCTAGGATATGAAAAGCGGCGCTCAGACGAATCCTGGTACGATGAAGAATGTCGCATAGCGTCTGAGGAACAGGATGCTGCTTATATGGCAACGCTACAGCCAATTGCAACCCGTGCTGTTAGGGAACGGCATAAGGAGAAAGCAAAACGGACGAGACAGCTATTTAGGCGAAAAAAACGTCAGATGAAGGAACGGGAGAACGAGGATATTGAGCGATACAGGGATAGAGGTGAGGCCCGAAAATTTTACCAGAAAGTAAGAGCAAATGGATACGGTAATGGCCTCCCCACCTGTAAGGACAGTGATGGAAATCTGGTCACGGATACGCAAAGTGTGCTGCACATATGGAGAGAACACTTCCAGCAACTGCTGGTCCCAGAAGGCAGCGCACGTGAAGTTACCACGCCAATTGTCGATGACGGCTTAGATTGCCCACCACCAAGTCAAGCCGAGGTAAGAAGAGCAATATCGCGGCTGAAAAACAACAAAGCAGCCGGTGCCGACGGTCTGCCCGCAGAGCTCTTCAAGTCCGGTGGCGAGGAGTTGATAACGAGCATGCACCAGCTCTTGCGCACGGTTTGGCTTAAAGAGTGCATGCCCGACAATTGGAATGTAAGCGTATTATGTCCTGTGCTGAAAAAAGGTGATCCAAGTGTGTGCTCCAACTACCGCGGGATCAGCCTTTTACCCATCGCATATAAGGTCCTGTCGAGTGTGCTATGTGAAAGACTAAAGCTAGTGTTATCCAACCTGATCGGGCCTTATCAGTGTGGCTTTAGACCTGGAAAATCAACAACTGACCAGATTTTCACACTTCGGCAAATACTGGAAAAGACCCAAGAGAAACAGATCGAGACGTACCATCTTTTTGTCGACTATAAAGCTGCCTTCGACAGCCCGATACGGCAGAATTTACTTGAAGCCATGGCTGAGTTTGGTATTCCAGCGAAGCTGATACGTCTTTGCGGAATGACGCTGGACCTTACGGAGCCATTCTATACCAGACGAGGCCTAAAACAAGGCGACGGCCTATCGTGCGATCTCTTCAACATTGTGATGGAGATGATAATGAGAAAAGCTGCAGTAAACACGAGTGGCACTATATTCAACAAAAGCCACATGCTACTCGCGTACGCTGATGACGTAGACATCATCGGTCGAAAACTGCGGGATGTGACTGCAGCATTCTCGGGTATACAGAAGGAATCAGCGAAAATGGGCCTAACGGTGAACTAGGACAAAACGAAGTTATTAGTTTCAACGAACAAAGAATCTACTCGTTTGGGAAACTGCGTGAACGTTGACAACTATAATTTCGAGGTGGTAGATAATTTTGTCTACCTAGGCTCCGCCATCAACAAAGAAAATAATGTCAGCCTAGAAATCCGGAGAAGAATCCTGCTTGCAAATAAATGCTACTACGGACTAAGCAAGCGTTTCAATGACAGAGCCCTCTCTCGACGAACAAAACTCCAGCTATACCAGATACTGGTTCTACCTGTCTTAATGTATGGCTCAGAATCCTGGGTTATGACACAAGCAGATGAATCTGGCGGTATTCGAGAGAAAAATACTCCGTAAAATATATGGGCCCATCATCGTTAACGGAGAGTATCGGCGTCGTATGAATCATGAGCTGTACGAGCTGTACACTGACATTGACGTGGTCAAACGCATTAAGGTTCAACGGTTGCGTTGGCTAGGTCATGTTGTACGCATGGACGAAAATGCTCCAGCTCGAAAAGTCTTCGACAATGAACTCGATGGACGGCGCAGAAGAGGGCGACCAAAACTCCGTTGGAAAGACCAGGTTACTGAGAACTTTACAGAACTCGGTGTGACTAACTGGAGAAGAAGCGCAGAAGATCGATGCGCTTATAATATTTTTCTACGTGCGGTATATAATCCACTGGGATTGCATAGAAGTACCAGTTAAGTAAGTAAGTAAAGTTTACACATTCCATAATCATAATCGGTAACTAATACCTAGAGAAGTAAGACATAGAACATACTTTAAACCATTACGATTACTTAACACAATAATATAATAAATTCATCACTATCTTATCTTACCACGTGTAACACTCATCATTTTCTTTAAATAAAATATTTAATTGTTCATTATAATAATAAACCGAATGTTTATTATTTACACCGAGGCTCGTATATCGTATATCATTCGAGTGTATGAAACCGTGCAGTAAGGGATTGTTCCCATAAGTTTAATGTTCAATCGGGCAAGTAAATTGAACATATATAAACGAATATAGGATCCCATTTATCAGTTGCAATATCAAGGAGGGAAAGATTTGCTATACAATCGTTGATTGTACGCTGAAGTCGTTTGATGGTGGGTCCTGACTTTAGTAATAGGTGATAGATGAAACAAAGTTTTTAACTGGGAATTGATTAGAACCGTTTTGTTCTCGTATCTATCAAGGAGGTTTTGCCATATCAAAGCCTTGATGGGAAGAGGGCATGTTCTCAAAATAGCTCGAGCTTCACCACCTCTACAAGCTCATTGGTCCTTGAGAGACATTTAATGTGAGCGTCTTAAGCCGCATAAAACTTTTTCCTCATACTCTCGAGGTCCATTTCTTCCTCTTGAGTTATAAGATTAGCTTATTATGATTAAACGCGTTACAAAATGTTCGAGTGTCAAACGACGAATAAGCTCCGGGTAAAACACCAAAATTATAGAAAATTACAAAGTAATTTTTATTCTATATTTAAAAATTGATAATAAATTTAATAAATAATTAAAACACAATAAAGTTAGTATTTTTAATAAATTTGTTAATTTAAAGAATTTATTGGTGTTAGTATTAATTTAATATTGAAAAATGCAAACAATTTTAATAAAAATTTGATAACTTGTCATATATTAACGTGCAAAACAAATATATGATCAGTTAAATCGTTTTACAATAGAATACAGTTTTCGCAAACATATGTTAAATGTATCTGACGGATTTGTTAGTTTTCTGAGAGTTCAATGAACCTAGGTATTTTGTCTTCTTTTGTTTTTATTTGCTTTTCTTTCTGTTGTGACAGTTCAGTTTAGAAGTCTCGCGGTGAGAGAGAAAACTTCAATACAATGATCTTTTCTCAATATAGGACTAATGTAAACAATAATATTCTCTTGCGAATAGTTATTTGCGAGACTTGTGTGGAACAAGTGTGTGTGTTTGCGTAAGTTTCTCTTGTATAAGAGTATTTTTTCCGCACAACAGAATACTCAAATTGATGACATTTGTAGAGTGCAGTTGTGCAGTACGCTTTACAATATGGTTAAATGTTCTCTGAGTTTGCACAATGTAAATGTGTTTGCCAAATGTTAGCGAACGCTTGAAGAAAGCTTTTCAGAGAGTTGTGCTATTCTCTTTCTCACTAACAGCGTTTGCTCACTAAACACACACAATTTTTTTCGGTTAGCCCTTGTTTAAGAATATAAGTGTTTCAAAAATCAAATTTGTTTTCCGATCGGAAATATGCGACCTACAGGGTTCAGGGTATTTAAACGAATGATATTCGTCTTACGAATACCGCCCTGCCATTATTTTTTTCGTTCCACGTGTGTAAGGTGGGTTAAACAGATCCAAAGAGGCCATACTTATTCCCAAAATTCGGGGTCCCCAACGGGTTTTAATATTCCGAGCTACCCGAAACAAAATTTTGTTTGTCTTATTTTGAGTAACTTTTAAGTCATATCAGGGTCCTTTTTTGGTTATTTTTTTCTTTTTGAAAGAATGGATTTTTTAGATCAGTTTAACCCAACTTTCACACGTGGGGCGAAAAAAATAATGGCAGCGCTGAATTCGTGAGACGAACAACTTTCGTTAAAGTTCCCACTCTTGCCCCCATACCCAACTGTCCCTAGGAGGACCCTTCCGATTCAAGCACAGTGCAATTAAAGCAATAACGTAAAATACGTTTATAAAGAAATTGCTAAAACACCTATGAATGGAAGTACAAAATCAGTCGTTTAAGTGGTCGCGGTATAAACCTTTTAATATCATGCATTGTAGTAAATATGTTGTGCAACGAAATTTATTTAATTTATATTCCCCTTTGTAAACAAATGTACACAATTCTTGTCAAACGGTTTGATATTAGACTATATGCATTGATGAAATATTAAAAATTTCCAGAATTGAAAATGTTTTACATAATATTTAAAAATGTTGACAAGAAGGCTCCTACAGTTTGTAATGAAAAAATAAAGTCAATTGAAAAGGGCATTGACATTTTGAGGGTTGCACTTATAGAACAGGAAATAATAATTTATATAATGCATTGTTACTGTTATATTATGTTATGAATGAATATTTAAAATACAATTAACTTTTTTTATTTTTTGTTTTAGGTGGCTGAGGAACGTGAGGAGCATAAATATGACAATCGTGAAAATACCCCTTATGGAGAGTACGGCGGATGGCACAAGGCTGCAAAAGTTGATTCGCCAACAGTAACAACAACGTTAAAAAATTTAGGTGCACTTTATAGAAGGCAAGGCATGTTTGAGGCTGCCGAAACTTTGGAAGATTGTGCGTTACGTAGCAAAAAAGAGGCATTAGATATCGCTAAACAAAGTAAGGCAAACAAATAGTAAACATGCGCAATCTCGGAAGAACCGCAGATAAAAAAAATCTCTTAAATGTAAATGCAGATTTCTTTCTAGTTTTCAACAAATATGTATATACAGAACCAAACAGTAAGCTGACGCAAGTTTATAAATATACATGTGTATTTGAACAAAAAATCACTCATTTTCAAAACTGTCACCAAAGTGATCAATGTTGATACAAAGTTTGGGTATAAATTTATATGAGGATAGACAAATCGGTTTATTATTTTTGTACGCCAGAATATACAATTCTTAGCATTCTCCCTTTCTGACTGTATTTCATGAAAAAAAATTCCCCAATATTTTACCCTTTTATTACCATTAGATCAAAAAAATAGTATGTACAATTAGCTTATCCCGCATAATAGGGTTTAAAAAACGTCTCTAAAATTATTTACTAAAAAATTATTAAAGTCGCCGTCTATCCTTATCTTTATTTAAACTTTGAGGTTGAAAATATTTTAATTGCTTTCTAAGAAATAAGTGAAATACAATGTATAATTCAAATATTATATATCGCTTTATATATACAACATTCACATACTCCTTGAACTAATAAAGCAGTTTAAAACTACAAACTAAACTTGTTTAATTCAGACCTATGTATATCAGACCGTCTATTTTCTTAACCTACTCTAAAAACCAAGAATTTTGATGTATAATACCTAAATATTTATTAACGGGAAGTAGTCTCTCAAATCGTTTTTTCTTTTTTTTACTCAAAATTCCTTTTTCTGAAATGAAAAAATCTTGATTTGCCTCCAACTCAATCAGTTCTTAACGGATTTGACATGCATTAGAAAGCTTATTAAATTTTCTAAATGTTTCTAAAAGCAACATTGCCATTTATTCTATGGTTTTTTTATTCATAGTATTTACGTACAAATTGTTGTTTTCACACCTTTTGTCGTAACTCTTTTCGTTAACCGCCCTATTCCTTCGAATAAGCTTAAGGATCTTCTGCTATACAACTTTGAGTTGTACTGCTTGTATCAAATCACAGTAGATCCAATATAACGAGTAACGAGTTGCCGCCATCCTTCGCGCTCTTCAGGCCTTGTTCGCTACATCGATAACACAAGGGAACAAGGTATTTGTTGTTTAAGAACTGAATATTGTTTTAAAGGTAATTTGGGACGCTGAATCCAAATCTGCACTTGGTTTTTTTTGTATCAGCTCGACTTTTCGCGATATACCGTTATGTCCAAAACTAAGGCACTTCCACTACAAATATTTAAATAACTTGAAAACGGTTCACCATATTCAATTACAAGAAAAAAACTTAAACTCGTCAACAAAATTATCTTTAATCCGTGCCTACATTGTTTTTAATTTGGCCTAGTAGTTTCAGAGTTATCGTTGTAGTTTTAAAAAAAAAACAAAAATTTTACAAAAAAAAAAAATTTAGTTTTTTAAAAATTCATAAAAAAAAAATTATGCAACAAAAATCACAGTGTTGGTCTTAAAACATTTTGTTTAATATAGTTTGAATATAGCTATATTTCATTGAAATCTGTACACAACTTTTGATTTTGTCAACAATTTACTAAGATAACTAAATTTACAAAAATCGCGATTTCCATACAGAAATAACATTTATTAATATGTTTTTGAAAGTGTAACTCGAGCAAACCTTAACGGATCGTTATGAAAATTTATCAGTATTAATATTTTTCGAAACGAACTTATGAGATTGTAAATGGGCGGAATAGCCCCACCCCTTCTGGTACCTCCCATACAAAATTACCTATTTTTGCATAATTAATATATCTTCGATAGCTGCCAAACAGACTACCGGAGGATATTTAAATTTGGTCAGTTTATTTATCTTGCAAAAGTAGACAAACCCTAAAAAAACCGAAACCGTTGCCATACCCCTTCTGGTACCTCCCATACAAATGACCGAACTCACCCCAATAGTCTTACATACATATCTTTTTTGTATGTACACTGAATTCAGCCAAACTATGCGTAAGTTTTACGGTTATCAAAATATGAATCAGGAATGAATTTTCACTATATCGGATCACCCCTTCTGGTACCTCCCATACAAAATGACCTATTTTTGGAAAATTAATATTTCTCCCTTAACTTTCAAATTGAAACCTGCCGATTAATTAAGTTTGGTCAGTTAATTAATAATAGGAGGCAAAACTATAAATTAAACTATAAATAAATTTGCAAATTTGTCATGATTTTTAAAAATACAAAATTTAAATTTTTTTTGGGTAGAAACAAAAAATTCGAAAAATCTGTTATCACCGAACTTAGCACAACTCATTCAATTTTCAATCGATTATTATGTACATACATGTTTTAGAAAGCTACTTTAATATGATATTCAATAAAGCTAATAAAAAGAACAATTTGCCCCCAACCGATTAACTTTCAGCGTGAAGAAAATTAAAATTTCCATTTTTTTTGAATAAAAGAGCCTTTGCTCAGTAGCTTTTTTTTGTGATATTAAAAAATTTGATTTTTTTCAAAGGTAACAACGATATCTTAAAAAAAAAACAATTTTAAAACCCGGCTTATGAAAAAAAAAATATGATTTTTTGAACTATAATTTTTTGGAAAATAGGCGAAAATACGATTAGTACCTGTAACTTAAAAATTCGAGCTGATGGAGAAAAATGGAGATTAGATTTAAAATCAGCAACCTCAAATTAGTAAAAAACAGCTATAGAATTCCAACCAACACTCAAAAAGTTAAATTTTGTTCCCTTGTGTAATTTTTATAATTAGTTACTACAGTAAAATTCGCTTAGCTGCCCCTTCGCTTAGCAGCACATTCTGGATAAGAGCATTTAAACTCGTTATGGCTGCATTTTATTGCAGTATTTGTATTAAATTATCTTATTTAACTGCATTTTGCTTAGCTGCACTTTAGTCCTAGCAGCCTCGATGATTGTGTTTTACAATTCAATTTCCTATAGAAAAAATTTCGTTTACCAACACTTTCAAAATCGGTATCTTATAATCATATGTTATATATTTTTTCTTGATTTAATAAGTGTGATCTTTGCATTTTTAAATAAAACTAACGATTAATAATTAATCTTGAGGGCAATTCTGCAAAAAAAAACGTAACAAATTGGGGTAACTGCATCATATATAAATGTAGAAAATCCTCATAACTACCTTATTTGTGCAGGTAAAAAAATACGGATAATCCGGATAAGTGCACATTTCACTTAAGTGCACAAAAATGTGTGCACCGAAATGTGTGCAGCTAAGCAAATTGTACTGTATTGAGAATTTCTCCTTAAGCGGATCGTCATCCTTGCAAGGTATACTTACTCTTACATTTGTTATCGAATTTCCCTAATAAAGCGGAAAGCCAGTTTTATTATTAACTATTAAATCCCTTGAGTTTTATTTGTTTATTCCCTTTCCTCGAACCACATCCTTGGGGTTTTTTTGCTACGCAAACATTGATCCTACGAGCCGCGGATAGTGAAACCACTTTGAAAATTTGAACTAATTTTCAAATCTTTTTCGCCGCAGCTAAAACACAACACGATTACTCCTAACTCCCCACTGCTGCCAAATTTCAGTTATTGCATCTCTACCAAAAATCAAAGCTACGTATATTGTGCAAAATTAAAACAATTTAATTTTGTGTTAGTGTATCAAATGATACACCAAATTGGCTAAACGATCAGAAAATTTAAATTGAACAAAAAAGTGTAATTATGTTGATATTACATATCAGAACAAAAACATTTAGTGTCGTCTTACAACAACAAAACACAACGATATCCCGGTACTTGTCTTGTGATACACACACACCCACGGTCGCCATTAAAGAACACCAAAGTGATTTTTTTTCCCAAATTTTATTAATATTGTTACGGCGGGGAAGAATAATAATTTATTCAAACGGAGAGATAAATAAAAACACAAGTAAATTATGACTTTTTGTATTAAATTGGTGTACAGCTAAACAGTGAGTATGTTCATAGAGTTAGTCGCTAATATATGATACTACAACAAACAGTATCACATAAACATTCCAATGAAAGTGAGAGTGTCCAATATATGATACTACAACAAGCAAAGCATTGTATGCATGATACACAAAAATACAAATTGTTTACAATTGTTACACTATGCCATGCATACACTACAGTAGGCACCCAGCCCGCATTTTGCATTTTAACCCTAACTGCCAGGGGTTATACGGTCCGCACCGGGAGGATCGGACTGAGGGCGTTTCCTATACGTCAGGTTCTTCCTGAAATGGTGTTACATTTTTTCACCGCACAAGTTAAACTGGACGATGGCGTGCATACTAGTTATTTACTGGCGCCAGCAATCGCCAATAAAATAACAAGCCTAATGGGCACTTGAGTTTTATGGGATAGTTCTAGCACAGAGATGTCCTCTTCCACTATCCGCATCCTGTGGACGTGCCTCGTAGCGCTCAGCTACGCTCCTCAATCGATCATTAAATCATATATACCAACGAGTTAATATATATGATTCAATTAATCCCGATAGCGGGATAGTGGGCGGGATGTTTACGCGGATAATTAACAATCTACCTTTGTATATTTTACATAGTTAAGCTTCCCTGTACATTCCTCTGTTATCGGCGCTCTTCTCTCTATCTCTCTTTATTCTCTCGCTCTCAATTGTCCCGAAATGATACTTAACATCCCGGTTTATGTCATGTAAATAAACAATTGCTAGATTTACTCCTGTAAACCCTGTAAGGAACGTAAGTTAAGTATGGTTTACACGCTATCTACCCATATCTACTCATATCCCCTCAGCTGCAAGAGCGAGATAGCCTAATTAGAAAACATGTAGGAGTTAGCAAAGACAAACACTACAAAATTATAGCAAAGTAATAATGAATTATAGGGAGGTGGATAGGAAATCAAAATGTACTGATTTGACAGGATATAGGAGATATGGATGGATAGCGTGTAAATCAGCCTTTACCCGAACGCTTAAACCCCCGAAATCCTTTATTATATTTTATAAATAAACCTATATGTTTTATAACGGTTAACAAAAATACTAATACTTTTTGTGTTTTTATTTCTCCCGAAATATTTCCTGATTTTTATTTTGACACGAAACATACGTAATTCTATCGCACCATCATATATTTTCAAAATAAATAAGCCAAAAGTCTATATATTGAGCGTACTTCAGAGGTTTTGGGTACTGTTTAGATGAATTTAGTACCATTTTTGTACGCGAATTCAATTACAACCAGTGCTATGATTTAAATATCGGTGGAACAGAAATAATATCGTAAAATTAATTGAAAAGAAATGTATTTTGTTCTAAAAAACAATAAGACACAGAAAAAAAAGCTAAATAATCTTAAACAAACAACTCTGTGACAACTTCGCACAGACAAGAAACAGACGGTTAAACTAACTGACAGACACAAAATGGTTGCCGGGGAAGTCGCGTACAATGATGGTACTATACGCGTCCAGCTGCGCTCAATTCATTAAATTTTTGTTTATTTTATTTTCTGTTTCCCGTATTGTTTTTAAATCATTATATATGTTCATTAATACAACTATTAATTAATGTTATGTACTTTGAAAGAAGGACAATGGGTCTCATGCATAAAAACGAGTAAAAGCGCTGAGTTGAGTCAGGTGAGCAATTGCTCGTAAGTCGAGTTCGATCAAACAGCAACAGCTTTTGCTCAATTTCGTATGCACCAAAATGAGTTCAAACTAATTGCAATTACTTGAGCAAATAATAATAAAATAGAGACTGACGACATTTCTAAATTTTTAATAGAAAAAATAAAACAAAATAAATATTAGCTAGAAAAAGTAAATTACCAAGCATTAAAAATAAAAAAACAATAGAAACATGTGTAACAGAAATTAAGCAAAAATTTGGCATTGTATTATTTCATCTGCATCTTTCGGAAATCTTATCCACTCGCTTGCTTTGGCAGATATAAGTTTCGCAACACCGTTGATTGGACTCCAATATCTGTGGCTATACCATTTTGGAATCCAGGATCTGCACAAAATCTTAAATACAGTCGAATTTTATCAATGTTGCTGAGGGCACCACCACGTGTTTCTTCTGACTCCTCAAATAAATAATTAGCCAACCAGCACGTGCTACTATCATCAAACCTATGTATTTATCATTTTATTATTAATTATATAAAAAAATAATAATTAAGAATACAAACCTGAATAATTTTTTATCGTCACTTGCTAAATTTGTTTTATGCTCTTGATAGTAGGGATGTAACGAATGTGCTTTAGCGAATGCGAATATTGCAATATTTTTTTTTCGAAAGCGAATGCGAAAGCGAATATTCCAAAATTGTTCAGCGAATGTAAAAAAATGATTTATGTAAACGAATAATTTAGGTTTATTCCTACTGCCTGCCTTTTCAACTAAAAATATGCATTCCAGTTAAGTAATTAAACATAAAATATTTATTTCAAAGTAAAACAAAAACAAAAATATATAATTCTCAGAAATGCAGTCTTTAAGGTAACTAAACGATAATTTTATTTAAAAAACTTAAAAAAAAAACTTAATTTCCCTTTGCACCCCATGAATGAGGTATGGGATAGCTTCTCGCGTTGTTGTGAATTAACACGCTTTCTATTTTTAGATTCACAACTAACGGCACCTACTTGTTTATCGACGAATGCGAACGTCACTGTTTGGAGAAGCTCTTACTAGACACGCCGATTGAATCGACGCTTAATACTGCGAAGTTGCTGTCAACAACATTCGAGGGGAGCCGACAATGAAAGAAAATTCTCTTTATTTTTTTTTTCTTTTTTAAGATGACTGGAGCCAGGTTTGAACCTGCGATCTCCCGCATGGTAGTCGCGTGTTCTAACCACTATGCCACGGCCGGTCCCATTTATTTTTTAATAATTTATAATAATTTAATAAATAATAATTTAATAAATTAATTTAAATAATAATTTAATAATAATTTTATTTACTTTCGAAAATTTTGACGTATTCAGTATTCAAAGTTTAGAAGAACCAAGTTGTATTTAACAAAAAGAAGCTTCGCTGCTTTTTCGCTATGCAATCTAGTTCTTAGTGGATCATATATAAGTCCGGCTCCACTAAACAACTGTTCGCTGGGGACACTTCCCGGAGGCGTAGCTAAGAACTGGCGTGCCAAAGGTACTAACTTTTGGTATTTCGTTTCCACCACAATACAGGATCTTCTGAAATTTTTCTCTTTTTTCTCTTTATTGTATTCAGCTAACAATTTTTTTC
Source organism: Muscina levida (assembly GCA_964034835.1). Lineage (NCBI taxonomy): Eukaryota > Metazoa > Arthropoda > Insecta > Diptera > Muscidae > Muscina > Muscina levida. The sequence goes on along the minus strand of OZ035883.1, from coordinate 99,298,168 downwards.
ATGAGAGACTGAAAACGTGACCTCTTGCTTGTCGTCATCAGTCTCATTATTACTTGTATTTAAGAAATTTTTTTGCGAATGCGAATGCGAAAGCGAATATTGAAATATATATTTATACGAATGCGAATGCGAATGTACAAAATGATGCGAATAATTCGCATATGCGAATGCGAACGTTCGTTACATCCCTACTTGATAGCATTTTGTATTTCTTTGTGGCACCAAATTTTCCGGCATGATTCCTTTTTAGTGTACGCAAGTCAACTACCCAAAGTTCCCCACATTATAAAAACACCTATTTAAAGATCTTTTTAGCTATACTAGTTAAAAAGCTGGTCCCATAGACCGAAAATCAAAAATCTGGCTCCGTTACGATCTTGCGCCAAGAAAGTACTTTAAGTATGACAAATTGCAGCTTCCTATGTCATCAGATGGCTTCAGAAAGTTGGGAAAGAGTAGTACATACATACATACATTAGGACATACTAAGAAATTATCTTTAATATAAAAATTAATTGTTGTTCGTTGGTAAGGCCATCACTTGAGAACGCATGGACCGATTCGACTAATTTTTTGTCACAATGTTCGTAATAGGCCAGAATGATTTTTATACAAAAAAATTTGGCCACGCCCATTTCTACGCCCACTTTTTGAATATATCTAAAATTCCAATAAAACGCTCTAAAACTTTAATTTATTTACAGATTTAGCTCTATACTGTTCTATGATATATTGAAAATATAATAGGTTATATATTTTGTAAATTTTTGATTAAATGGGCGGAGTGGGCGAGCTAGGACATATTTTTTAGCTAGAGTGATAAAATTTGGTACACAGATAGTACTAGACACTTCAGGTTCAAATTTGCAGACGAAATTTTTATTTTCGATAAGTAGGCGGTGGGCTCGTGGCAAACCTATATTTAAGTCTTAAAGAGGTACAATTTTATGTCACGATAGTACTCTCCAATACAATTATGAATATGCACACGATATGTTAGCCCAAAGATGAAGATCTAGAATCACTGTCTTCCTCTCTCTTTTATAATAAACATTTCCCATTCATTTTCATTTCATTCATTTCCCATTCACCTAAATATTTATTAACGGGAAGTAGTCTCTCAAATCGTTTTTTCTTTTTTTTACTCAAAATTCCTTTTTCTGAAATGAAAAAATCTTGATTTGCCTCCAACTCAATCAGTTCTTAACGGATTTGACATGCATTAGAAAGCTTATTAAATTTTCTAAATGTTTCTAAAAGCAACATTGCCATTTATTCTATGGTTTTTTTATTCATAGTATTTACGTACAAATTGTTGTTTTCACACCTTTTGTCGTAACTCTTTTCGTTAACCGCCCTATTCCTTCGAATAAGCTTAAGGATCTTCTGCTATACAACTTTGAGTTGTACTGCTTGTATCAAATCACAGTAGATCCAATATAACGAGTAACGAGTTGCCGCCATCCTTCGCGCTCTTCAGGCCTTGTTCGCTACATCGATAACACAAGGGAACAAGGTATTTGTTGTTTAAGAACTGAATATTGTTTTAAAGGTAATTTGGGACGCTGAATCCAAATCTGCACTTGGTTTTTTTTGTATCAGCTCGACTTTTCGCGATATACCGTTATGTCCAAAACTAAGGCACTTCCACTACAAATATTTAAATAACTTGAAAACGGTTCACCATATTCAATTACAAGAAAAAAACTTAAACTCGTCAACAAAATTATCTTTAATCCGTGCCTACATTGTTTTTAATTTGGCCTAGTAGTTTCAGAGTTATCGTTGTAGTTTTAAAAAAAAAACAAAAATTTTACAAAAAAAAAAAATTTAGTTTTTTAAAAATTCATAAAAAAAAAATTATGCAACAAAAATCACAGTGTTGGTCTTAAAACATTTTGTTTAATATAGTTTGAATATAGCTATATTTCATTGAAATCTGTACACAACTTTTGATTTTGTCAACAATTTACTAAGATAACTAAATTTACAAAAATCGCGATTTCCATACAGAAATAACATTTATTAATATGTTTTTGAAAGTGTAACTCGAGCAAACCTTAACGGATCGTTATGAAAATTTATCAGTATTAATATTTTTCGAAACGAACTTATGAGATTGTAAATGGGCGGAATAGCCCCACCCCTTCTGGTACCTCCCATACAAAATTACCTATTTTTGCATAATTAATATATCTTCGATAGCTGCCAAACAGACTACCGGAGGATATTTAAATTTGGTCAGTTTATTTATCTTGCAAAAGTAGACAAACCCTAAAAAAACCGAAACCGTTGCCATACCCCTTCTGGTACCTCCCATACAAATGACCGAACTCACCCCAATAGTCTTACATACATATCTTTTTTGTATGTACACTGAATTCAGCCAAACTATGCGTAAGTTTTACGGTTATCAAAATATGAATCAGGAATGAATTTTCACTATATCGGATCACCCCTTCTGGTACCTCCCATACAAAATGACCTATTTTTGGAAAATTAATATTTCTCCCTTAACTTTCAAATTGAAACCTGCCGATTAATTAAGTTTGGTCAGTTAATTAATAATAGGAGGCAAAACTATAAATTAAACTATAAATAAATTTGCAAATTTGTCATGATTTTTAAAAATACAAAATTTAAATTTTTTTTGGGTAGAAACAAAAAATTCGAAAAATCTGTTATCACCGAACTTAGCACAACTCATTCAATTTTCAATCGATTATTATGTACATACATGTTTTAGAAAGCTACTTTAATATGATATTCAATAAAGCTAATAAAAAGAACAATTTGCCCCCAACCGATTAACTTTCAGCGTGAAGAAAATTAAAATTTCCATTTTTTTTGAATAAAAGAGCCTTTGCTCAGTAACTTTTTTTTGTGATATTAAAAAATTTGATTTTTTTCAAAGGTAACAACGATATCTTAAAAAAAAAACAATTTTAAAACCCGGCTTATGAAAAAAAAAATATGATTTTTTGAACTATAATTTTTTGGAAAATAGGCGAAAATACGATTAGTACCTGTAACTTAAAAATTCGAGCTGATGGAGAAAAATGGAGATTAGATTTAAAATCAGCAACCTCAAATTAGTAAAAAACAGCTATAGAATTCCAACCAACACTCAAAAAGTTAAATTTTGTTCCCTTGTGTAATTTTTATAATTAGTTACTACAGTAAAATTCGCTTAGCTGCCCCTTCGCTTAGCAGCACATTCTGGATAAGAGCATTTAAACTCGTTATGGCTGCATTTTATTGCAGTATTTGTATTAAATTATCTTATTTAACTGCATTTTGCTTAGCTGCACTTTAGTCCTAGCAGCCTCGATGATTGTGTTTTACAATTCAATTTCCTATAGAAAAAATTTCGTTTACCAACACTTTCAAAATCGGTATCTTATAATCATATGTTATATATTTTTTCTTGATTTAATAAGTGTGATCTTTGCATTTTTAAATAAAACTAACGATTAATAATTAATCTTGAGGGCAATTCTGCAAAAAAAAACGTAACAAATTGGGGTAACTGCATCATATATAAATGTAGAAAATCCTCATAACTACCTTATTTGTGCAGGTAAAAAAATACGGATAATCCGGATAAGTGCACATTTCACTTAAGTGCACAAAAATGTGTGCACCGAAATGTGTGCAGCTAAGCAAATTGTACTGTATTGAGAATTTCTCCTTAAGCGGATCGTCATCCTTGCAAGGTATACTTACTCTTACATTTGTTATCGAATTTCCCTAATAAAGCGGAAAGCCAGTTTTATTATTAACTATTAAATCCCTTGAGTTTTATTTGTTTATTCCCTTTCCTCGAACCACATCCTTGGGGTTTTTTTGCTACGCAAACATTGATCCTACGAGCCGCGGATAGTGAAACCACTTTGAAAATTTGAACTAATTTTCAAATCTTTTTCGCCGCAGCTAAAACACAACACGATTACTCCTAACTCCCCACTGCTGCCAAATTTCAGTTATTGCATCTCTACCAAAAATCAAAGCTACGTATATTGTGCAAAATTAAAACAATTTAATTTTGTGTTAGTGTATCAAATGATACACCAAATTGGCTAAACGATCAGAAAATTTAAATTGAACAAAAAAGTGTAATTATGTAATTATGTTGATATTACATATCAGAACAAAAACATTTAGTGTCGTCTTACAACAACAAAACACAACGATATCCCGGTACTTGTCTTGTGATACACACACACCCACGGTCGCCATTAAAGAACACCAAAGTGATTTTTTTTCCCAAATTTTATTAATATTGTTACGGCGGGGAAGAATAATAATTTATTCAAACGGAGAGATAAATAAAAACACAAGTAAATTATGACTTTTTGTATTAAATTGGTGTACAGCTAAACAGTGAGTATGTTCATAGAGTTTGTCGCTAATATATGATACTACAACAAACAGTATCACATAAACATTCCAATGAAAGTGAGAGTGTCCAATATATGATACTACAACAAGCAAAGCATTGTATGCATGATACACAAAAATACAAATTGTTTACAATTGTTACACTATGCCATGCATACACTACAGTAGGCACCCAGCCCGCATTTTGCATTTTAACCCTAACTGCCAGGGGTTATACGGTCCGCACCGGGAGGATCGGACTGAGGGCGTTTCCTATACGTCAGGTTCTTCCTGAAATGGTGTTACATTTTTTCACCGCACAAGTTAAACTGGACGATGGCGTGCATACTAGTTATTTACTGGCGCCAGCAATCGCCAATAAAATAACAAGCCTAATGGGCACTTGAGTTTTATGGGATAGTTCTAGCACAGAGATGTCCTCTTCCACTATCCGCATCCTGTGGACGTGCCTCGTAGCGCTCAGCTACGCTCCTCAATCGATCATTAAATCATATATACCAACGAGTTAATATATATGATTCAATTAATCCCGATAGCGGGATAGTGGGCGGGATGTTTACGCGGATAATTAACAATCTACCTTTGTATATTTTACATAGTTAAGCTTCCCTGTACATTCCTCTGTTATCGGCGCTCTTCTCTCTATCTCTCTTTATTCTCTCGCTCTCAATTGTCCCGAAATGATACTTAACATCCCGGTTTATGTCATGTAAATAAACAATTGCTAGATTTACTCCTGTAAACCCTGTAAGGAACGTAAGTTAAGTATGGTTTACACGCTATCTACCCATATCTACTCATATCCCCTCAGCTGCAAGAGCGAGATAGCCTAATTAGAAAACATGTAGGAGTTAGCAAAGACAAACACTACAAAATTATAGCAAAGTAATAATGAATTATAGGGAGGTGGATAGGAAATCAAAATGTACTGATTTGACAGGATATAGGAGATATGGGTGGATAGCGTGTAAATCAGCCTTTACCCGAACGCTTAAACCCCCGAAATCCTTTATTATATTTTATAAATAAACCTATATGTTTTATAACGGTTAACAAAAATACTAATACTTTTTGTGTTTTTATTTCTCCCGAAATATTTCCTGATTTTTATTTTGACACGAAACATACGTAATTCTATCGCACCATCATATATTTTCAAAATAAATAAGCCAAAAGTCTATATATTGAGCGTACTTCAGAGGTTTTGGGTACTGTTTAGATGAATTTAGTACCATTTTTGTACGCGAATTCAATTACAACCAGTGCTATGATTTAAATATCGGTGGAACAGAAATAATATCGTAAAATTAATTGAAAAGAAATGTATTTTGTTCTAAAAAACAATAAGACACAGAAAAAAAAGCTAAATAATCTTAAACAAACAACTCTGTGACAACTTCGCACAGACAAGAAACAGACGGTTAAACTAACTGACAGACACAAAATGGTTGCCGGGGAAGTCGCGTACAATGATGGTACTATACGCGTCCAGCTGCGCTCAATTCATTAAATTTTTGTTTATTTTATTTTCTGTTTCCCGTATTGTTTTTAAATCATTATATATGTTCATTAATACAACTATTAATTAATGTTATGTACTTTGAAAGAAGGACAATGGGTCTCATGCATAAAAACGAGTAAAAGCGCTGAGTTGAGTCAGGTGAGCAATTGCTCGTAAGTCGAGTTCGATCAAACAGCAACAGCTTTTGCTCAATTTCGTATGCACCAAAATGAGTTCAAACTAATTGCAATTACTTGAGCAAATAATAATAAAATAGAGACTGACGACATTTCTAAATTTTTAATAGAAAAAATAAAACAAAATAAATATTAGCTAGAAAAAGTAAATTACCAAGCATTAAAAATAAAAAAACAATAGAAACATGTGTAACAGAAATTAAGCAAAAATTTGGCATTGTATTATTTCATCTGCATCTTTCGGAAATCTTATCCACTCGCTTGCTTTGGCAGATATAAGTTTCGCAACACCGTTGATTGGACTCCAATATCTGTGGCTATACCATTTTGGAATCCAGGATCTGCACAAAATCTTAAATACAGTCGAATTTTATCAATGTTGCTGAGGGCACCACCACGTGTTTCTTCTGACTCCTCAAATAAATAATTAGCCAACCAGCACGTGCTACTATCATCAAACCTATGTATTTATCATTTTATTATTAATTATATAAAAAAATAATAATTAAGAATACAAACCTGAATAATTTTTTATCGTCACTTGCTAAATTTGTTTTATGCTCTTGATAGTAGGGATGTAACGAATGTGCTTTAGCGAATGCGAATATTGCAATATTTTTTTTTCGAAAGCGAATGCGAAAGCGAATATTCCAAAATTGTTCAGCGAATGTAAAAAAATGATTTATGTAAACGAATAATTTAGGTTTATTCCTACTGCCTGCCTTTTCAACTAAAAATATGCATTCCAGTTAAGTAATTAAACATAAAATATTTATTTCAAAGTAAAACAAAAACAAAAATATATAATTCTCAGAAATGCAGTCTTTAAGGTAACTAAACGATAATTTTATTTAAAAAACTTAAAAAAAAAACTTAATTTCCCTTTGCACCCCATGAATGAGGTATGGGATAGCTTCTCGCGTTGTTGTGAATTAACACGCTTTCTATTTTTAGATTCACAACTAACGGCACCTACTTGTTTATCGACGAATGCGAACGTCACTGTTTGGAGAAGCTCTTACTAGACACGCCGATTGAATCGACGCTTAATACTGCGAAGTTGCTGTCAACAACATTCGAGGGGAGCCGACAATGAAAGAAAATTCTCTTTATTTTTTTTTTCTTTTTTAAGATGACTGGAGCCAGGTTTGAACCTGCGATCTCCCGCATGGTAGTCGCGTGTTCTAACCACTATGCCACGGCCGGTCCCATTTATTTTTTAATAATTTATAATAATTTAATAAATAATAATTTAATAAATTAATTTAAATAATAATTTAATAATAATTTTATTTACTTTCGAAAATTTTGACGTATTCAGTATTCAAAGTTTAGAAGAACCAAGTTGTATTTAACAAAAAGAAGCTTCGCTGCTTTTTCGCTATGCAATCTAGTTCTTAGTGGATCATATATAAGTCCGGCTCCACTAAACAACTGTTCGCTGGGGACACTTCCCGGAGGCGTAGCTAAGAACTGGCGTGCCAAAGGTACTAACTTTTGGTATTTCGTTTCCACCACAATACAGGATCTTCTAAAATTTTTCTCTTTTTTCTCTTTATTGTATTCAGCTAACAATTTTTTTCATGAGAGACTGAAAACGTGACCTCTTGCTTGTCGTCATCAGTCTCATTATTACTTGTATTTAAGAAATTTTTTTGCGAATGCGAATGCGAAAGCGAATATTGAAATATATATTTATACGAATGCGAATGCGAATGTACAAAATGATGCGAATAATTCGCATATGCGAATGCGAACGTTCGTTACATCCCTACTTGATAGCATTTTGTATTTCTTTGTGGCACCAAATTTTCCGGCATGATTCCTTTTTAGTGTACGCAAGTCAACTACCCAAAGTTCCCCACATTATAAAAACACCTATTTAAAGATCTTTTTAGTTATACTAGTTAAAAAGCTGGTCCCATAGACCGAAAATCAAAAATCTGGCTCCGTTACGATCTTGCGCCAAGAAAGTACTTTAAGTATGACAAATTGCAGCTTCCTATGTCATCAGATGGCTTCAGAAAGTTGGGAAAGAGTAGTACATACATACATACATTAGGACATACTAAGAAATTATCTTTAATATAAAAATTAATTGTTGTTCGTTGGTAAGGCCATCACTTGAGAACGCATGGACCGATTCGACTAATTTTTTGTCACAATGTTCGTAATAGGCCAGAATGATTTTTATACAAAAAAATTTGGCCACGCCCATTTCTACGCCCACTTTTTGAATATATCTAAAATTCCAATAAAACGCTCTAAAACTTTAATTTATTTACAGATTTAGCTCTATACTGTTCTATGATATATTGAAAATATAATAGGTTATATATTTTGTAAATTTTTGATTAAATGGGCGGAGTGGGCGAGCTAGGACATATTTTTTAGCTAGAGTGATAAAATTTGGTACACAGATAGTACTAGACACTTCAGGTTCAAATTTGCAGACGAAATTTTTATTTTCGATAAGTAGGCGGTGGGCTCGTGGCAAACCTATATTTAAGTCTTAAAGAGGTACAATTTTATGTCACGATAGTACTCTCCAATACAATTATGAATATGCACACGATATGTTAGCCCAAAGATGAAGATCTAGAATCACTGTCTTCCTCTCTCTTTTATAATAAACATTTCCCATTCATTTTGTTGGAGACAGACATAGTTTAGGAGATATCGCCCCTTAAAGTTGGAATCTATATATATAAATATCTCCGACATCTGGTGACGGATGTGCTAAAAAATCAAATTAACACATTTTGGACCCTGACTTTTTTTAATAAAATAATTTTATTTCCAAAATATGCGTAAATAATGGTTTAATTTCTTGCACCTAACAAAAGAGGAGACTTTAATCTTTCCAATGAGGTCTCGTACATTGGTCTAACTTAAGAGGTTCCTAAGATAATGAGCTTCAAAATGTGTCGTAGTTAGTTTCTCTATGTCTTAAACACATTGTAGTGCAAGACGAATGCGGCGGGGGGCGTGCCGTAATTAGTCTCACTACCCTCCATCTCTCTCTGCAGTATGAGACGAATGCGGTGGCGGGCACGCCCCAAAAAGTCATGGTCCAAAATGGGTTAATTTTATTTTTAGAACATAATGGGTTAATAAAACAATTTGTGTATATACAGTTGGAAAGCTTTTTCAGAGGGCTTCCCATGATATATATATAGAGTCGAGCCGTCACCAGATGTCGGAGATATTTATATATATAGATTACAACTTTAAGGGGCGATATCTCCTAAACTATAATTTTCCCCCAATAAAAAATAACACTATTAGACTCAGGACGCATTATTACAGTTTTTTTTTTAATTTGCTTTTTGTTTTAATAAAAAAGTTTTATTTTGTAATTAAAAACCACTGCGTTTGATTTCATGATCACCCCAAAATGTAAAGAAATGCCAAAAACATAAACATACAAAACATACAATCTTGTTGTTGATGGATGTAAAAGTGTTGTTTTTGATTCTCTTTCATTCCTCATATTCGGTTTTTGGATTATGATCTCTTATGTACATCTGCAGCGAAATACAGTGGAGGGTATAATTTTCCGCTCTCCAGTGTATAGCATTCACACATCGGAACCAATAAGGAACATATACTACTTTGTTAGAAAATAACTTTGTTGTCTATAAATGAATCATAGAACATTTTTCGTTTTTAGTTTTCCTGTTGAAAATTTATGTTATAAATTTTCACAACTAATTCTAAATTTTAATAAAACTAACGTTTATAAAAAATTTGGTCATTCTATCAGGTTATGGGCCATTGATAACGCGGTTATTGTGGTTGTATAAAATTTAAATTCGCAAGTTTTGTGTACGGTCAGTAGATATAAAATGAATACATCAAATGTGCTCTTTTCCAAACTCTCTAGTTCAAACTATCATATGCGCAAATTCAATATGGAGCTGTTGTTGCTATAGAGGGAAATTGAGGGTGAAGCACCAAGCATACCACATGCAAAATGGGTTATTCGCGATGCTAAAGCAAGAGCTACAATAGGTTTAGCAGTTGAAGAATCTCAAAAAGTGCACATTAAGAAGCTGAAAACTGCTAAGGAATTTTGGAACACTCTCAAGAAACATCACGAACAAGCTAATCTGGCGAATAAAGTAAGCCTTCTGCGTCAACTTTCAACAAAAAGATTAGTTGCTGGGCAATCTATGGAGGAGCACATAACGGATTTTCTGAATATCGTAGACCGTTTAAACGATTTGGGAGAGGAAATCGAAGAACACAAAACTGTCGCTTTCCTACTCGGTAGTCTTCCAGAAGAATACAATTCTTTGGTTTCTTCACTAGAAATGCGTCCAGAGTCTGATCTTACGATGGATTTAGTGAAAGACAAACTAAAACAAGCATATAAAAGAAAATCTAGTTGTGAACAGGAAACGGATTTGGCATTTAAAGCACATAAAAAGAGGTACAGTCCAAAATGTTTTTCTTGCGGTAAGCAAGGTCATATTAAGAAATATGGTCCAAATAAGAAACAAAGTTCTAATCGAGCCAATGTTGTAAAGACCAATGAAAAATCTGATATTTGTTTTGGGGTTACAACTGCGACATGCCATATGTCTTGTCAAGAAAACTTTTTCGTAAAACTGGATAAGCAACAGAAGGGTGCGATTTATTTGGCCGACGGTACTGAATTGATTGCAAGTGGATCTGGAAATAGTCAGTTAATGTGTCAGAACAAGGACATACGCATCACAAATGTTTTATTTATTCCAGAACTGGACGGAAGTTTACTATCTGTCAGGAAACTAACTGTCGACGGATTTGAAGTACTTTTCAATTCTAAATGTTTCTTAATTTCTAAGAATGAACAAGTCCAAGCTAGAGAATTAAAGGAATAGTTCACCAACGTACAGCCGCTTATACTCCTAAACAAAATGGAGTGGCTGAAAGAAGAATCGCAGTTTTATGGAGATGGCAAGGTGTATGCTGTTTGATACAATCATAAATATCAAATACTGGTGTGAAGCTTTTAATACTGCCAATTACACACAGAATCGCCTGATAACTGCGGCTAATAGTGCTACTCCATACGAATTATGGTTCGGCAAAACTCCAAATTTGAAACAAGTTCGCGTTTTTGGTTCAAATGCTTACGTTTATGTTAATAAACAAAAGTGAAAGAAATTGGGTGAAGTCGCGATATAGTGCAATTTAGTAAGCTATTGTGAGGAGTCCAAGGCTTACCGATTACTTTGTACTGATTCAAACAAAATTATAATAAGCAGAGATGTTCAATTTGTGGAATCCAATGTTCATTGTACTGAAAAATCAACACAAGAGGAAGACAATGTGAACATTTGGTTTGATAATACAAATTCTGATGTCAAGGCTAACCAAACACAAGATTTGGAATCTGTAACATCTGATGAAGATTTTAACGGTTTCGAGTCAGCAGAAGATTTAATATCTACTGAAGACGAAAGGATAATTTCATCTACTGACGACAATCAGAATTAAATGTTCCGGACTGCAAAAGAACTTCTGCAAGATTAAATAAGGGTGTTACACCTAAAAGGTTTGGTTTCAAAGTTAGTTGTCAAGAGGATCCCGTAACTTATCAAGATGCAATGTCAAGAGACGACCGAAATGAATGGTTGACTGCTATGAAAGATGAAGTTGAATCATTGATCAAAAATCAAACCTGGGAGCTTGTAAAACTGCCCAAAGATCGAAAAATAGTCGGATGCAAGTGGGTGTTCAAGATAAAAAGATCCGTTGATGGAAACAAAAGGTAAAAAGCTAGACTTGTTGCGAAGGTTTTTTCGCAAAAATATGGTGAGGATTACGATCAAGTCTTCGCACCTGTTGTAAAGCAGACAACTTTAAGAAATTTACTGGCAATAGAAAGTTTCAAAAATATGATGGTTGAAACTATAGATGTGAAGATGGCATTCCTTAATGGTGATTTGGATTCAGAAATATATTAAGCAGACAGAAGGATTTATAGAGCCTGGAAAAGAGAAATTAGTATGTAAACTTAAGCGAAGTATTTACGGTTTAAAGCAATCGGCTTGTTGTTGGAACCTGCGAATTAATGAAATTTTAATTAAGTCTGGATTCAGAAGGGGAAGTGCAGAGCCATGCCTTTATGTAAAAGGAGAAGATAAATCACAGGTATATGTATTAATATATGTTGACGATATAATCGTAGCTAGCATGAATGATTCAGAAATTAGAAAAGTTGTGAAAACATTAAAGGCAAATTTCGAAATAACTGAGCTTGGCGATTTAAAGTTATACCTTGGAATTGAAGTTGATCGCAACTCAAATTGGATGTTTTATTTGTCGCAAAAACTATACACTGAGAAGATGTTAAATGAATTCAATTTGTCAAATGCAAAAGCTTCATCTGTTCTAATAGATCCTGGATATTTAAAGGAGAGTGCTAGTCAAAATTTATTTGAAGATAATAATACGTACCGCAAAGCAATTGAATCATTACTGTATCTTTCAAACAATACTCTTTTATCAAGAAAAGTGAGTAGTCCAAACGAAAGAGATTGGACAGAAGTTAAAAGAATATTCAAATACCTTAACGGCAGCAATGACTTAATGTTATGTGTTGGTTCGAAGTCAGTTTTGAAACTTGAAGGTTACGCTGATGCTGAATGGGCCGGAGATGTAACTGACCGAAAGTTAAGAAGTGGCTTTGTATTTAAGCTTGGAGACGCAACAATAAGCTATGGAAGCCGTAAACAACCAAATGTTACTTTATCTTCAACTACGGTTGCCAGACGGGCTGGATTCGGCTGGATTGTCCAGCTTTTTTTTATACTTGTCCAGTGTCCAGCTAAGATAAAATTTGTCCAGCTAAATAGTAATTTTTGAAAAACAAAATTAAAGCAAAGATGTTTGTGTTATAAATATCCTTATTAGTACATTTAACACAATAACTTTCCAAAAAATAAGCAAAAAAGAAAACGGTACAAATCCATAGCGAGGCGGTTAGTATGTTGGTGGCGATCGCACCGACGTCGTATTCTTCTTCGTAATATTTTTGTTTGTGTTTCTTCGTTGTTGTGCTAAACCACCACCATAAAACAAGCACACACAACAAAGCGTCACATTTTTGTTTTTGGTTTTTTTGATACGATGCTAAATTATTGCAACAAAAAAAGTAAACACAAAAAAGAGCTTTACTTCACCGCATCAGTTTTCGTTCGATATTTCGAACACTTGCGTATGAAAAATACTAAGTACGGACGCGGTGCACCGGCGGTTGCGGTATATCGGTGCAGATCTCTGATCCTAATGTCCAGCTTTTTGCCAATCTGGATCTGGCAACGCTATCTTCAACCGAAGCAGAATTCGTAGCGTTAGCCGAAGCATCTAAGGAATTATTATGGATTATGCAAGTTATCAAAGAATTTGAAGTAGAAGTAGCAACACCAATTATGTTTGAGGACAAGAAGAAAAAATAAATCCTAGAAGCAAGCATGTTGATATAAAATACTTTTTTATTCGCGATTTGCTAATTTCAGATCGCATACGTTATGAATATTGCGCAACTGATGAAATTAAAATTCGAAAATTTAGAGATTTAATTGGACTTTGTAATTAACTTTTGATGTTTTTATTATTTAACAATACATGTTATGTTAAGAAGGGGTGTTAGATTACAATTTAACATATATTGTATTTTGTTAGAAAATAACTTTGTTGTCTATAAATGAATCATAGAACACTTTTCGTTTTTAGTTTTCCTGTTGAAAATTTATGTTATAAATTTTCACTACCAATTCTGAATTTTAATAAAACTAACGTTTATAAAAAACACTGCGTATAAATAATTTGGGCATTCTATCATATACGACAGTCAAAAGTAAGCAAATGCTCCGAAGTCCGCTGCTGTCAATTTGAACTGTTCGCGAAATAGAAATATCCGTCCACTGATTGAAAATATGTCGAATTTCAATTTCAGTTTTGCCCACTGATCGAAAATTATAATTTCGTCTGCTTATCCATAATTGTATTGGAGAGTACTATCGTGATATACAATTTTATCTCTCTACAACTTAAATATAGGTTTGCCACGAGCCGACCGCCTATTTATCGAAAATAAATATTTCGTCTGCAAATTTGAACCTGAAGTATCGAGTACTATCTGTGTACCAAATTTTATCACTCTAGCCTAAAAAAATGTTTTGACACGCCCACTCCGCCCATTTAATCTAAAATTTACAAAATATATAACCTATTATATTTTCAATATAGAACATTACAGAGCTAAATCTGTCAAGAAATTAAATTTTTAGAGCGTTTTATTGGAATTTTAGATATATTAAAAAAGTGGGCGTGGCGTGACCAATTTTTTTTACATAAAAAGCATTGTGGCCTATTACGAACATTGCGACAAAAAATTAGTCGAGTCGGTCCATGCGTTCTCTGGTGATGGTCTTACCAACGAACAACAATTAATTTTTATATATAAGAAAATTTCTTAGTATGTCCTGATGTTTGTATGTATATCCTATTCTATCCGCTACTTTCTGAAGCCATCTAATGACATAGGAAGCTGCAATTAAAGTGTCATACTTTGTCATACTTTCTCTGCGCAAGATTTTTGATTTTCGGTCTATAAGACCGGCTTTTTAACTAGTATAACTAAAAAGATTTGATTAAATAGGTGTTTTTATAATATGGGGAACTTTGGGCTCCACTAGGCACCGTCGGATTGAGCTGAAAAATTAGGACATGATTTTTTACACCAAACCTCATATTTTAAGCAGCGCACACAATTAAATTTCAAAAAAAAAAATTTCCCATACAGAATGCGACCAGCTAATGTACATTTGCTGGGTATGTTCAGTGGGGGATCACTAAACGTACTAAAACGTTTTATTTCCAATTTGTATGATATTGTTTCGCATTATGATCACTTTGTACCTTGTATAGCCGAGTACGGTTATAGCGAACTCCTATTTATTATATTTGATTTTTTTTTAACAGTATTTTATTACATTAAAAAATTAGATTGTTGAACGCACCGTCCAACAAGGGTTAAACTGTATAAGTTATTTTTATTATCTTTTGACGTTTTTCTTTCATACCTTTATGTTCTCATTTTATATCGATCCCTTTCTAACATCAATATGTTCACATGTATGTCTTTGCCGCCTGAAGCATTAGTTTTTTAAGTTTATATTACTTCTTGTAACATCATTAAAGACGGTCCATCTGTGACCCAAACCTTTGGAAATACAATTTGAGTTGTACTTATTTTCTTAATAAGCTACATCAGCCCTCCTTATCTTAAGGAGCAGTCCTAATCATTGGTCCTTCGAGCAAAAAGTAAAATCAGCAAAACCTTTGCTGTTGCCATTGATTTTCACCCTGAAAATCTGTCAGTAACTTTGCCATACCACGGCATTTTGGAGCTTTATCGTCATCAAACATAAAGCCTCCGTCAACAACACAAGCAATTTTGTCGACATCATCAACATCAAAGTGAAAGACTTTGTCATCGTGAAGATCTATCATATTCATCGAAAACATCAACATCGCAAGAGAAGTCTATCCCGTAGAAGGAAGTCATTGAAAGGTGAATTAAGAGAAGATTCTAGGGGTAAGTGCGGTGACAATAGTGCTTTTTGATATAACGATCAATTTAAAACAACGTAACAAAAAAAAAATCAATATGTTTTTCATTGTTCGGTTTGAGATCTATTCTATTATTGCTAATATAATTTGTTTTTACAAGAGTTGTGTGAAATGGATTATGTTGACAGCTGGCAGGGCAGATAGCTATTTCGATGGTTGCCAAACCATCATCATCAGTGCCGTTTGCTGTGCCTTCTCCACTCATTATCACAATCTTAAGTGTTAAAAGCTTCACACAATCAATGTGAAGCTCACACACACCGGTGCGAAAATGGTATCAACGAAGACAACGTCAACATAATCCACACAAGCTCTTGTCTATGCTTTGTCCATCGGACAAAATTGCATAGAATTGTTTTTGGCATTAAATGCCAACCCAGTGTACCTCCCGTGTATGTATTCTCTTGTTTGTTTTTATCGATCTGTGCAGAATATGAATATGTTTTTCATTGTTCGGTGTGAGATCTATTCTATTATTGCTAATAGAATTTGTTTTTACAAGAGTTGTGTGAAATGGATTATGTTGACAGCTGGCAGGGCAGATAGCTATTTCGATGATTGCCAAACCATCATCATCAGTGCCGTTTGCTGTGCCTTCTCCACTCATTATCACAACCTTAACGGCCCTATTCTAACAATTTGGTTACAATAATTTGTCACCATAAATTTGTTACAGTTTTGTAACCAATACTTGTTACTGTAATTCTGGCAACTTCGTAACAAGGAAAGGTTCACCTTGTGGTGAAATTGAAATTATTGACAATTCACAGCTGGTTTTTGAATTTGACAAACAAAAAATGGAAACACAACAGAGAGAAAAGTAAGTTTATTTTTTATTTTTTTTAGAGATTTATCCGTATATTTATGTATTAAATACATTTTTTTTGCAGGAAATTTGAGCGGATAACGCAGGAACAGCTGCAGTGCTATATTGCGTTTGTAAAACGCAATCCAGAGCTGCTGGCTGGAAAAAATACGCCTGCGCGGCCACGACAATTGCAAGATATGTGGGAGGAAGTGGCCAACAATTTGAATGCGCTAAAGGGGCCCACACGTACCCCAGTTAAGTGGAAGGAGGTGTGTAGCAGTATAGACTTATTTACAAAGAACAAATTTGGCTATATAACCTTTTTATTTTTTGTAGTCACTGGCAAACTGGAAAAAACAATTGCGTAGTCGGGCGAGAAGGCTTAAAGCTGACCAAATGCGCACAGGAGGCGGCCCAAAGCCCGCTGATTTGGATGATTTTGATAGTCAAGCAATTGAAGCACTGGGTACGATAGCAGTGGATGGTATACCTGCTCAGGAGCTGGGTTTTGAGGCAAGTTAAAATCCATTTGTTAAAAACTTATTTTTTACTTTTTTTGTATGTATTGTAGGACACTTCCTGTTCCACATCTAATGAGGAAGCCCCAGCAGTGGAAGTTATAGTGAGTAAAGATTGCAGTCCAGACTGCAGCAATAGCTCTCTTTGCAGCAGCAATTCTTTTTTTCGCAGCGAGGTATTATCGAGCAGTTCACGCATTGATGCAACACCATCAAAAACAAACAACAAAAGAGGAGCCTCACAGGAACTGGTTGATGTTGTGTTGAAACATATTAAGAAGCGGGAAGAGTACGACGACCGTGTGCTTGAGCAACAAAAAAGAAATAATGAGGCCCTTACTAAACTGGGAGATGGATTGTTGGCTCTTGCTGAAGCTATAAAAAAGCCTTAATATAAATATATGTATTTTTCTTGTACTTCTCTGTGTTTTGTTGATTTTGGTCAGCCCGTTTAATAGTTTATAATTTTATTGTTTTTATTATTTATTTTTAATTTAATAAATAAATTTTCTTTGCCGTTATAAATAAATAAACCAATTTTTGTTTTTTTTTTAAATTATTCATTTATCTTCGTTAATAAAAAATGTTTGTAACAGTTTATTTTTCTCTTGAAATTTAGTTTATTATCAAATAATACAAACAAAAATTTGTTTGTTAAGTTTTATAGATAAGTTTTAATAGTAAATCCTTAAAGCGTTTGAATATATCGAGAACGAATTATCTGGCCTTCGCGATAAAACTGACTACGATGAGCAGTATCTGGTGTAGATGGAATATCAAATTCTGCTTCATTGGTCTCAATGAAAGCAAGTGGACATTTCTTTAATGCAATATTATGCAAAATTACGCACGCATTTATTATGTTGACTGCTCTTTCATGACTGTAGTGCAAACACCGATGTTTTGAAAGGCATCTAAATCGCGATTTTAAAACCCCAAAAGCTCTCTCTACTACGTTTCGAGCTTTGATATGTAACTTATTATATTTTTCCTCTTGTCTACTGGATGGATCTGAAATGGGTGTTAGTAGCCAGGGCTCCAGGGGATATCCTTGATCTCCCAAAAGCCAGCTACCACTTTGTCTCATCATGAACATGCGTACTGCCGACGTGGTCCAAATTCCTGAATCATGGCATGAGCCCGGAAATTTTGCATTCACTGCTAAAAATTGCAAGCTATGATCACAAACGGCTTCAACGTTAATGCTGTAAAATCCTTTTCTGTTCATGTAGAGGCTGCTTGGCTTTAAAGGATCGTTTGACGAAGGACCAACAATTGCAATGTGAGTACAGTCGATAGCGCCTATTGTACTTTTAATGCCGAAAGACATGTAAAAGCTGTAAAATAATGTATGAAATTACAACTAAATACTTTTACTTTTTGTACTGCTTACCCGCTTTTTATGGCCAGCTGCTCTTCATTTGTTTTTGGGAATTGTACTTCGCTCCGTTTTTTGTTAACAATCAGAGCCGATATGTATTCAAGTGATCGCGACACTGACGACTGGCTCATTGCGGTAGCAAAACAGTTTCCAACACATTTCTGGTATGATCCATTGGCGAAGAAGTATAGTGATGCAAAGAAGCGAAGGCCAAATGGAAGAGATGTCCTCTGATTATCAAATGGCATGAGCTCATCAATAAGCTCAATACAAACTTCTTTTGATAGTCGAAAGTATTGGACAAAAACTGTATCAGACATGGAAAATGGGTCACTGCTGTCCCTCAGGTTCCTTAGCAGTCGTTTTCTTTCCAATAATTCTTGCCGCTCCATATCCATAGCACAAATAATTAAAAGTGCTTCTTCCATTGTATTAAAAGTTTATCTGCGACTTCAATAATTTATATTTTGATTTCAAAATATATTTTAAAACAGCTGTAACTAGCTTGTTACCTCCATGTTGGCAGGTAACAATTTTTGTAACTTTTGTCACGGTAACAAGAATTCGGAATACCGATTTTTTTAATTTGTAACCAAAGTAGTCTATTGTAACCGTGGTGACTATTGTAACGATGTCAGAATAGACCGGTAGGTGTTAAAAGCTTCACACAATCAATGTGAAGCTCACACACACCGGTGCGAAAATGGTATCAACGAAGACAACGTCAACATAATCCACACAAGCTCTTGTCTATGCTTTGTCCATCGGACAAAATTGCATAGAATTGTTTTTGGCATTAAATGCCAACCCAGTGTACCTCCCGTGTATGTATTCTCTTGTTTGTTTTTATCGATCTGTGCAGAATATGTTTTTCATTGTTCGGTTTGAGATCTATTCTATTATTGCTAATAGAATTTGTTTTTACAAGAGTTGTGTGAAATGGATTATGTTGACAGCTGGCAGGGATTGTGTGTGGATTATGTTGACGTTGTCTTCGTTGATACCATTTTCGCACCGGTGTGTGTGAGCTTCACATTGATTGTGTGAAGCTTTTAACACTTAAGGTTGTGATAATGGGTGGAGAAGGCACAGCAAACGGCACTGATGATGATGGTTTGGCAACCATCGAAATAGCTATCTGCTCTGCCAGCTGTCAACATAATCCATTTCACACAACTCTTGTAAAAACAAATTCTATTAGCAATAATAGAATAGATCTCAAACCGAACAATGAAAAACATATTCATATTCTGCACAGATCGATAAAAACAAACAAGAGAATACATACACGGGAGGTACACTGGGTTGGCATTTAATGCCAAAAACAATTCTATGCAATTTTGTCCGATGGACAAAGCATAGACAAGAGCTTGTGTGGATTATGTTGACGTTGTCTTCGTTGATACCATTTTCGCACCGGTGTGTGTGAGCTTCACATTGATTGTGTGAAGCTTTTAACACTTAAGGTTGTGATAATGAGTGGAGAAGGCACAGCAAACGGCACTGATGATGATGGTTTGGCAACCATCGAAATAGCTATCTGCCCTATCAGCTGTCAACATAATCCATTTCACACAACTCTTGTAAAAACAAATTCTATTAGCAATAATAGAATAGATCTCAAACCGAACAATGAAAAACATATTCATATTCTGCACAGATCGATAAAAACAAACAAGAGAAAAAAAAATCAAAATTTTCGGTTCGCATAAATCATTTTAACATAAAGAACATAACCAAAAAAAAATTGTCATAAACAAAAACAACAATAAAAAAGACTATAGAAAAATAAAGCCTGGAAAAATCCCGTAAAACCGCGCCAAATACAACTACAAAACATTTACTTAAACACTACATTAAAATAAATACAAAATAGGCATAGGCATAACTCCAACAAAAATTGAGACTTCGAATTCGCCTACAATTCTAACAAATATGTAAATAAAAGCTGATCGCTCCAAATTTCAAATCAACTAGTTAAACTAAACATACCTCCTCTCAAAGTGTCATACACAAAACAACAATAAGAACTTTAAAACCCAAAGAAGGAGAAAAGAAACAAAAGAAAGTTCATAAAACATTGACAGATGTGATGGAAAAGTGAAAAAAATGTAGAGTGTGTGAAAAAAATATCCAAAATACTATTAAAAACAAAGCTGTAAAACAACTTGTTGCAAAAACTGTGTTTTTTAATTGACAATATACAAAAAGTTTTAATCAGCATAAGAGTGAACCTGCTACATAAGTATTTATCAACAGCACAACATCTAAAGTAACTGATGAACATTAACAACAAAACAAATAAAACAACGAGTTTAAATTCATACAATACAATATATTGCTGAAAAAGAATAAATTTGCCTCCTGCCAAAACAGATCACCATACAGCAAATTATCAAAAAAAAAAACACCAAAAGGTGCGTCTGTACTTTTTTCTTTTGTTTGTCATATTTGCAACCAGACAATTGGTCATAAGGGAATAGTGAAGAAGATCTAACAGCGTTTCTAATAACAACAATGCAGCATACAAAAGGTAAACAAACCCCAAACAAAGAAGTAGAAAGAGTTTAATAGGTGTGTTTTTTTAACGTGCATCATACATAAGTTAAAACAGTTGACAATATAAATCGAGATTTTAAATCAATAAAGTGTTTTATTTAATCTTTAATTTTTTGTAAAAAAAATATAAAGAGTATATAGCCTACACTAATGTGATTTTGAAGATTTGGTTTTTTTTATGCAAAAACAAAAAAAACATTTTCGGTTGTCCGCCTGATGCCTATTCTATACAAACACACACGTTACACACATAACAACACAATTGGATGGTAAAATTTGCACAAAGTTTACAGCTTGGATTTTCTAAAAGCTATTATAAATCGAAATATTTTAAATTAATTAAATTTTATTGAAATTAAAACAAAAATTGAAAAAAGACAATATATTAAAACAAAAGAAAAAATACCATAAAGTTTAGCAGCAAGACATTTTTAACTTAAAAAACGTAAACAAATGAAATTACAACTTGTACTTAGTACAGAATCGTCTTGATTAATTACAAGATTTTTTAAAATATCATTACAATATGTCTGAATTAAAAAACTTCGCATTCGACTATGAACAAGTCGTTTCATTTTGCAAACGATTTAAACCCGCCGATAATATTCTGGTATGCGCCTTAAAAGTTGAAGAAGCTGAGCTGGAAAGGAGATGGAGAGAACTTGTCGCATCATACAAAAAGGTTATTATTGGAGGTGAAGTTGAGACCGACTCAAAGGAGGTGAAGAACGCTACCACGAAATATGAGAACGCCTGTCGTATTTACACTGGCTGCAAATCTAAGATTGCTATTCTGATCGACTCGAAGCAAACATCCAAGGCAGATGAGAGCCTCCGACTGAATTCGACAATGCAACAATGTCAATCATCCCTAAAGGTGCCGCCGTGTGATACTCCTCCTTTTGAGGGCGGATACTCGAAATGGCCTGCATTTCGCGATATTTTCTGGGCTGTGTTTGGTACTCACCCTGAACTATCTTCAGCACAAAAACTTTTCCATTTGCGTGGAAAAACTAGGGGCGAGGCATATCAAATTGTTTCGAGGTTTGACTTAGTGGATGAAAATTTTCAACTCGCCTGGGAAGCGCTTAAGGATCGCTATGAAAATCCTCGCATATTGGTACACCAACAGATGAAATATCTTTTCGGTATTCAGGTTGCTCAACATGAAACAACAAAGTCTATCAGACAAATTCAACGCGGGATCAACGACAGTTTATCAATTTTTAAATCTTACAAAATTCAGACCCAGAACTGGGATCCTATATTGGTTTACCATTGTGCCTCAAAATTACCGGAAGAAACATTGCGCGCGTGGGAAGACTCGCTTACTAACCACAAAGAATTGCCAACCTGGCAAAAAATGGATACTTTTCTTTCTAAACGGATTGAAATTTTGGAAACCATCACCGACATGAAAAAGTCCAATTCTCGCGACAATCAACCATCGCATCATAAATCACAAGCATTTCATTCTTATCAGGAAACAGCAAGACAAAAATTAACTTGTAAAAAATGTAAACAAAATCATGCTTTATACACATGTGAATCATTTAAATCGTTGACAATTAATGATCGCATAAAATTTGTTTACGCAAATAAAATATGTTCAAACTGCTTAAGTGTCACACATTTCAAAAACAACTGTCCAAGTACTAGATTGTGTTTAAAATGTAACAAAAAACACCATACACTATTGCATTTGGAGAAAAGCGAAAATGGGGATTTATCGCAACGAAATAGTTTCTACAATCGCACACTTAACCCTAGATCTTCGTCGATTCGACGAACACTGTTGCTTTTTTTTCAAACATCTCTCTTATTTTTCACAATATTCTATTGCTTTTTGCAATAGCGTTAGTTTGTGATGTTTTTTTCAAACTATGCTGGCATATGACAGCATTAGTTAAGCGTAATTGTTATATATTTGCAATAAACAAAAACTCGCGTCGTCGGAACGACGAAGGTTACCTTTTGTGTGACTTTTTGCTCTTGCTAAAAAGTCACCAAATCAAAAAATATTTTGATGTTTTTAATTAAAATATCGGAATTACCAGATGATTTAATTGAAAATTGTGAAAATACTCCTGAAGACTCCAATTGCGATTCAATGATCGAAGAGCAAATCGAAAAATATGTCGAGGAAGATGTATTTTTGCATGAGAAAGAGTACGACTGCGATGACGATATTATACCAGATTCGGGTGATTAAAATAACCGTGAGCCACTAAATTTGTTCCGAAATTACTAATAAAGTGTAAAAAAAAAAACAATTCGTGGGAAACAAATAAAATTTTTCGTCCACTAAAAATAAAATGATTTAAGGCGTGGAATAAATATATTGCATCAAAGGTGAGAACCGACTAGTGAAGCAATTGGCCGAACTAACCCCTTATCGCACTTCTAACAATCCGAATGCGATGATATTTCGGACGAAATTGTAAATTAAAAAAATTTTGAAATAAAGAATCCCGTTCAAAGACACGAGTTTTTGAATAAATAAATTCTGGCCTTTGTGAGCCTCTTTAATCAATAATAGAAGAAAAAATTCTGAAAACAACTATTTATGAAATTGTCGAATGTTGCAAACGAAAAAGAAGAACAAAAAAACGCAAATTTTGTAAAAATTGTTCTTGCTAAAAAAGAAAAATGCAAAAGATTTTTTTATTATACCTGTATGTGGGAAGCACAGATTCTAACTTGTGTCTACTATACAAAGAAATAATTTTTCGAAGTGTTTTTTGTTTTAATTGATAAAATTAAGTGTATCGTAAATTTTTTTGCACAAGTTCAGATGCCATGTCTATTTTATTTTATACTAAAGAACTATTTAAAAACTAGTATCTACTTGAGACCAAAAAAATGGGCTGAAAAGAGACTAGTTCGAAAATAAACCAAATAGCTTTTAAAATATACAGTTTTTGTGTTTTCTTCTTCGATAGAGTCTATAATTGAATTAATATGATGTTTCGGACTGATACGCGCGATTTTTTGCTAAGAATTTCCATGTGAAATAGGACTTCGTCGATTCGACGAAGATTACCCTTAGTGTGTGTAAAATATGATTACCCTTCTAGGGTTAATCAACAAATTTCTTCGAACTTAAACAACGAGCACCCTGCTACAAGTAATCTAAATTCTGAGACACCAATAGATAACATTCAAGCACACTTTGTTCAAAATGAAGGCACCACCATCTTGCCGACAGCTTTGATTAACATTGAGCATGCTGGAGATTTATTTACAGTTCGGGCTCTTTTGGATGCTGGTTCCGAAAAAAGTTTTATTTCCAATCCAATTCAGCAGAATTTATCTATTCCTGTTTTCACTCACCTGTCTCAAATCTCCGGTTTAGGTGGTACGATTGTGGGTAACTCAAACCATCAATGTTTCGTGAATGTACGAGCACGAAATTCTAGTTTCGATATTAAAATTAAAGCAATAGTAGTACCCAAGTTATCACACTTTTTACCATCGAAACGGGTCAGAATCGAAAATCTCACTGAGCTTCAAAATCTGAATTTGGCAGACTCTAACTTTTACAAACCGCCTCCTATAGACATGATCATTGGCAGTGACTATTTAAACTTAACTTAAAACTTAATTTCCCTTTGCACCCCATGAATGAGGTATGGGATAGCTTCTCGCGGTGTTGTGAATAAACACGCTTTCTATTTTCAGATTCACAACTAACGGCACCTACTTGTTTATCGACGAATGCGAACGTCACTGTTTGAGAAGCTCTTACTAGACACGACGATTGAATCGACGCTTAATACTGCGAAGTTGCTGTCAACAACATTCGAGGGGAGCCGACAATGAAAGAAAATTTTATTTCTTTTTTTTTTCTTTTAAGATGACTGGAGCCAGGTTTGAACCTGCGATCTCCCGCATGGTAGTCGCGTGTTCTAACCACTATGCCACGGCCGGTCCCGTGTGTTTTATCGAACATTGTACGTGGTTTAGAAGCACGAGAGTCACAGTTTGGCTGGTACCTGTCTGGCCCCCTGCCGACAAGCGATGTTAACACCTTTTCGACTTTAGTTTCGTCATCAGATAACGTTGCTTTAACTGAACAAATAAAAAAGTTTTGAGAAATTGAGGAAGTTAAAAACACAACTCCACCTACAGAAAATGAAGAGTACTGTGAAGAGTTTTATCAAAAAACAACTTACCGTCTACCTGATGGAAGATATGTAGTTCGACTACCATTTCGTCCAGACTTTCCAGAAAATGTTTTTCTAGGACCCTCACGCAATTTAGCTCTGGCGCAGTATCATCGGATGGAAAAAACATTAAGCAAATACCCGGATCTTCAAAAACAATATGATCAGGTCTTGCAAGAATATATTGATTTGAATCATATGGAGGAAGTCCGTCATTTTGATACAAACTCCGAAAAACAGTTTTCGTTTTTTCAACCACACCATGCCGTTTCAAAACCAGAAAGTAAAACCACAAAGTTGAGAGTTGTGTTCAATGGTTCAAAAAAGACCAATAGTGGATTCTCCTTAAATGACATTCTGCTTCCTGGCCCAATTTTGCAATCTGATATTGTTAAAATAATACTCAATTGGCGTTATTATGTATCGCCAAATACTTGTGGATCCAGCCGACCGCCCGTACCAACGTATCTTATTCCGACCTTCTGAAAACGATCATATTAAATCCTATGAATTGAAAACTGTAACTTTCGGAATTAACTGTGCGCCTTTCCTGGCCATCAGAACACTACAGCGTTTAAGTGATGACGTCGTTGAAAAGAATCCTATGGCTTCTAAAATATTGAAAAATGAAATCTATGTTGATGATGTGTTGTCAGGAGGACATACTATAGATGAAGCCAAAACTAAGCAACAGCAACTGATCGAAACTCTTTCTTCGGCTGCTCTTCCTTTAAAGAAAATAACAGCTAATAATAGATTTGCTAGCACGAATTGCCCGGGAGGATCTTCTCGACGAAGACTTTTTGAATTTTGACTATTCGAGTACTGCAAAGACCTTGGGTATTCGGTGGAACGCCATGTCCGACGTATTTTATTATGTTATTGGTCAACTCGATTTAATACCAACTCCCACAAAGCGACAGGTCCTGTCAGTGATTTCGCGGCTGTTTGACCCACTTGGCTGGTTGGGCCCTACAGTTATATTGGCAAAACTATTAATGCAGCAACTATGGGAGGAAAAAGTTGAATGGGATGAAGCTATCTCACCGCATTTATTATTAAAATGGACATCCTTTTGTGAAAACTTGTCCCATATCCACACATTAAAAATTCCAAGATGGGTGGACTTTGTTCCAGGGCAACGCGTGCAAATACATGGTTTCTGCGACTCACCAGAAAGAGCATACTGTGGAGCTGTGTACATCCGTACAAATGATGGAGATAAAATTTCTAGCAACCTGCTGGTAGCAAAAACTAGAGTGGCTCCAATAAAACGTACAACCATACCCAAATTAGAATTATGTGGTGCCGTATTGCTGGCCAATTTAGTTAAAACAGTTACTCAAACATTGAATTTTGATTATAAACTCTATGGCTTCAAAAATCACCACAAACTTTGAAAACTTTTGTCGCCAATCGCGTTACGGAAATTCTTAGCCTTTCCAGTAAAACTATGTGGAAGCATGTGAGTACAGAGGACAACCCCGCTGACTTGGGTACCCGTGGATGTTCTCCTCAAGACCTAAATAACCACAACTTGTGGTGGTATGGGCCAACCTGTCTGCAAGAACCTCAAGAAGCGTGGCCACAACCGCGGTCGTTCAATCCTACCGATTTGGAGATGAAAAAGGTGTCTACATTTCACTTATCGATTACTGATGATATCATCACCAGGTTTTCTACTTTAAATAAAGCACTCAGAGTAACGTAAACAAATGCAGAAAATTAAGTCAACCTAAAAGCTTAAATTTATCTACAATGGAAATTAATTTTGTCAAACAACGGTTAATAAGCATATCGCAAAGACTGCATTTTCCAAAAGAATTCGAATCGCTTACACAAAACAAACAGATCAACAACAAAAGTCACATACTTACTCTTGCTCCATTTTTGGACAAAAATGGTTTATTACGGGTGCGTGGCAGACTGGAGAATGCTGGCTTAAGCTACGAAGAGAGGCACCCAGTAATCCTTCATGAAAAATCGCATTTAGCGGGACTACTTGTCAGATATTCTCACCACATTTTAATGCATGCAGAATACAACATCATGCTTAGAGCCATTAGACAAGGATTTTACATACCAAGGCTCAAAAATCTAATTCGAAAGTGCATTCGAGAGTGCAAACCTTGCACTATATATAAACGAAAGTTTCAACATCAAGTCATGGCAGCTCTTCCTCCTGAACGTGTGAACTTCTCTTTGCCCTTCACTTATGCAGGAGTTGACTTCGCTGGGCCTTTTAGTCTAAAAGCCACCACTTTAAGAAACGCTAAAATTATAAAGGGATATGCAGCAGTTTTTGTTTGCTTCTCTACGCGAGCAGTTCACTTAAAAGTGTGCTCAGATTTATCGTCAGATGCGTTCCTGGCTGCATTTACTCGTTTTACCGGACGCCGAGGACTCCCGAAAACTATGTTCTCCGATAACAGTAATCCTTCATGAAAAATCGCATTTAGCGGGACTACTTGTCAGATATTCTCACCACATTTTAATGCATGCAGAATACAACATCATGCTTAGAGCTATTAGACAAGGATTTTACATACCAAGGCTCAAAAATCTAATTCGAAAGTGCATTCGAGAGTGCAAACCTTGCACTATATATAAACGAAAGTTTCAACATCAAGTCATGGCAGCTCTTCCTCCTGAACGTGTGAACTTCTCTTTGCCCTTCACTTATGCAGGAGTTGACTTCGCTGGGCCTTTTAGTCTAAAAGCCACCACTTTAAGAAACGCTAAAATTATAAAGGGATATGCAGCAGTTTTTGTTTGCTTCTCTACGCGAGCAGTTCACTTAAAAGTGTGCTCAGATTTATCGTCAGATGCGTTCCTGGCTGCATTTACTCGTTTTACCGGACGCCGAGGACTCCCGAAAACTATGTTCTCCGATAACGGTCGCAACTTCGTGGGAGCAAGCTATAAACTGCTTAAAGAGCATAACGTGTTTCTCAAAAACGCTGAAAAATGTCTTGTTGAGAAGTACAGTACACATGGATTTTCATGGTCTTTTATACCACCTCATGCTCCCCACATGGGAGGTCTTTGGGAGGCAGCTGTTAAGAGTATGAAGGTTCATCTGAAGAAAATCTCAGCAAATTTGACATTCACATTTGAAGAATTCAGCACAATTTTAGTTAGAATCGAGTCTATTTTGAACTCCAGACCAATATCTCCAATGTCTGAGAGCCCTTCAGAGTTGTTGCCGTTAACCCCAGGCCACTTTTTAAGGGGTGCTCCCCTCATTGCTCATCCTGAAGCACCTATTGAACCGTTAGGTAATAACATATCATATCTTACTCGTTGGCAAAGACTCAAAGCCATTCAACACATATTTAGTCAACGATGGAAAACGGAATACATCACCGAGCTCCAGAGAAGATATAAA
This sequence comes from Muscina levida, assembly GCA_964034835.1. Taxonomy (NCBI): domain Eukaryota; kingdom Metazoa; phylum Arthropoda; class Insecta; order Diptera; family Muscidae; genus Muscina; species Muscina levida. The sequence continues at coordinate 99,269,619 of OZ035883.1, read as the reverse complement.
TGGAAAACTACGAGAGACAACGTCAAGGAAAACGATTTTGTGATTATTAAGGACGATCTCTACCCCCTACAGAGTGGCGTTGCGGTCGTATAACTAAAGTATTTCATGGGAAAGATAATCATGTCCGTGTAGCTGAAATAAAAACCCTAAATGGCACTATTGTACGTCCAATTGTCAAAATTTGCGTTTTACCAACTGCACAAGCTGCAAATAACAATTTAAACTGATTCAAGGAGCCAACACTCGTTCTACATATTAAAATTGATCGGTTGTTTTAGAAATCACTATTTGTTATCGTACTTGTCTTTCTTTCTCTCTTTCACTTTCTCAACAGTTCTACCGTGGATCCCGATGCTTTCTACGCAATACCAAACTGAGCGTTGTACATATGGAACTATTGATGACATTTTAAGAGCATAATTGATGCGCTATCCAGCTATGTGCGATAATTGAAACTACAACCTGTGGATTTACCCATGACAAACTGGAATTGTTGCGTGTTCCTCCAAGCTTTCCCCGCCAGAATGTTGAACGCACCGTCCAACAAGGGTTAAACTGTATAAGTTATTTTTCTTATCTTTTGACGTTTTTCTTTCATACCTTTATGTTCTCATTTTATATCGATCCCTTTCTAACATCAATATGTTCACATGTATGTCTTTGCCGCCTGAAGCATTAGTTTTTTAAGTTTATATTACTTCTTGTAACATCATTAAAGACGGTCCATCTGTGACCCAAACCTTTGGAAATACAATTTGAGTTGTACTTATTTTCTTAATAAGCTACATCAGCCCTCCTTATCTTAAGGAGCAGTCCTAATCATAGATCAATCAACTTCAGAAATAAAAACAACAGAATAACATTTTAGTGTTTGGTTGAATGAAATTACGTTTCCATTGCTGAAATAATTAAAATCATTGAAGGAAAATGAGACAACAGAAGTTCGTTATACGTATATGATGTTCGTTATAACAGTAACGATTTATATGAATAAATATGGCAAAACCGTTGGGACCAGAAACAGTGCTCCTTAATACTGAAAGTTTGTTATAAACGTTGTGCGTTGTAACTTAACACGACTGTATAAACATATTTGGTACATTACCCATTCCATAACATTCCAAATTTTACAAATTTGTTGCGATTTTCATTTTCATTCATGCATTACACTTTAACTAGCCTTTTTACACCAAACAAGCATCTCGCATTTTGAGCTGAAGATATGAAATTCTAAAAAGTGGTTTTATAGCCTTTTTACACAAAAAAAGCATTCCGCATTTTGAGCTGAAGATGCGGAATGCTAAAAAGTGGTTTTACACTGCAGTTTCGCATATTGTCAGCTGTTATCTAGCTCACACATTTTTCCCTTTGCCTTGTAAAACTGGAACATTTTCCTGCCACAAACCTATTAACATTGTTACGGAGGCAGTATTCCACGAAGCGCGAATAGTTTTAACTAACTGGAATAACCATTTATTAATATTTTGGCAAAAATGTAAATTTTTTGTCCGTCCATGTTGTTTGGCATTTTTTCCGATAAATGTAAACAAACAACGAAAATGGTGGTTGCCGGATCAACATTACTGAGAAAAATCGATTAAATTCCCATTTTCAGAGTACAACTCAGTGTATTTTTCCGCATCTTTCATGGATGCGAAAATATGTTAACATCTTTCCAACAACAAAATACATGTAAAAAGTTTAGCATTTTGGCCGCATCCATCAAAGATGCGGATTAACGCGGTGTAAAATGCGTTAAATGCGTTCCGGTGTAAAAAGGCTATTACACTGCAGTTTCGCATATTGTCAGCTATTGTCTAGCTCACACATTTGTCCATTTGCCTTGTAAAACTGCAATATTTTCCTGCCACAAACCTATTAACCCATTATTTCCAAGGTGGCGGTTCGCGGCACTTCACAGGGAGGAGTAATCTCTCCACTTCAATGGAATCTCAACATCAACACTCTCGTCGCATATGCGGACGACGTGGCGCTAATAGTCACCGGCAAGGATCCGAAACTACTCTCTGAGCTACTGGAATCTGCGCTGAAACTTCTTTTAAAATGGTGTAATGACTGTGGACTGGGTGTAAACCCGAGTAAAACAGAACTGGTGCTATTTACACGGATATACAAAATCCCATAATTTGCCAAAGCAAAATTAAATGGAGTTGCACTTACACTCTCTGATAGTGCTAAATACTTTGGGCTAATATTGGACAGTAAACTTAATTGCAATCTGAACACTCAGACCAGGATAAGCAAAGCGGCAACGGTTCTATACTGTTGTAAAAGGGCGATCGGCCTCAATTGGGGAATTAGCCTCAAGAATATAAACTGGTTATACGAATCAGTTATTAAACCCATCTTATTCTACGGATCGGCAGTCTGGTGGCCGGCGCTAGATAGAGCGTCCCAAAGGCTGAAATTTGAACGCATTATGAGCCTGAAGGCAATCATGATAACAGGGGCACTTAGAACTACTCCAACTTAGGCACTGTTCACGATCCTAAACTGGTTGACCCCGGACATTGAGGCGAGGAAAATAGCAGCGAATACCGCAATGCGTTTATAAAGCCCTAAAAAATGTTAAAGCCCTAAACTTTGGAATATGCGGGCTGTGGAATCTTTTCGGAAGAGTTAAATTAGTTCCAAATTCAGTCTACCAGACCACTGTAGCATAGTTCAGGCCGAAATAGCGGCCATTAGAATAGCCGTTGAGAAAATTCAGTATATAGGGATATTGGACGGTAATATTCATATTCTTACTGATAGTAAAGCCAAGGGCGTAGCCAGGATCCGATGTAGGGGGGGGGCAGTCGGTTTTACATTTCATATTAATAGTATGTTTACAAAAAAAAGTTATAACTAAGTATATAACGAAATATCAATGCTCATTGTTTTGGCAATATTTTATTAAACAAAGGCAGACTAAAATTTTTTTTAAAAAAAATTTTTGATTATCGAACTCATGTAGTACCAAAATTATAATTTTTATTTACTTTGGGACGCAATTCTTGAGCGATTTTAAAATTTTTTTCTAGTGTTATTGAAACAAAATTGTGCACAGAATGGACGTTTTTTTATTCTGAATTCCTTATTTATTTTTTAAAATGTTTCAAAGTCTATGAAACAATAATTTTTGATTTTAATTTGAAAAATTTATGGGATTACGTGTCCAAAAATTTTTAACTTCCGCAGTTATTGTGAGCATATGTTTCAAATTGAACTAAGTGAACATATAAGCAAAAACTATATTGTCCTGCCCACAAATATTATCCGATTATAACAAATCTTAATATAAAACCTGGAGAAGTTTTAAGAAATTCTTCTGTAAAAAATAATATATACCAAAAAGTCAGTTTTAAACTGCAACTAAAATAATATTATGTGTTTACAAGTATGCTAATTAGTGCGCTTTTCATTTAAAAAGACCAATACCATAATATATTACATCATCTGTCAAAATAAAGAAATTTGTTAAATCCAAAATTATTTAAAATTAAAGTCAAAAATTAATTTTTTCAGCGAATTTGACAATTTTAATAAAAATAACGGTTAGGAATTTATAATAAAAAAAACGTACATTCTGTGCACAATTTTGTTTCCAATAATACACAAAAAAAAAGATTTTGAAAATCGATCAAGAATTAAAATTACATATGTCCAAAAAACCATTTTTACCACTGTGGACGGTAGGCTTAAAACAGTTTATGACGATAAAAAGTGTAAATGCTGTACTTTGGGTTGATCATATATCAAAAAAATGCTTGGATTGAAATCCTAGCTGATCCTCTTTTTAAAGTATCGATATTTTTCATTTCTGCGGGCTGGACCAAAAATTACTTTTTTAACGACGACAGTAAAAAAACTAGACAAACGAGATAAAATCTGTTAATTTATTGTAAAAGTACACAAACAGGGATTTAATTATTATTCATGTATTTTCTTAGATTATTTTGACATTGCATTAAAATTTTACATTTAAGGTAAAAAACCTAGTTTGATAAATAAATAATTTGATCATACTTCTATAACCTTTAAAATATTGAAAGTCCTTCACAAAGTAAACGAAACCTCGGATGAAAAAGTGAGTATGCAGTTTTCCTATAAATGGTCACTGCTTAAAAAAAATTTATCAGGACAACCAACCGAATAGAAGTTAATGGCTGTTAAAATTGAGTCAAATTCGAAAAATAAAAAAAAACTACCATATTAGTAAAAACAAAAATTGTCTGTGAAAAAGTCATTAACTCAACAAAGTGCACTAAAGTAAAGCTTCGCATGTTAAGGTGATCAAAAAAGAAATATTTTTTTTTTATTGTAGGCTGAAATTCATTTGTGTTTTTAATTCTTTGACGCATTATCTGAAGAATGTCATTATATATACTTTTAAAAGTGCAATAAAGATACAAAATCAATTTGCTTCCATGTATTTTGGCTATTTTAGTAAGATCAAATATTCCCATTAAAAACGGGCCACAACTTTCCAGCCTAAAAATAATTATGGAAACCCATTACAAAACACATGCTTAGAACAAACACATATATTAATGATTACACCAATACCTCACTTAGCGTCGTGGTTACGTTCCAAAAAAACACGACGCAAAGTGATTTATGATTTTCTACAGCAAACCATGTAAAGATCGAAGAAAGGTTCCAGGGTTACGAATACAGTACTTTTAAAAAAGAAAATTGAACAAAGTAAACTTTTAAAAAACAAAATTAATATAAAATTTTATTACATTCATACAAAAACAAAACAAATTCATTTAAAACAAAACAAATATTAAATTATTTTATAAAAAAAAAAAAAAAAACAGAATAAAAATTAATCAGTCTGAACTCAAAACAACGCAACTTCGAAAATCTAACGACGCACTATGAAAGTTTTTGATAAAAATTTTGGAAGACAAAGCCGAACTCGACGGTTTTACCCTAAATCAGACACGATGAATCGAACTGAATCATTAGATTTTTGAGTTACAATGACGTTTTTATACAAAATGTTTTTTGACGTTTTTTTTTACTTTCAGTAGTGATTATGTGGTAAGCTTAACTAAACAAATTTGTCAAGGACGGCATATCCGACATACAAAATATAATCTGCGAAAATCGATTTAAGCCCATAAGCTCCTTCCTGAGAAAAAGTTGTTTATATAAGTAAAGCTTATCCGAAATCCTAACTATAGCTTGTCGAAAATCTATTCAACCCGTTAAACCATTATTGTAACTCAAAAATCTTATAATGCAGTTCGATTCCTCGTGTCCGAATTAGGTTAAAACCGTCCGATATTGTCTAATGTATTAAGTCTCAAGTCTTGTTAAAAGAATCGATTCGGAAATCAAGTACGGAATCAGTTGCCTCAAAAATTCTTAATTCCACACTCAATTGCTTTTTTTAAATATTTTTACTGTGTTCGTTCAATTGGCTTTATTTCGGGCTGTAGCTCACGGATTGCCTTGAGTTTTTGTATCGCTGGATTAAAATAATCTATGATTTTCAAATTATCTTGTATTTGGTCCACGAGAAAAAGTGTAACTATTAAAGGAGACACGTATGACCTAATGTATCTGAAGAACGAATTTAATTCTGGAGCCATATCCATATGTATGGGCGGCTGTCTTGTGTGCAGGATAACTCGAGTAAACTTTACTGATCCTTTTAAAGATTTTACAGTATTATTATTTACCAAAATTAAGTTTTAACTTCCTAATGAAAAACATAACTTTAATGAAAAACTGGACGATATTTAAATTTGGTCAGTTTAATTATCTTAGAACAGTAGGTAAAATTTAAAAAAACCGAAATATTTTCTACAACCTTTTTGGTACCTTCAATACAAATGACCAAATTCACCAATATACATTTACATACATACTATGTATCTTTGTTGCAAGTGCACTTAATACGGTCAAAATTTTGCACAATTTTATCGCTTATTGAACGTAAACTTACGAATAAAAAAGGGTCTGAGTACTAGTACTTCCAATGCAAGGTAATCTAAATTTTCCTAATAATTTCAAGGAGGAACTCTTAATATTTTGTGAATTCATTAGCACATTTTAAACTGTAAACATTTCTACAGTGAAAGTTTTTATCCGTCAGTTTACGTTAGTGAAATTTCTGTATTGTTTTATTTCGATTTTCATATTTTCCGGGATTTTGACAGATTTTCCAAGCTGTAGGGGGGGGCAGCTGCCCCCCCCTGCCCCTACCTGGCTACGCCCTTGAGTAAAGCGGCTATCTGAACCCTAGAGAACGTGTACACCACTTCGAGAAATGTTCGAGAATGCCGGTCGTCTCTTGAGGAGATAGCGAGACATTCGACGGTTACCCCTACATGGGTTCCAGGACATGGGGACATATATGGTAACCAAAGGGCCGATACGGGCCCTGGGAGGAGGAAACAGCTCATTGGGAGGAAACAGCTCATTGCGGGGAAACTGAACCTCATTGCTGAAGAGAGATGGGCAAGAGAACACACCTGCACGACGACCAAACAAATTTGACCTACAATGGAAATACAGATATATCTAGACAATACCTGTCTATCAGTAAGGGATTTGCGGAACATCCATGCCTTCATCAGACCAACGAAATGGCTTGACAGCGACAAGAACACACCTGCACGACGACCAAACAAATTTGATCTACAATGGAAATACAGATATATCTAGACAATACCTGTCTATCAGTAAGGGATTTGCGGAACATCCATGCCTTCATCAGAGCAACGAAATGGCTTGACAGCGACGTTGGCCGAACAGAATAGGAACATTTTCATTCAACGTGGCTGCCGAATTAACCTAACCTCACCTAACCTAACCTAACCTAACCTAACCTAACCTAACCTAACCTAACCTAACCTAACCTAACCTAACCTAACCTAACCTAACCTAACCTAACCTAACCTAACCTAACCTAACCTAACCTAACCTAACCTAACCTAACCTAACCTAACCTAACCTAACCTAACCTAACCTAACCTAACCTAACCTAACCTAACCTAACCTAACCTAACCTAACCTAACCTAACCTAACCTAACCTAATCTAACCTAACCTAACCTAACCTAACCTATTACAGTCGAGTACGGTTATAGCGAACTCCCAGGGACTAGGAATTTATGTTCGTTATATGCGAAGTTCGTTATATCCGAGGTATTAAAAAATAGACTCAATATTATTTGTATTACTTTTATTATTTTTTAACAGTATTTTATTACATTAAAAAAATGAGATTAATCAGCTTTAAAATAAATCAAACAAATTTTCAGGAATAAAAACAACGGAATAACATTTCAGTATTTGTTTGAAATAAATTACTTTACCATTGCTGACGTAGTTAAACATATTGTAGGAAGGTAAAAAAATGTATGAAAACTGGAAAATGGGACAAAAAATATTGTTCATTATACATAAAGTTCGCTATAAACGATGTTCGCTATAACAGTAAAGATTTATATGAAGAAATGAAGCAAAACCGGTGGGACCAGAAAAAGTGTTCGTTATAACTGAAAGTTTGTTATAAACGGTGTTCGTTATAATTGTACTCGACTGTAACATTGTTTCAGAGGCAGTATTCCAGGAAGCGCGAATGGTTTTAACTAATTGAAATAATCATTAATTAATATTTTGGCAAAAATTTAAATTTTTTGTCCGTCCATGTTGTGTGGCATTTTTTCTGATAAATGTAATAGCCTTTTTACACCGGAACGCATTTAACATATTTCCGCATTATTCCACATCTTTGATGGATGCTGCCAAAATGCTAAAATTTTTACATGTATTTTGTTGTTCTAAAGATGTTAACATATTTTCGCATCCATGAAAGATGCGGAAAAATACACTGAGTTGTACTCTGAAAAAGCAAATTTAAGCGATTTTTCTCAGTAATGTTGATCCGGCAACCACCATTTTCGTTGTTTGTTTACATTTATCGGAAAAAATGCCAAACAACATGGACGGACAAAAAATTTAAATTTTTGCCAAAATAGTAATAAAAGATTATTCCAATTATTTAAAACCATTCGCGCTTTGTAGAATACTGCCTCCGAAATAATGTTAATAGGTTTGTGGCAGGAAAATATTGCAGGTTTACAAGGCGAATGGAAAAATGTGTGAGCTAGACATCAGCTGACAATATGCGAAACTGCAGTGTAAAATCACTTTTTAGCTGTCCGCATCTTCAGCTCAAAATGTGAAATGCTTCTTTGGTGTAAAAAGGCTATAAGCAAATAACGAAAATGGTGGTTGCCGGATCAACATTACTGAAAAAAATCGCTTAAATTCACCTTTTCAGAGTACAACTCAGTGTATTTTTTCGCATCTTTCATGGATGCGAAAATATGTTAACATCTTTCCAACAACAAAATACATGTAAAAATTTTAGCATTTTGGCCGCATCCTTCAAATATGTGGAATAATTCGAAATATGTTAAATGCGTTCCGGTGTAAAAAGGCTGTAAGTTTTGTTGCATGCGAACCTCGATACATACATACAACCTCTGTTAGGGTGCCATTAGGCGATGTGTATTTTACACATGACTTGTCACTTCAACAAACGATATGTAATTCTGCATGTCTGTCAAACCTAGAGTTTCTCTTTTTCCCGGACTTTTCATTTCCCGGGATTCCCGGAAATTTTCACGCAGTAGAAAAACAAGACAAACTAAGTTAATTTTAACTGTATTGTTTGTTAGTTTTAGTCGATCGTATTGTATATATAAAAATTTACGTTAGTGATGTTGAAAATATTATCTCGCTTTCAACTGATATTGCCCTTATTGTCAGAAGAAAATTAAAAAAAATGGTGACATTTTCCGTTGCTTTTTCACTTGCTTCGTAAAATTGTAAATACTTTTTTATCGAGTTATTATGTAGTCTATTACCAAAGGCAACATTGGCATTTGTTATTGCAGAGGTTAAAATATCCTCAAAAGGTCTTCCGGTACTAATGTCACAAATACGAATTTCGTCCGATTCCAGAACTTGGTCGATAACGTCTTCTTCAAAAAGTCGAATATAAATTTTTTCAGCTTACTTGATTACATTTTGTTCTGGAGCAGTTTAAAAAAAGTTTTTAGCATTCTGTTGGATCTTTAAGATACTTCACTAAAGTATAAAGTCGTTTGTCCCTTCTTTCTTCAATTCGCTTCTTTAAAGCTTCCAAAATTTGCTCTGCCAAAGGTGTTTTAATTTCCCGGGAATCCCGGACGAATTTCCCGGGAAACCGGGAATTAAAAATGACCGGAATCCCGGGAGAGAAACTTTAGTGTATGTATACATGTGTTTATCATTAACAGCTGACTTTGCTATATCTTATCATCGCTAAACACAGTTTTATTAGCCCAATTTAACTAAAAATATGTTGGAAAACACTCATTAATTGTTCTATTTACGTTTTGAAATAAAATACTTGCCCTTTTTAACTTCGTAACCATGTACATATTATGGCCATGTTTGCAACAACGCCATAAATATGTACATACATTAACGTCTCATGTACTGTACTGTTTACATATACTGTCTCAGAGGGTAATACTGAATTAGCATTGTCGCATACATGAATCGGCGTGAAGTTAACAAACCAATCTCAGCAACTTAAATTAAATGAGAGAAAAAGAAAATTTGAAGATATATAGAGGACAGGATTTGTGCTGAACTTGTCCAGAGTCCACTTGAGGAACATCATAGCTGTAATAACTGGTCACTGGCCGGTTGGTAAACACGCTAAAAGACTGAAACTACTCTACAACGATTTTTGTAGAACCTGCAATGATGAGGAAGAAGAGGAGACCACGGAACATCTTCTATATCACTGCCCTGCTTTTGGTGACCTGAGATACGAAAAGCTTGGTCATCGGACACTTCCAGACAATACCTGTCTATCAATAAGCCTGTCTATTGAAATGGCTTGACAGCGACGTTGACCGAACTGAATAGGAATATTTGGTGCGAAAATCTTAGAATGGTATCACAACGGGACTCGTACTTGGACCCAAGTGAGCTGTGAATTAACCTAACTTTACCTTTTTTTTAAAGAGGTGAAATCATCGAAAGGCAGTGTGCGAAAATTTAACTCGCTAAAACACCTCAAACTTCATCCCAATCCCGGTGGTACAACCGTGAAGTATTTCTTCACCGGGATGGATAGGTTATCAAACCTCCTCTAAGGCCCTTTAGGCTCTATTCAGTCCTAGAAGAACGCGCCAGATGTAATTTGCTATGTTACCCCAAAATGCAGGTGAATTCAACATCAACTACATAATGTTTTCGACACCTACTTCAACACCCAACTGGCGTTGTAGGTCCTCCATATTGGAGCTGAATCTCGGGCATACGAAGAAAACGTGTTCTGCATCTTTCAATACGGACAAAAAGGTGTATCGACAGTTTTGAAACGATTGAGGTAGTTTCTTAAAGCACCATGTCCGCTCAGGAATTGGGTTGCGAAGTATTCAATATCGGAAGTGTCACATAATCCCCAAAATCAAAATGCCCAAACACAAAATCCCCAGCCAAAAAAAAAATCCCCAAAATCAAAATCCCCAAGCACAAAATCCCCAAACACAAAACCCCTACACTTTTTTGGCGACAGTGTCACAAAATCCCCAAACACAAAATCCCCACCCTACATTTTGGTGTGGTTCGGTTTCTTTTAGCCACAATTTTCCGCGCACTCAAAGCTCAATTGAAGCTTATAGATTCAAAACTATTGTAGGAGAAAAAAATGCGGCGTTTATGAAATTATTAAAGAGTTAGGGAAAGAATTTATAGAAATTAAAACAAAAATAGCCAAAATATACTAAGGCATAGGTATAACAAAAAATAAAAAAAAATTGAACCGTCTCAAGAAAATTAAAAAAGTCTCGAGCTTAATTGGAAAAATTAACTTATTTCGCATACATATTGCATAATATTTCACGTTGCAATTAATATCTTGTATGAATGAAATGTTGTAAATATATTTTTTTAAACCGTAAATATTGTTATTTTTCATTTATTATTAATGCAAGTGTCCTCAATGAATTTTTTATATATTTCAGTTTTTGCAAATAAATTTTCATTATAATAAAAAAATTTCTGTTTTTTAATTATGGTTGCCAGATCTAATAAAAAATCATCCCTGAAGATGCTGGAAAGAATCCCAGCAAAACGTCGGATGCATAAATGTTAAAAATAATCTTTGACATCAAAATGACCTTGAAAGCCCGATAACAATTATTATTTTAAAAAAGTAATTTAATTTCAATACCTACATTTGTGAATTTATAATTTAAATTTTTTTAATTTTTATTTCAGAAATAATTTCAAACATAAAATTCTCAATTTCTGTGTGATAACCATTAAAATTATGTTTAAAATCGCGGCGATATTTAACACACAGAATTTGGGGATTTTGTGTTTGGGGATTTTGGTTTTGGGGATAACGTGGTACACCCTTCAATATCCCCGTGTTTCCTTTCCAACCAGCTATTTAGTTCGGGTATTAGCTTGTAAGTCTACCTTCCTTTTGTCGTACTAGACCATCTTCTTTGCCAGGTGTCCATGGTTCTCGCTCTGGCTTCCGCTTTCGTTGTGACATTTTTATGTATGCATGCGCATTCTGCTGCTTGCAGGTCCACTGGTATCATTCCTGCCATGACGAATGCTGCTTCATCGGATACGGTTCTGTAAGCGCAACATAATCTGAGCGCTGTCAGTTTGTATACCGAGTTAAGTCTACCGCAGTATGATTTAAATTTCATGCAGTCAGCCCATATTGGTGAGACATATAGTATGATGCTCTTAACTACCTCTGCTAGAATCTTCCTTCTCTGGCACTTAGGACCTCTCGTGTTCGGCATCACCCTACACCCTGCTCTTAAATGACAGTTTACTATCTATCATCATGCCCAAATACTTTAACGAATCCTTTGAGGTTATTTCGCAGTCTCCAACGTTTATATTTATTGGTTCTCTAACTCGTCGGCTCGATATGACGACAACTTCCGTCTTGTGGTCTGCAAGTGAGAGGCTCATTGAAGCAAGCCATGATTTTATCACACTAATACTGGCATTAGTCACTGTTTTCGCTTCATTAAGATCTGATGCTACTACTAATAGTGCAATGTCGTCCGCAAATCCAATAGTCTTAACTCCAACAGGTAAGTTAAGCTGTAGAATTTCAATTGCCTCCATTTTATGCACGTGTCTTTGTAGTTGTTTCTGATCCTGCAGTTCACAGCTATGTGACCAAAGTCCAAACATTTGAAGCATCTGGTCGGTGAGCATTTTTGCCGAATTCTACAAACCGCCCATCCAATTTTTATTTTTCCGGCTTCCGTCAAAATATTTGCCAATGGAATACTCAGACCAATCGTTGCTGTTTGTGTACCTCCATAGGCCGCTCTTATGGTCTTTATCGACGATTTTTTAGAGTACTTCCATTTTAACAGAGAAATTTCGCAGTGCATCGAGGACTTCCTCTTTCGTAATAACCTCATCAATGTCCTTGATTTCAATAAGCGCCTCCTGACTTGTAGCCATTACTTCTGCATTCTCTCCTAATACCTCTGTGACTGTATCACGAAACTGTAGCAGGTTTTCATGCTCCGGTTTATTCAACTCCAATAGCAATTCTCCTTTAGCAGTTTTTCTAATGGTTTTGACGTTTTCACCAACGTTTTTTTTACGTTTTTAAGGATTTCCGCATATGATTGTTCTGAACACGATTTGATTATCAGAGCATCGGGTCGAGCTACATTCTTTCTTTTCCTTCTTTCTTTACTTGCTTCCAGTTGTAATCTTCAGTAACGTTTTCTTCTGGAGTATAATTGTCGCATGAAGGCATTTCGTTTGGCTTGTTTTCACTCTGTAAAAGCTCTCTTTTGTCCTTTTTCATTTGGTTGTTCTCTTTGGGACTTATCATTTTTTCACTTCGTTTCCTCATGGGGGTAGCTACACTCCTAGGAATTTCTCGTTCTTCAGTCTGGGTTACTTTATCTTCGCCAGGTTTCCTACTGTCGCTGTAAACCTTTTCTCAGCCATCTTCCCTCGCATGTATATACAGCGCCTGTATTTCTTTCGACATCGACGTAATCTCTTTGTGGATGTTTGTCCGTCCTTCCACAAAATCTCTGGTAGTTGCAACCATTGCCTGCACGCCTAATTTTGCACCCTCACTATTTTTACTTCCGGGTGGGGTTCTTTTGATGACCGATCTTCTTTCAAAAGGTGATTGTTCCACTGGGTTTATCATACTTGTAGCATTTTGTGCTACGCTGACCAAGCTAACCTAACCTAACCTAACCCAACCCAACCCAACCTAACCTAACCTAACCTAACCTAACCTAACCTAACCTAACCTAACCTAACCTAACCTAACCTAACCTAACCTAACCTAACCTAACCTAACCTAACCTAACCTAACCTAACCTAACCTAACCTAACCTAACCTAACCTAACCTAACCTAACCTAACCTAACCTAACCTAACCTAACCTAACCTAACCTAACCTAACCTAACCTAACCTAACCTAACCTAACCTAACCTAACCTAACCTAACCTAACCTAACCTAACCTAACCTAACCTAACCTAACCTAACCTAACCTAACCTAACCTAACCTAACCTAACCTAACCTAACCTAACCTAACCTAACCTAACCTAACCTAACCTAACCTAACCTAACCTAACCTAACCTAACCTAACCTAACCTAACCTAACCTAACCTAACCTAACCTAACCTAACCTAACCTAACCTAACCTAACCTAACCTAACCTAACCTAACCTAACCTAACCTAACCTAACCTAACCTAACCTAACCTAATCTAACCTAACCTAACCTAACCTATTAACACAGTATTTTAGGAAGCGCGAATGGTTTTAACTAATTGGAATAATCATTTACATATCAATATTTTGGCAAAAATTTCGCTTAAATTCACCTTTTCGGAGTACAACTCAGTGTATTTTAATATTTTAATATGTTAACATCTTTCCAACAACAAAATACATGTAAAAATTTTAGCATTTTGGCCGCATCCTTCAAAGAAGTGGAATAATACGAAATATGTTAAATCCGGTGTAAAAAAGCTATAAGTTTTGTTGCATGCGAACCTCGATACATACATACAACCTCTGTTAAGGTGCCATTAGACGATGTGTATTTTACACATGACTTGTCACTTCAACAAACGATATGTAATTCTGCATGTCTGTCAAACCTAAAGTTTCTCTTTTTCCCGGACTTTTAATTTCCCGAGATTCCCGGGAATCTTCACGCAGTTGAAAAACAAGATAAACTATGTTCATTTTAAACTGTATTGTTTGTTAGTTTTAGTCAATCGTATTGTATATATATCAATTTACGTTAGTGTATCAAATGAATATTTGAATATTAACGGTCAAATTCAAACTATAATTGGTGCTGGACATTATCGGCTGATATCTTCTTCGCATGTACATGTTTGACATAATTGTAGATATATATTAGTTTAACAATAAAAGTTAATTTAGAAAATACGTTTTTTAGACGGAAAGAGCGTTAATGGTTTCATCAGACAGTCTGTTTCTAATTCTATTTACAAATTGCCCTGTTGTTGAAAATATTATCTCGCTTTCAACTGATATTGCCCTTATTGTCAGAAGAAAATTAAAAAAATGGTGACATCTTCCGTTGCTTTTTCACTTGCTTCGTAAAATTGTAAATCCTTTTTTTATCGAGTTATGTAGTCTATTACTAGATGCAACATTGGCATTTGTTATGGCATCGGTTAAAATATCATCAAAAGGTCTTTCGGTACTAATGTCACAAATAGGAATTTCGTCTGATTCCAGAACTTCGTCGATAACGTCTTCTTTAAAAAGTCGAGTATAAATATTTTCAGCTTACTTGATCACATTTTGTTCTGAAACAGTTTAAAAAAGTTATTAGCATTCTTATCAAATACTGTTGGATCTTTAATATACTTCACTAAAGTATAAAGTCGCTTGTCCCTTAATTCTTCAATTCGCTTCTTTAAAGCTTCCAAAATTTGCTCTGCCAAAGGTGTTTCCCGGAAATCCCGGACGAATTTACCGGGAAACCGGGAATTGAAAATGACCTGGAATCCCGGGAGAGAAACTTTAGTCAAACCGAGCATGTACATTTGTGTATGTATACATGTGTTTATAATTAACAGCTGACTTTGCTATATCTTATCATCGCCAAACACAGTTTTATTAGCCCAATTTAAGTAAAAATATGTTGGAAAACACTCATTAATTGTTCTATTTACGTTTTGAAATAAAATACTTGCCCTTTTTAACTTTTTGTCAGCAAACGCTTTGTTGATTTATCAAAAATAGCTGATCACCGATATGTATTACATATCAAAATATAGCACGCTCTTATTGAAATGTATACATACGTTATCCAACACAGTGTAATACACAAGCAGTGTTTGAAAGGGGTCACACGACATGTATAAATTTTACACTGGGAAAAGTGACATGTCACATGTAAAATACACGTCGTGTAATGACAGTTTTAGTTAGCAACGCGTGTTAATTCGCTCAGTACTCTTCGTAACCACCCAGCAAACCATTTTCTCTGAATTCGGTCAGATGTCGGACAGAAAGTCTGCACAAGTTGCCGAATCTGATGCCGAATTCTGTCAGCATTCTGTCCGAAAGTTGTATGGGTGGTTGACAAGAAGTCGGACCGAAATGTTTGGGAAATTCGGAAACTTGTGCGGACTTTTCGGTCAGAATTCGGTCAGATATCTGAGGGAAATTTCGAAAAATTTCGAAGGGACTTTTGGATTTTTCTGAAGTAACTCTGGCAAATAATCCGAAAATTGTCAGAAATATCTGACAGTATACGGAAATTTTTTACGAAAATTCGTGAGAATTTCGGAATTTCGTCAGGGATTTCTGTTATTCTTCTGGTTTTTTTATTATTTCCATTTATACAAAAATTCAAAAAATATTTTTTGTTTTATTAATTTTCAATAACAATATAAAAACAAATTTCACAAATTTCTGCCAATAGTTTTCAGTATCTTTCTTGACTTTTTTTCTAATTGCCTGACGAGACTGAATTTTTTTTCTTATTTTACCTTTAAATTTTTTATACACTTTTCGCGACGTGACGTCTTTATCTATTGATTGCACAATTTTAACTGATAAAAGGGATGAAAAACTCACATTGGAATGCGCAACGCACTTGACAAACAACAACAAAAAAACCCGTTTTAGAAATTCCTAAACTGGTTTTCTTTTGTTATTGTTGTTTGTCAAGTACCTTGCACATTCCAATAGCGACAGGTTTCTCTTGTGGGAAGAAGAAGAACAAATAACTCCCTTTCGAGAATGTGCAGACAAAATCGTTTAATGAGTATTAAAATTTAGAGAACGTGCAGACTTGACGCACAAAATTCGGAAAAGTGTGCAGAAAAACTCGGCTTTATTTCTGAAGGCATTTTTGACGATATCGTTCATTTTCGGCAAATTTTCTGATTAAATTTAAGAGAAATATCTGATGTCCGACACGTCGGAACTTTTGGTTTGCTGGGGAATTAGCATTGTTGCATACATGAATCGGCGTGAAGTTAACAAACCAATCTCAGCAACCTAAATTAAATGAGAGAAAAAGAAAATTTAAAGAGAGATAGAGAGAGAGAGAGAATACAAATTCTCTCAGAGAAAACAAACTAAATAATGAAGTTTATTACATCGCTAAGGTATTTTTTGTGTTTAACAATCACAATGATCATAGTGTGAAGTAAACAAACCAACAACTTATCAACTAACAATAACAACAATTAATAGCAATTAATATCTATTTTATTATATAAATAAGAAAAAAAATAATTCACATAAATACATTGTAAAAAAATTTTTAAAATTTTCCTTTGTATTTTCGTTCCTCTTCGTAATATCACAAATGTGTCTCCTACACCATATTGCGAATTTTGTTCTTTTACCAATTTTGGCCACATCATCCAAACTCCAAGAGGTGCACCAACGAAAATTTAAAATATAATTAAAACGTTACAAAACATAATTCAAAATTTATTAAATAATACATATGACATAATACACATACTTAAAACTAATCGTGGCTTCGTGGCATGATAAGTTATGCAATTTATTCCGGATCTAAGATTTTTGATTTAATATTTGTGTCAATGATTTTCTTGAAATAAACTAAACTTTTAATTGTTTCTTTCTCATTTTTATTTAGGTGGACATTAGCTGGTCGCAATTTTTTTTTTAAATTTAATTGTGTGCGCTGCTTAAAATATGAGGTTTGGTGTAAGAAATCATGTCCTAATTTTTCAGATCAATCCGATGGTGCCTAGTCGTGCCTAGTGGGGCCCAAAGTTCCCCATATTATAAAAACATCTATTTAATCAGATCTTTTTAGTTATACTAGTTGAAAAGCCGGTCCCATAGTCCGAAAATACAAAAATCCATTACGATCTTGCGCAGAGAAAGTGCTTTAAGTATGACAATTTGCAGCTTCCTATGTCATCAGACGGCTTCAGAAAGTTGCGGAAAGAATAGGATATACATACAAACATCCGGACATACTAAGAAATTATCTTATATATGAAAATTAATTGTTGTTCGTTGGTAAGGCCATCACTTGAGAACGCATGTACCGATTCGACTAATTTTTTGTCACAATGTTCGTAATAGGCCAGAATGCTTTTTATACAAAAAAAAATTGGCCACGCCCATTTCTACGCCCACTTTTTTAATATATCTAAAATTCCAATAAAACGCTATAAAACTTTAATTTATTTACAGATTTAGCTCTATACTGTTCTATGTTATATTGAAAATATAATAGGTTATATATTTTGTACATTTTTAATTAAATGGGCGGAGTGGGCGTGTAAAAACATTTTTTGAGCTAGATTGATAAAATTTGGTACACAGATAGTACACGACACTTCAGGTTCAAATTTGCAGACGAAATTTTTATTTTCGATAAGACAGTGATCATCAAAATAACATAAACAAACCACATCAAAACCAACTTACACTAATAAAAAAAAATATAATAACTTTTGTTTTCTAAATCTACATACTAAAATTAAAACATAATTTTTCAAACTATTTAAAACATTATCTTCTCATTTAAAACAAAATTGGGACAAGGATCGAAAATTTGGGTTTATTAACTTTTCTGTTTTTAAAATGGCGATATTCCTTAAAATTTGATTAATTTTCTAGTTCCCTGATCGAGCTCGGTAAGGGTATTTTTTTTAGCTCACTGATGGCTTTTCTACTCTTTTAAACAAATTAAAGACACATTACCCTAACCGTCGAATCCTTTAAACCTATTTATCCCTAATCTACCTTAGATCTATTCAATTATATAATTTGTTTAAACACTTAACACTAACATAAATTTATACGCCACTTAATTGTTCAATTTAAACTTATTTTTGTTTTTTCGCTATTAAGGACATAAATTTGTGAGAGATTTATTTTATACCGCCCTGTGTTGAGGGGGTGAGCCGACCTAGCAAAGACTCACACAAGAATTATAGAGGGGATAAAAATACCGAGAGACGGAATTAGTAGGGGGTTTAAATTCAGGTTTAGTGGCTTGTTTGGGGTTACCTTTTTGAACCGGAAAAGGGAAATAAAACTTTTTATAATTCCGTATAAAAATATAAAATAATATAATTTATTGTAATATATTATTTAAGGGTTAGCCGTATACACTTGGCGAGTTGGGGGAAACAGTAACGACTGCGCGGGTTGTGTTGAAGTATTTAACTAACCAAAGAGATCGCTAAGAAGCGATCTCGATACTAGAGATGGGCACGTGAATAAATTTGACTCACGTTCACGCACGCTCACGTGATTGAAATTGTCAATCACGCACACTCACGCTCAACATTTTTTTCGCTACTCACGTTCACGTGAGCGTGAATCACGACATTCATGCCAAATAAAAAGTAAAAAAATGTTAGTTATGTTTCTATATAATCTATAATTACACTATGCAACAAATTAAGACTTTTTGCAAAATAAATACATGAACTTGACAGTATAGGTTCGATTAGACTATCGAAGGGTAATAAAACCATATACTCAGTTTGGCGATATTGGTGACGAATTTTTTTTATGGACCCCAAAAGATTCTCGATTAATAACCAAACTATTTGGTAACGGATTTTGACAAACAGGTATGCGATTCACTCATGAAAGCATGCATTTTGTGAATAAAATAGTAAACATTAGGGTGTCCTTAGAAAGTAGTTGCTACAAACTTCTTCAAACTTAAAAAATAGTGAAATAATAAAAAAAAATTGCAATTTCGAGGCAAAACAGAACGATATGACAAGACACCAAAATAAATATATATACCGCAGGAAGTGCAGCAGTCTCTTCTTTCCAAATCCACTGAAAAATTTAAAATCGGTTGATATTCAACCACATTACTGGCTTAAATGTGCGGAAAGGTACGAAATACAGGTCTCATAGTAGTCTTTATGAGCAATTTAGGGTATCTAGACACGATCGGATTGTATTGATACGTTCACGAAAGTCGTTCAACATTACAATTTGAGGAACATTATTAGTAAACAAAGTTATGCTGCAAAAAGTGAAAATAAATAATTTCTTCCTCAATTTTTTAAGAAATATGCAGAAATAAGTGATATTTTTGGCATACATTGTTTATAATATTTGTGCGAAAAACTCCGTTACATTATTACCGAATATAGTTTATAGTTTCAGAAATATGCAGAAATAAGTGATATTTTTGGCATATATTGTTTATAATATTTGTGCGAAAAACTCCGTTACATTATTACCGAATATAGTTTAGCGCTATCATGAAGTATGAGATAGCTGTTGGACAAAAACTGATGACACCTTTATCCAAGGGGCTCACTGATTTCGAAAATCTTTTGGGGTTCATAAAATTAAAGAATTCATGAATACATAACATCAAAATAAAATATAATAATTTTATTCTCTTGTTTGTTATCGTCGATCTGTGCAGAAATATGAATATGTTTTTCATTGTTCGGTTTGAGATCTATTTTCTATTATCGCTAATAGAATTTGTTTTACAAGAGTTTATTATGTTGACAGCTGGCAGGCCAGATAGCTATTTCAATGGTTGCCAAACCATCATTATCAGTGCCGAAATGTATTATGTTGACAGCAGGTTAGGCGTATGACGTCATTTCGATATTAACCACAATGTCTCGTCAGCGCCCTTTGCTGTGCCTTCTCCTCTATCATCACAAACCTTAAGAGAAGAAAGCATCTCAAAGGTAATGAGAACGCACCGGAGGGAAAAGTCCTCGGGGGAATATTTCCGTGAAATATTTTAACCCTCTATCTGCCACCCATTTTGAACAGTTTGAGAAATTTGACTTTTAAGTTGGTTTTCAAAATTCATCCTAAGGGTAGGAGATGGAGGGTTCAAATGTTCTGATGAAATGTTCCTCTGAAAATTTTAATGTATGTCTCCGCAGATTTGAACTATCCCAAACCTATTTTTACACATTATTGTTCATTTTCTTTTATTTGACTTTTGACTAAAAAAATCCAATTTTAACCCACTGTACACAAAAATTGTGGCGTTGTGGAGTTTAGGGTTTTGTGACTGAGGTCAAATGCTATCGATTGATATTGGTTTGGTTCACCCCCGAGACAATGACCATCAAATTGTGTCATAGTGTTATTAATGGAAATTCTGATTTCGTAATTGAATTTCCCATGTCAAAAACTCTTAGAAACACAAAATTCAACACAAGAAAAAAACCCTTTTTGAACAGTGTTATTTCATAGTATTCCCTCCAAAGATGTTTTAACGATTTACTGGGTTTGTTGTTTAGTTCTGAGCGTGTAAAGTATCCGACTAGTTTTTTGCAAGCTTTTATAAGTGGGGAAAGAGCCGAAAAACCGGGTGTTTACCCTTGAGTCAAGATGTTAAGGGTTTTGGAATATAGGGTCATGTTGTACTCGACCAGACCTACAACATGCACCTCAAGTTCCAAATGACTGTCACATAGTGTTATTATTAATATTACAAAGAATAAAGTCACGATTTCCTAAAACATTCACACAAAAATTTAAATCTTTATCAATGTAATGACAAATGCATATAACCAATTCTGTGTTAAGCGCTTTTTTTTTGCTTTGCGTGACTAGCGTGAGTATCGTGACTCACGCAAAGTATGCACTCATGCACGATATTATTTTTGATGCTCACGTGAGCAAATTTCCAACTTACTCACATTCACGCGTGATTCACGCCAATCACGTGCCGAGTGCCCATCTCTACTCGATACCTTTTAGTACTTTTACATTTGTACTTTATACATTTATACTACATAAAGGGAGAGAGAGAGAGCTTTCATGGATAAATCCAGATGCTTTATGAGGGGAGGAAATTAAGTCAAGGGTCTTAATTCTTGGGCGCTTAAACACCCTGGAAACTCTGTTATTGCGATTTTCAAACCAAGGGTTCTTGTCGTCGCTAGGTGTCCTGACTATGTTTCGTTTTGTGAACAGAGCCCACAACCATATGCCGGGTATTTTGGATCTTAAGCTCAGCTGTTTTATTTGGCCCACTTTCTGTGATGCCACTTTTTTACAATATTTAACAGACGTCTACACTTTGAATTTTTAACTGGTTACCTGGTAACATCTATTAGTCAACATTACTGGAACCAGGGCTATAATTTCCTCTGGGGTCTATCCAGTGAATAAATCTTCGCTTCCTTCGGATATGGATGCTCTCTGTTCTGTTAGAAAATTACAGACTTTACTAAATCTATTCATTTTCTCTAACTTCTCTTGAAATTACTTACATTATCACTTGCTGAATTCACTAAACGTTTAATAAATTTATCTCGCCCAGCCACCGACGATATCACACGACACTTAGACTTTCTAAAGAAAAATTTTAAATTTACTTAACGTTATTTCGGACACTAACAAGAACTTACTTTGACGTTGTACTATAAACTTTACACCACGAAATTTAGACAACTTTGTTTGTCCACCGTAACTTTGCGAATAATGCTTTCGTTGCCGGCGAAACTTTGTCTTTTCCCACACAAAAAATAACAGAACACATTTACCTTCCCTGTAGTTTTTTCGTGACAATTAACCCCAAAAGTGGCAGTACACTACACTGTAGACTGGTTATAAAACTATCCACATTGATCCTATACTCTGAAAACTGGTTATAAAACTATCCACATTGATCCAATGCTCGGAAGACTAGTTCCAAAACTATCCACATTGATCCTATACTCGGAAGATTGGTTCTAAAACTGTGGAAATTTTTACTGTCACTTTGTGGTGCCACTTAGCTGTCTTCTTGTGTCGCAGATGGTGGATAGTTAAAACTGTGTGTCATTGAGCGTTTTAATGAATTTTTGAGAGAATGAGATAGGGAGAGCGTATGACAACACAATCAGAAAAGCAAAAACAACAATAGTTCAATGCAAAAACTTCTGACCATAAGAAAAAACAAAATGTTGTAAAGAATGTGCGAGTCAAACGAAGGAAAAAAAAACACACACAAGAAAACTACCGTTTTCTAAAACAACAACAATAGCAAGGGAGTTTTTTGGAAACACTTGCATCTGCGTTTTAGTTTTGTTTTAAGAAGTGATCGAACAAGTTCAAAAAAAATAAACAAGTGAAATATTTGAAAATTAAATTGAATTTGCGTGAACAAATTTGCACAAGCCCTTGTGAAAAAAAATATTTGTTAAAGAAAATAAAAGTGAATCAGTAAGTATGAGAAAACGAAATATAAGAAGACAAATTATTCTTTTTCTGATAAATATCTACATAAATTCCTTAATTTCTTAATTTCAGAAGCAATAATTCCCAACGCACGAGACGGTGGCTGGGAAAATCAGCTGCGTGAAGCAATTCGACTTCAGAGGAAAAGACATTTAAAAAGAATAGCAGAAAGCAAAATTTAAATACAAAATTTTTTTATGTATAGATGAATTTTTTGTATGTTTTTGTTTTTAATGAAATAATTTTTTTTAAGTTTTATAAATAATAATATTTACTTTAGGGAAAATGTGGTGTTTTTTATGGGAGTGGTTTAGTAGGTATAAAGAGACAGTAAAGGGTAAGCAAAATATAACTGTCTTTTTGAGGCCTCTTGGTGGCAATTTACCCTCTTGTAGAACAACTATGCAGTCATATGGGTAGCATTCGCTAGCAGGGGAATAGTTTCGTAGAAACAGCTGAAAACTAATCTTCTTGGGATAGGTTTATGGTGGGTATAAGGAGACAGTTAAGGGACAGCTAAAATGAACCACCTTTAGACTGTCACTAGGGGACGTCTTGGTGACAATTTACCCCCCTCGTAGGACATCGCAATGTTAAAGTTGCCAGCCATATGGCTAGTATTCGGGCTAGTTGTGTCGCAAAGGGGCTAGTTTTTTGACCAGCTCGTAGACAGCCACATGAACTACAGGGTTATAAATAATCTGTACATTACAACATAAACAACTACATTGTAAACATACATTGTGCACATAATGTACTCGGGTCATGTCCCTGCTGTCATTATAGTATACTGACTGTGACGTCATCACCCACCACACTACAAGTCTATCGAACCGCCCAAAGATATGCAATGAAATTGGCCGTATTCTAAATTAGGGATGGCACAAGGTATCCTCAGTACATTCCCCATTTATTTGCACGTAAAGCTACGCACAGACGGTTGCCAGATCGTACAATATTGCCCGAAAAATTTGCAGAAAATGTCCAACAACCGTGTGCACTTTAAATTTTGTATGGCAACGTTTGCAGAACAATATTGCCAGACATCCGATAATTTCACAATTTGCAGAGATTAAATATATGGCAACACTATCCATGTCAGTACATTGCCGGTACATTAGCAGATTTGACAAAATTGCTATTTCTGGCAACCGTCTGTACTTAGCTTAAGTATTGTGGCGATCCCACTATCGCGTCCATATATGCTTATTTTCCAATTACCTTTTCCAGGTTAAATGTCCCTACGTTCCAGCTGCTGAGCGACAACGGTCCATGCTTCCTAAACATAACTCTGTAGTTACCAAGCCTGCTGCACGAACTACAGTGTGAGGTTGCATTGTACACCATGGTAAATATAATATCTTTTCCCCTTCCCCTACTAAAACTATATATATATATTTTGTTTTGTTTTTACGTAGTATTTTCATTCGAAATACTTATTTCACAAACGAGCGCCCATTAGGCATTTTACTTAAAAAGTAAATTTTTAATTTTTCTTTCATTATCTGTTATCATGAATGTTTCAGTTTCTTCCCAACTCTAAATAATAAAATTTCCTTTATATTCACCGACTTCCCACACTGGGTTACGTGGTATTCACGTCTCTTTTCCGACACTAGATGACTAGTAAATTTTTGAATTTTAACTCCTATCCTAATGTGTCCTTTAGACACTAATGTGGGGAAGAACAAAAATTACTAATTTCGTTGCGCCCAACGTAGGCTACACCCACGATCTTTCCTTCGAACGACCATGAGTTAGCCGGGCTATACTAATTACTAATTCACTCTGCTATACTGGCGCTATGAATACATTACCACAAATGTGTGCTGGTCGTAACTTTGTGGTTGCCATTTAGGTTTAGGGTGTGACTGAAGTAGGTTTGCTTTTCCTTTGTTGTGTTATACACTAGACTTACTAACTAACTGCCTTATTCATAAAAAATTTCTAAAGTGCATATGAAGCGTAAAAACCTTTAATAAGAAATTGTATTCATAAACGTCCGTTATCAGTCCTTTAGTATAATGTGTTCCGGTGGCAATGCCGACTGTTATTGGTCGTTAATGACGTTAAAACCTTTAATAAGAAATTGTATTCATAAATGTCCGTTATCAGTCCTTTAGTACAGCGTTGCCAGTTTAGGGGATTTTTTCCCTTTTTGGGGATTTTTAATTGAAAAAAGGGATGCAATTTTTGACTTGGGGATATGGGAATTTTATGGGGATGTCATCGTTTGTTTGGGGAATTAAAGGGGATTTTTCATCAAATTTTAAATTTTCTCACACATGTTTTTTTTTTTTTAGCGGATTATTAAACATATTGTCTCGTTTGTTTAGATATCTACTAAAGAGAGTCACAAATGTATCACTTATCTATTTTGTTAATCATAAACAAACCAAAGTGAGGGAACACGACTCACAAACAATCAGTTTATCGTGATCTATTGCAAATGCTACAGAGGTTTTCACTGTTTTTTAAAACATTCAAACAATTTTCCATAACTATATGCTGTAATCCTGTAGGTCAACCAAGTCTTGGATCTATTTTACCAATTTTAAAGACTGTCCTTAGAGAAGGAGTTCCCACCGATTTATACGAATCTCAGAGAAGGAAAATGTCATTCGTAAATTGGAAAAACATTTTCGGCGCTGACATCATTACTTGTCTTAACTCAGCTTGGCCTAAAAAGTATTCCTATTAGGATGCAGCAGGCAATCAACAATTTAAGGAGTTGCTGAAATGGTTTTGAATATGCTCTGCGTGCCAACTAGTAATGCTTGCATGGAGAGAGTTATCTCAGTTATGAACACCACCAAAACTTAAAAACGCAACAAAATTCAATATCAGCTTCTAGAGGCATTATTAAGAATTAATACTCATTTTAAAACCAATTCAATATGTTGTAATAAGTGCAATCCGTCTCCGGAAATGCTAAAACGGTTTAACTCCCACAATATATACAAAATTTAGCACAATGCGACGACATCGAAGGTTTAGAATCTGAAGTTTTTAATATTATAAACACTGACTGAAAAATGGAGTACAAATAATACGTATTTATGTAAGAGGACTGAATTTAATTGACAAATATAATTTGCATTCAATTAAAAGAAATTTTTTGTTATGTTTTTTGTTTCTAATTCTTGCTAAAATATGCTAAATTTAATTTTTTTATACTAAAGATATCGTTTCGTTTGTTTTGTTAAAATAAATTAAATTATACATTTTAATTTTAAAACCTAAAACTTGCTAGAATTTCCTTCAAAAGGAAGGGGGATTTTTTCGGGGATGTTGGCTTCTTTTTTTGGGATTTTCGGGGAGTAAATATTTCAATTTGGGGATTTGGCCTCAAAAAAAACTGGCAACCCTGCTTTAGTATAATGTGTTCCGGTGGCAACGCCGACTATTATTGGTCGTTAATGATGTATTAAAAAGGTTTATAATCGGATAAAAAAGCTTTATAATCGGATACCAAACATGTATTTCTACTTATAATTACTATGAACATTATTGTAGCTCAATTTTTCATTGTCTACGATTCTCATGACGATAAGAAGACGTTAAAGTAAAAATTATATAAAAAAAATTTATTTTCTTTTCCTAATGTTGAAATAATAATCGGATACCGATTACATCGTTTCCTTGTTTTAATTGTTTATACATCACGAATATTATTTAATTATTTACAAATTTTTTTTGAAGAATTTTGGAGAAATATTTTTCAAAATAGAATTCATGAATGAAAAGTGTCTATTTAGATATATTTCTATGTGCGTAATGATTAAGAAAAAAATTTTTTACACAATGAATACATGCAACGACTCTTTGCAATAGGAAAAATGCCGAAAAACTCAAAATAAAGATCTCAAATTCATAAATATACAATAAGTTGTACAAACGTCAAGTTATAGCACGCTTAAAGTAGAGACAACCCTTCTTTAATTTATTGAAGATGTGAATCGTTTATGAATATTGTTTTCTCAAAATTTGCTTAAAAATGGTTTATAAACCTCTTATAAGTTTTTATGAATAAGGCCGTAAACCTTTAAAAATATATCACAGTTTGGACATAGAATATTGGACAAGATAAGGTGGTATAATTTGAAATTCTATGTATAATTTAAAAAAACAAGACACCACTTATTCTAATATTGTACTTAACCATGGGTTATTGCACGAAAAGTTTTTGTCTCGTTTCAACCTTATTTCACATCTTCTATCCTCGCTGAATTACCAGATTTATTAACTAAACTCTTAAAAATATATCACAGTTTTGACATAGGTAAGGTTGTATAAGATAAGTTTGTATAATTTAAAAATATATTTATCATTTTATAAAACAAGACACGACTTATTCTATTATTGCACTTAACCATGGGTTATTACCACGAATACCTTTTGTCTCGTTTCAACCTTACTGTTTTAAGTCCTTAGCGTGATATATTCCTACAGGTTCTCCGGTAAGAGTTTCAATTTTGTACATATTGTTGCCGAGTGTTTCAACTATCCTACATTTGGAAAATTTTCGGCAAAATTTCGCGTTTCTATTGTCCTTAATACTGCTTAGTACAAAATTTCGACGAAAAACTTCTTGATCTGGTATAAATTTTGTGGTCCTAGCCCTTGTGTTATACCCAATTGCGCTTCTTTCATATGCTTTATGCAATTTTTCTCTTATTTTGTCCCTTATCATAGTGATTCTGTCCTTCTCTTCAAGGCTATAGAATTCGCCGTCACTTATTCCTTTAATTATCTAGCTAACTTATAATCCCTACCGCAAGAGAACATATTGTGGCCATACAACGCAAAAAACGGTGCGACACCTGTTGCTGAATGTACCGCTGTTCTTAAAGCTATTTTAATGTTGGCTAAATTTAAATCCCAGTTCGAATGGTTTTCGTACACCGCCGTTTTCATATGGTTGATACCATACAGTTCGATCATTTTGGCAAACTCGTTAGAAACGAATTTTTTCCATTATCCGAGTGTATGGTATCTGATACTCCAAAATGCTGAAAAACCTGTTCTGTCAAGAATTTAACTACATTAGCTGATGATGCTTCCTTCATAGCCTTTAAAAATAAAAAATTTGTTAGGTGATCAACCACGATAAATATATGTGTTTCCCCTAGCTGACCTTGGGTACTTTCCTAGAAAATAGATATATATTTTCTGAAACGGTCTTTTAGTAACCACCTCCGCTCCTATTTCCGGCATTAGCCTTTGATTTGCGCTCATACACTCCTTACACACTTGACAATTACGGACAAAACTGTTAACATGTAAAACCATATTAGGCCAGTAATATTTTTCTCGAAGGTGTCCTAAATTTTTTCTTACACCACCATGAGCCTTGTTCTCTGGTTCATGTGCAGATCGTATCAATTCTGTTGTTAAGTTGCTTGGTACCCATAACTTCCATTCGAATTCGTTTTTTTGCTGGTCCGCTGCTAAGGTTGTTCTTTTAAATATTATTCCATTGTCGATTTTTAAATCCGGAAACTTTTCTTCATTTTCCCTTATGACCTTAATCATTTCCAGATAATCTACACTTTCGAATTCAGTAGTTTCAAAACCTCGTCTCGCGGTTTAACCCTGTAAGTGACCGTATAGCCACCATTTGCATCCGGGCGAAATATTTTTACATTACGCTGATTTGTGTACACCCCCGGACGGAAGACAAAGACGATGACATCAAAGATGCATTCTATGAGCGCCTGGAGGATATATATGACCGCTGCCCTGCACATGACATTTAAATTGTTCTGGGAGATTTTAATGCTAAAATAGGAAGGGAAGATGCTCTTAGTTCAGCAGTCGGAAAATTCTGTCTACACAATAACACCGGAAAACGGATTCAGACTGGTAAGCTTCGCGTCGGCAAGTGTTTAGTTCAATCTTCTTGCCACCACTGTCCTAATTGACATCTAGATGTCACTATATTTTAGTTAGAGCTTTTTGTAGTTTGCTGACTACTCATTATGTTAATCGGCTCTAAGGCAAACCATGCAGTTTGCCACACTTCACTTTCATCCGAGATTCATCGAATAAAGTTGTATTTTGCTGCTTGCATTTACTTTCTTTTTATTTTCGATAAACGGTAAGAACAACTCCTGTAATATCGTCATTTTCCTTTCTGACCAATTCTTCCTATTTCCGAAACGCTATTATTTTCATATTTCCGAGAATTGGTCAATAATATTCTGGCGATAGCTTTACGAGAAATTCTGCATCGTAGGCCAACATCACCCAAGTATACAGTCCACTCCATACAACAGGAAAATAACTCCGTAAATGAAACCCTCAACATTTTCATTGGTCCTTCGAGCCGGATTCCGGCCAACACAGCAGAAACCATCCTTACAAGGCGTCCGTTTACATTTAGAATGTGGAAAATAACAGGTGCGTTAATTTCGTAATAAGTGCAAGTGAAAATTTCTGTAAAAAAAAAATACCTATATATTTTTTACATACCGTCTGTATAATTAATTGCAAGAATATTCTAATACTGTAGTTATACAGTTCTCATTTGAAATTAATTCAATTCGAAAAGTGAGCATAATTCAAATTTTTAAATACATTGGCCACCAAAGGCCTAATCGTACATTTCCTAACCAATAATATATATATAAATGTATATATATATTTAAGTTAGTATTTCGTTTCATGAAATTCTAACTTAACATTTCTTAAGCATTTATTAACATTTCCTAAGTGTGTTTTATACATACGCCTAACAGAAGTTCAAGGTAGAAATTATAGTGAGATATTACAGGTATCTGTAATCAATGTATGAAACACTGTTAGATCTCTTGCTTTAAGGTTGAGACCTTTAAATTCGCAACACATTTGCTGTAACACATTGTCTCTGAGCGAGATCTATCGCCCTTATTATGCTAATCTATTATCAGTCGCTCTGAGCGAGTTATGTTAGATCTGCTACCAATTAACATTAATACCGCTGTATTCGCTGACATCTATTGAAGCCTCTCTTGTTGGTTGCCAACATTTCTGTAAGTCCGCTTTGAACAGCTGTTACCGCTCAGAGAGTCAAAAGTTAAACAAGTTAATTGGATGTTAAGACTGACATTTCTGCTAACTCTCTTTGAAGTCACTCTCTTGTGCAGATTTACAACATTGTATTTCACTTGTTAAGATCGGTCGCTGTTAATAACATAGCTGTTTGTCGGTTTTTTCGCCGCAACATTTGTCTCATCTCACTGCTTATGTTAATTTGATAAGCATCAGTAAATGTAGTTACCAATCTGTAAGCGACAACATAATACAATTGCAGAGCTGAGGGGTCAATTTTAGCGCGACACGAATTTAAAGAACACAAATTTCTCATGACCAGGGCAACCGGAAATATGACCTAAAAATCGTGTTTTATGCGCATAAAATATGACTTCAAAAATGGCAAAATATGACCTAAAAATCAACAAAAACATGCCTTAAAAAATTAAAGTCACACAATTCTTTTCATATGAATTACAAATATTTTTATTTAAAGTAAAAAAACAGCTTATCGAAAAAAAAATGTTGTCTATTACAACGTAAAAGGTTTTTGTACATTGAGAATGATCTTTTGACATCCACAGATGTAATTGGAGCGATTTTAAGGGACAGTATTTCCTTTACTTCGTATTTTAATGTTAATGTTGGCGCAGATCCACACAATTCTTTACATATACTTTTCACTTCTTCTAAGCCAACGTTTTTTGATTTAATCTGATTCATTTTTTTTACTATTGAATTATCTATCAATTTAAAAGCGTCTTAATTCACCTGAACTTGTTCAATAAGCGTATGTTAAGACCTGTTGCAAATTGTTAATATGTTTTGCAATAAAACCGTAATTCGAAGCAATATAAATCAAGTCAGATCTAGTTTGGGGGTCTGTCAAGACATCCTTCGCAGTTTTAATGGATTGTACATCCTCATCCTTTAATGCACTTAGGACCTTTAAAATGTCTTCATAATTGTTGGCATAGTAGTTTACTGCCTCAAGCCATGTTCCCCATTGTGTTTTTATAGCTTCTGAAGGTAGTGGATGGTCTGGAAACATTTGTTTAAAAAGTTCCTTTCTACATGGAGCTTTTAAAAATACCTTCTTCACATTAGCAATAGTTTTATTTACGTTCTCATACAAATTCCTAATACGTTCACACAATCGATGGACACCATGAGCAATACATGTCACATGCGTCACTTTCGGATAAAATGCCACTATAGCTTTTGCAGCCTTTACCATGTATGAAGCTGTTCTTTTGATAGTCTACCGGAACATTCTGTCAAAAATAATTGTTTGATCTGCCTATTTTCACTTCAATCCGTCATATATTGTTGAAAGTGAAGTTTACCTGCAATAATATGTAATACAAAAATTAAAAACTATTGAAAAACATATGCCCATATTTTGGCAATAAATAAGTGGTGATATTGTGTATAAACGAACAAATATTCCTGGAGGAAAAGTTGGCTGCATTATTGGAAAAGTTGGCCGCATTATTGGTAAACAGTACAACCAAGCAATTTGGAACTGCTCTGGAGGAACTTCATTGGAACACACTGGAGGAAAGGAAATGCTGGTCAGTGACAACAACATTTGTTTTAAAAATTCGTAAGTGGGTTTGTCTGGGTTCTACTAAGGTTATTCCCATTTATTCCGCCATCAGCACATCCAAATATTCCTTAAAGTCGCAAATTCCCAACCGGGTTATTTGTAATTCCATCACACACGAGGACCACATCGATTGCTGAATTTTAAAATACAATACCAATTTCCGAATATTTATTTCAACAAATATACAATACAACAAATATACAATATTTTATTTTATGAAAACTTATAGATCTACATCAACATCAATCAGGATTTTGATGACCAAGGGCAAAAATTTTTGTAACATATTATTCTATCATGTAATGGTCTGAAACCGGAGCAATTTTTACGGAAACACGGAAAAAAACTTAATCAAAGGCAGCAAAAACTTGAAAAATCATTAAAATTTTTACAAAAATCCATTTTTAAAGTGCCATATCTTTGCCATTTATGATTGGATTTTTAAGAAATAATTTTACTATCTTTTATTTTCGTAACAGTTTGCAAACATCGGTGAACTAAAACCAGAGAAAATGGCATTTTAGTAGACCTACCTTTAAAAAAGCAAATTTTACCATATCTCAAAACCCGTTCTACTTTTCAAATATCTGAGAGCAGGTTGGAATTCAGCGTGAAATTTTACATTAAAATGTATTATTAAATGTCCCGGATATAGAAACTTTTGAAATTTTGTGACATAGTGTTATTTGCTGGGATTTAATTACACCGTTTCATCGTACAATACTATGCTACTTTCATTATAATTTGGATATTGTTCGCAAAAGTCAGTGTTGCGAATCGATCATTAAGCGATCATCAAGTGAAATTTATAGAATATTTGCGAATCCTTTTAGAAGAGATCAAAAAGTCTTCTATTAACACAAATACGGTGAAATATTTCCAGTTACTCAATTCAAAGAAACGAATTTCTTAACACCTGTGGTGATTATGACGGCTTTAGATAATTTTATACAGATTTTCGACGCATTAATTGAATTTAATGCAGACATATGTAGCGAATCCATATCTAATTCTACCGTGTATTCCTTAGAAGTGCATAAGGAAGAACTAAAGGAGATATGGCAAAAAGTCAAATCAAATTATGGGGCGTGCCTAAAAGAAGTGTCCGGAAGCACTGATAAGACTGCCGCCACTGATATAGAAACAGTGAAGGCTAGATATCAATCCACTTTTAGAACATATGTCGATTCCTTAGCCAAATTAGGCGAAGCCATCGAAACAAAGAGGGAACTACAAAATACTTCTGCGCTTGGTAATTCCGAACCTTCAACTTCACCCCAGTATCTTCCCAGCGTACACCTTCCACCCTGCGATACAGAGCTTTTCCAGGGTGATTACTTATCGTGGCCCACATTCCGTGACATTTTTACAGCCATTTACATAAAAAATCCTCGGCTAGCACCCGTGGAAAAGCTATTCCATCTTAACAATAAAACTAGAGGAGAAGCTCGCGAAATAGTCCGTAAAGCGCCTTAAACGAACGAAGGCTTTAAGATTGCATGGGAGGCATTACAGAGCCGATTTGAGAATAAACGTCTTCTGATCAATAGCCAGCTTAAGGTCCTGCATAATCTGGAAAGAATTCCTGGCGAATCAAGTGATTCAATTAAACAAATTCAAAGTTCGATAAATGGTGTTATATCCGCTTTAAAATTATATCAAATTGAAATTCAATCTTGGGACCCAATATTTGTTTATCTTTGCTGCACACGACTCCCAGAAAACACATTGTCACTATGGGAACAGTCGTTTATAAACAAAACGGATTGCCCTTCCTGGGATGAACTAAATAAGTTTTTAACGAGTAGATACCAAACGTTAGAAACCGTAAATGATTAAAGCTGTCAGTCTACTTCTCGAGATTGTTCAGATCCGCATCCGAAACATACCACAAAAGTTCAACAACCTAAACGAGTAAATTCATTTCAAAATCTTGTCACTCCTGATTGCAAACTATGTCCGAAACTGTCTCACACCATCAGAATGTGTCCCAAGTTTGTTGATAAGAAACATGCCGAAAGGGTGTCTTTCATTAAAAAATACAAACTTTGTTTGAATTGTTTTGCTAAAGGGCATGCTGTCAAAGACTGTAAATGCGGGTTCAATTGTTTCAAATGTCAGAAACGGCACAATACACTCCTACATAAAGACGGTGATGATTTAACGAGAGAAGAATCTATTCCATCAGCTATCCAGACACCTAATCTACCTTCAACGTCTGAGCAAACTGGCATTCAAACGTGTGCCGCGACTAACTCAAAGATGGTTCTATTGGGAACGGCAATTGTTAATATTGTACATGGGGGTGCTTTTGCACTGCGAGGGCGTTACTAGATTCTGAATCAGAAGCTTCTTTTATTTCGGAAAGTTTATTTAATCGTTTAAACCTAAAAGCTTCTACAATTTCCACTCAAATTTCAGGCTTAAATGGCCCATAAAAAGTGTTTTTTGCACATTAGTTCTCGCCATAATAAAAAGTTGAATTTACAGGCTACTGCTATCGTTATTCCTCGTCTGACATCTTCGTTGCCATCATTTGCAGCGAATAGGGAAATGTTTTCAAACTTGCCCAATATTCATCTGGCTGACCCAGAATTCTACCGTTCGTCGTATATAGATCTACTTATAGGGGCAGACTTGTAACCAAATATTATGTTAGGGGGCGTTTTAAATCAGGTTTGCTATTCACTCATGGCCCAAGAAACGGTATTCGGTTGGATACTAGTTGGTCCAATCAAATCTGATGCAATTCATCATTCCACATAAGTATTCCGTCTCCCAATAAAATTGATCTTGATAAACAAATTTCAAAGTTTTGGGAGGTGGAGGACATTCCACGAAAGAAATTGTTATCCGAAAATAATAAGTTTTGCGAAGATCTTTTCAATGAAACAACTAGTCTAGACTCCGAGGGCCGTTACATAGTAAAACTTCCCTTTAAGGAAGAATTTCCAAATATTCTCAAGCTTGGTCGATCAAAAGGTATAGCAGTGTCTCAATTTCTACGAAGCGAAGAAAGACTCCACAAAAATTTCGATTTGAAGAGACAATATGACCTAGTTTTAGATGAATACATACAGATGGGCCATATGAAAGAAGAAGTTCATACTACCTACCTCATCACGCAGTGATTCGTCCTGAAAGCGTGAGCACAAAAGTTCGAGTAGTGTTTACCGCATCCAACCCAACATCCAATGGGGTAAGCTTAAATGATGTAATGCACCCCGGTCCTGCATTACAACTTGATTTATGCACGCTGCTTCTCCAATGGCGCTTTCACAAAATCGTTTTTAACAGCGATATTGAGAAAATGTATCGCCAGATTCGAGTCCACCCGAACAATACAAAATATCAAAAAATTATTTATCGCGGCAACCAACAAACGGAGATTAAAGAATACGAGTTGCAAACCGTAACGTTTGGCTTGAATTGCGCACCATACTTGGCTCTCCGAACAATCCAAGATTTAGCTGACAAATGTGTAGAAACATATCCGTTAGGTAGTAAAAAACTTCGGTCATGCATGTATGTCGATGACGTCCTAGCGGGAAGTCACGATGTACCATCTGCTATACAAGCCCGTAACCAGCTGAATTCGGCTCTAAGTTCAGCTGGATTTTCCCTTCGTAAGTGGACCTCAAACTCCACAGAATTTCTTAAATCCGTCCCTAAGGAACATTTGCTTAATGGGGAATTTCTTAATTTCGATGAAATCAGTGTTGCAAAGACATTGGGCATTCGATGGAATGCCAAATCCGATCACTTTTATTTTTGTGCCAAGACAGTTAAAAATGGTGGGATGATCCGATACCCAACTATTTATTGGACAAATGGAATGAGTTTTTGAACAATTATTCCGATATCGACAAAATTCGAATTCAACGATTGGTTTTTTATACCCCGGGATGCGAGATACAATTACACGGCTTTAGCGATGCACCCGAACGTGCATACGCAGCGGCAATATACGCACGCATCGCAACTCCTAAAGGAGGTGTAAGAACTTTCTTACTAACTTCCAAGTCAAAGATCGCGCCTCTAAACACAATTTCCATACCTAGGCTCGAGTTATGCGGGGCCTTGTTGTTAGCCGAAGCCATAGAGTCTATCATTTCAACTATTCCTTATCCAAATTGTAAAGTATTTTATTGGACAGACTCTACCATTGTGCTCGCATGGTTGAAAAACCAGCCTACCAATGAAAAACATTCGTGGCCAATCGCGTTTCTAAAATATCAGAATTGACAAATGTTGACAGTTGGTCACATGTCGATTCAAAGAACAATCTAGCAGACTTAGCATCTCGTGGGGCCTTTCCGAAAGATATTGTTTCTAATAATTTGTGGTGGCACGGTCCCTCCTGGTTAATTCTACCTCCTAGTATATGGCCCCTTCCTCCTACTACAAGCAATAATGAGGATATTCTAGAGAGAAAAATTCAAAATAATTTTTGTTACTTCCAGAATTACAATGATCCGCTGGAAAGATTTTCTGACTTAGGACGAGCCCTACGGGTTCTTAGTTATGTATTTCGGTTTATATCAATCTCGAAAAAATCGACTGAAAGGTTCGATTCAACTCTCCTTAAAAGTACGGAAATAATACATACAAGAAACCGATTAATAGCTCTTTCACAAAAAATGTTTTATCCGAATGAGTATCGAAAACTGACGAAAAGGGAAGTTATCAACTCTTCAAGTTCAATTATAAACTTAAATCCATTTTTAGATTCCGCAGGACTCATGAGAGTGTGTGGCAGAGTCGCAAGTTCCGAAAATCTTTCATACGGGGAACGATTTCCAATAATTTTGTCTTATAATAGCTTATTTGCCAAACTTTTGGTAAATTTTATCCATAGAATTACATTGCATAGAGGCAATAACTTGATGGTTCGTATGCTACGACTTCAGTTCTGGATTCCCAAAGCCAAAAATCTTGTAAAGCATGTAATTCATTAATGCAAAATATGTGTAATTTCAAAGCATAAATTACAAGAGCAGTTAATGGGCACACTTCCTCCAGAAAGAACTACCTTCTCACGACCATTCACAAACACCGGCTTAGATTTCGCAGGACCTTAACCTATACCGGCAGATCATGTATTATGACCAAGGGGTATGTCTGTGTGTTTGTTTGCTTCGCTACACGGGCGATACATTTAGAACTAACAAGTTCACTTTCCGTGCCGTCATTTCTAGTTGCATTCCACCGCTTTGTATTGCGAAGAGGCTGTCCAAATATATGTTTTTCGGACAATGGTAAAACATTCGTCGGTGCCTCAAGGGATTTAGCACAAAATTTTCTTCAGTGCTCTAGAGAATCCATTACGTCCAACTTCGCGCATCATAATATTTCATGGCAATTTATTCCCCCCGGAGCCCCTCATATGGGAGGGCTATGGGAAGCAGGGGTCAAAAGTTTTAAGACCCATTTCCGCAAAATGGCTGGCACTCACCGATTTACGTTTGAAGAATTTACAACTATCTTAATCAGAATAGAAGCTTGTTTAAATTCTAGACCGATTTCTCCATTCTCCGATAATCCAGATGAGCTACTAGCATTGACTCCGGGTCATTTCCTTATTGGAGGTCCCCTCCTAT
Organism: Muscina levida; assembly: GCA_964034835.1. Lineage (NCBI taxonomy): Eukaryota > Metazoa > Arthropoda > Insecta > Diptera > Muscidae > Muscina > Muscina levida. The sequence continues at coordinate 99,232,624 of OZ035883.1, read as the reverse complement.
CCGTCGCCGAACCTTACGATTCCTCCAATAATCTCACTGTGCTTAACCGGTGGCGAAGAGTGAAAGCATTCTCACAACAATTTTGTGTTCGATGGAAACACGAATATTTAAAAGAAATGCATAAACGCATAAAATGGCAGAGACCAAGTCCAAACATCGACATTGGAACAATGGTAGTAGTCCGGGACGAATGTTTATCTCCAACAGAATGGCGATTGGGGCGGGTTTCTAAAGTCCATTATGGAAAAGACAATTTGGTAAGAGTTGTAGACATAAAAACCCAAAAAGGTACTATTACTCGACCAATAGTAAAAGTAGTTTGTCTTCCTAAATGTCAGTTTGTGTTTAGTCTCTTTCGAAACTACTCATTTATTTCTTTTTCTAGTATGAGCTCCGGCCAAAATCGCATCACCAAAAAGCGCAACCAGAAGAGAACATTTTCATGCCGCGTATGCAAAGGAATTCATGGACTCCGAGACTGCAAACAATTCCTTAAAAAGGACGTTAACGAACTTTTGAAAATCGTTGTTGCCTACAAGTACTGTCCAAATTGTTTGGCCCACAAGCACTCGGCTGGCTCCTGCTTTTCTAATAAGGGCTGCAAGGTTTGCGGAGGAAATCACCATTCTCTTCTACATTTGACTATGAGTAAGGAAAGGCCACCAATGAAGTAAAAAAGAAGCGGTCATCCAAAAAAATCGACTACGACGTCTTTTGAACCCATACCTCGTCCTTGCGCTACAACTTCACGACAAGTTACCATTGCTAGCATATCATCGCCCCATGCAATCACACTTTTTCCAACAGCGATTATCATGGTAATCAATGATTCTAAGAAACATCATGTCCGAGCAGTTATCGACCGGTGTACATCCATAAGCAAAATATCGAAAAGGCTTGTTGACGAACTTCAATTACCTACGACAACTTAAGCCGATGAGCTTATATGTGCCGTACTCATCAAATCTCGACAACCGCCCAATGTGACGCTGGAAGTAACGATGAGGGTCTCTAACCATATTTCAATGATAACGCCCAGCAGACCAATTGACTCCGCCATCGCAGCCAAATTCTCAAACATCGTTCTGGCAGACCCCACATTCTACAAGTGCAGCTCTTTTGCGATCGTTCTTGGAGGAGATGTTTACGGGCGAATTATTCAAACTTGTCTGTTGCCTGGCAGCGGAGGTCTTCCTGTAGCCATGAATACAATTTTTGGATTCGTCTTATCTGGCTTATGCTCATCCACATAACTTTTAAATCATCATTAATATCATACTTGAATAATGAATTACATACTTATATCCATAAACTAAGTTTCATATACTGAAATCAAAAACAAAAATAAGTCAAAGATTTACAATTCCCTGTCCATAAAGCTGTATGCAATTTAGATCTAAATTAATTAATTACTTAGGCTAAGTAAAAATAGTATCCATAATTAAGCAGTTAAAAGTTTTAAAATAAAGTTGAAAATATTGCATTCCTGCAATGTGGGGCGGTAATGTTTAGTTCAATCTTCTTGCCACCACTGTCCTAATTGACATCCAGATGTCACTATATTTTAGTTAGAGCTTTTTGTAGTTTGCTGACTATTCATAATGTTAATCGGCTCTAAGGCAAACCATGCAGTTTGCCACACTTCACTTGCATCCGAGATTCATCGAATAAAGTTGTATTTTGCTGCTTACATTTACTTTCTTTTTATTTTCGATAAACGGTAAGAACAACTCCTGTTATATCGTCATTTTCCTTTCTGACCAATTCTTCCCATTTCTGAAACGCTATTATTTTCATATTTCCGAGAATTGGTCAATAATATTCTGGCGATAGCTTTACGAACATTTCTGCATCGTAGGCCTACATAACTCCGTAAAGGAAACCCTCAAAATTTTCAGCAAGAAACATGGTTGTGAGTGGAACCAGATTCCCGCATAAAGATATCCACAATGCAACCTGGATATCTCCCGATCAAAATACAAGAAATCAGATTGATCACGTGGTAATTGATGGATGGCATGTCTCAAGCGTTATGGACGTGCGTGTGATGCGCGGTGCAAATATCGACTCGGATCACCACCTAGTTGCAGCCAAGGTACGCACACGATTAAGTAGAGCTAAAAACACTCTTAATCAAACGCAAAGGAAGCTAGACATCACAAAGCTGCCGACCACTGAGATAGCCAATGCCTACTCCAACCAACTCTCTCAATTACTCCATACAAATCCCCCTAGTTCTGATGTTCCCGACATGCAGTGGCAGCATATTGCGAATTCTATGACCACTGCCGCAACAACCGTACTGGGTTATGAAAAACCACGCTCAGACAAGCCCTGGTACGATGACGAATGTCGCGAAATGTCTGAGGAAATGGATGCTGCATACAAGGCAAAACTGCAGCCAATGGCGACGCGTGCGGTGACGGAGCGTTATAAAGAGAAAAGGAGGGAGATGAAACCCCTGTTCAGACGAAAAAAGCGTCTGTGGAAGAAAAGAGAGAACCAGGATATCGAAAACTACAGGGATAGAGGTGAGGCCCTAAAGTTCTACCAAAAGGTAAAAAGTAAAGGTTTTGGAACAGGGATCCCCACCTGTAAGGACAAAGACGAAATTCTGGTCACGGACACTCTGAGTGTGCTTCAAATATGGAGGGAACACTTTCAATATCTTCTCGTTCCCGAAGGCAGCATAAGTAACGAAATCGCACCAATCATCGACGATGGAGTAGACTGTCCACCACCGAGCCAAAACGAGATCAGCACGGCAATTGCGCGGCTTAAAAATAATAAAGCTGCGGGAGCCGATGGGCTGCCGGCAGAGCTTTTTAAAGCCGGCGGCGATGACCTGGTAACATGCATGCACCAGCTCATAAACACGATTTGGCTCAGGGAGTGCATGCCCGATGATTGGAATCTGAGTGTCCTATGTCCCGTGCTTAAGAAAGGGGATCCTAGTGTGTGTATCAACTACCGCGGGATTAGTCTTTTACCCATCGCATACAAGGTCCTGTCTAATGTGTTATGTGAAAGACTAAAGCCCCTTCTGGCGAACCTGATTGGACCTTATCAGTGAGGCTTTAGACCTGGTAAATCCACCACCGACCAGATATTTACGCAACGACAAATCCTGGAGCAGACCCAAGAAATGCAGATCGATACCTACCATCTGTTCACCGATTACAAAGCTGCATTTGACAGTCCGATACGACAGAAATTGTTGGATGCTAAGGCTGAGTTTGGTATCCTCGCAAAACTAATTCGACTCTGCGGGATGACACTGACTGAGACGAAGTCTTTAGTGAAAATTGGCAAAAATCTGTCAGAGCCATTTTCTACCAAGCGAGGCTTTAGTCCTGCGATCTCTTTAATATCGTAATGGAGATGGTCGTGCGGAAAGCAGCAGTGCAAATATCGACTCGGATCACCACCTAGTTGCAGCCAAGGTACGCACACGATTAAGTAGAGCTAAAAACACTCTTAATCAAACGCAAAGGAAGCTAGACATCACAAAGCTGCCGACCACTGAGATAGCCAATGCCTACTCCAACCAACTCTCTCAATTACTCCATACAAATCCCCCTAGTTCTGATGTTCCCGACATGCAGTGGCAGCATATTGCGAATTCTATGACCACTGCCGCAACAACCGTACTGGGTTATGAAAAACCACGCTCAGACAAGCCCTGGTACGATGACGAATGTCGCGAAATGTCTGAGGAAATGGATGCTGCATACAAGGCAAAACTGCAGCCAATGGCGACGCGTGCGGTGACGGAGCGTTATAAAGAGAAAAGGAGGGAGATGAAACCCCTGTTCAGACGAAAAAAGCGTCTGTGGAAGAAAAGAGAGAACCAGGATATCGAAAACTACAGGGATAGAGGTGAGGCCCTAAAGTTCTACCAAAAGGTAAAAAGTAAAGGTTTTGGAACAGGGATCCCCACCTGTAAGGACAGAGACGAAATTCTGGTCACGGACACTCTGAGTGTGCTTCAAATATGGAGGGAACACTTTCAATATCTTCTCGTTCCCGAAGGCAGCATAAGTAACGAAATCGCACCAATCATCGACGATGGAGTAGACTGTCCACCACCGAGCCAAAACGAGATCAGCACGGCAATTGCGCGGCTTAAAAATAATAAAGCTGCGGGAGCCGATGGGCTGCCGGCAGAGCTTTTTAAAGCCGGCGGCGATGACCTGGTAACATGCATGCACCAGCTCATAAACACGATTTGGCTCAGGGAGTGCATGCCCGATGATTGGAATCTGAGTGTCCTATGTCCCGTGCTTAAGAAAGGGGATCCTAGTGTGTGTATCAACTACCGCGGGATTAGTCTTTTACCCATCGCATACAAGGTCCTGTCTAATGTGTTATGTGAAAGACTAAAGCCCCTTCTGGCGAACCTGATTGGACCTTATCAGTGAGGCTTTAGACCTGGTAAATCCACCACCGACCAGATATTTACGCAACGACAAATCCTGGAGCAGACCCAAGAAATGCAGATCGATACCTACCATCTGTTCACCGATTACAAAGCTGCATTTGACAGTCCGATACGACAGAAATTGTTGGATGCTAAGGCTGAGTTTGGTATCCTCGCAAAACTAATTCGACTCTGCGGGATGACACTGACTGAGACGAAGTCTTTAGTGAAAATTGGCAAAAATCTGTCAGAGCCATTTTCTACCAAGCGAGGCTTTAGTCCTGCGATCTCTTTAATATCGTAATGGAGATGGTCGTGCGGAAAGCAGCAGTAAACAGGAATGGCACCATATTTAACAAAAGCCACATGTTGCTCGCGTATGCTGATGATATAGATATTATTTGACGTGGATTGCTAGATGTTACTGCGGCTTTTTCGAGCATTGAAAATCAGTCGGCTGAAGTGGGTCTGGTGACAAACGAGGACAAAACCAAGTTATTTGTTTCAACAAACAAAAAGTCCACTCGTCTGGGACGCTGCGTGAACGTTGACAACTATAACTTTGAAGTGGTAGATGATTTTGTCTACCTTGGCTCCGCCATAAACAAAAATAATAATGTCAGCCTCGAAATCAAAAGACGAGTATTGATCGCAAACCGCTGCTACTATGCGCTAAGCAAGCGATTTAACGACAAAGCGCTCTCTCGAAGAACAAAGAACCAGCTCTACCAGACTCTGATCCTACCTGTCTTGCTCTAGAAGCGGATCAATCTATTCTGGGAGTCTTCGAGAGAAAAATACTCCGCAAAATATTTAGACCCATCGTCGTGAACGGCGAGTACCGTCGTCGATCACATTGTCCGATCCCTTTTTGTGTTCAATTTCAAAATTGTAATTTTGTAATTGTAGAGCCCATCTGGCGAGTCGTACACTCAAATCACAAAGTGACATCAGCCATTTTAGGGATGCATGATTCGTTATCACGGTGATTAATTCCACATATGGTCCGAATCGTTTGACCGCCAATATTGCCGCCAAGCATTCTTTTTCCGTGACATTGTAGTTACATTGGGCCGTATTTAACTTCTGCGAAAAGAATGATATGGGTCTCTCGTTGACTTCGTCGTCCTTTTGAAATAACACAGCCCCCACACCTACATTTGTTGCATCACACTGTATGTAGAAATGTTTTTTAAAATCGGGATGCGCTAGTACCGGTGCATGTGTAAGTGCATTTTTGATTTCCTCGAAAATCGCTTAAGCGTCCGCTGTGATTTCAAACTTCTTTCCTTTTTTCATTAAGTTGGTTAAAGGGACTGTTTTGGTAGAGAAATTCTGAGAATTCGGCGATATCAACGATCCATATATTCCAACGGGACTATTATCGTGCCAACAATCGAAAAATTATTTCCTCCGACGGTTCTTATGTGGCTATTGAACGGTTTTACATCTGCCTTAATATTTTCCACTAGGTTTACTCAACTTTTTCCTAGTAAACTATTCGACGCGCCTGAGTCTAATAATCCCTTCACTATTTGCCCTCCTGTTTTTACATCTATAAATGCCCTTGGGTCTTTAGGTTTATTGCTATCGGATTCGGTATAAAATACAAGAGCTTCGATAACCAGTCTCCTGTTCTTTCTTTTACTTACTTACTTACTTAAGTGGCCCATTACAACTTACAAACATGGTTTATCAGTTTGAGGCCTGAAGTACTAAAGAATTCCACACGCTTCGGTCTTCTGCGTGTGTTCTCCAGTTAGTCCTACCAGATGATGGCACATCGCCTATCACTTGGTCCTTCCAACGGAGTTTGGGTCTCCCTGCTCTGCGCCGTCCTTCAGGTTCGCCTTCAAACACCTTTCTCGCTGGAGCATTTACATCCATCCTGGCAACATGACCCAGCCATCGTAGTCGTTGCATTCTGACTCTTTTAGCTACGTCGATGTCGTGGTAAAGCTCATACAGCTCATGGTTCATCCGATGGCGAAACTCGCCGTCGACACAGATAGGTCCATAAATTTTTCGGAGTACTTTCCTCTCGAATACTCCCAGGTTTTGTATGTCCGTTGTCGTAAGCACCCATGATTCGGCAGCATACAAAAGAACGGGTAAGATTAGCACCTGGTAAAGCTGTTTCTTAGTATTCCGAGATAAGGTGGTATTACTAAAGTGCTGCCGAAGTCCGTAAAAACATCTATTGGCTAGCACTATTCTCCGCTTAATTTCTTGGCTGACATTATTTTTCTTATTGACGGAAGATCCGAGGTAGGTAAACTCATCAACTACCTCAAAACAATAATCTTCAACGTTGACGCTGCGTCCCCATCGAGAGGACTCTTTGTTCGTCGAAATCATTATTTTTGTTTTGTCCTCGTTGACCGCTAAACCCATTTTTGCCGACTCCTTTTCTAGGGATGAGAAGACTGCAGTAACGTCCCGCAGATTTCGGCCAATGATATCTATATCATCGGCGTAGGCTAGTGGCATGTGGCTTTTGTGGAATATGGTGCCAGACATGTTGACACCAGCCTTTCTCATCACCTTCTCCATAACTATATTAAATAGTGTACAGGACAGGCTATCGCCCTGCCTGAGACCTCTTTCCGTGTTGAATGGTTCAGACTGATCTTTACCAATCTTAATCGAGGATTTGGTGTTTTCTAGGGTACATCTGCAAAGTCGGATTAGCTTTGCAGGAATACCAAACTCAGACATAGCCTCATAAAGCCTATTCCTTATCGGAGAGTCGAAGGCAGCTTTGTAGTCGACAAAGAGGTGGTAGGTGTCGATCTGCTTTTCATGGGTTTTTTCCAGGATTTGTCGTAACGTGAATATTTGATCCGTCGTAGATTTGCCAGGTCTAAAGCCGCACTGATATGGTCCAATTAGTTTTTCTACAATTGGCTTTAGACGTTCACACAATATGCTTGAAAGGACCTTGTACGCAATTGGTAATAGGCTTATTCCACGATAGTTCTTACATTCACTACGATCTCCTTTCTTGTATATGGGACATAACAGACTGAGACTCCAATCTCCGGGCATGCTCTCCTCTTGCCAGATGTTCTCCATGAGCTGATGCATGCTCCTAATCAGCTCCTCCCCGCCAGCCTTAAACAATTCAGCAGGGAGACCATCAGCTCCAGCAGCTTTGTTGTTTTTAAGGCGGGAGATAGCCATACGTATCTCGCTCTGGCTCGGAGGTGGACAGTTAATACCATCGTCATGGATTGGAGCGGGGTCTTCTGGAGTGGTGTCAGTATCCAGTAAATTTCTAAAGTGATCTCTCCATATCTTCAGAACGTTATCCGGATCCGTCACTAGCTGACCATCGCTGTCCTTGCAGGAGGGCAACCCTGTTCCACGCATTCTAGCTTTAACTCTCTTGTAGAATTTTCGGGCTTCCCCTCTACTTCGGAGCAACTCAGTGCACTCATCCTGCCTCTTCTTCAGCTCCTTCTTTTTTCTTGTAAAAAGACGAGTTGCCTCTCGTCTCTTCTCCCTGTGCCGTTCACGAACAGCTCGCGTTGCCATTGGCTGCAGTTTTGCCCTGTATGCAGCATTCGTCTCTCTCGTGGCATTGCGACATTCATCATCGTACCAGGCATCTTCTTGAGACGGCTTTGAGTACCCAAGTACGCTTCTCGCAGTCCGTTCTATGGAGTCGGCTATATATTGCCACTGCGAGGTTATATTATCAGGGGTTGGAGCATTCCGCAGCAGTTGAGTTAGGTGGTTGGAGTAGGCGTCCGCTACCTCTGTGGTCCGCAGTTTACCGATGTCCAGCTTTCGTTGTGCCTGGTTACGTACGTTTTTCGCCATGCTTAGCCTAGTGCGTACCTTAACTGCGGTAAGGAAGTGATCGGAGTCAATGTTCGCACCCCTGATCACTCGTACGTCCAGAACACTCGATGCGTGCCTTCCATCGACTACCACGTGATCTATCTGATTCCTCGTCAAATGATCTGGAGATAACCATGTTGCCTTATGAATATTTTTATGGTCAAATCTAGTGCTGCTAACTACCATATTTCTTGCCGCAGAGAAATCAATCAGTCTGATGCCATTGTTCGACGTTTCGGTGTGCAGACTGAATTTTCCGATTGTAGGCTCAAATGCGGTCTCCCTGCCTATTTTAGCATTAAAATCGCCTAGTACAATTTTGATGTCATGGCTGGGGCTACGGTCATATACATTTTCTAGGCTCTCGTAGAACTCGTCTTTGTCCTCATCGCTTTTCTCTTCTGTCGGAGCATGGGCACATATAAGTGTTATGTGGAAAAACTTAGTTTTGACTCTTATGGTGGCTATACGTTCACACACCGGGTTGAACCTTGAGACTAGGTGTCGCAGTCTCTTGCCAACCACAAATCCACAACCAAACTCGTGCTTGTCCGCATGGCCACTATAGTAGATGTCGCAAGACTTCTTGCGTGAGCACCCGTGTCCCGTCCACCGGATTTCCTGTAAAGCGGTTATGTCAGCCTTGTATTTTTCGAGGACTTCCGCCAGTTGGATGGAGGCACCTGGTCTATACAGTGTTCTAACATTCCAGGTGCATATCCTCAAATCATGGTCCTTAATTCGTTTGCGGTGGTCGTCAATATTTTGGGGGGTCCGTTTTATTCTTATTTTACTTCTTTTCATTGCAATCGGTTATACGTCAGTGGCGGGTTGCAAGCCCAGCGCACCACGTCGCAGTTTTCTCCTCCTGCCAGGATTTTATTGCAGCCGCCCATTCTGGGTCAGACGCTGACCAGGGTACCGCTCACTCTGAGCTGACGTGCCTGGGTTTTAGGTTTCGCCCCTCACAGTTAGCCGTGCTCTGACGGGTGTCAGAAGCACGTTTCCAGGCGTCACCACGTGGAGGTACTCCGTTCGCAGTAGTACCACGAATACGGAGCTCTGTGAGTAGACTTGAAGTGCAATTGGCAAGGATCACTCTGGGTTTGCCAAGTTAAACCGATCAGAAGCTTTGCCTTGCATCACACTCCCGACGCCCTGTTCTTTCTTTTAGTTTTGAATTTATCCCTAGTTTTCTTTATCCGATTTAGATTACTATTTTCTTCCTTTCCTAAAATCTTTTCCCTTACTTTACAATAATTTTGCCATCTTTCTTCCAATGGTCTAATTTCAAATCTTTTCATTTTGTTGTGGCTATGATTGAGATTTTCTTTCAAGGTAACTGGCATGGTTGCTGATGGTTTTATAGCAGGAGTATTTTTCTCTATATATCGGGAACTAGATTGGGGCGTGTTTCTCCCGTATTCGTAACACCCCTCTGCACGTTTCCCAGCATGTGATGCAATTATGAGCCTTGTAGTCGGCCAGTCCACATCTGAAGCAAAACAGGCGCAAGACAACTGGGCAATCTTTGAAGGAGTGACCTGTCTTCAAACAATTCCAGCAGGTAAGTACATATGTTCTCGATTTTTCATGCCCTTTTTGAAGAATTTCCTCTACTAGGTTCGCTGTGTTCGCTGTTCCTCCAAATCCTCATTCACCTGATGAGGTCTTCTGGTCATTGGTGCTTTTGAGTAAGTGTAATTACTATAATCCTTCTTTAAGTCATCTTATATTTCCTTACACTCGTCCCTCAGTTGTTCCATAGTATATATTTTCATTGCGTAGACCATCTCTTTTAGTTCTTTGGGCAAGTTTTTCTTTATCCATTTCACATAAATTTGCTCCGAAATGCCAGGGATACTTATTGGGGTTTTTGTCTTTGAATACTCTTAAAAACCTCGTCCACTGTTTCTCCAGGTTTTTGTTTACGACGTTTTAAATCAAATAAGTAATCGTACGCGCTTTTTCTATTACGAAATTGATGTTGGAGGGCTTCTTTTAATTATTCCCAGCTCCAATCTTCTCTTTCCCTAACAGGGAGCCAATACCATTCCTCCGCGTTGCCTTTTAATAACCGATGAAAGTCGGAAATTACCTCAGCCCAAGAATATCCTTTCGCTTTAAAATAAACAACCACCCAATAAACAAAATCTTCAACATACGTGCCATTGGGATTTCCATCGAATTGAAGGTTCCATTTGTCCAACTGTGGTGGTTTTCTGTTAGACGCTGGTTCAGGATATGGCTTCTCGGCCGGTTTCCCATATCAACACTTTGTTGATTTTCATTTTGTGAAGATTCGTATTCTAATCTTCGCTGAACATTCATATGGTGTTGATATCTTTCCGAACTTTCTGGTCTTTCAAACTCTCCTATTCCGGCTGGGTTTCTATCATTCGATGATTCCCCTGCTCTATGTCCTATATTCAAATTGCGGATACTATTCAAAATTTGATCAATGCCCGACTGAACCTTCTCTTCTATTTGTTGTGAGATACTGGCTTTGAGTCGTGCCCGATATTCCCTTTCGCCTTCGTTTGCCTGTGTTGTAGCAGGTGGAATGTTTCCTGGCAATGGTGGTATCGGATGTAAAGGTGGCGATGGTAGATAATAGTTAACCCCACTCACATTAGAATTTTGATCATAGGGTCGCATATTTATCAACTGTGCGTTCACACGTAAACACAGGTAAATTCTGCACCGAGGTGATTAGAACCGGATTGGTCATTTGACGAGTGAATTGTCCGCTTGGAGCAATATTGTTTGCAGCCGGTGTAAAAACACAGTTAAGCCCGGGATGATTTGACCGTGGTATGTTCATATTTAAGTGCTGGCTGTTAAAATGAGGACCCTGAACTTGTGTTGTACCCGATTCTCGATTATTTATGCGTTGATCATTATTACTACCATTCTGTTGAGAAACACTTTGCTCACTATCAGTCACGATCCCACGACCCGAACCATCTACACCCTTTTTATTGGAATGGGCAATAAACATTTAAAAACCGTTGACCCGATTAATTAATTGAAAATTTTTAATCTAAAATTTTGAAAAATGGACTAAAAAGTAAAAATCTTAAAATAAATTGTTCTAGTATACTTTTCTACTGATACACATACAAATTTACTTTCATTTATCTTCAAACAATACTAAATTTTCTTTAATTTGTTATAACACAAACACTTAGGAGGTATAAGGGGTAATATTTTCCCTGTTGTTCTTAACTTTTTGATTTTGTTTCCCTCATGGTATCGGTGATTCTTTATTACTTTGTATTTGAACTTCCGTATCTTCACACATTACGGGTTTCAATTTGCTCTTGTAACTGAATAGCAAACTAACATTTAACAATTAGGTCTCTTCAGTTTCAATGGCTTTAATCCCTTATTCTGAATTTTAATAGCTAACTAACATATTATTCCCCTTGTCAGGCCTATTTAAATACCAATAAGAATTCACTATTTATTTTGAATTAGCTATTTACCACGCAATTAGTTTATTTTAAATCTAAGCCGTGGTAGACAAAAAATTTACAAGTTTGGCATAAAATTGTTTAACGACACACTCGTATGTTTAACACATTATCATATGAAACGCATCATATGGCTGTCGTCAAGCAATTTCATTACGCAAATTATTAGTTCTCACTTAATTCAAAATTCACATTTCTATTGTTTTGTTATTTTTCGTAGGCATTGTGTTACTGTATAAAACATATGCATGCTGGTTTCTATTGGGCGACATTACTGTTACGAAACCTTTCCTTCTGTACCGGCCATCAGCTTAGCTCGTTGGTTCAGGGTTTCTCAACCCAAAGGCAAACGGTCTCTAACAATAAACTCTAAATAAATGGACTAAACGCAACTGACAATACACCGACCTACGCGAGGCAAAATACAAAATTGGACATGGCTGGAGCTCGTCCTCTTTACCCTCCCGACCTGGTTACACCAAGATAACGGTCGTTTCAAGGTGACCCCAAAATCGTCAGACGCCCCTTTTGCCTTATTTCCCCATTGGTACGCTGTTTTCTCACACCATTTCAACGGATATTAGCCCTCTTACCCTCCTTCTGAAATCTCAAACACACATAATTAAAATTTATTAAATAATACATATGACATAATACACATACTTAAAACTAATCGTGGCATGATAAGTTATGCCCTTTATTCCAGATTTAAGATTTTTGATTTAATATTTGTGTCAATGATTTTCTTGAAATAAACTAAACTTTTGATTGTTTCTTTCTCATTTTCATTTAGGTGTCCATGATACTTCCGGAACATCAAAATAACATAAACAAACCACATCAAAACCAACTTACACTAATAAAAAAAAAATATAATAACCCAATGTGCACAAATGCGGATGCGGATCCGAAACTGATCAGTATCGGATCCGACAAAACGGAATCCGCGCAGTCGGATCCGAAACTGATCAGTTCCGGATCCGACAAAACGGAATCCGCGCAGTCGGATCCGAAACTGATCAGATCCGGATCCGACAACACGGAATCCGCGCAGTCGGATCCGAAACTGATCAGATCCGGATCCGACAAAACGGAATCCGCGCAGTCGGATCCGAAACTGATCAGTTTCGGATCCGACAAAACGGAATCCGTGAAATCATAATTATAGTAAAAATTCTCAAACTTGGTTGAAAATGCATTCATATTATTTTTTTATATTGTAGGAAGTATTATATAATTGTAATTGAATTGTATAATATAAACATATATAACATAATATTAGTTTAGTTTATTGAATTAGGGGCAAAAAATACAGTGTTTTCCTATTTTAATTTTAAAAATCTTGGTTATGTTAGTAAGCACATTCTGCTGCAGCTCGCCTTCAATTCGCATAGAACTATTTGTCATAATATTAATGTTACTGTCATTAGTAAACAACCTACGTGCATCTTTTGGGTAACCAAAAACCACATGTTTTCCTGAAATTTTTTTAATTGTTTCAATTTTGAACACTTTTTCAATTCATGATTTCCGTTTTTGTGCGCTATGCCGATCCCTATCTATCCCTAATCTATCTTAGATCTATTCAATTATATAATTTGTGTAAACACTAATATAAATTTATACGCCACTAAATTGTTCAATTTAAACTTATTTTAGTTTTTTCTCTATTTAGAACATAAATTTGTGAGAGTTTTATTTTATACGACCCTGGAAACTCTGTTATTGCGATTTTCAAACCAAGGGTTCTTGTCGTCGCTAGGTGTCCTGACTATGTTTAGTTTTGTGAACAGAGCCCACAACCATATGCCGGGTATTTTGGATCTTACGCTCAGCTGTTTTATTTGGCCCACTTTCTGTGATGCCACTTTTTCACAATATTTAACAGACGTCTACACTTTGAATTTTTAACTGGTTACCTGGTAACATCTGTTAGTCAACATTACTGGAACCAGGGCTATAATTTAATCTGGGGCCTATCCAGTGAATAAATCTTCGCTTCCTTCGGCTATGGCTGCTCTCTGTTCCAATTTAATCAGCACCACACTGTTAGAAAATTACAGACTTTACTAAATCTATTCATTTTCTCTAACTTCTCTTGAAATTACTTACATTATCACTTGCTGAATTTACTAAACGTTTAATAAATTTATCTCGCCAAGCCACCGACGATATCACACGACACTTAGACTTTCTACAGAAAAATTTTAAATTTACTTAACGTTATTTCGGACACTACCAAGAACTTACTTTGACGTTGTACTTTAAACTTTACACCACGAAACTTAGACAACTTTGTCTGTCCACCGTAACTTTGCGAATAATGCTTTCGTTGCCGGCGAAACTTTGTCTTTTCCCACACAAAAAATAACAGAACACATTAGGGTAGCCAGATATTAAAATCGGAAAAACAGTACATTAGTGAACAAAAAACAGTAAGACGAAAAAAAACAGTACATTTAAAATAGAAACATAAAAATGTATTAAGCATCACATATTTTGAGAATTAATTCAATAAGCAACAAAGACAATGTTAAAAAATAATATTCATATATAATAATAATAATATTCATAATAAATAATAATTATTCATAAGTAAATCCATTTTAATTGCACCAGAAATGCAAAAATTATAAACTTAACTAAGTACAATTTTGTTGTGGTAGGGTGTACAAGTGTAGTTTTTGCTTCTTTTTCATTCCTCATATTCGGTTTTGGAACTATGACCCCTCAAGTACATCTGCACCGAAATATAGTGGAGCGTATAATTTTTCGCTCTCCAGTGTATGACGGTGAACTAAGTTATAAGTGTGGGAGGTACCAGAAAGGGTGTGCTAAATGTTTTAATCTGACGAAGTTAAAATACAAAGCAGTTTCTCGTTTGGATTTTGTAAACGAAATATAAATGTTTCAAATATAGGTGATACCAGATAGAGGATTTTGCTGTTGGATTGCAAATATGCAGAATAATCCCAGCCTATTTACAATCCCATGACTTCGTTTAGAAAACTATTAACAGTAGTACATTTTTGTAAGGATTAGTGGAGGTTTATTCGAGTTATCGTCGCAGCCAAGCGGAGGAACATTTCTCAATCGTTTTAAAAAGTCCTGAAACGAATTTTGTCTTAAGATATTTGATACTTTCGCATATCAAATGATATATACCTTTATCCCTAAGTGTATGGGTATAAATGTATCTTACCGTGATGTTAAAATGAAATTTTTAAGTTATTTTAAAAATTTTATTCACCCAAAACAATAACAACGTTGTAAACAAATAATGTGTTTACTATGGTAGAGTGTTTTATTATCTTCGGCTATTTTTGTAGAATATACGAAACATGTTTTATCAAATATTGAAGTGGATTGTTATATAAATATTATTAAAATAAAAAAACAGTACAAAACAGTAAATGGTTTGAAAAACAGTACTTTTGCGTACTACTTTACGTGTTGTGCATAAAAAAGTACATTTACAGAAAAACAGTACATGTACTGCTAAAAACAGTACGTCTGGCTACCCTAGAACACATTTACCTTATAAATAACCTGTACATTACAACATAAACAACTACATTGTAAACATACATTGTGCACATAATGTTCTTGGGTCATTGTACACTAGAGTGGGTCGGTCCCAGTATTAAAAAAAAAAGTTGCACTTGCCAGTCCCTAAAATTGAAGATTAGGCAACAATGATTCTGGGACAAAAGAAAAAAATTTTTTACGCGCACCCTAAAAACGGCCCATTTAGTTTTTTCTGTGCTGTGACGTCATTTGAAGTCCGATCGAGAAAAAAAGTACACTGTTGTTTTTGGTTTTACAAAGGCTACATTTCCTCCATATGTAATTTTTGACTCAGACGTCAAATTTGACAAGTGACTGATTCTATCTCGATTTCTACCCCTTTTTTCCGGAGATTTTTCATAACGCACGTAAAGATCTTAAAAAATTGTGAATATATTGCTTTTGAATTACCCACTTTTATTCATAAACAAAAAAGTTACAAACGTTTTTAAAATGTACAAATGTGCTCAGAAGTCATATTAAATAAATTAATTCATCATATTAATTTGTTTAAATAACTAAAGTTTTTTATAAACCGAGTGAAAATAAATAAATTCATCATAAAAATTCCACAATTAAATATATTAAGATGTTTAAGAATATTAGAAAGACACGTTAATTTCGACCGCCAATACACAATAGGGTGGCACGAATTACATCAAGTTATTCAGAACAAATTTTAGTAGTGCGGAATACTTGCTATGGATAATACAAGTATTTTTGTAAAAAAAATTGAAATCGGACAACATCTTTAGTTCTCGCACCGTGGGCAAATTGGTGGGGAAAGAGAAAAAAATCCACATCAAGCCAAGAAACTGCCGCGGAGTCGCCCCTAGAGGGGTAAAATGGATGACCGACCCCCAGTTATTTTTTCCTCCTAACATTTTCCTCATACATTCCTACCCCTCATCTTCACACACTACACCCACCGCTTAAATTCGCCTAGAGGTGTTAAATGTATGACCGACCTCCAATATTTTTGCAACTTCAACAAAACAGAAAATATCTACCTTCTATCTTCAATTATTAAGGTGGCCACATAAAATTTTTGTTTATTTTTTACATATTATTTTTTAATGACATCATCTCCTGTCCTGCCTCCTAGAGGGGTGAAATATATGGAGCTGGGCAAATTAGTGGGGGTCGGTCATACATTTAACACCTCTAGGCGAATTTAAGCGGTGGGTGTAGTGTGTGAAGATGAGGGGTAGAAATGTATGAGGAAAATGTTAGGAGGAAAAAATTACTGGGGGTCGGTCATCCATTTTACCCCTCTAGGGGCGACTCCGCGGCAGTTTCTTGGCTAGATGTGGATTTTTTCTCTTTCCCCGCCAATTTGACCACGGTGCGAGAACTAAAGATGTTGTCCGATTTCAATTTTTTTTTACAAAAATACTTGTATTATCCATAGCAAGTATTCCGCACTACTAAAATTTGATCTGAATAACTTGTTGTAATTCGAGCCACCCTATTGTGTATTGGCGGTCGAAATTAACGTGTCTTTCTAATATTCTTAAACATCTTAATATATTTAATTGTGGAATTTTTATAATGAAATTATTTATTTTCATTCGGTTTATAAAAAAACTAGTTATTTAAACAAATATGATGAATTAATTTATTTAATATGACTTCTGAGCACATTTGTACATTTTAAAAACGTTTGTAACTTTTTTGTTTATGAATAAAAGTGGGTAATTCAAAAGCAATATATTCACAATTTTTTAAGATCTTTACGTGCGTTATGAAAATTCTCCGGAAAAAAGGGGTAGAAATCGAGATAGAATCAGTCACTTGTCAAATTTGACGTCTGAGTCAAAAATTACATATGGAGGAAATGTAGCCTTTGTAAAACCAAAAACAACAGTGTACTTTTTTTCTCGATCGGACTTCAAATGACGTCACAGCACAGAAAAAACTAAATGGGCCGTTTTTAGCGTGCGCGTAAAAAATTTTTTTCCTGTGTCCCAGAATCGTTGTTGCTTAATCTTCAAATTTAGGGACTGACAAGTGCAACTTTTTTTTTCGACCCTATCTATTGTACACTCTTCTTTGGCATTGAAATGTACCAACATTCCCCTTTATTTTCTCTTCCTGTAGTTTCCGTAAGAGAAACCTTCTCTTTCGCAGCCCTGAAAGGTCTGGTAACCTTTCTCTTCCCACAGTGTATTTTCCATATCATCGAGTGTTGACACTTTCTAACACTGATCGCATACATTTTCTGACCTACAGCAACATCTACAGAGTTTTTTGCAAATTGCGCATATACACAAACAAAAAAAAACATAAATATAAGCAAAAAACAAATAAAACAAAACAAAAAAAGAACGCAACAAATGAAAATATGGACAATATCATCCAAATATTGTCCAATATTGTTCTACAACCACAAGACTAGTGGCGTCGACATATATCAAGTTCCATGTGAACGATGGCACATGTACATATGGAATTGCCCAGGTATGTCCATCCAAGTGGAGTAAACTGCCAAGGCCATGGAATCAACGACTCCAAACGAAAAAATCCCGCGCATACTCATGACCCTGACGTCATTGTAGTGTACTGACGGTGACGTCATCACCCACCACACTACAAGCCTATCGAACCGCCCAAAGATATGCAAAGAAATTGGCCGTATTCTAAATTGGGGATGGGACAAGGTATCTTCAGTACATTCCCTATTCATTTGCACGATATTTTGGCGATTTTGGCGATCCCACTATCGCGTCCATATATACAGTCTTATTTTCCAATTACCTTTTCCAGGTTAAATTTCCCTACGTTCCTGCTGCTGGGCGACAACGGTCCATGCATCCTCAACAGTATGACAAATTTCAGCTTCCTATGGCATCAGATGGCTTCAGAAAGTTGCGGAAAGAATAGGACATACATACAAACATCAGGACATACTAAAAAATTATCTTATATAAAAAAATTAATTGTTGTTTGTTGGTAAGGCCATCAATTGAGAACGCATGGACCGAATCGACTAATTTTTTGTCACAATGTTCGTAATAGGCCAGAATGCTTTTTATACAAAAAAACAAATTGGCCACGCCCATTTCTACGCCCACTTTTTTAATATATCAAAAATTCCAATAAAACGCTCTAAAAATGTAATTTCTTTACAGATTTAGCTCTATAAAGTTCTATATTGAAAATATATACATAGCACCAACGACTTGTGTGAGTTTGTTTTCAGACTGGATTGTTAATTGTGGGATCAAATTTATTTGCACTACAACACTAGATATTGTGGAATCATTTCTTGCTGCCCTAACATATGACACATTATAGAAAACAAATTCAAATTCTTTTCCACGAATGTGATATTGTTAAATATTTTAATATTCCGAAAGGCTTTTTTACAGCAGATGCACTCGAGGCTAAGCTTGAAGAAATAAAGATCATTCATATGACAATGTTATTATTCTCAGAGCCCTTAATTTCAGATGAAAAAAAAAACAAAATAATAATTATACCGATAAAAATGTATTTTATCGTCCATGATAAATGACAGTGGTGAGCATGACATAATCGAAGGAGTAGATACAAATAAATTTATTTTAGAAGCATCGGAGGTTTTTTATTTGTATTGTTATACCTGTTAATATTACTTACTTACTTAATTAAGTGGCCCATTACAACTTACAAACATGGTTCATAAGTTTGAGGTCTGAAGTACTAAAGAATTCCACACGCTTCTGTCTTGTGCGTGTGTTCTCCAGTTAGTCCTACCAGATGGTGGCAGGCCGCCTACCACTTGGTCCTTCCAACCGAGTTTGGGTCTCCCTGCTCTGCGCCGTCCTTCAGGTTCGCCTTCAAACACCTTTCTCGCTGGAGCATTTACATCCATCCTGGCAACATGACCCAGCCATCGTAGTCGTTGCATTCTGACTCTTTTAGCTACGTCGATGTCGTGGTAAAGCTCATACAGCTCATGGTTCATCCGATGGCGAAACTCGCCGTCGACACAGATAGGTCCATACATTTTTCGGAGTACTTTTCTCTCGAATACTCCCAGGTTTTGTGTCCGTTGTCGTAAGCACCCATGATTCGGCAGCATACAAAAGAACGGGTAAGATTAGTACAAAAGAACGGGTAAGATTAGCACCTGGTAAAGCTGTTTCTTAGTATTCCGAGATAAGGTGGTATTACTAAAGTGCTGCCGAAGTCCGTAAAAACATCTATTGGCTAGCACTATTCTCCGCTTAATTTCTTGGCTGGCATTATTTTTCTTATTGACGGAAAATCCGAGGTAGGTAAACTCATCTACTACCTCAAAACAATAATTTTCATGGTGAGTTTCGCCATCGACACAGATAGGTCCATACATTTTTCGGAGTACTTTTCTCTCGAATACTCCCAGGTTTTGTGTCCGTTGTCGTAAGCACCCATGATTCGGCAGCATACAAAAGAACGGGTAAGATTAGCACCAAGATTAGCACAAAAGAACGGGTAAGATTAGCACCTGGTAAAGCTGTTTCTTAGTATTCCGAGATAAGGTGGTATTACTAAAGTGCTGCCGAAGTCCGTAAAAACATCTATTGGCTAGCACTATTCTCCGCTTAATTTCTTGGCTGACATTATTTTTCTTATTGACGGAAAATCCGAGGTAGGTAAACTCATCTACTACCTCAAAACAATAATTTTCAACGTTGACGCTGTGTCCCCATCGAGAGGACTCTTTGTTCGTCGAAATCATTATTTTTGTTTTGTCCTTGTTGACCGCTAAACCCATTTTTGCCGACTCCTTTTCTAGGGATGAGAAGACTGCAGTAACGTCCCGCAGATTTCGGCCAATGATATCTATATCATCGGCGTAGGCTAGTGGCATGTGGCTTTTGTGGAATATGGTGCCAGACATGTTGACACCAGCCTTTCTCATCACCTTCTCCATAACTATATTAAATAGTGTACCGGACAGGCTATCGCCCTGCCTGAGACCTCTTTCCGTGTTGAATGGTTCAGACTGATCTTTACCAATCTTAATCGAGGATTTGGTGTTTTCTAAGGTACATCTGCAAAGTCGAATTAGCTTTGCAGGAATACCAAACTCAGACATAGCCTCATAAAGCCTATTCCTTATCGGAGAGTCGAAGGCAGCTTTGTAGTCGACAAAGAGGTGGTAGGTGTCGATCTGCTTTTCATGGGTTTTTTCCAGGATTTGTCGTAAGGTGAATATTTGATCCGTCGTAGATTTGCCACTTTAAAGCCGCACTGATATGGTCCAATTAGTTTTTCTACAATTGGCTGTAGACGTTCACACAATATGCTTGAAAGGACCTTGTACGCAATTGGTAATAGGCTTATTCCACGATAGTTCTTACATTCACTACGATCTCCCTTCTTGTATATGGGACATAACAGACTGAGACTCCAATCCCTGGACATGCTCTCCTCTTGCCAGATGTTCTCCATGAGCTGATGCATGCTCCTAATCAGCTCCTCCCCGCCAGCCTTAAACAATTCAGCAGGGAGACCATCGGCTCCAGCAGCTTTGTTGTTTTTAAGGCGGGAGATGGCCATACGTATCTCGCTCTGGCTCGGAGGTGGACAGTTAATACCATTGTCATGGATTGGAGCGGGGACTTCTGGAGTGGTGTCAGTATCCAGTAAATTTCTAAAGTGATCTCTCCATATCTTCAAATCGTTATCCGGGTTATGCAACCGGTTATACGTCAGTGGCGGGTTGCAAGCCCAGCGCACCACGTCGCAGTTTTCTCCTTAAATAATAAATAAATATGTACTTTTATATTTAATTTAAGTAAGTAAAGCACTACTCTAAACAGAAAAATTGTTATAACTTCTAAAGTACGAATTGTATTTGGCTTTTTAAATAAATTTGTACATAAAGAATGTAAGTGCGTGTTCAATTTTGTTCTATGGGAGGTGGGTGAGGTTTAAGTCTGACCACTCCTACTTTTGGTATAATAACTAAGAATAGTAAGTTATGCTCAACAACCAAATTTCAAAATAAGTTAATATTCTACGGAAATTAAAAAAAACATATTACTATATATCGGAGGGGGCGTGGTTCTCAAACGATTTTTGTGGAACTTCTGAAGTTTCTTTATTTCATCACAAAAAGTGGTTGCACAAAATGTTATTTTTCTACAACGACTCCTTCCAGTTTTGGCCAACGAATGTATGAAGACGTTACACTCTGAGTCGCGTAAACTGATGGTACTAAAGTCATCAAGACAGAACTCAAACCTTTGAAATATCACTTATATCTTTCACCTGGTCCATACAACAAAGTTTTGGTCGCCCCCTCCTGCGCCGCCCATCGAGTTTATTGCCGAAGACTTTTAAAGCTGGAGCATTTTCATCCCTTTGTACAACGTGCCCAAGCCAGCGCATTTGGACTATTTCAACTTAGATAGTGCTTTGAAAAACCTTCAAAAAAAAACATGCTTACATGTATATGTTATCTCTGTTAGAACATTTGGTATTTAGTTTTTTATTGTTTGATTTATACATTCAATTTAAGTCATATAATTTGTATGTACATTAAGCTGACCCGGCAGACTTCGTCCTGCTTCAACAGTTGTGTATTATATTGTTTCGTACTGTAAAAATAAAGTAATGATTTTATATGACCAATTTCATTGTTGTTAGGGACATACTGGACTATGTACTTCGATATGTTTTTTTATTTTCGAGAAAATTGTTACCCTTGTCACACTGAGTAGTAGAAAATAGATAATGAAAGCGATTTAAAACAGTTTTAAGTTTGTTATAAGCAGTTTTTATTGTAATGCTCTTTGGTGCACAACATTTTTAGCTATATATTGTGTGTGTAAATATTTAAAACGGATGGTTTGCCAACTTGGGAACAGGCTACATATAACAGCCCAAGTGAAAACACTGGATACTCTAAATTCACCTTGCGCCTTATTAATAGTTACCGCAAATGTAAGGCGAACTGGAAACTGCAATCGATTAAATTCAAAAGGTATATCAGTTGGAATCATTGGGATGCGTGAAATGCAAACATCGTCGCCTTTGAATTTTCCGGTTAACATTGTAGCTTCAATCATCCACCATGACCGTCTTCCCCTCTGCAAAACAATAACGGGTATTGTAATGCATCGTAACAGCGATGAGCTGCAGACACCCGTTGCAGTTGCACGTTTTTACGACGCAGTAAAAAGTATAAGAAATTAAATTAATCGCACCCGATTACAATAGCGACACCATCCATTGTTGGCGCTTTAATCGTCGGACATGTTGGTCAGATGGCGTTTTAACAGCTCTAATCACAATTGCACACTAATCTGAAGGCATTTGATTTTCAAAAATATAGCTTTGCAATTGCGTGAGTAGGGCAGACAGAAAGAAAACCTCTAATGGAAGTTAAGTATGTTGAGAGCCCTTGCTAAAAATTTAAGTGTTTTTATTTACACAAAGTTGTTTATTTAATATCATAACATATAGTACAAACGACTTATGTGATTTTGTTTTCAGACTGGATTGTTTATTGAAAGTCTTTATGTATTTATATTTATAAGAAGATTACGCACTACGGCAACAATATTTATTTAAGGATCAGTCTAATTTGCACTGCAACAATATATTGACTAACCCTACGGTCAATAACCAAAAAAAACTACACGTTAGTCAATGACCGGGTACCCAAGTGTACTTTCTCGTTAGTTTTATGTAAAATATAACACAACTTTTGTTAGTGAAATGTCCTACTGTAAATTTATTTAATCCCGATTAACAAAAATTGAATTTCTTGCCCGTATTTTTTTAGAATTGCAGCCACTGCCGAAACTGGACTTCAGATAATTATCCATAATAGATATCGATCCTATTAAAAAATTTCGATGTTCGTGCAATTTTTTTACTTACTTGAGCAATAGCGATCGGAACATTATTGAAAATGTACAGTTTATATCAACTAAATAACTCAAATTTGCAGTCCACATGGTTTTCAATCAATATTTGATTTAAAAGTTTCTCCCCCGAGAATCTAAGAACACTTAATATTTTGATTAGTTGTTGTTAGACCGTTGTATTACTTTTTTGTTAGTTTGCAATAACATTTTTCCGGAATGTAGAAGTGCTTTCATAAATAATGTTTTAAATCCCAGTTTTGACAAATGTTGATGATAATACTATAATAAAAATTCGGACGAAAGTCATGGCGAACTTGAAAAACCAGTAACTAGAAGTAATACAGATGAAATGTATATTTCTCGCAATGACACTGAATGGCATAAGAATCCTGCAACATTCCATTTAATAAGGTGCTAAAATACTATACGCCAACGTTGTGGCTCAGCACAATAAAAAAAATTATGTCGAAAGCTCAAAATTTTAAATACAATCTAAGAGTAGAAATGTTGAGCATAATTGTGCGCTACACAATCAAGTATAGTAATGTCACGGATATTTACGCCTTCATTGGCATATTGAGCATATACGGATTCTGATCATTGATACGTTTTTTTCATTTTGCCAATGTAAAGACCATTATCCAAAAAATACTACACCAATCCGTGATATATAGACAGTGCTGAATGCAAACATTACAAACCAATGAGAATCTTACAATCGATGAATATCTGTTTTCTTACTGAGCCGGTACAAAATTCGCTCAATACATCACATCAAAAACTGCGAAATGGAATTAAAATTTGTGTATTTGTGATGTCCAAAATTCTTATCAACTTGAAGGAATATTAATAAAAGAAATAAAAGCGACTTGTCGTGAAACTAAACAAGGAGAAAGGATGAATAAAGATATGGCATGACTACTCCGTCAATGGAAGTGAACGCATTTCCACAATTGACAATTTTTTTTACCACACTTGCCTTGATAAAAAATCTGTTGTCTTAAGAATTGAACGTTAAGAAAATTAAACCATATATTCCATAGGTAATGAATGCAGAATATCAATACCATAACAAAATCTATATATATAAAAATGGTGGCAAAAATGTATAGTAATTCATCAATTCAGAACGGCTGGACCGATTTAGCTCAAATGGATGGAATTTTGTGTGCAAGTGTTACGAATGATTTTTCGAATGGAAAAATAAATAAAATTTGTTGAAAAATTCGGAAAATTCCGGAAAAATTCGAAAAATTTTAATTCTATTTTTCGACGAAATTTAGCTTTTTTGTCGTATGATTTGACAGTTATGAACGATGTAACTGCGAAAAATTCAGGTATTTATTCCAAAATCTTTTCCGAATGGAAAAATAGAAAAATTCTCGGTGGAAAACTCGGAAAATTCTGGAAAAACTCAAAAAATTTGAATTTTTCGGAAACATTTTGCAACGCAAATTGAATTTTTGTATAAAATTTTGTGTGCAATTGTTCCGTAATGGATTTTCGAGTAGAAAAATAGAAAATTGTAGTTGGAAAATTCGGAAAATTCAGGAAAAATTTTAATTTTTTTTTCCACGAAATTTTGCATTTTCTCGCATGAATTGATAATTTTGGACGATGTAACAGTGAAAAATTTCGGATAATTATTCCGAATGGAAAATTAGAAAAATTCTAGGTGGAAAACTCGGAAAATTCCGGAAAAACTCGAAAAATTTGAATTTTTTGGCAAAATTTTGCATATTATCGTATGATTTAAAAAATTTGGATGATCTATATGTGAAAAATTTCGGATAATCATTCCGAAATGACTTTTCGAATTCGTTGTGATGCTTGGAAAGTTTCGGATTATTGTGAAATGTGTATAGTAATTCATCAAGTGAGAACGGATGGCCTGTTTTGCTCAATTTTTTTTTTCAATTTTTCGTAATTGCAATAAATTTTGAGAAAATCCTTCGGAACAGTCGGGAAATTGGAAAAACAGTTTTTTGTATGGAATTGTGTGTGCAATTGCTACGGAGTGGCTTTTCGTATGGAAAAATAGAAAATTCTTTCGCATGATTTGATAATTTTGATCGACTAATTTCGGATAAAAGTTGGTTGGAGTATTTAGCGAGATAAATAATATTTAGATAATAATATATATTAATATCCTAGGAAATACTTATAAATTTGATAAATTTTTCAGAAAATGAGTTTACGTGTGAAAAATTAAGTTATCCAATTAGATTGCGGGCACTCATTCCGAAACGACTTTGTAGTTTGTAGTGTAGAGTTATTTGCTTGGCTAACGCCCCCTATTAGACGATCAAATCTTAGATGACGTAAATGTTGTGCAATAGTTAGTCAGACTATACACAGTTCATCAACGCCAAGGTGTATTCTTTTATATTTGCTATCCTTCAATTCCCTGCGTACTGAGAAAGGAGTTCTGTGCGCCGCATTTCGGGAGGCTTGCCGAAATTTAAATGTGCTCGAAAATGGACTCAATGCTCACCAATGCGACCGTCAGCGATTCAAATTCGTACATTGTTTGCTCTCATCGTGCGGCATTCTGCTGTCGACATTGGAAATGCCAGCGCCAAATCGCAAACTGCATTCGATCGCGAATTTTAACGGGTGTAAGACTAGAATCGGACTTTGCCCAGAGGCTGAAAGTTACTGATTGTCACTCACTTGGGAGTGACCAGAATCGATTCCTTTGCGGCTCTGTCCAAGCAGCTAACTACTTCCGGTCTTTGACCAAGAATTCCCTCGGCAATGACTTTGAAGCAACCGCTTAGAAGTTAGCTAGAGTTAGAAGGCGAAACGTTGAGTAACCTAATCGGCATGCTACCACCGATGCGTCTTAGGAATTAGATAACAGAAGTTACTGAAGCTCAACACAGGCTCTCCTAGTGGCTTTGGCAGCCCCAAGAAACTAGGATCGGGAGCGGTGGCCTAATAAGCCACTCTCCTTAAACAAAATTTATTATGAAAACACGGAGAATAAATATAACAAGAACCCCCCCAAATGTTGACGACCCCCGCAAACGATATAAGGACCATGATTTAAGGATATGCACCTGGAATGTCCGAACTCTTTACAGAGATGGTGCCTCTATCCAACTGGCGGATGTCCTCGACAAATACAAGGCTGACATCACCGCCATACAGGAAATGAGATGGACGGGACAGGGATGCACACGACGAAAGAACTGTGACATCTTTTACAGCTGCCATGCAGAAAGACACGAATTTGGATGTGGTTTCATAGTCGGCAAGAGACTTCGACACCTAGTCTCGCGGTTTAACCCTGTAAGTGACCGAATAGCCACCATTCGCATCCGGGCGAAATATTTTTACATCACGCTGATTTGTGTACACGCCCCGACGGAAGATAAAGACGATGAGATTAAAGATGCATTTTACGAGCGCCTAGAGGAAACATACGACCGCTGCCCTGGCCACGACATTAAAATTGTTCTGGGAGACTTTAATGCAAAAATAGGAAGGGAAGATGTTCTTGGTCCATCGATCGGTAAATTCAGCCTGCATACCGACACGTCAGACAACGGGTTTAGGCTGGTTAGCTTCGCAGCGGGAAGGAACATGGTAGTTAGTGGAACCAGATTCCAGCACAAAGATATCCACAAGGCAACTTGGCTATCCCCCGATCAAAACACCAAAAATCAAATTGATCATGTGGTAATTGATGGCAGGCATGCATCTAGTGTCATGGACGTGCGTGTGATCCGTGGTGCTAATATTGGCTCGGATTATTACCTGGTTGCAGCCAAGGTTCGCACAAGATTGAGCAGAGCGAAAAACGCACGTAACCAAACACAAAGAAAGCTGGACATCGCGAAGCTGCAAACCCCAGAGATAGCTACTGCCTACTCCGATCAACTCTCCCAACTTTTACGACACAACGCCTCTACTTCTGACGTTCCCGATACACAGTGGCAGCATATTGCGCATTCCATGGCAACCGCCACAACAACCGTGCTAGGATATGAAAAGCGGCGCTCAGACGAATCCTGGTACGATGAAGAATGTCGCATAGCGTCTGAGGAACAGGATGCTGCTTATATGGCAACGCTACAGCCAATTGCAACCCGTGCTGTTAGGGAACGGCATAAGGAGAAAGCAAAACGGACGAGACAGCTATTTAGGCGAAAAAAACGTCAGATGAAGGAACGGGAGAACGAGGATATTGAGCGATACAGGGATAGAGGTGAGGCCCGAAAATTTTACCAGAAAGTAAGAGCAAATGGATACGGTAATGGCCTCCCCACCTGTAAGGACAGTGATGGAAATCTGGTCACGGATACGCAAAGTGTGCTGCACATATGGAGAGAACACTTCCAGCAACTGCTGGTTCCAGAAGGCAGCGCACGTGAAGTTATCACGCCAATTGTCGATGACGGCTTAGATTGCCCACCACCAAGTCAAGCCGAGGTAAGAAGAGCAATATCGCGGCTGAAAAACAACAAAGCAGCCGGTGCCGACGGTCTGCCCGCAGAGCTCTTCAAGTCCGGTGGCGAGGAGTTGATAACGAGTATGCACCAGCTCTTGCGCACGGTTTGGCTTAAAGAGTGCATGCCCGACGATTGGAATGTAAGCGTATTATGTCCTGTGCTGAAAAAAGGTGATCCAAGTGTGTGCTCCAACTACAGCGGGATCAGCCTTTTACCCATCGCATATAAGGTCCTGTCGAGTGTGCTATGTGAAAGACTAAAGCCAGTGTTATCCAACCTGATCGGACCTTATCAGTGTGGCTTTAGACCTGGAAAATCAACAACTGACCAGATTTTCACACTTCGGCAAATCCTGGAAAAGACCCAAGAGAAACAGATCGACACGTACCATCTTTTTGTCGACTACAAAGCTGCCTTCGACAGCCCGATACGGCAGAAATTACTTGAAGCCATGGCTGAGTTTGGTATTCCAGCGAAGCTGATACGTCTTTGCGGAATGACGCTGACTGACACGAAGTCTTCAGTGAAGATTGGCAAGGACCTTACGGAGCCATTCTCTACCAGACGAGGCCTAAAACAAGGCGACGGCCTATCGTGCGATCTCTTCAACATTGTGATGGAGATGATAATGAGAAAAGCTGCAGTAAACATGAGTGGCACTATATTCAACAAAAGCCACATGCTACTCGCGTACGCTGATGACGTAGACATCATCGGTCGAAAACTGCGGGATGTGACTGCAGCATTCTCGGGTATACAGAAGGAATCAGCGAAAATGGGCCTAACGGTGAACGAGGACAAAACGAAGTTATTAGTTTCAACGAACAAAGAATCTACTCGTTTGGGAAACTGCGTGAACGTTGACAACTATAATTTCGAGGTGGTAGATAATTTTGTCTACCTAGGCTCCGCCATCAACAAAGAAAATAATGTCACCCTAGAAATCCGGAGAAGAATCCTGCTTGCAAATAAATGCTACTACGGACTAAGCAAGCGTTTCAATGACAGAGCCCTCTCTCGACGAACAAAACTCCAGCTATACCAGATACTGGTTCTACCTGTCTGAATGTATGGCTCAGAATCCTGGGTTATGACACAAGCAGATGAATCGGTTTTGGCGGTATTCGAGAGAAAAATACTCCGTAAAATATATGGGCCCATCATCGTTAACGGAGAGTATCGGCGTCGTATGAATCATGAGCTGTACGAGCTGTACACTGACATTGACGTGGTCAAACGCATTAAGGTTCAACGGTTGCGTTGGCTAGGTCATGTTGTACGCATGGACGAAAATACTCCAGCTCGAAAAGTCTTCGACAATGAACTCGATGGACGGCGCAGAAGAGGGCGACCAAAACTCCGTTGGAAAGACCAGGTTACTGAGAACCTTACAGAACTCGGTGTGACTAACTGGAGAAGAAGCGCAGAAGATCGAGGCGCTTATAATATTTTTCTACGTGCGGTATATAATCCACTGGGATTGCATAGAAGTACCAGTTAAGTAAGTAAGTAAGTAAGACTAGAATCGAGATAAGCTGACCGAAAGAGTTCGAACAAACGTGTCGCTGTTAAATGACGAGTACAAGAACGTGTATGATTCGCTGATGAAGGTTGTTGACAGGCAAGACATTTTTTTTGTTGACTCTGGCAACAATTCGGTCAAAATCTCAAATAACTTTGGCATGGCTGCCACATTGTTGGAAGGCAGTCGTACTGCAAATTCTGTTTTGAAACTGTCGATGAATCTTCTCACGGTTAAAAAGCCAAAGTACAAAATGACAAAGAATCCGGCAACAGCGAAATTGATGCTAGAGTACCAAATCAACATTTGGGATGAATTCGCGAAAACGAATAAACGAGCTTTGGAAGTAGTTGACCGAACGATGAAGGATTTACGAGGTGATTTTAGATGATTTGGTGGGGCTATGATTTTGCTCTCGAAATCTATTGCTGCTGATTTACTTAAACCATGCTTGAAATCGTCGTCAATGTCAAGAAGTTAAAATTTACCAAGCACATAAGAGTCGCATTGAAGAACCTCCCATAGTCTGCTGAATTCTCGAGACAACTGCTGGCGCTTGGCAATGGCCAATTTTTTTGCGAGTTCACATCGTCGGAAGAGCAACTCATCACATTACACAAAATTACAAAAATATCGATTAGATTAATTTACGGGCATGTACAAGCAGCGACGAATAAAGACATCGATAGCTTGAATTTCATTTTAAAAAGTCAAATCGCTGGAGAACTGCATTCGTAGAAATCTGTTTACAGCTTGACCGACGAGAATGAAGCCACCAACAATCCAACCGAATTTTTCAACTCGCTTAATGTGACGCATAATATACAGATGAAGGTAGTTCGATCATAATCATATTGCGGAATCTATATAACCCGAAATTGAGAGAAGAGGAAGTCTTTATCTTCCGAATTCCGATTATTCCAACTGATCTTCCATTCAAATTTTCCGTTCCGTTGGCTTTGGCAATGACAATCAATAAATCGCAAGGCAAATCGTTGGAAGTATGTGGGATTAATCTAGAATTTCACTGATTTTCGTGCAGCCAATATAACGTTGGATTTTCGCATTTTGGAAGCCGTTTTTGCGGCAGAAAACTAATCCAAAAACTTTGTTTATCATACCACTATCTACAGAGTATAACTGAAGGCGAATAATTGGGGCGAGACAAAGTTCGCCGGGTCCGCTAGTATAAATATAAAATACAAAAAATATACACTGTACCAAATAATAAATCAGTTCTTATTTATAAATAATGGCAAATAAACGTAAGCTATAGTGAAAAAATCATGAGGATACCGGGGTACCCGATTATTAACTCGCGTAGGTGTCAGTTTTGAAGGCGTTTTAGATATAGTCGAAGTTAATAATATTGAGATATTTTTCTTTTGAAATATCCATAAGCACCTTAAGTATGGTTTACACGCTAGCTACCCATATCTACTCATATCCCCTCAACAACAAGAGCGAGATAGCATACATAATTAGAAAACATGTAGGAGTGAGCAAAGACAAACACTTCAAAATTATAGCAAAGTAATATTGAATTATAGGAAGGTGGATAGGAAATCAAAATGTATTGTAATGTACTATGGTCCTAAGCCAAAAGGAACATGAACGATAAATAAATGTTATATATTAAAGCATTATTTACATTAAAAAAAGTATTATGTACATTAGACTGGTATGAATTTTTTTTTTGAAATTTAATTGTGTGCGCTGCTTAAAATATAAGGTTTGGTGTAAGAAATCATGTCCTAATTTTTTAGCTCAATCCGACGGTGCCTAGTCGTGCCTAGTGAGGCTCAAAGTTCCCCATATTAGAAAAACAACTAATTAATCAGATCTTTTTAGTTATAATGGTTGAAAAGCCAGTCCCATAGACCGAAAATCAAAAAGATATCGATCCTATTAAAAAATTTCGATGTTCGTGCAATTTTTTTACTTACTTGTGCAACAGCGATCGGAACATTATTGAAAATGTACAGTTTATATCAACTAAATAACTCAAATTTGCAGTCCACATGGTTTTCAATCAATATTTGATTTAAAAGTTTCTCCCCCGAGAATCTAAGAACACTTAATATTTTGATTAGTTGTTGTTAGACCGTTGTATTACTTCTTTGTTAGTTTGCAATAACATTTTTCCGGAATGTAGAAGTGCTTTCATAAATAATGTTTTAAAAATTTATGAAAGAAACGTTAGGTTATATTGAAAGATATTTGTTAACGCTGTGGACGACATATTTTATAAAGAAAAGTTGAAGAAATTATTTGTAGGATATGTTAGGCATAGATCCCAGTTTTGACAAATGTTGATGATAATACTATAATAAAAATTCGGATGAAAGTCATGGCGAACTTGAAAAACCAGTAACTAGAAGTAATACAGATGAAATGTATATTTCTCGCAATGACACTAAATGGCATAAGAATCCTGCAACATCCCATTTAATAAGGTGCTAAAATACTATACGCCAACGTTGTGGCTCAGCACAATAAAAAAAATTATGTCGAAAGCTCAAAATTTTAAATACAATCTAAGAGTAGAAATGTTGAGCATAATTGTGCGCTTCATTGGCATATTGAGCATATACGAATTCTGATCATTGATACGATTTTTTCATTTTGCCAATGTAAAGACCATTATCCAAAAAATACTACACCAATCCGTGATATATAGACAGTGCTGAATGCAAACATTACAAACCAATGAGAATCTTACAATCGATGAATATCTGTTTTCTTACTGAGCCGGTACAAAATTCGCTCAATACATCACATCAAAAACTGCGAAATGGAATTAAAATTTGTGGATTTGTGATGTCCAAAATTCTTATCAACTTGAAGGAATATTAATAAAAGAAATAAAAGCGACTTGTCGTGAAACTAAACAAGGAGAAAGGATGAATAAAGATATGGCACGACTACTCCGTCCATGGAAGTGGACACATTTCCACAATTGACAATTTTTTAACCACACTTGCCTTGACAAAAAATCTGTTGTCTTAAGAATTGAACGTTAAGAAAATTAAACCATATATTCCATAGGTAATGAATGCAGAATATCAATACAATAACAAAATATAAATATAAAATACAAAAAATATACTCTGTACCAAATAATAAGAACTCATTTATGGAAAATAAACGTAAGCTATAGTGAAAAAATCATGAGGATACGGGGTACCCGACTATTGACTCGCGTAGGTGTCAGTTTTGAAGGCGTTTTAGATATAGCCGAAGTTAATAATATTGAGATATTTTTCTTTTGAAATATCCATAAGCACCTTAATCGCGATGATTCAGAGTTTCATCGCCATATCTTTGTTGTTAAGAAATTACAGCATTTTAAGTTTAAAAAGGTACCCGGGTACCCGCTTATTGACCGTAGGGCTAGATACTGTGGAATCAGTTCTTGATGCCCTAACATATGGCACATAATATATAACAAATTCAAATTCTTCTCCACGGATGTGATATTGTTAATTATTTTAATATTTCAAAAGGGTTTTTAACCAAAGATGCACTCGGGGCTCAGCATGATTAATTTTGAAAGTGTTGGTTAGAAAATACGTGTGTAAAAAAGATCTCATATGACAATGTTATTATTAGAGCCTTTAATTTTAGATGAGAAAAGGCTATTTAGTAAAAAAAAAACAATATCATTATACCGATATAAATATATTTTTTAGTCCATGATAAAGGACAGTGGGGAGCATGACATAATCGAAGGATAATGTACTTTTTATTGAAATTAAGTAAGTATTTATTTACAGTAATTAGCAATTTTATTGTGAATTTGAATTTTAATTGTGTGCGCTTCTTAAAATATTAGGTTTGGTGTAAGAAATCATGTATTAATTTTTAAGCTCAATCCGACGGTGCCTATTCGTGCCTAGTGGGGCTCAAAGTTCCCCATATTAGAAAAACACCTAATTAATCAGATCTTTTTAGTTATACTAGTTGAAAAGCCAGTCCCATAGACCGAAAATCAAAAATCTGGCTTCGTTACGATCTTGCGCAGAGAAGGTACTTTAAGTATGACACATTTCAGCTTCCTATGTCATCAGATGGCTTCAGAAAGTTGCGGAAAGAATAGGACATACATACAAACATCAGGACATACTAAGAGATTATCTTATATATAAAAATTAATTGTTGTTAATTGGTAAAGCCATCACTTAAGAACGCATGGACCGAATCGACTAATTTTTTTGTCACAATATTCGTAATAGGCCAGAATGCTTTTTATACAAAAAAAAACTTGGCCATGCCCATTTTACGCCCACTTTTTTAATATATCTAAAATTTCCAATAAACCGCTCTAAAAATTTAATTTCTTTACAGATTTAGATCTATAATGTTCTATATTGAAAATATAATAGGTCTTATATTTTGTATATTTTTGATTAAATGGGCGGAGTCGGAGAGCCAGGACATTTTTTTGAGCTAGAGTGATAAAATCTGATACACAGATAATACTCGATACTTCAGGTGCATATTTGCAGACGAAATTTTTATTTTTGATAAGTAGGCGTTGGGCTCGTGGCAAACCCATATTTAAGTCTTAGAGAGATACAATTGTATATCACGATAGTACTCTCCAATACAATTATGAAAATGCAGACGATATTTAAATTTTCGATCAGTGGGCAAAACTGAAATTGAATTTTGAAATATTTTCAATCAGTGGACGGATATTTCTATTTATAAAACTATTAAAAAAGTGGGCGTAGAAATGGGCGTGGCCAATTTTTTAAAGATAAAAAGCACTCTGGCCTATTACGAACATTGTGACAAAAAATTTGTCGAATCGGTCCATGAGTTCTCTAGTGATGGCCTTACCAACGAACAACAATTCATATTTATATATAAGGCAATTTCTTAGTATGTCCTGACGTTTGTATGTATGTCCTATTCTTTCCGCAACTTTCTGAAGCTGTCTGATGACATAGGAAGCTGTTAATTGTCATACTTAAAGCATTTTCTCTGCGCAAGATCGTAATGGATTTTTGATTTTCGGACTATGGGACCGGCTTTTGAACTAGTATAACTAAAAAGATCTGATTAATTAGGTGTTTTTTATAATATGGGGAATTCTGGGCCCCACTAGGCACCGTCGTATTGAGTTGAAAAATTAATACATGATTTCTTACACCAAACTTTATATTTTAAGCGGCGCACACAATTAAATTTAAAAAAAAAATATCCCATACAAAATGCGAACAGTCTAATGTACATTGTATATTCTATAGCATAAACAATAATTTGGTTTTCGTTAGAAATTTTAATTATTTATCAATGTTTAACTGATTAAGGGAAGTAATTAGCTCTAAAGGTTTTATGTTTTTAAAAATCTCATACCCTTTGCTCTGAAAATTAAGGCAATTATTCAATATATGCTCAGTAGTAAGCTGCTTTTGATTACAGAATGAACATATCGATGACAAAGGTTTGTCCATGTAGAAGCTGTGTGTTAGTTTGGTATGTCCAAGTCTAAGTCGTACAATTTTGGTAATGTGTAATTTATTCATTTCATTAAATACGTTTTGTTTTAAGTAATTGTTAATTGTGAATTTGTCCTTGTTAACTTTCCTATACCAATCGGAGGTATACTGAAATTCGTCCGGTAAGTGTTGGACATATTGTAGTCTAAAAATGGTTTTCCAATCATGTGAATTGTAATTGTATTGGGTAATATGTGGTGAATTTAAGCCTAACTTAGCTGTTCTATCTGCAAATTCGATCCCCAATATTCCCGAGTGACCCGGAACCCACAATAATCTGATATAATGACGAGAAGTCAGAAGTACATTTCGGATATATTATTGGTAAAAGGAGTTATTCTCATAGTTCTCAATAGCTCTGATAGAGGACACCGAGTCTGTGCAGATAATGGATTTCTGTTTTAGCGTATAAATGTTCCGCACGGCTAAGTAAATAGCAATGATCTCAACTGAAAATATAGTCGATAAACTTTCTGGCAAAATTCCCGTTAATAGGACCGTATCTTTAGTAGTTACACAAAAAGACGTCACACCATCATTTTTCGAACCATCAGTATAAAAAAAGTTATAATCTTTATATTTGTTCCTAATTTCCTGAAGCATTCTCCGATACACAGTTGTGGGCGTAAACTTTCTATCCCATGCACTTAGATCGTCTATGATGTTTCCCTTTATTTTCCAACGTGGAATTTTAGATTAGGGTATTTGGGGGGGTTTATAGGTAAATTAAAAGTTTTAAGTTTTTCCATAATTGTACTGTTTACCGATTGAATTCTCTTTCTCCTTTTCCTCTTAAGAGATTGACGTGCTAATCTAAAATTAGGTTTGTAATCTACTAGACGCATATTCTTTAAAATTTGCAATAGTCGGTAAATTTGATTCAAAAAGTAGATTACTTGTAGGTGTAGTGCGAAATGCACCTAAGGATGATCAAATATCAGTATTATAGATGGGACGGATTTTACGCAATATATTCCCAGAACTATTCCCTTATAAAACAAATTTTACTTATTACCAGTGCCTTAACCACTGAAATAAGGGTACACATGTTGGTTCGGAGGGCTAATACCATGTCCACACTACAGTCATTTTTCGTAATTCGCGCTCTTATTCGTAATTCAACCCCCAATTACATGTTGAATTACGTAATTCCCCATACAAAATTTTGAGAGCGAATTACCTTCTGAATTATAATAAAATCGTTGCCATCTCTAATTTTTATCGGAATATATCGAAACAGCTTTAAAAATGAAAATGTAAACAACAAACACAAACATAAACACAAAGTGAAACAAATTTTATTCATTTTTTGATATTCGACATTTTCTTTAATATTTTCCTTTTTAATTAAGCTAGAGATCGGGTTTCACGGATTATTAGTACAAATTTAAAAGCCAAATTTAAAAAAACCACGAGTTGCATACAAGCGTAATTCCTTATACAAAATTTTGAGAGCGAATTACCTTTTTATACCATCACCCTTAGGGATGAGGGTATATATCATTTGATACGACCCAAAAGTGTAACACATAGAAGGAGTGACTTTAGACCCTAGGTTTGTTTGAACCAAATTCGATTCATGACTTTTTAAGTCGTTTGAGCCATGTCCGTCTGTCTGTCTGTCTGGTGGCTGTCCGGCTGGTTCGCACGATAACTTTCGAACGACGCAACCAAATGTTTTGAAATTTTGCACGAGGTATTATTTTCTCAAAACTACTTACGGTATTGCAAATGGGCTACATGGCACCACCCCTTCTGGTACCTCCCATACAAATACATCATTCCGCCCACTTTAGAAATCGAGTAATAATATCAATACACCCTACGGGATCATCCCCAAAATCTGTATTTAGTAAAGCTATAACAGGATAAAGTTTTGGAAAATTTTTTGAAAGCCTAGCCATGCCCCTTCTGGTACCTCCCGTACAATTCTACCTTTCCGCCTACTATAGAGATGGAGAAATAATATCAATAAATTAAACGTGATCGTACCCAAATTCTATTTTTAGTAAAGCTAAAACAGGATAAAGTTTTGGAGAAAAAAATTGGAAGTCTATTCACGCCCCATCTGGTACCTCCCATACACATCTGGTACCGCCCACTTTGGAAATCGATTAATATTATTAAAAGACCTAACGCGATCGTGCCCAAATTTTGTATTTGGTAAAGTTTAAGCAGGATAAAGTTTTGGAGAAAAAATCTGGAAGTCTATACACGCCCCTTCTGGGACCTCCTATACAAATGTACCACTCCGCCCACTTTAGAAATAAGGTAATAATATCAATACACTCGACACGATCGTGCCCAAATTCCAAGGGCGTAGCCAGGTAGGAGCAGAGGGGGGCAGCTGCCCCCCCCTACAGCTTGGAAAATCTGTCAAAATTCCAGAAAATTAAAATAAAATCGTACAGAAATTTCACTAAGGTGAACTGACTAATATAAAATATCAGCCTATGTTCATTCTCCAAAATTCTAGTGGACATTTCAAACTTGAGTCAATGAAATTATCTGATTTTTAAGTAAAAGTACTTATGTATTGTTATTGCCATGCTTGTGCAGTGGTGTTGGCCAGAAGTTTCCAAGCATGTATCAAAGCTGTAGAAATGGCTACAGTTTGGAA
The DNA here is from genome assembly GCA_964034835.1 of Muscina levida. NCBI lineage: Eukaryota > Metazoa > Arthropoda > Insecta > Diptera > Muscidae > Muscina > Muscina levida. The sequence continues at coordinate 99,195,362 of OZ035883.1, read as the reverse complement.
AGTGCAAATGAAATATTAAGAGTTCCTCCTTAAAATTGCTGAAAAATTTAGACTTCCTTGTATTAGAAGTACTAATACGCAGAACGAGGCCCTTTTTTTATTCGTAAGTTAACGTTCAATAAGCGATAAGATTGTTCAAAATTTGAACTGTTTTTAGTGCACTTGCAAGAAAGATACTTAGTATGTATGTAAATGTACCAAATTGAAATATCTTGCAGTTTTTCATTAGGAAGTTCTGTTTTTATTTGAGAAGTTAAACTAAATTTTTGAAAAATTATAAAACTGTTAAATCTTTTAAAGGATCTGTTCAATGATGTAGAAGGTGGACCAAATACAAGTTAATTTTAAAATCATAAAAACTTAATTTCCCTTTTCACCCCATGAATGCCCATACCTCATTCATACCTTCTCGCGTTGTTGTGACTTTTATTTTTAGATTTACATCTAACGGCACCTACTTGTTTATCAACGAATGCGAACGTCACTGATTGAGAAGGTGTTATTAGACATGCCGATTGACTCGACACTAACACTGCGACGTTGCTGTCGACAACATCGAGGGGCCGATTATGAAAGAAAAATGTAATGCATGTTAGTCGCGTGTTTATTTTAATTCAGAAGCGATTCAAACACTTAAGGCCACTATCATCAAAGAAATCTGTGAGCTACAGCCCGAAGGCTTTAACAAGGTCTTGGAAAATTGGGGTGACAGAATGAGGATGAGGTACTTCCGGATGCAGCCATTTAAACGAACACAGTAAAAATAATCCGTACTCGATTTCCGAATCGATTTTAACAAGACAGGAGACTAAATTAATTAGTTCTTTGGATTTGTAGATTACATTCAGTGAAAAAGAACTCTGTGGTAGCCGAAAAAATTAAGAAGACCGAACTCGACCGTGTATACCTAATTCGGAATCGTATTGCACCATTATATTTTTGATTTACAATGACGGTTTCGTACAAAATTTTTTTAACGTTTTTTTTTACTTTGAGTAGTGACTTAAGGGGTTGAATAGATTATCGACAACCTATAGTTGGGATGTCGGATAAGCACGACTTATTTAAAACAACTTTGTCTAAGACGGCATGTCCGAAAACTATAGCCTGCGAAAATCGATTTGGGCCCATAAACCCCAAAAAATATTTGAAATTAAAGTCAAAAATTATTTTTTCATCGACTTTGACATATTTGAAAAAAAAAATAACGATAAGGAATTCAGAATAAAAAAACCTTCATTCTGTGCACAATTTTGTTTCAAATAACACAAGAAAAAATATTTAAAAATCGCTCAAGAATAGCGGCTTAAAATTTCATATATCCAAAAAAAAAACAAGGATGAATAAAAATTATTTTAATGGAATTCGATGACCAAAAATTTTTTTAAAAAATTTTAGTCTACTTTTGTTTAAATGAGCATTGATTTTTTGTTAGGTATTTTTTTTTGTAAACATACTATTAACATGAAATGTAATACCGACTGCCCCCCCCTACATTAGATCCTGGCTACGCCCTTGCCAAATTCTGTATTTTGTTATGTTATCACAGGACAAAGTTTTGGAGAAAAAATTGGAAGTCTAGCGACGCCCCATGCAAATGTACCTTTCCGCCCACTTTAGGGATGTACTAATAATATCAGTACACCCAAGGCAATCGTGCCCAAATTCTGTAATTAGTAAAGCTAGTACAGGATAAAGTAATGGAGAATAAATCTGGAAGCCTAACCACACCCCTTCTCGTACCTCCCATACAAATGTACCACTCCGCCCACTTTAGAAATCGAGTAATAATATCAATATAATAGAAAATTATTTGTTTTACTGAGGGTAAGGGTAAATGTAAGTTGGGTTGCCCGACTGAAACTTTCTAACTGGTTTTAATTACAAATTGGTTAATTTCAATAATTCAAGACATAAACAATATCTTATATTGGGTGATGGTATTTATCAGTCAGTTTACCTGACTGAAATTTCTATACTGGTTTGAAGGTAATTCATTTCGAATTACCTTCTGAATTATAATTAAATCGTTGCCATCTCTAATTTTTATCGGAATATATCGAAACAGCTTTAAAAATGAAAATGTAAACAACAAACACAAACATAAACACAAACTGAAACAAATTTTATTCATTTTTTGATATTCGACCTTTTCTTTAATATTTTCCTTTTTAATTAAGCTAGAGATCGGGTTTCACGAATTATTAGTACAAATTGAAAAGCCAAATTCAAACCAGTAAAAAAGTTTCAGTCGGGCGACCCGACTTACATATACCATCACCCTTAGTAAAATAAAAAAAATTGATATTATATTGACATTATGACTCGATTTCTAAAGTGGGTGGAGTGGTACATTTGTATGGGAGGTACCAGAAGGGGCGTGTCTAGACATCCAGATCTTCTCTCCAAAACTTTATCCTGTTATAGCTTTACTAAATACAGAATTTGGGCACGATCGTGTCAAGTGTATTGATATTATTATTCCATCTCTAAAGTGGGCGGAAAGGTGAATTTGTATGGGAGGTACCAGAAAGGCCGTGGCAAGACTTCCAATTTTTTTCCAAAACTTTCTCCTGTAATAGCTTTACTAAGTACAGAATTTGGGTACGATCCCGTTGGGTGTATTGATATTATAACTAGATTTCTAAAGTGGGTGGAATGATGAATTTGTATCGGAGGTACCAGAAGGGGCGGAGCCATGTAGCCCATTTGCAATACCGTAAGTAGTTTTGGGAAAATATTAACTCGTGCAAAATTTCACGACATTTGGTTGCGTCTTTCGAAAGTTATCGTGCGAACCAGCCGGACAGCCACCAGACAGACAGACAGACAGACAGACGGACATGGCTCAAACGACTTAAAAAGTCATGAATCGAATTTGGTTCAAAGAAACCTAGGGTCTAAAGTCACTCCTTCTATGTGTTACACTTTTGGGTCGTATCAAATGATATATATGTACCTTCATCCCTAAGGGTGATGGTATAAAAACCACGAGTTGCATACAAGCAAAGCAAAGTAAACAAACAAAAGAAACTGTCAAATCGAATTAAGTACGTGTAGTGTGGACAGGGTAATTCGTGTAAGTAATTCAAAGAGCGAATTAGGTAATTCGAGACGTAGTGTGGACAGGGTATAAGACACTTCATAACATCAAGTCTCTTAGAAAGTGATACTGACAGATATTCAATGTGTGATTTCCAATTATATCTACTATTAAAAACTACTCATAGTATTTTTAGCGAATTCGTTGTTTCTATATTATTATTTTTCCCAGAATGTAAAGAAAATCTGCAGTCGCGCCTTCTACAAACATGAAGATGTTTACATTTTGTGACAAATGAAACAGATCCAGAGTAATCACACCAACCAAATATCGTGTCAACTAGAGGATAATTAAGTAAGTAAAGCACTACTCTAAACAGAAAAAGTACGAATTGTCATCCATCCATTGTTGGCTCATTACTCGTCAGACATGTTGACCAGGTGGCGTTTTATCAGCTCAAATCACAAATGCACACTAATCTGAAGGCATCTAATCGAGAGCAGTTGTAAAAAGCTGAAAGTTGAATATTAAGATTTTCACAATCGTATGTTTCAATATCATCAAAATAAAACAATTACCTTGAAAGTTTGCATACAATTTTCACGAATAAAATTTGTTGTATGTTAGCCAAAAAATTCTTAGATAGGGGTATGTCACCAGCTACCAAAAAACTCAAGGGCTCCGGTTGTGGATATAATTGGGGTAATTTAACTTGTCCGTTTGCACAACATATTCCTGGTACATCATTTTTACACTTAGATACAATGCAGTGACTGCATACAGTATCCATTTGACCAATTGAAACTTTTCCATTAGAAACGTAATTAAAGTTTTCATCATAATTGAACGCAGCACGCTCTAAACTACCTCGTACATACGTTCGTGGATTTGGGTTACGCACGGCCCTATCACGTGCTCGATTATTTGTAGCATGGAGTTCGTCACTTTGCGAAGCTCTGTACGCCGCCGTATTTTCAGCAGATTGTGTATGTGAGGTGAAGATCCCACTTCACTAATCAAAATAATAAATACCATATTTTATACCATACTGTTGTGATTTATTAATTACACAAGGGAACAAAATTGAACTTTTTGAATGTTGTTTGGAATTCTATAGCTGTTTTTTTGCTAATTTGAGGTCGCTGATTTTAAATCTAATCTCCATTTTTCTCCATCAGCTCGAATTTTAAAGTTACAGGTACTAATCGTATTTTCGCCTATTTTCCAAAAAATTATAGTTCAAAAAATCATAATTTTTTTTTCACAAGCCAGATTTTAAAATTTTGTTTTTTTTTTAAGATATCTTTGTTACCTTTGAAAAAAATCAAATTTTTTAATATCACAAAAAAAAAATTACTGAGTAAATGCTCTTTTATTCAAAAAAAAAAAAAATTACAAAAAAAATGGAAATTTTAATTTTCTTCACGCTGAAAGTTAATCGGTTGGGGGCAAATTGTTCTTTTTATTAGCTTTATTGAATATCATATTTAAGTAGCTTTCTAAAACATGTATGTACATAATAATCGATTGAAAATTGAATGAGTTATGCTAAGTTCGGTGATAACAGATTTTTCGAATTTTTTTGTTTCTACCCAAAAAAAATTAAAATTTTGTATTTTTAAAAATCATGACAAATTTGCAAATTTATTTATAGTTTAATTTTTAGTTTTGCCTCCTATTACAATATCAATTAACTGGCCAAATTTAATTAATCGGCAGGTTTCAATTTGGAAGTTAAGGGAGAAATATTAATTTTCCAAAAATAGGTAATTTTGTATGGGAGGTACCAGAAGGGGTGATCCGATATAGTGCAAATTCATTCCTGATTCATATTTTGATAACCGTAAAACTTACGCATAGTTTGACTGAATTCAGTGTACTTACAAAAAATTTATGTATGTAAGACTATTGGGATGAGTTCGGTCATTTGTATGGGAGGTACCAGAAGGGGTATGGCAACGGTTTCGGTTTTTTTAGGCTTTGTCTACTTTTGCAAGATAAATAAACTGACCAAATTTAAATATCCTCCGGTAGTCTGTTTGGCAGCTATCGAAGACATATAAATTATTCAAAAATAGGTAATTTTGTATGGGAGGTACCAGAACGGGTGGGGCTATTTCGCCCATTTACAATCTCATAAGTTCATTTTGAAAAATATTAATACTGATAAATTTTCATAACGATCCGTTAAGGTTTGCTCGAGTTACACTTTCACAAACATATTAATAAATGTTATTTCTGTATGGAAATCGCGATTTTTGTGAATTTAGTTATCTTACTAAATTGTTGACAAAATCAAAAGTTGTGCACAGATTTCAATGAAATATAGCTCATTTGATTCCAACTATATTAAACTAAATGTTTTAAGACCAACACTGTGATTTTTGTTGCATTATTTTTTTTATGAATTTTTCAAAAACAAAATTTTTTTTTTTTGTAAATTTTTTTTTTTAAACTACAACGATATCTCTGAAACTACTAGGCCAAATTAAAAACAATGTAGGCACGGATTAAAGATAATTTTGTTGATGAGTTTAAGTTTTTTTTTAATTGAATATGGTGAACCGTTTTCAAGTTATTTAAATATTTGTAGTGTAAGTGCCTTAGTTTTGGACATAACGGTATATCGCGAAAAGTCGAGCTGATACAAAAAAACCAAGTGCAGATTTGGATTCAGCGTCCCAAATTACCTTTAAAACAATATTCAGTTCTTAAACAACAAATACCTTGTTCCCTTGTGTTATAGTTGTGTTATTATTAGTTGTGAGTCATTAATGGTTAAGTTACCAATTATTTAATTTTTCGCCGTTGCACAAAAACACAACTGAAATTGGAGCAAGTACAACACGAGCCATTCGTTGTTCCAGTTGTTTTTTTGCTCCGTCATTCTGCATGTTGACAAAATAAGGTCGAGTTGCATTCATTGGATTTCCGCATGACGTTTGCTTATTACATAAATGGGCAAAGCCATGGGAACAAATTAATGAGTTGAACGCCCTATTTTGCTGATCGGCAGAATTGCAGTTTGGGTTTTTGGACAACGGTGCAGTAATGTTAATGTAGGTTAAGATAAAGAAAATAAAACGTAGCATAGTAAATAATAATAAATAAAAAAAATAAATAAAAGACAGGTGGAGACTGAGAGTAGAGAAGAGTCGGCTCCAGACTGTCAGAAGAACATATGCAAATGCTTTGTAAATTCCAGCAAGGCCGATGTTGTGAAATCAATAAGTAAAACCAAAACCATCCTCTCCTCCTTTTTCCACCACAAATGTGAATTAGTGCCTAAAGGCGCTGACTTCCCTAGCGCGGTGCTTCGCGTCCCAAAAGGGCAACAAGGACAGCCTCAGAGGCAGTCCTTGTGTTAGGGAACATTAGTTTTTGTCCCCTCCCTTGTTTGCTCAATTCTCTTTCCCGGGTACCGTTTTCCCCGCGGGTACCCAACAATGGCGCAGCTGGTCTTCGAACAATTATCGTTCCCAAGATTTATATGAAGAAATAATGCAAAACCGTTGGGACCAGAAAAAGGTGTTTTGATATAACTGAATGTTCGTTATAAACAACTCCACTGTAGTAGAAAAAAAAGTATAGACTTAGGTTCGATAATGGGTTGAAATAAAGAAGAAGGGTTTTAACCTAAATAAATAAGTAAGATAAAAGTAAACAAAAAATAAAGGTAAATATATAATCGGTTTAATAATTTAAGTAGGGATAAGAAGAAAATTAAAACTATTACACAAATTTACATACAAAAGCATTCAATTACACTGTGCTACACACAAAATATACAGGGGTTGTCATGTAGCATTTCTGTTAGAGTGGAGGCCATAGAGTACAGTGATTCTTTGGTCATCTAAAAGTACGCTCTATCACTTTTAGATGACCAAAGAATCTCTATCTCTATCATTTTGATCAATTTACAAAAAAAAATTTCCATCATTGGTCCAACGGTTCAAAAGTTACGTGCATTTTTGTCCAAATTTTGGACCATTTTTTTCATGATTTTGTTTAAGAATATTACTTTCATGGCCATTTTTTTCGCTCAATTTTTTTGACTTACGAAGCTTACATTATTGGCATATTTTTTCACAGGGTGCACACCCTGTGTTATGTTTGTTTATTTCTTTTTGTTTTTAGTTTGTTTATAGACTTCGTTATTTTTGTTTGTTTATAATATTGCAGTGTATGCTACTTTTGTTTGAGCGTCATTTCAGTGAAGTGTTACTTGAAATAACTAACAAATAATCAAACTATTTTGAAATTTAGAAAAGATTTAAAGGTAAATGTAAAAACATTGCTAACTATTATAGTTAATAGTTATATTATTATTCTATGAAAACATATTTAATTCTTTTAGTGACGGTTTAAAAAATGGTTTCAGAGCCTGGTTCATCGCAAAATCCAACAGATACTCAACGCAGTAGTTTGCAACATTTGGTCTCTCATGATGTTTTTTCTTTTGGCGTGGCCTGTGAATTACCTGATATTAACCTGTCAACTAAACGAGATATATTGAAGTACTATTTTTTCTTGGCCGAACGTTCAAAAGCCCAAAGCAAAATGTTTTCGTATAAAACATTTACTCCCCAAGTAGCAGACAGATTGTTAGAAATTTGGAATCAACTTAATATTGAACTTATACTCAAAGGTAGCATCATTAGAAAATTGAATAATTTGCTTGACGCATATAGTAATGTGGATCTATCCCAGAAAACTTAAAAGATTTCATGCGCGATCAATATAATGACAGAATACAAACGATACCGGAACACGATAGTGGAAGTGAAGAGACGATACCAACGACTATACCAACAATCCCAGTGAGCAACGATCCTACATACGAACCAGATTATGACGAAATGGAAGTTGATGTGAGAGGAGGTTCAGAATTAGTTCTACCACCACAAACATACACTCCCAGATACAATACTCAAAACTATGCAATGATGTGTGACACATTTGGTGTGCGTGATAGAATGGGATCAGAACAGCAGAACAGCTGGGATCAGAGCAGCTGGCAACAGCTCTGATGGAAGACCTGGGCGTAAAAGATGCTCATGACAATCTTGTCATCATGGATAAAAGTAAACTTCGTAGAGAATGAGAAAAATGGAGACAAGACGCACTTCGTAAGCGGTATGATGGCTCGAATTTGATATCATTTTCATTCGACGGCAGGAAAAATGATGCTCTAACTGTAGAAAAAATTTATGAGAAGTTGCATCCAAGAATGGTTAAAGAACCTCATCTAGTTGTTTTGAGGGAACCAAATTCTCAATTGATAGGCTACACAAAAGTAGAAAGTGAAACTGCGGCAAGCAAAGTCAACAAATTGATCGAATTCTTCCAAGAAAAACAATTGTCTGTCGATTCATTAATTGCCATATGCTCTGATGGTGAACCAACAAATACTGACGTACACGGTGGAATTTTGCGACTATTCGAAAAACAGTCAAAGAGACCACTGCACTGGTTTGTGTGTCTTCTGCACTTTTACGAGCTTCTGTTTAGACATTTGTTTGACACTTTAGACAAATCAACCACCACTGGAACACGATCAACTACCGGAAAGTTGAGCTCAAAAATTGCTGATTGTGAAAATCTTCCGGTATGTAATTTTTATAGCTGCTTCTTTACCATTTTTCATTCTATTTTGTAGCTTTTATGTTTTCTTTTCAGGTGGTGTGGTTCCTGCGGATTTGTCTCACATAAAACCAGGGCCAATTGCACATTCTTGTTGGCTGACCAAAGCCAATAGATTATTACGGTTATATGTGACAACTAATAATCCAACACAAAATTTAAAAATTCTTGCTAACTATATAATAAAAGTATACACGCCAATGCATTTCAATGTTAAGTATTATAGCTCTGCCGTATACGGTAGTACAGTACCAAGGGCGTAGCCAGGTAGGAGCAGGGGGGGCTGCTCCCCCCCCCCCCTACAGCTTGGAAAATCTGTAAAAATTCCGTAATATATGAAAATCAAAAAAAAAAAAAAAAACTACGGAAATTTCACTAACTGATAAGAACTTTCACCCTATGTTCATTCTCCAAAATTCTAGTGGATATTTTAACAAAGAGTTCCTTGAAATTATAGGAAAAATTTACAGTAACTTGTATTAGAAGTAGTAGTAGTCAGAACGATTTTTTATAGAACGAACGAGGCACTTTTTTGTTCGTAAGTTAACGTTCAATAAGCGATAAGATTGCGCAAAATTTTTACTGTTTTTAGTGCACTTGCAATTTGTATTGAATGTACCAAAAGGGTTGTAGAAAATATTTCGGTTTTCTGAGATTTAACCTATTGTTGTAAGATAATTAAACTGACCAAATTTAAATATCGTCTAGTTTTTCATTAGGAAGTTCAAACTAAATTTTGGAAAATAATAAAACTGTTAAATCTGTAAAAGGATCAGTAAAGTTTACTCGAGTTACCCTGCACACCAGCCAGCTGCCCAGACAGACGGACATGGCTCCAGAATTGAATTCGCTCTTCAGATACTTAAGGTCCAACATGTTAATACGTTACCCTTTTTTTCGTGTCAAATGATATAGATGGTGTACCAAATACAAGTTAATTTTAAAATCATAGATTATTTTAATCCAGAAGCAATTCAAACACTTAAGGCCAATATCATTAAAGCAATACGTGAGCTACAGCCCGAAAGCATTAACAAGGTCTTGGAAAATTGGTATGACAGATTGTGCTACTTTAATTCAGACACGAGGAATCGAACTGCATCATTAGTTTTTGAGTTTCTAAGACTTTTTCACAGAGAATTTTTGTTTTTACTAAAATGGTAGATTATTTTTATTTTCTGATTTTGACTCAATTTTAACAGCCTATAACTTAAATTCGGTTGGTTGTCTCGATAAACTTTTTTTAAGAAAGTTGTTCCAATTAAACTCAAAAACCAGGTTTGATTCAGAAAACCAGTAACAACTAATGTTCGTAATTGAAATCCTTTACCCAATACCAAGTATATGACACCATGCGACACCAATTATGACCAATGATCGAAACTATATACAAGTGATAGTAGTGACTATGTATAGGAAACTGCATACTTACTTTTTCATTCGTTAATTACATTTACATTCGTTAATTTGTAAAGGACTTTAATATTTTATTATAGGGAATATAGAAGTTTGAACAATTTATTTCTGTATTTCTCCTAGTTGGAGGCTATGGCATGCTAAATTTCTTCTTTTTATCTATTAAACTAGGTTTTTTACCTTAAATGTAAAATTGTAATGCATGCTAAGCCTCCAGGTTGTAGCAATGTCAAAATTAAATCCCTGTTTGTGTACTTTTATAATAACTAAACAGATTTACCAGATTTACATTTACTGATGTAGCAGATTGCATCAATTAGTCACAAAGGGGTCTGAAGATGAACTCGTCATCCAGTTCGAAACGCGTCATCCTAGTGCGTGACAATGAATTGACCATTAATATCAACAATAAAAAATCTTTTCTGATCGTTTAGCCAAAGTACCAAATGATACACTAACATAAAAAGATGTTATCTCATTTGTGCAGTTTTTGTACTGTCGTTGATTAAAAATTACAAAGATTTTCGGTCCAGTCTGAGGAAATGAAAAATATCGATATTTTCAAAAAAAGGATCAGCTAGGATTTTAATTCAAGCATTTTTTGATGTATGATCAAACCAGAATACAGTGGCATTTACACTTTTCATCGTCATTTTCATGCAACCTAAAACTTTTTTGATCCTACCGTCCACAGTGGAAAAAAGGGTTTTTAGGACATATGAAATTTTAGGCCCCAATTCTTGACCGATTTTCAAAATCTTTTATTGTATTATAGCAAAGTTGGGCACAAAAAGATTTGTTGTTCTAAATTCCTTATCATTATTTTTTTACAAATTGTCAAATTTGATGAAATTTCTTTATTTTGGCAGATGATGTAACATGATATCGTATTGGCCTTTTTAAATGAAAAGCACACTACTGAGCCTACTTGTAAACACAAAATATTATTTTATTTATAATTTAAAATTGAATTTTTGGTATGTAAGCAAAAAAAAAAATAACTTAATTCAATTTGTAACATATGCTCACAATAATTGCGGAAGTTCAAAATTTTTTGGTCGTTATCCAAATAATATTTGAAATTAGAGTCAAAAATTATTTTTTCATGGACTTTATTTAAAAAAAAATAATGATGAGGAATTCAGAATAAAAAAAACGTTCATTCTGTGCAAAATTTTGTTTCAAATAACACAAGATAAAAAATTTTTAAAATCGCTCAAGAAATGTACAAAAAACAAAACAACTAAGATGTTTCAATTTTTTGGTACTACATGAACTCGATGACTTAAAATTAAAAAAAAAAATATAGGCTACTTTTGTATGATAAAATATTGTCAAAACCTTGAGTATTGATTTTTCGTTAGGTTCTTAGTTTTTTTTTTTTTGTAAACAAACTATTAACATGAAATGTAAAACCGACTGCCCCCCCCCCCTACATAAGATCCTGGCTACGCCCTTGTACAGTACTTTTTAAATTTATTACTTGGACACGATTTACTTGGACCGAATCAACCGAATTCGATAAATTTGGGCTTAAACTCTTCGTTTTGAATTGTAAATTGAACTAAATAATGGATTGAGCGAAAAAAATGGCCATGAAAATAATATTCTTGGACAAAATCATGAAAAAAATGGAAAAATGGCCCAAAATTTGAACAAAAATGCCCGTAACTTTTGAACCGTTTTACCAATGTTGGAGATTTTTGAGTTATGGATGTGAACGTGTAGGTAATATTTCATACGAACGTCAATTTGGGAAAAAATCTACCAACAAAAAGTAGGGGACTCGATTTTAACGATAGAGGTATGGTTCCTTGGGCAAATTTTCATGGAATAACCCATAGAATACGGAAATCATAGGGAAATTGGTGAATTTTTTCACTCCCTACAAATCGACCCGACCTAGTACATACTATGGTGGAAATAAACCATGGTCCTACATGCCACGGGCATAGATCTCAGAGGGAAAAATTAATATGAATTATGTGAGAGGCAGGAACTAGCTAGGATATCTTGCACATATGAAGCAAGATCAGTGCCTAACGGCCCTGTTAGAGGCTGCTGTCACAGGAAAATTCATGGTTTCAGGTTGTAAGGCAACCTGGGTGTAGCGCGAATACAATTCGGCTAGGGGTATAATTTATTGGTCTATTTTTGTTTTGGTTATAATTGGTTACTGCTACAGGTTCAATTGGAACCTGTGTTAAAGAAAAAGGCAGTTTGTTTCTGAGATATGTCATTGTTTGGATGTTATATTAACTACTTTTGGTTCAGTATGGTTGCACTCTAGGGAACATTGTCCAGCTGTGTACGTTGCACGATTTAATGTCGTAACGTTGCTATGTGCAGCAGTAACGGACAACATATTCATTAACGCATACGTGAATGCGCGGGATGTGGACGCAAGGATCAGCAATGGCCATTATGAATGAGCATTGTTGATCCTTTCCCCACAAATAATAAAAGAATAACAATAAGAAAAAAAGGACTCTTTTTCAGACAGAACATTTATTATCGCATAAGTAAAGGTGCGAGAACTGGACGCAGCAATGGCCATTATGGATGAGCATCGTTGATCTTTTCCACAATTGATTAAAGAGCAAAGAGAATATATATATTAAAAAGAAGAAAAAAAGGGGGATCATTCGCAATAAGAAAAAAGTATAAAAAAAATATAAGAAAGGAAAAATATAAGAAAAGATTTCAAGAAAAATGTGTAAGAGAAAGTATAAGAAAAGTTTATACGAAGAATTTATAAGAGAAATTTAAAGAAGGGAGCAGAATATCTCTCAATGGACTTGTATGAAATTATGTTAACTTAAATGTGTATAAAATTTGTATAAAGAGTATACATTACATTAGGGTTTATATAATTTTTTTTTCGAAGTAAACTATATCCTTGTATAGTTTATAAAAGAAAAATATATGCATATATAGATAGAAAATGCATGTTTATATAGGTGTATGAATAGATTATAAGTACTAAAATAAGTAAGTAACAGTAGCGTAAAACAAAGAAATAAAGTTAAAGAGGGAGAGCTACTGTCGAATCCCCAATTAATTGATAAGTATATGTAGATTTCACAACCATCTTCCCCGAGCAGATTGAACAATTATGCAGCTTGAGGACAAATTATCAAGGAACACATGATATCCGTTGGCTGAGCCGTATCTTGAGGCACATGTACTACAATCAACAGAGACCATGAATTCACCGTAAAGATATAACGGGGTTACTACGATGTGCCTGTTGTTGCTCGAGTGGTCCTTTCGGAGGTATGCGGCATAAACAAACGACAATTCTTAGACGAACTACACATTGAGCGCCGCCATGTCTCTTTCCGCTAACCTTGCTTGGTCGTTGCGACGATTGTGGATCAATCCATATCCGTAGTGTTGTTACAGTTATTGGGAATGAATGATTGATACCCTGGCTACACCAATGTCTACGCCATTACACTGACGATTGAACATTCTGGCCACATCTAACCTCACCCAAACAACAGTAGTGATAAAACATAATACAACAACAACAAAACACGCAATCCTTAGAATCGATTTCCGGCGGGAGGTTCACAAAACTCTTGATCAAATTACGTCGATTAAGAAAAGTCCAAACGAAACAATGAAAGAAGATAAGAGGGGCAAACTTTTGTTGGTGGTCTTTCTTGGGTGAAGTCATCGATTGTGGTGTTATAAACAACAACGAAAGTGGTTAGTGACCAGGATAATATTTAACATGTTCTGCAGTGGCCCGCATACAAAATCTTGGCAATCTACGCACGTTCCAGAAAACCGAAGAAGGGCCCTGGTTCTTAAAGTATAATATAAAATAAAGTGAATTTGCAGTTTGAACACTTCGAGATTTCTTCAGACGAATACTTGGCGACAGCAGATCAAATGTCCAGGAACTGAACGATCGGGAGATCGTTCTCATTAAAGGGGGAAGGGATGTTGTGATTTATTAATTGTAGTTGTGTTATTATTAGTTGTGAGTCATTAATGGTTAAGTTACCAATTAAGTATTTTTGTCGCCGTTGCACAAAAACACAACTGAAATTGGAGCAAGTACAACACGAGCCATTCTTTGTTCCAGTTGTTTTCTTGCTCCGTCATTCTGCATGTTGACAAAATTGGATTTCCGCATGACGTTTGCTTATTACATAAATGGGCAAAGCCATGGGAAAAAATTAATGAGTGAACGCCCTATTTTGCTAATCGGCAGAATTGCAGTTTGGGTTTTTGGACAACGGTGCAATAATGTTAATGTAGGTTAAGATAAAGAAAATAAAACGTAGCATAGTAAATAATAAAGAATGAAAAAAAAAATAATAAAAGACAGGTGGAGACTGAGAGTAGAGAAGAGTCGGCTCCAGACTGTATGAAGAACATATGCAAATGCTTTGTAAATTCCAGCAAGGCCGATGTTGTGAAATCAGTAAGTAAAACCAAAACCATCCTCTCCTCCCCCTTCCCCCCACAAATGTCAATTAGGCGCTGACTGCCCTAGCGCGGTGCCTCGCGTCCCAAAAGGGCAATAAGGACAGCCTCAGAGGCAATCCTTGTATTAGGGAACATTAGTTTTTGCCCTCTCTCTTGTTTGCTCAATACTATAGTGTTCAAATACTTAAATTTTTTAGAAAACCGGTTACCGGTTTGTTCGAAAAATTACTTTTTCCAACAATTCGGTTTCCGAATACCTGATTTAGTAAAAAACCGAGTTAACCGGTTTCGTTCGGTTTTCGGAAACTGTAAAATAAATTAAAAATAAAATTTAATATGAGAACATAGAAAAATCGATACCTTAATTCTTAAGTATGCTAAGTCAACTTAGCAGGTTTCAGGTTTCTTCAATTTATATTCAATAAAATTCTGAGGAAGATCAGTTCACCTAAACAGAAGTTCTAAGAAAATTTGAACTTAACATGTTAGTAGAATCTACCTCTATGTACCATACTCAAAACCTTTAATCACGTTTCCTGTAAAACTTACATTTTAAACTTAGCATCCAAAATTATACTTATTTTTTACAATTAGATGCTTAGTATAGGAAAATAAGGCATTAAAAGTTTTTCATAAGAATCTCAACAGCATCTTTTTACAATTGGACAATGAGCTTATGAGTTTTTCATATGAATATCGAGATGCCCCTACCCATTTTTAGTTTAGTTCTCAACCATTTTTAAGATGAGAATTTAACTGTATCTCGTTGATTTGCCAACTTTTGTATATGGTGATAATAAACTATGCTCGGACACATAGGTTTAAAGTTTTCATATACATATTGACGGCTTCCCAGCGATTGCAAGATGAGATCCCAACTGTATCTTACTGATTTCACAACTTATTTATTATTATCACAAATTAAGCTCTTTTTTGTGTTTGGATGCTTAGTTTAGGAGATATAGACAATTGAAAATTTTTATATGAATACCGACGGCTACTCAGCCATTTAAATATAAGAGAAAACAGTTAACTAGCAGCATTTTGCAAACAAATTTTCGTATTGCATTAGGAAATTTCAAAAAGCTTCCTTTGAGATTTGTTTAAAGAATACCGGATAAGTATAAACAATTTTTATGCAGACTTGCCAGAACCAAACTAGCAATGATTTGTTGAAATACTCCTTTTTGAAAAACCGATTAACCGACATCAAAAAACCGGTTAAACCGGGTATTCGAAATTAGCATTTTTGAAGAAACCGGCATACGGTTTCGGAGAAAAAAACCGGTTAGGCGGTTTTCGGTTTGGGGTTTGAACACCCTACTCAATACCCAACAATACCATATTCGTGAAAAATGTTGAAAAAAAAAATTCACACTATTTGAATTTAAAAATATTTGAAGTAGGCCCTATTTAAAATGTAACAAAATATACAAAAATAAAAAAATTTCAGACTATTTGACTAGCTGGGCCGTCACACTTGTGGTATCTCAGTAAAGCTCTTGTAGGCTATGCATTTTTTGACCCTAGGGTAACACCTGATCAGAAATCTTTAATGGTGGCAGCATTACAAAAGGAAGGTTGTGATAATCCATCTAATACAGCTATCGTCAATTTGAAAGAGATTTCAAAAATTGAAATTCGTAATTTTGTTACCTCAAACAGTAAATGGATTTATGATGAATTACTTTCCTTTTTTTTTTTTTCGAAATATACACATTTATGGGAAAATGATGATGATTTTGTTTCTGCAAAGAAAAAACTAGAAAAACTATGTGTTGTGAATGATTTATCAGAAAGAGGCGTGGCGTCAGCTAATAAAACAATAGTGTAAAATTTTTTGGTGTTTTGAGAAAATCGAGTTTAAAGTTTTCGTCAAATCGGATGTCTATTAAAATCTCATTGTCGCGGTTAATAAAATTTTTTATGGTGTTTTTTTTTGTTTTTACATGGTGTTTGTTTTTTACATAATACCGTCCCTGTTCTATAAACTGGCCAAGTTTTATTATTTAACTCATCCTTTAAGACCATAATTATGTCATTCAAAATGCAAGTACGCCATATAGTCTGTTTTATTTTTTAAAAAATCGTATGATATTTCTGATACACTATTTTATTTTGTATGGCATATACTGATTTATTCCATAATTGAACGGTAGCTTTCCCGAAATATTTGATCAAAAAATATCAATTTGTAACATGATAAAACAGTAACGGTTAACAAACGCAGATTAATTGTTGATAGTTTTGGCAATTTATAAGTACATCATTACTTTGCAATTTAGGTAATTACAAACAAACAATTATAACTAATTAATGCATACATTGATAAATCAAAAATGAGTAGAAAATTATTCGTATCCTTTTTCTTTCTCTGCTATATCTGGCTCATCTAAAAAAATTGGGCCTATTTCCTCCTTGTATTTTAAAAAAAATTACTGCGAGCCACAAGGAATGAATTTTATTTTGCACACATTTTTGAGATAAAATAGTGTATATTATTATAAGCTATTTTACGAGTTAAAGTTTTGATAACTTGTATTAATTCTTATATTATCTATATATATAAAAATGAAATGGTCCACTTATGTAAATGGTCCCGGTAGGTGGCGTTTGGGTGGATTTATAATAAAATTTGATCGAAGGGTCCAATTTAACTGAAATTCAGAATTTATATTGGTTTGATCATGAGAAACAATTGTATGTACAAATTGAATTGATGGCGCTGGGGTGTATTTATATCGAAAATGTTAATGGATGGCCCAATTTTACTGAAGTTCGGAATGTCTGTTTGCTTAATCACTAGAAAAATTTTATGTACAAATGGACCTGGTAGGTGGTGCGGGTGGATTTTTAATCAAAATTTTAACGAATGAACATTAGAACAAAGTTTTTGTATAAATGGACCCGGTAAGTGCCGCTGTCGAATTATAATGAAAATTTTAACGAATCAACAATTTGACTGAAATTAAGAATGTATATTTGTTTTATTATAAGAAA
Organism: Muscina levida; assembly: GCA_964034835.1. Taxonomy (NCBI): domain Eukaryota; kingdom Metazoa; phylum Arthropoda; class Insecta; order Diptera; family Muscidae; genus Muscina; species Muscina levida. The sequence goes on along the minus strand of OZ035883.1, from coordinate 99,177,817 downwards.
TTTTGTTTTGTATAAATGGACCCGCTGCACAGTGGTCCAAATGCTCAATCTAGCCGGAAAAAATAAGTTGACAAGTGTCCACAGAGTATAACTGTACATTTTTTTTATTTAATTAACTACTGTTTTGAGGTTTGTTTTCTTGCTTCAAACACAAGTAATTATGTTTTGTTTTTCTATTAAGAGCTCAGTTGATATTTAGTACCGCAATTAAGGTTGTCGTGAAAAAATAAGAAACAAGTTTTTAAAATATTTTTTTTTTGAAATTAATTTAACAAAGGTATGAACAAATATTACTATTTTTATATTTCAAATAAAATGTTTTGTTTCCAAAAAAAATGGTGTTTTGTACGAGTGTGTCTTATACGTCAAATTTTTGTCCAATGTCCAAATACAATTAGAGTTTTAAATGGGAATTTATCAAACTTTAATTCTATTATTTGTGTTTTTGTAATCTGTATTAAAGGCCTGCAGCGTTCCATTCATTCTACTTGTACAAACAGATAAAACAAGTAAGAACCTGATATTATCGGTACAAATACAACAAATAGTAGAACAAAACATGTGCTCATTCGTTTTGGATTGAGTAGATCGCGTCTCATCTCTTTCTCTAGTTCTCATTGTAGTGGAAACTTTTTTTTCTCTTTATCTGTTCTTCTCAGTGAAGTAACTGTTGTTCCTCTTTTTTAAATGGATATATCCATTTAATATAGATATTCCAGACCATACGCTTTGCGTTGATGATGTTTTCTTACTATTTTTTTATTCTTTTTACCAAAAGTAATGGTGTAAGTTTCATCTGTGGCAAATTTTAACAAAAAAGAAAACAAAATTTCGCTCTTTATTCTTTATGCTTGCAGCGTCACGCTCCCCACATATTCCAAGCACAGATAACAAGAATACCGATATATCTGTTTGTTATGTATGTATTCATACAAGTATTTTTGATACTTGGTACTTTCACTCTCTCATACCTATTCTATCGTTATCTAAAAGAGAAATATTCCATACGCACTCAATCCAAAGAGAGCGAAACAGTTACAAGCAGATATAATAAAATTGAACTACATACAAGTGTGTTTGGATGATTCTTTGCAGACCTATAATCTGTATGATTGTAGCTTGTCAATGTATTCAAATTTAGCCGCCAGTTTTTGCCTAAATGCTATTTATTTGCGTTGAAGATTCTTATATATATCACACATATAAACTCTTATTTTAATTTGATTATTTATTATTATACCATATCCCTTAGGGATGAGGGTATATACCATTTGATACGATAAAAAGTGTAAAGCAATGAAGAAGACGAGTTAGACCCCAAGTATCTTAAGACCAAATTAGTTTCAGCTATGCCCGTCTCTCTGGTTAGCTAGCTGGCTGGATGGCTGGTCAGCGGGACAACTCAAGTAAACCTTAACGGATCGGTATGAAAATTTACCAGTATTAATATCTTTCAAAAGGAAGTAATGGGATTGTTAATGGGCAAAATAGCCCCATTATAATAATAATTAATATTTCTTCAATAACTTCCAAACGGACAACTAGAAGATATTTAAATTTGGTCAATTATATTATTTTGTAATAGTATACGAACCCTAAGAAAACTGAAACCTTTGCCACACTCCTTCTGGTACCCCCCATACAACTGACCGAATTGACCCACATAGCATTACATACATATCTTTTTTGTAAGTAAAGTGAATTCACTCAAATTTTGCGAATGATGTTCGCTTATGAAAATTTAACTCAGGAATGAATATGGACTCTATCGGTGTTTAATTACAAAACATTACTTTCGTAATTTTCATGGTAATTAAATTAATGGGTTTCGAACTCCCATCCCTGCCTTACATTCTCGATAGAATCTGTCTACTCCTGTTTAATACACCCTTGTAAGTGTTTACAGATTCCAACGAGTAACTTAACGAATGCTTAAAGTCGCCGCCACCTTACTTCATCTTGTATCTCATTGATTCTTCAAGTTAACTTCGTCGTTATCTATCGATCGCTACCAACAGCATCCTCCTGCATATTGTTGCAACTAAATTACAAATTGTGTAATTAAAAGGTAAACTTTTTACCAACCAATAAAGCAATTGGCTTTTGATTCTATTATTAAAACTATCGTGTTTTATTTCTTCTCTTTCTTTTCCCTTATTTACGCTTACGGCGAACATTTTGGTCCAATTGAGCGGAATCGCGCAAGAGTCGTGACGAACTAAAACGGCCTCTTTTACTTCTGTAGCGCCGGATTCATCTACAGCCATCAACATTTTAATCATCTCGTCATCAAAAGGTACGTATAGTGCAGAATATTTACCTAAAAGTGAGCTCGCGAGTGTAACAAAATATATACGTACATATGTACCTACATACATATACATATATCGAAGTTGTTTTGTTTGTTCTTGTTCAGACAACAACAACTAACAGGTCGCCCTACAGACCGTCGGTAACACCCCCGCTCCCCGCGTCAAAGTATTTGTTTTGCCTATTCTGCGGCTGCAGTGCTAATATACATACGTATAAACATATTCATTTGTAGTGCAGTAAAGTTGTGTGTAATTTGTGTTTTCAAAATTGCATAGTGATCGCTAACAACAAAAGAAACAAAATCGGGACATATTAACGTCATAATTAAGTTTGTTGTCTTTTTCAACTATAGATTTGAAATAAACATAAAAGGCACCACTGAAAACAATACACACAGCTTCACACATTACTTTGCCTACGCACTACTATTGATGTGTATTAACATCCGAGCAGCAAAAAATGGGGCTTTGCATGCCTTCTTACAGGCCTGCAAAGGCAGTCAGAAGCCCTACCCTTCAAATGCAGTCTTCATTTCAAATTAACATAGGGTGTCATAGGCAGGCAAGGCCTGCACATTCCCTTTCTCATTGAAGGCGTTTCAGAAGGCATGCCTAGTATGTCCTGCTTGGAGTCCTAATAACAAGGGCCTTCTATGAGGCATTGCTACTGCAGACCAGCTTGCAGGACTGCAAAAGAGCATTTATAGAAGGACTTAAATAAAAAAAAAACATGCGAATTATTTCCATATTAAATGATTTCCTACTTTTTATAAATTTTTAATACAATATTTATTACAATTTGTAATAACTCCTGCACCGGGAATCGAACTCGCGACCTCAGTACTCATGGTTGGGCATGCTACCTACTCGGCTATCACGTGATATAGTTGTTGTACGACAAATAACAAACATGTGGTTTTCATAAACAACAGCATCTGTCTTACCTTCCCTTAAGAGGCCTGTCAACAGGCCTAATCGGAGAAGTGACAAGTGCATGGCTATGAACGTCAATTCTGCCTTCTACTAATAGGACTGTCAACAGGCCTGTTTAAGGCAAGAAAGTTTGCATGTCCTTTGTGCACATCTATGGTATTTTTGTGGGGTACGCAGTAGGGCTGCTCACAGGCCAGTTTTAAGAAGGGAAAGAGGCATGTCTGCGGGATCTTTTCTCATCCTAGTAAGAGGCCTCATTGCAGGTCTCATTTGAGAAGCGAAATGTGCATAGGTATGGAATTTTTTATTAGGCTTAGTGAAGGACTTATTATAGCCTGTATACATGCCTGGAAAAGGAAGGCGTATTTGAATGTCAACAAACTGGCAAGGCGTGTTTGCAGGCATATTTTTACAATGCCTCGTCTTTTCCGCTGCTGGGATAAGTAGTAACATATATACCAGTAGTTGATATTTGCGTATTCTCTTTTGTGTCGCATTCTTTTGATTTGTTTATACCATACAGGTATCGCGCCGGTAGTGTCATTTCTAAAACTCGTTTGTCACATAGTGTATTGTGTGTTTCGCATAATATAGCTTCGTGTGCTGTACGGGACGGTACAAATAGTGGAAAAATATCGTGTGCACCCTACAGTAGGTCAATCGGACTTATTGTAATAAAAGTGTAACTTTTTGGTGTTTTTTGATTAACTTTGCTTTCGCTACTGTTGTACGTCGCATTCGTTGAAGTTTAAGCTTATTTGCACGTGGTACCCTACAGTCGGTCAACTCGACTTTGTTAAAATTTTAAAATTTTTTGTTGATTTTTTCGCTGTTTTCTGATTTATTGGGTATTTGGCTACGATTGAGCCTAAAAATCTAGAACAACCTACAGTTGGGCTATTCGACTTTCGTTGAAATTTAGCGATTTTTTCGTCTTTTTTGTTATTTATCGGGTGTTTAGCTATAATTTAGCCTAAAAATCTAGTACACCCTACAGTCGGTCTATTTAACTTTCGTTAATATTTTTCTCGACTTTTGTTGAAATTTAACGGTCTTTTTCGTTATTTATCGGATGTGTGACTACGATTTCGCCTGAAAATTAAATACACCCTATGGTCAGTCAACTCGTCTTTTATTGTTTCGCTTTTTTTTGGGCTTTTCGGTATTGTCTCGGTTGTTTTTGTTATTTTACTTTCGGAAAATCGAATATACCCTACAATCGGCCATTTTTTGTTTTAATTCGGATAATCTAAATCTATAATGCCTATTACCCCTCTCGATTTCTTTATTAGAGCGTCGGATGCTCTAATAAATTTTAACGCGAACTTCAATGCTTTACGCGACGAAGATCTCGATATCTACAGTTTTGAGGTACGAAGTTCGGAACTGAAAGCATTGTGGGTAAAGGCAAAAAGCACTTTCGATGAGTGCTTCGTTTATCTGCAATCGGCAGAAGATGCGACGAGTGCGGACATTGATTCTGCGGACGGAAAACACAATGCGGCGTTCGAAGCCTATATGCAGTGTTTATCCGAAATCAACCGCAAGGTAGACCAAATTCGTGGTACTCGCGGGGTATCTCGACAAAGTTCGTCTATCAGATCTGTCCGAGTGGAATCTGAGCATTCGGCACAGAATCCACGCGAAACTCGCCGTTGCGTTCCTGTTTCACCTGAAACAAGTTCGTTCTCAAGAGTATGGGATAAATCTAATGTGTTGGTCGAAAATCCAATCACTGTTCAAACTCCGGCTCTCCCAATCAGTGATAGCGTACATAATCTATCGCTGCCGCCATGTGATACTGACGTATTTCATGGCGATTTTCTTTCGTGGCCGACATTCAGAGACTTGTTTAGCGCGGTCTATATTCACAATTCGCGATTGAGTGACGTCGAGCGACTTTGTCACTTAGTATGTAAGACGAGTGGTGAGGCGCGCGAAATTGTTTCGAAATTTTCGATTACTCATCGCAGTTTCGTTCTTGCGTGGAAAGCCTTGAGAAATACGTACGATAACACTCGTATTTTGGTACATAATCAACTCAAGGAGCTTTTCGGTCTTCCGGTTTTTGATGGAGAGACACGCTCGGGTTTGAAGTCGGTACAACGCGGAATAAGTGCCTGTCTATCGGCGATGGCCATTATGACGTGCCAACGGATAATTTGGACCCGATTTTAGTTTTCGTGTGTCTTCAGCTGTTACCGAAAATTACCCAAACTTTGTGGGAACAGAGCGTCCGGAATAAATCGGCTCTATCATCGTGGAAAGATTTGGACAATTTTTTAACGGAGAGAATCCAAACTCTTCATGATCTTCGGGGTGGTCAATCTCCGAAGCGATCTTATGATAAAAAGGCCACATCTCATTTTACTAATGCAACTTCCGAACCTTCTCAAACTTTTTCGAGTTCATCGTGTGTGCTTTGTCCGACACAGAGCCACAGATTTCATTCGTGTCCTCGGTTTAAAAATCTTTCGTCTTCCGAGAGATTTAAACGGTTAAACGCCACCGCTTGTGCGTTAATTGTCTGATGCGGGGACATGAAGTAAAAGATTGTGGTAGCAATCATAATTGTTCGAAATGCAATCAGAGGCATCACACTATTGCATCGCGATACGTCCACCACCGGCAATTCGGTTAATGTCGCGACATCAACGGGTTCAATTTCGATTTCGGCTCCCGTTTTTCGCCCTTCAAACCCCTTTGGTGTAGAATCTTCCCAGCAATCCACATCGGCTGGAAATCAATCATCGTCAGTCGATCACCGGCAAGTATTTCATGCTACGGAGAGCAGAGCTGTACTATTGGGGACAGCTATGGTGAACATAGTTCACCAGGGTAATTCGTATCCTGCTCGAGCATTAACTGACCCGGCTTCTGAGGCCTCATTCGTTTCGGAGCGCCTACCATTTCGGCCACAGCTCGAAAACTTTGTTCGATACAAATTGGAACGCGTTTCGATGCATCGGTTCTTCTAGAAACGGAGGCGCTCGTTCTACCAACGATTTCGGGAAATTAACATTCGTTCAGAGTCAATTCGGACTTTGAAGTTCAAATGCGGAAACTTCATTGGGCTGACTCTCGTGTGTTTGAAAGTCGTCCAGTAGACATTTTAATCGGTGGTGATCTGTATCCCAGTATTCTACTGGAGGGATCTCAGCAGAACTTGTTGGGTTCGCTGATTGCACAGAATACTATATTCGGTTGGATCGTTACGGGTCCTATAGCATCGTATCATGTTCATACTTTTACTAACGCTATCGCGGTCTCAGACGAGGCTATAAGGAACAATACACTTCGGCGATACCGGGAATTGGAGGAAATTCGTTTGATTGGGTTCTATCGGGAACTTGCGACTGCTAGGTCCATACTGGCCTTAAGACACTTTGGAGTCCCTTATGACTCACTTAGCACGAGTCCCTACTGGCTCGATCCTGAGTCCCTACTGGCTCAATCCAGGGTCCGTACTGGCCCACTCGGTTAATTTATTTCGAAAAAAAGGTCACAGAACTGCACTATACTGCCGTTGTCTTATTTTTAAGACAAGGTGGCCGGCAATGTTTAATTACAAAACATTACTTTCGTAATTTTCGTGGTAATTAAATTAATGGGTTTCGAACTCCCATCCCTGCCTTACATTCTCGTTAGAATCTGTCTACTGCTAGTTAATACACCCTTGTAAGTGTTTACAGATTCTAACGAGTAACTTAACGAATGCTTAAAGTCGCCGCCACCTTACTTCATCTTGTATCTCGTTGACTCTTCAAGTTAACTTCCTTCCTTCTCGCTATCGATCGCTACCAACAGCATCCCCTGCATATCGTTGCAAACTACTTACAAATCGTGTAATTATAAAGGTAAAATTGTTACCACTAATAAAGCAATTGGCTTTTAGTACATTTATTAAAACTATCGTGTTTTATTTCCTCCTTCTATTTTCTTTACATCGCTTACGGCGAACAATCGGTTTATGCCTTCTGGTACCTCCCATACAAAATTACCTATTTTTTTAAAATTATATTTCTACCATAACTTCCAAACGGACAATTGGGGGCGTAATGAAAATTGGTCGATTAATTTATACTGAGATAGGAGGCAAAACTTCATAAAAGATAAGTATTTGACACACCTCTTCGGCTACCTCCCATACAAATGATCAAACTCACCCACATAGTCTTATCTTTTATTGGGTGGTGGTATTTATCAGTCAGTTAACCTGACTGAAATTTCTGTACTGGTTACTGTATTATTTATATTTATCTGTTATTACTTTATTATTAATTTTGTATAATTCTATATATTTATTATGTTTATTATTTGCACGTATTATGTCGAGATAGGTACTTCAATATTATTTGTATGAAATTATTTTATTATAGCTATAATATTTGTTTTAATTTATTTAACAAAAAATCTGCCACGCCCATTTTACATGGCCCATTTGGTGAGTGTTTTTATTGATAAAATCTATGAACGTGCAAAGTTTCATGTCAATGCGACTTTCCAAAAGCGAGTTATGACTTTCTTCCAGCTAGATTGAGCATTTGGACCACTGTTGAGGTGGCTGGAGCTAAATTATTTTGAAAATTTATATCGATTTCAGATTTTCTCAAACTTAAAATATATGCATTTTTTGACAAGAGAAAATGTTGGATGTATGTTTGGATCCAGTTGCTGGTGTATAGCTTATGATACACTTAATTTTTTGAAAGTCATTTAGTCACCATTGATTACACAGTGCAACAGTGAAAAAAACACCATAACGAGACTATATAGGTTCAATAGTACAACCGGAGCTGAGTAAAACCCCAGCTCAGTTTGGCTAGATTGGCTACCAAATTTTTTTTTTGGCCGCCTAAACTTTTTGAAATCCCTTGGACCCCTTGAATAAAGGTGACATCAATTGTTGGCCAACAGTTTCTACAGTTTTTAATCCAGCTCTTTCTCTTCTTCAACAAAGTTTTAGCTAATAGTCCGCTTAAGAAACTGATACAATAAAATTTCCCAAAAAAATTAGACTTCCCTCGTTTATTTTCAAAAAACTTCGATAAAAATTCTAATTTTTTCACTATTTTTTATATAAGTCGTAGGGAATCCAGATTTTTTGCATACTCTATTCAGTGAAATTGTAGTTTAGGTAACACCGAATAACTTCTCTGAACAAACCAATGCAATCTGAACAAGTCTAGGGATATTAAATAGCTCTCAAAACACACTATCTACTTTAAACAAATCAGGTTTTTAGGAGTCTTGTGCCATTGTGCAATGTTTTTACTTGCTATCTTTACCAAAAACGTACTTATTGTAGAACTGAATAACTTCTGTAAACAACCAATATGATCAGAATACTCCACCCCCCTTAATTGTTCACAAAGAGCATTAGAGTGTTCCTTATATGGCATATCTCCAGAATTGATAGAGATAGTGATAATATACACATATACTTTTTAAACATATAGAGTTTAACTTGATTAAACTTTAAAAGTTGAAATATATAATTGCCCATAATAATCTACATCGAAATTCAATTTCAACATTTTTAATAATTTTTTTAAAAATACCCCAACTTCTATATCAAATATCTCGGCGTCTATAAGAGATATGGTAAAAGCAAACACATATTATTTTAGGACTTTATTTCAGCTATTGAACGGCTTATTACTACTTAGTCTATATACGAAAGAAAAATACTCAGCGGCAATAAACTGATTTGAGAATAAATTCATACTTTAACCTCATTGCGGCACACCCTAATGTCCAACTATCGATACAAAATTTCTCACAATATATTCCTAATATTGGCAAAAAGAAACGTAAGGTGAAGACAGATGACCAACATCGCGATTAATACATATTTTTAACGAAATTCGAAAAAATGCCATATAAGGAACATCCTAATGCTCTTTGTGAACAATTAAGGGGGTGGAGTATTCTGACCATATTGGTTGTTTACAGAAGTTATTCAGTTCTACAATAAATACGTTTTTGGTAAATATAGCAAGTAAAAACATTTCACAATGGCCCAAAACTCCTAAAAACCTGATTTGTTTAAAGTATATAGTGTGTTTTGAGAGCTATTTAATATCCCTAGACTTGTTCAGATTGCATAGGTTTGTTCAGAGAAGTTATTCGGTGTTACCTAAACTACAAATTCACTGAATAGAGTATGCAAAAAATCTGGATTCCCTACGACTTATATAAAAAATAGTGAAAAAATTTGAATTTTTATCGAAGTTTTTTGAAAATAAACGAGGGAAGTCTAATTTTTTTGGGAAATTTTATTGTATCAGTTTCTTAAGCGGACTATTAGCTAAAACTTTGTTGAAGAGAAAGAGCTAGATTAAAAACTGTAGAAACTGTTGGCCAACAATTGATGCCACCTTTATTCAAGGGGTCCAAGGGATTTCAAAAAGTTTGGGGGCCAAAAAAAAATTTGGTAGCCAATCTAGCCAAACTGAGCTGGGGTTTTACTCAGCTCCGGTTGTACTAGCTCAGCTACATGGTAGAGAGAATATATAATTTTTAACGGGAAAAAGTTAAACACAACAGAACATATAACTGAGACCCTAGACTTCTTTACAAAAAATAAGTTTTGGAGCTTTTTAACCCAATAAAGCTATGTCCGTCTGGCCGGCTGGGTAAATGGTTAACACGATAATTGGAGTAGTTCTTAATCAATTTGAATAGAAATTTACCAGTGGTATAAAATTCACTAGTCGTAATGTTGGTTGGAAAATGGGCGAAATAGCCACGCCCCCTCAAGTACCTCCCATACAAAATGACCTATTTTACTAAAACCACTATTCTGTCACTAACTTCATGGTGGAGGGCTCTACGAAGCTAAAATTTAGATGGTATTATTATTTGACAGCGTGAAGTATATACTGAAATAATGGGTCCACTTGCCCCGCCCCTTCTGGTACCTCCCATACAAATTAGCATAACCTTTTATAGATTATTGTTGCCAAAAACCACATTTTTGCTCTGATGTTAACAAAACTTTGCACATCTTAGTTTTTTCACACTATTCTAATGTGGTAACAAAACTAAGCATATCGGTTCAGATTTAGATATAGCCCCCATATATATGTATGTTTCACGATATATACTTTTTTTACAGAGGTAGTGAAGTTTGATTATAATTATAAACAATAATTAAACTCTTGACATACAAGTATTGCATATCGTTGAAAAGGGAACGACATGAAGTTTAATAATTTACAAAAATTAATTAAAAGCACATTTTATTTTGGGCATGATTCTGAGTCAAATATAAAATTTGGTCGAAACGTATTTTATGGAGAAATAATATCTTATATGAAAAATAGCGTAAAATTCAAACGGATCGGAATATCTTAACGAAATATTGGAATAAAGTACATAAAATTGTCCTTAAAAAAACGAATAACAATATGTTGCCATATCTTGCATCAAACTACCCAAATTCCCAAAACGGGGAAAATATGTTCCAAAATTCCGAATTTTTTACTAAAATGGCCACACTGTCTTTGTTTATGGCAGGGATGTTGAAATACGTTACGGTTAACTAGTCCACATATGTGGTCAAAAAAATATATAATGAGCTTTCTCGTTGGCGCTTTGCGATTTGAGAATTTTCAAAAACAAAAATTTTTTTTTTCAAAAATGGGGTATTTTTGACTTCCCTTGCCGGGGAACCTTTTTGCTGAACTGATTCAAATTTAGCATTAAATGCATCTGCATCAACAACTTGTGCAACAGCAATCGGAACATTATTGAAAATGTACAGTTTATATCAACTAAGTAACTCAAATTTGCAGTCCACATGGTTTTCAATCAATATTCGATTTAAAAGTTTCTCCCCCGAGAATCTAAGAACACTTAATATTTTGATTAATTGTTGTTAGACCGTTGTATTACTTCTTTGTTAGTTTGCAATAACATTTTTCCGGAATGTAGAAGTGCTTTCATAAGTAATGTTTTAAAAATTTATGAAAGAAACGTTAGGTTATATTGAAAGATATTTGTTAACGCTGTGGACGACATATTTTATAAAGAAAAGTTGAAGAAATTATTTGTAGGATATGTTAGGCATAGATCCCGGTTTTGACAAATGTTGATGATAATACTATAATAAAAATTCGGATGAAATTCATGGCGAACTTGAAAAACCAGTAACTAGAAATAATACAGATGAAATGTATATTTCTCGCAATGACACTGAATGGCATAAGAATTATGCAACATCCCATTTAATAAGGTGCTAAAATACTATACGCCAACATTGTGGCTCAGCACAACAAAAAAATGATGTCGAAAGCTCAAAATTTTAAATACAATCTAAGAGTAGAAATGTTGAGCATAATTGTTCGCTACACAATCAAGTATAATAATGTCACGGATATTTACGCCTTCACTGGCATATTGAGCATATACGGATTCTGATCATTGATACGTTTTTTTCGTTTTGCCAATGTAAAGACCATTATCCAAAAAATACTACACCAATCCGTGATTTAACCTCTATGGGGAATAAGACGCAGGTCGATGTCATTTATACTGACTTTGCAAAAGCGTTTGATTCAGTAAGTCATGATATTTTGTTATATAAGCTTTGTCAATATAGTATAAATGGAAAATTATTGAAATTTTTCAAAAGCTTTTTATTGGATAAAAAACTTGTAGTTAAAATGGGATCTTGGTATTCCAGCATTTAAATTAATGCATTTTCAGGGATTCCGCAAGGAACGCATTTTTTTTTTTTTTTTTCGAACGATCCCAACGCCGCCTCACACACCCGCTCCAACCGACCGAGGGAGCCACATCCCTATAACGTAGGGACAACGTACACACTGCAGACCGGTCTGTAGCGGAGAGCGAACATTAAGATTGCCAAATATTCGGCTACAGATAAACATATCATCAGCCAAATTTAAACACTACACTAACAATTATAACTTACAAGCTAATTGACATAAAAAAACAAGAACAGCAAAAATGTACTCAGCTATTCAGATAATTCATTATATATGATTTTATTGTTGTAGAAGAAGAGGAGAAGTCAATAAATTGATACAAGTGATTAAAATCAGAACACATTCTCTGCAGTGGTTCAGACATAGCATAATTTGATCGTTGAAATGGGATGAAGAGTGGTTTAAAATATCTTGAAGGTCTCATAGGAACATTTATCAATACACGACTAAGAAGGAATTCAGAGCGAATATCACTCATAAGGATCTTATAAATAGTTATAGCATTAAGCATGGTCCGTCTACTAGCTAAGGTAGGCAATTTAATCAGGGCCAACCTACATATATAAGGTGGAAGGTTTATGTTCGGATCCCAACGAAGATTCCTAAGACAGAAAAGTAGGAATTGCTTCTGTACGGATTCCAACATATTGACATATAAATCATAGTGCGGGTCCCACACAACCGAGCCATATTCAAGAATGGGTCTAACGAGAGATGTGAAAAGATTCTTCGTAATATAGGGGTCAGAAAATTCCTTAGCCCAACGTTTAATAAATGACAGAACACCAAAAGCTTTATTCACAGTAGTAATGACATGGTTATTAAAAGTTAATTTTCTATCCAATAAAATACCAAGATCGATAAATGAATCAACAAGTTCCAATGAAGAACCACCCAGAGTAAACTGAGAAATAATTGGACGAGATCTGGAAAACATCATATGTTTACACTTCTTCAGATTTAGTTCCATAAGGTTAATCTTGCACCATGTATAAAAAGCATCCAAATCATATTGCAGACGAACGTGATCTGGAGCATTATCGCAACTAATAAAAATTTTGACATCATCTGCGTACATTAGCAAATTAGATTCGGTGACCGCGTTAGGCAAATCATTTATGAATAACAAAAACAGTACAGGGCCAAGGTGGCTACCTTGTGGAACACCGGACGTCACATGGATAGGCCTAGAAATAGAATCCCCGAATGTGACCATTTGTTCGCGGCCTGTAAGATAGGACGTTATCCAGACAATGATATTACCTTTGAAACCGACAGCATTTAATTTTTGAATAAGAAGACTATGATTAACCTTATCGAAAGCTTTACTGAAATCAGTGTAAATAACATCGGTCTGCATACCAGAAATAAAACCATTAATCACGTGTGAAGAAAACTGAAGGAGGTTTGTCACAGTTGATAAACCCTTACGAAAACCATGTTGACGGCTATCAATAATAGGAGAAACATTATAAGACACAATATCCGTAACCAATTTCTCAAACAATTTTGGAATCGCGCTAAGTTTTGCGATACCCCGATAATTTGAAACATTTAAAATACTTCCTGATTTGTGAAGAGGAAGCAAGTAGGAGCTCTTCCATATATCAGGAAAATAACCTAGTTTTAAAGAAGCATTAAATAACGTAGTCAATGGTTTAGCCAAGGAGCCAGAACAATACTTCAATACAGAATTTGGAATACCATCGGGACCAAAGGTATTTGTCGCCCTCAAAGTCAATAAATTTTCAAGGACCCACAAGTGGTCAAAATAAGGGACACTGAAAGGATCTATTGAGTGGATTCGATAAGGGTAATAATAATTTTCAGGGAGTGAAGTATTGGAGTATACCGACGAGAAAAAGTCCGCAAAACAATTTGCAATTGATTTGGAGTCTGTATATTCAACATTATTCATGACAACTCTTGTGGGAATTGGGGAGGAGTTACGTTTAATGTTCACAAATTTATAAAAGTTCTTAGGATTATTTCTGAAATTGTTTGCAATTCTCTTCAAGTAAGCAGAATAGCACATTCTAGATTTAGCATCATATTCACATCTGGCTCTGGAATATCTGCTATAATCATAAATGCTACCCGACTTTTTATACTTTCTAAACAAACGAGTCTTAGCATTCTTTAGCTGTTTCAGATGTCGGGATGACCATGGGGGAGAACTTTGTTGAACTCTGATAGATTTCAAAGGAACAGACTTTTTTATGAAACCCCAAATAGTATCATAGAACTCTGCCAAGGATCTATCAAGCGCGCTGCGATTTTCACATTGCAACATTTAATCCCAATTTACGGATTCAAGGAGATTATTAAGTAAAATGTGATTTGCCCGAGAGAAGCAAAAATGTTTCTGATCGAAATTTGTTGAACTAGATAGTGCAACATGGCGAGAAAAACAAATTGAAAGAGTTGGATGATAAGGGTCTTCAGGATTACTTAAAGGATCAGCTCGTGACACATCAAAGTTATCAGAGTTATTAACTAAAACTAAATCAAGAGTCCTATTAATAGAATTAGTGATACCATTGATTTGAAGGAGACTGAGTGAGGAAATTATGTTGATAAAGTCAGAAGTCCAATCACTTGGGACCCTTATTATTTTTGATTTTTATTAATTACCGAATTGTTTAAAGTTCTGTAAACCTCTCCTTTTTGCGGATGATTTAAAGTTGTTCGCGCGGAAATTTCAAATATAAATCATTCTGTTCTAATTCAGAGCGACTTGTGTGATTTAAATGAATGGTGTAGTAAAAACCAATTAGGTCTGAATCTGTTAAAATGTTGTACAATATCATATGTTCGCAGTCGAGATCCAGTTTTGTTTAATTACTCCATTGGAGATTATACATTAAAGAGAGTTTATGAAGTTAAAGACTTAGGTGTTATATTTGACTCAAAGCTAGAGTTTAATAGTCATATTGATTATATAACTTCTAAGGCTTATTCAATGTTGGGCTTCGTTAAAAAAAATGCTAAAGATTTTAAAAATCACCGTAATCTGAAGGCTTTATATGTTTCATTTGTTAGGAGCAATCTTGAGTACTGCTCTCTAATATGGAACCCATTTTATGCAATTCATTCAGACAGAATTGAAAGAATCCAGAAGATATTCTGTAAATTTGTTTTTAAAAAGATTAATTGGTGCTCAGATGGAACTACATATGAAAATAGGCGAAAACTCCTAGGTCTACAATCTTTAAGAGATCGTAGTTCTAGCTATTCTATAATGTTTATTTTCAATATTTTGAATAATGTAATTAAATGTAATGATTTGTCTGATTTGGTAATTTTGCATTCTCCTCCCCGTGAATTGCGGGTAGGTGTTTAAAACTTTGCAACAGTTTTTCGACGATATTGGATTTTAGTTTGCAAACAAATCAATTTAAATTAAATTTGCTTAAAAGTATTCTATAACTAACTTTGTATACTAGTCTGTAAGATATATATCAGTAGACTGAATAAATAAATAAATAAATATAGACAGTGCTGAATGCAAACATTACAAACCAATGAGAATCTTACAATCGATGAATAACTGTTTTTTTACTGAGCCGGTACAAAATTCGCTCAATACATCACATCAAAAACTGCAAAATGGAATTAAAATTTGTGTATTTGTGATGTCCAAAATTCTTATCAACTTGAAGGAATATTAATAAAAGAAATAAAAGCGTCTGGTCGTGAAACTAAACAAGGAGAAATGATGAATAAAGATATGGCACGACTACTCCGTCCATGGAAGTGGACGCATTTCCACAATTGACAATTTTTTTTACCACACTTGCCTTGACAAAAAATCTGTTGTCTTAAGAATTGAACGTTAAGAAAATTAAACCATATATTCCATAGGTAATGAATGCAGAATATCAGTACAATAACAAAATATAAATATAAAATACAAAAAATATACACTGTACCAAATAATAAATTAGTTCTTATTTATAAATAATGGAAAATAAACGTAAGCTATAGTGAAAAAACCATGAGGATACCGTGGTACCCGATTATTGACTCGCGTAGGTGTCAGTTTTGAAGGCGTTTTAGATATAGTCGAAGTTAATAATATAGATATATTTTTCTTTTGAAATATCCATAAGCACCTAAATCGCGATGATTTAGAGTTTCATCGCCATATCTTTGTTATTAAGAAATGACAGCATTTTAAGTTTAAAAAGGTACCCGGGTACCCGCTTATTGACCGTAGGGCTAGATACTGTGGAATCAGTTCTTGATGCCCTAACATATGGCACATAATATATAACAAATTCAAATTCTTCTCCACGGATGTGATATTGTTAATTATTTTAATATTTCAAAAGGGTTTTTAACCAAAGATGCACTCGGGGATCAGCATGATTAATTTTGAAAGTGTTTGTTAGAAAATATGTGTGTAAAAAAGATCTCATATGACAATGTTATTATTAGAGCCCTTAATTTTAGATGAGAAAATGCTATTTAGTAAAAAAAAACAATATCATTATACCGGTATAAATATATTTTTTAGTCCATGATAAAGGACAGTGGCGAGCATGACATAATCGAAGGAGTATGTACTTTTTATTGACATTAAGTAAGTATTTATTTATTTATTTACAGAAATTATCAAACAATAAAAAATTATATGCTAACTTATAATAATAGAGGCTATGGTGCCTAGTCGTGCCAAGTGGGGCCCAAAGTTCCCCATATTAGAAAAACACCTAATTAATCAGATCTTTTTAGTTATACTAGTTGAAAAGCCAGTCCCATAGACCGAAAATCAAAAATCTGGCTTCGTTACGATCTTGCGCAGAGAAGGTACTTTAAGTATGACACATTTCAGCTTCCTATGTCATCAGATGGCTTCAGAAAGTTGCGGAAAGAATAGGACATACATACAAACATCAGGACATACTAAGAGATTATCTTATATATAAAAATTAATTGTTGTTCATTGGTAAGGCCATCACTTGAGAACGCATGGACCGATTCGACTAATTTTTTGCCACAATATTCGTAATTCGTAAAAAAAATTTGGCCATGCCATTTCTACGCCCACTTTTTTAATATATCTAAAATTCCAATAAAACGCTCTAAAAATTAAATTTCTTTACAGATTTAGATCTATAATGTTCTATATTGAAAATATAATAGGTCTTATAATTGTATATTTTTGATTAAATGGGCGGAGTCGGAGAGCCAGGACATTTTTTGAGCTAGAGTGATAAAATTTGGTACACAGATAATACTCGATACTTCAGGTGCAAATTTGCAGACGAAATTTTTATTTTCGATAAGTAGGCGGTTGGCTCGTGGCAAACCTATATTTAAGTCTTAGAGAGATAAAATTGTATATCACGATAGTACTCTCCAATACAATTATGGAAATGCAGACGAAATTTAAATTTTCGATCAGTGGGCAAAACTGAAATTGAAATATTTTCAATCAGTGGACGGATATTTCTATTTCTAAAACTATTAAAAAAGTGGGCGTAGAAATGGGCGTGACCAATTTTTTTAAAGATTAAAAGCACTCTGGCCTATAACGAACGTTGTGACAAAAAATGTGTCGAATCGGTCCGTGCGTTCTCTAGTGATGGCCTTACCAACAAACAACAATTCATCTTTATATATAAGATAATTTCTTAGTATGTCCTGACGTTTGTATGTATGTCCTATTCTTTCCGCAACTTTCTGAAGCCGTCTGATGACATATGAAGCTGTTAATTGTCATACTTAAAGCACTTTCTCTGCGCAAGATCGTAATGGATTTTTGATTTTCGGACTATGGGACCGGCTTATCAACTAGTATAACTAAAAATATCTGATTAAAAATCTGTTTTTTATAATATGGGGAACTCTGGGCCCCACTAGGCACGAATAGGCACAGTCGGATTGAGTTGAAAAATTAGGACATGATTTCTTTCACCAAACTTTATATTTTAGGCGGCGCACACAATTAAATTTAAAAAAAAACAATATCCCATACAAAATGCGACCAGCTAATGTACATTGTATATTCTAAAGCATTAAAATAATTTCGTTTCCGTTAGAAATTTTATTGGATTATCAATGTTTAACTGATCAAGGGAAGTAATTAGCTCTAAAGGTTTTATGTTTTTAAAAATCTCATACCCTTTGCTCTGAAAATTAAGGCAATTATTCAATATATGCTCTGTAGAAAGCTGCTCTTGATTACAGAATGAAAATATCGAAGACAAAAATTTGTCCATGTAGAAGCTGTGTGTTAGTTTGGTATGTCCAAGTCTAAGTCGTACAATTTTGGTAATGTGTAATTTATTCATTTCATTAAATACGTTTTGTTTTAAGTAATTGTTAATTGTGAATTTGTCCTTGTTAACTTTCCTATACCAATCGGAGGTATACTGAAATTCGTCCTGTAAGTGTCATGTGAATTGTAATTGTATTGGGTAATATGTGGTGAATTTAAGCCTAATTTACCTGTTCTATCTGCAAATTCGTTTCCCAAAATTCCCGAGTGACCCGGAACCCACATTAATCTGATATAATGACGAGAAGTCAGAAGTACATTTCGGATATATTTTGGGTAAAAGGAATTATTCTCATAGTTCTCAATAGCTCTGATAGAGGACAGTGAGTCTGTGCAGATAATGGATTTCTGTTTTAGCGTATAAATGTTCCGCACGGCTAAGTAAATAGCAATGATATCAACTGAAAATATAGTCGATAAACTTTCTGGCAAAATTCCCGTTAATAGGACCATATCTTTAGTAGTTATACAAAAAGACGTCACACCATCATTTTTCGATACACAGTTGTGGGCGTAAACTTTCTATCCCATGCACTTAGATCATCTATGATGTATCCCCTTATTTTCCAACGTGGAATTTTAGATAAGGGTATTTTGGGAGGGTTAATATGTAAATTAAAAGTTTTATGTTTTTCCATAATTGTACTGTTCACCGATTGAATTTTCCTTTTCCTCTTAAGAGATTGACGTGCTAATCTAAAATTAGGTTTGTTATCTACTACTCTCTACTACCTCTTTGTCGACTACAAAGCTGCCTTCAACTCTCCCATAAGGAATAGGCTTTATGAGGCTATGTCTGAGTTTGGTATTCCTGCACAGCTAATTCGACTTTGCAGATGTACCTTAGAAAACACCAAATCCTCGATTAAGATTGGTAAAGATCAGTCTGAACCATTCAACACGGAAAGAGGTCTCAGGCAGGGCGATAGCCTGTCCTGTACACTATTTAATATAGTTATGGAGAAGGTGATGAGAAAGGCTGGTGTCAACATGTCTGGCACCATATTCCACAAAAGCCACATGCCACTAGCCTACGCCGATGATATAGATATCATTGGCCGAAATCTGCGGGACGTTACTGCAGTCTTCTCATCCCTAGAAAAGGAGTCGGCAAAAATGGGTTTAGCGGTCAACGAGGACAAAACAAAAATAGTGATTTCGACGAACAAAAAGTGCTCTCGATGGGGACGCAGCGTCCATGTTGAAAATTATTGTTTTGAGGTAGTAGATGAGTTTACCTACCTCGGATCTTCCGTCAATAAGAAAAATAATGTCAGCCAAGAAATTAAGCGGAGAATAGTGCTAGCCAATAGATGTTTTTACGGACTTCGGCAGCACTTTAGTAATACCACCTTATCTCGGAATACTAAGAAACAGCTTTACCAGGTGCTAATCTTACCCGTTCTTTTGTATGCTGCCGAATAATGGGTGCTTACGACAACGGACATACAAAACCTGGGAGCATTCGAGAGAAAAGTACTCCGAAAAATTTATGGACCTATTTGTGTCGACGGCGAGTTTCGCCATCGGATGAACCATGAGCTGTATGACCTTTACCACGACATCGACGTAGCTAAAAGAGTCAGAATGCAACGACTACGATGGCTGGGTCATGTTGCCAGGATGGATGTAAATGCTCCAGCGAGAAAAGTGTTTGAATGCGAACCTGAAGGACGGCGCAGAGCAGGGAGACCCAAACTCCGTTGGAAGGACCAAGTGGTAGGCGACGTGCCACCATCTGGTAGGACTAACTGGAGAACACACGCACAAGACCGAAGCGTGTGGAATTCTTTAGTACTTCAGGCCTCAAACTTATGAACCATGTTTGTAAGTTGTAATGGGCCACTTAAGTAAGTAAGTAAGTAATCTACTAGACGCATATTCTGTAAAATTTGCAATAGTCGGTAAATTTGATTCAAAAAGTAGATTACTTAAAGGTGTAGTGCGAAATGCACCTAAGGATGATCGAATAGCAGTATTATAGATGGGACGGATTTTACGCAATATATTCCCAGAACTATTCCCATATAAAACAAACCATAGTGAATTTTACTTATTACCAGTGCCTTAACCACTGAAATAAGGGTACAAATGTTGGTTCGGAGTTTTAAAGGGCTAAGACACTTGATAACATCAAGTCTCTTAAAAAGTGATACTGACAGATATTCAATGTGTGATTTCCAATTATATCTACTATTAAAAACTACTCCTAGTATTTTTAGCGAATTCGTTGTTTCTATATTATTATTTTTCCCAGAATGTAAAGAAAATCTGCAGTCGCGCCTTCTACAAACATGAAGATGTTTACATTTGGGACAAATAAAACAGATCCAGAGTAATCACACCAACCAAATATCGTGTCAACTAGAGGATAATTAAGTAAGTAAAGCACTACTCTAAACAGAAAAAGTACGAATTGTCATCCATCCATTGTTGGCTCATTACTCGTCAGACATGTTGGCCAGGTGGCGTTTTATCAGCTCAAATCACAACTGCACACTAATCTGAAGGCATCTAATCGAGAGCAGTTGTAAAAAGCTGAAAGTTGAATATTAAGATTTTCACAATCGTATGTTTCAATATCATCAAAATAAAACAATTACCTTGAAAGTTTGCATACAATTTTCACAACATATTCCTGGTACATCATTTTTACACTTAGATACAATGCAGTGACTGCATACAGTATTCATTTGACCAATTGAAACTTTTCCATTAGAAACGTAATTAAAGTTTTCATCATAATTGGACGCAGCACGCTCTTAACTACCTCGTACATCATAATTGAACGCAGCACGCTCTAAACTACCTCGTACATACGTTCGTGGATTTGGGTTACGCACGGCCCTACCACGTGCTCGATTATTTGTAGCATGGAGTTCGTCACTTTGCGAAGCTCTGTACGCCACCGTATTTTCAGCAGATTGTGTATGTCAGGTGGAGATCCCACTTCACTAATCAAAATAATACCATATTTTACCCCCCGAATTGGCAGTTAACTGATACCGAACAAACAAATAGCAAAAACGGACGATTGCAGCGACACCTATTGGTTAAAATTGTGAAATAAACCATATACGGACCTACTCAAATTTGAAAAAAATTAAAATAACTTACACTGTGTTAACAATTATTTACATTTTGCGACTTAATATTAATTAATATATTTCCCTATTTACACCATATACGCAAAAATAGAGGTATGTTCACTAGGGTTGGGCGATTTGACCATCTTAATGGGCGCTTCGCGTTTCTGATTCTTGGGATTGTACGGAGCAAAAAAGTCCACTAGACCATACGTCTAGCTATTGTCTCGGACTACAATTTCTCTGAACATATTACTTAGAATATACTTCATTTTCATGGTCAAAAAGTCGAAAATGTAGAAAATTCACCACTTTTTGTCACGTTTTTTAGATATTAAATTTTCATACTGATCCGTTAAGTCCTGAAACGAATTTGGTCTTAAGATAACTCGCCTCCTTTAATGCGTTACACTTTTTTTCGTATCAAATGATATATACCCTCATCTCTAAGGGTGATGGTATAAAAATAGAATAAAAATAAGAAATAGAACATTTTTATGATTTTGCGCTATAACAACTGAAAATGGTAATTAATCAATATTTTCAGGAAAAATATGCACTTTCACAAGGCCAAAACTGCCTTAAGGAGCGTTCCAATGCTTTTGCGATGTACTAGAGAGTTCTTGACTATTGTCCCATGATTATTATTGTACCATGAAAACGAAGTTTTTTCTAAGTAATATGTTCAGAGAAATTGTAGTCCGAGACAATAGCTATAACCTTACTTTTGAAAATAAGCTAAAATTTCAAATAGTTTACGAAATATGACCCCAAGAAAATTTGCAAATTTTCCAAAAAAATAAAGTTTGAGAAAAAACCAAGTCAAAATGGGGAAGCTCGATTTTCACCGTAGACGTATGGTCTAGTATACTTTTTTGCTCAGTACAATCCCAAGAATCAGAAACGCGAAGCGCCCATTAAAATTTTTTTACTTCCATACTATTCGCCACACTCTAATGAATATGCAAAAATTTGAAATTGAGAAAATTTGAAATTGTGAAAATATGAAATTGTGAAAATATGAATATGTGAAATTGTGAAATTATAAAAATTTGAATGTGTGAAAATTGTGAAAATATGAATATGTGAAAAATTTGAAATTGTGAAATTTTGAAAATATGAATATGTGAAAATTTGAAATTGTGAAAATGTAAAATTGAAAAATTTTGGAAAATATGAATTTGTGAAAATTAAAAATTGTTAAAAAATTTGAAATTGTGAAATTTTGAAAATATGAACATGTTAAAATTTTGAAAAATGTGAAAAATTTGAAATTGTAAAATTTTGAAAATATGAATGTGTGAAAATTTAAATTGTGAAATTTTTAAAATATGAATATGTGAAAAATTTAAAATTGTGAAATTTTGAAAATATGTATAAGTGAAAATTTAAAATTTTGAAAATATGAATATCTGATAATTTTAAATTTTGAAATTTTAAAAACTTTTTGAAATTTGTGAAAAATTTTAAATTTTGAAAATATGAATATGTGAAAATATGAACATGTGAAAATATGTAATTGTGAAAATATAAAATTGTAAAATTTTAAAAATATGAATATCTGAAAATTTGACATTATTTTTATTATTATAAGCCTTTAAAACAACTTGACAACATATATACATATTTATATCTTAGTGTCTAAGTCAGAGGCCGAAATGATTAGAGATTTCCATTCGCTTCGATCTTGTGCGCACCGTCTCCAGTCAGTCTTACCAAGCAGCATCAGTGATTTCTCCACCTGGTCCTTCCAACGTAGTCGCGGTCTCCCTCTTTTGCGCCGTCCTTCGAGGTCTTGATAGAATGCCTTTCGCGCTGCAGTTTCCTCTTCTATTCTCACGACATGGCCTAGACAGCGCAATCGTTGCACTTTGATTCGCTTGACGACATCAATGTCGTGGTATAACTCGTAAAGCTCATGGTTCATCCGAATCCTAAACTTGCCGTTTACGCAAATGCGTCCATATATTTTGCGGAATATTTTTCTCTCAAACACCGCCAGATGAGCTGCATCTGCCAGTGTAAGCACCCAAGATTTGGAGGCGTACAACAGGACCGGTAAAATTAGTACCTGTTACAGCTGGACTTTGTATTTCATTTCAGACTCTATCATTGAACTATCCTAGCACTATTCTCCGTTTTATTTCGAGACTGACACTGTTGTTTTTGTTCATGGCGAATCCGAGGTAGATAAATTCATCCACTACCTCAAAGCAATAGTTTTTAACGTTCACGCTGCGTCCCCAACCAGTGGACACTTTGTTGTTCGATGATACGATTAACTTCGTCTTGTCCTCATTCACTGCCAAACCCATTTTTGCTGGCTCCCTTTCACCTGATGAGAAAATAGCTATTACCTCTCGCATCGTTCGTCCGATAATGTCGATATCATCGGCATATGCGAGCAGCATGTGACTCTTATTAAATATGGTGCCAGACATGTTAACCGGTGCTTTCCTTAACACTTTCTCCATCACAATGTTGAACAGCATACATGACAAACCGTCACCCTGTCTAACACCTCTCGTCGTATCAAATGGTGCAGATAGATCCTTGCCAATCCGAACAGAGAATTTGGTATTCGTAAGGGTACACTGGCAGAGACGAATAATCTTCGCAGGAATACCGAACTCAGACATGGCTTCGTATAGTCGATGCCTGATGGGACTATCGAAGGCAGCTTTGTAATCGACAAAGAGGTGGTAAGTGTCGATTTGCTTCTCATGGGTTTTCTCCAGAATCTGCCGAAATGAAAATATCTGATCCGTCGTGGATTTGCCTGGTCTAAAGCCGCACTGATAAGGTCCAATCAGGTTTTCCACAATTGGCTTTAGACGTTCACACAGTATGCTAGACAGGACCTTATACGCAATCGGTAAGAGGCTAATTCCACGGTAGTTTTTTCACTCACTACGGCCACCTTTTTTGTAGATTGGACATAGCACACTGAGATTCCAATCCTCTGGCATGCTCTCCTGAAGCCAAATATTCTCTTTGAGCTGTTGCATGCTTAAAACAAGCTCATCTCCACCCACCTTAAACAACTCAGCTGGAAGACCATCAGCCCCAGCGGCCTTGTTGTTCTTTAGGCGGGATATGGTAGTTGTTATCTCAGCTTGGCTCGGAGGTGGACACTCGATGTTATCATCTCGGATTGGAACACAGTCTTTAATAGCCGAGTTTTCAGACATCAATAGGATGCAGAAGTGATCTTTATATATTCTCAGTACGCTCTCGGAGTCAGTAACGAGATGATCATCCTTGTCTTTATAGGAGGGAAGACCTGTTCCATGTACCTTACCATTTATCTTCTGATAGAATTTTCGGGCTTCACCTCTGTTCCTGTAATCTTCAATACACACATTATTGCGCTCCTTAAGCTCTCGTTTTTTTCGCCTTAAGAGTAGAGTCGCCTCCCGCCTCTTCTACCTGTACATTTCATGAACAGCTCGCTTTGCCATTGGCTGCAGTTTGGCCCTGTATGCATCATATTGTTCCCGGTGGCATCGCGGCATTCGTCATCGTACCAGGCCTTATCGTTAAAGGGCTTCACATACCCCAGTACGGACCGCGCAGTCCTTTCCATCGAGTGGGCAATATATTGCCAATGCGCGCTAGTATTTTCGAGAGTTGGAGCATCAAGAAGAAGTTGAGTGAGTTGGTCAGAATAGGCATTGGCTATCTCCGCGGTCTGCAGTTTAGCGATGTCCGGCTTTCTCTGTGCCTGGTTACGCAGGGTTTTCACCCTGCTTAGCCTAGTACGCACCTTGACTGAAGTGAGGTGATGATCCGAGTTGGTGTTCGCACTTCTGATCACTCGCACGTCTAAGACACTTGACGCGTGCCTTCCATCGATTATCACGTGATCAATTTGGTTTGTCGTTACTTGATCGGGAGATATCCACGTTGCTTTGTGAATGTTTTTGTGGTCAAATCTTGTGCTGCTAATTACCATGTTCCTTGCTGCAGAGAAATCAATCAGTCTGATTCCGTTTGGAGATGTGTCAGTATGCAGACTAAATTTTCCGACTGTTGGGCTAAAGACATTCTCCCGGCCTATTTTGGCATTAAAATCTCCCGGCACGATTTTAACATCATGGCCCGGGCTACGGTCATATGTTTCTTGACGTTGGGCGTAGAATTCGTCTTTGACCTCGTCACTTTTCTCCTCCGTCGGAGCATGAGAACATATCAGCGTGATATAGAAAAATTTTGCTAAACTCTTATGGTGGCGATTCGTTCACTGACAGAAATAAACCTAGAGAGCAGGTGTCGTAGTCTCTTGCCGACCACAAATCCACAACCAAACTCATGCTTATCCGCGTGGCAGCTGTAGTACACGTCACACATCCTCATCCGCGAGCATCCATATCCAGTCCACCGGATTTCCTGTATAGCTGTAATGTCAGCCTTATACTCTTCGAGGACATCCGCCAGTTGAATAGAGGCACCTGGTCGGTAAAGAGTTCTAACATTCCAAGTGCATATTATCAAATCATGGTCCTTAAAACGTTTGCGGTGGTCGTCAGCATTTTGGGGGGTTCTTTTTCTCTTATTTTTCATTTTATTCACTGCCATATTATTCACTGCAAGCCCAGCCCACCAGGTTCTGCATTTTATTCCTACAGCCAGGAAACATTTCAGCCACTCTTTCTGAGACAGACGCTGACCAGGAAGCCGCCCAATATGGAACAGACGCTATGGATTTTCGC
Organism: Muscina levida; assembly: GCA_964034835.1. Classification (NCBI taxonomy): domain Eukaryota; kingdom Metazoa; phylum Arthropoda; class Insecta; order Diptera; family Muscidae; genus Muscina; species Muscina levida. Next base: position 99,151,753 of record OZ035883.1, on the reverse strand, counting down.
AATTTAGTTTACGGAAGATGTGGGTCGCTAACCCTCGTCTCCTAGATTGGTAACACGGCTGCTATCTACAAGTCCAATCCCACGATGCAACCATGCTTCAGCGGTTTAAGCATACTTTCCTGAGACGTATCTTTTACCTTTCAGAATACATGGTTGTAATGCCTTCTAACTTTAGCTAACTTAGCCAGGGGAATACTTGATCTAAGACCGGAAATAGTTAGCTGCTTGGACAGTGTCACAAAGGAATCGCTTCTGGTCACTCCCAAGTGAGTAACAATCAGTAACTTTCAACCTCTGAGCAAAGTCCCATTTGACATTGCGAAAATTAAAAATTGTGAAAATATGAAATTGTGTAATATTGAAAATATGAACATGTGAAAATTTTAAATTGTGAAAATTTAAAATTCTGCAAATATAAATATGTGAAAATTGAAATTGTGTAATTTTTAAAATATGAATACGTGAATATTAAAAATTGTGAAAATATGAAATTGTGAAATTTTAAAAATATGTATATGTGAAAATATGAAATTGTGAAAATATGAATATGTGAAAATTTGGAAATTTGATAATATAAATATGTGAAAATTTGAAATTGTGATAATTTGAAATTGTAAAATTTTTAAATTGTAAAAATATGAAATGGTGAAATTTTGAAAATATGAATATGTAAAAACTTGAAATTCTGAAATTTTAAAATTATAAATATGTGAAAATTTTGAAAATAAGAATATGTAAAAATTTGAAATTGTAAAAATATAAAATTGTGAAATTTTGAAAATATAAATATGTGAAAATTTAAAATTGTGAAATTATGAGATTGTGAAATTTTGAAAATGTGAATATGTCAGAATTTGAAATTGTGAAAGTTAAAAATTGTGAAAATATGAATATGTGAAAATTTGTACTTATGAAAATATGAAATAGTTCACATTTGAAATCGTAAAATTTTGAAAATATGAATATGTTAAATTTGAAATTGTGAAAATATGAAATTTTGAAAATATGAATATGTGAAAATTTGAAATTGTGAAATTTTGAAAATTTGAGTTTGTGAAAATTTTTAATTGTGAAAATAAGAATATGTCAAAAATTTGAAATTGTGAAATTTTGAAAATATGAATATGTGGAAATTTTGAAAATTTTAAATTGTGAAAATTTTGAAAATATAAATTTGTAAAAATTGTGAAAATTTAAAATTGTTAAAAAATTTTAAACTGTGAAAGTTTGAAACTAGGAGCAAAGAAAATTTTAAATTGTGAGAATATGAAATTGTGAAATTATCAATATGTGAAATATTTTAAATTGTAAAATTTTAAAAATATGAATGTGTGAAAATTTTAAATTGCAAAAATATAAAATTGTGAAAATATGAAATGGTGAAATTTTGAAAATATAAATAAGTGAAGATTTGAAATTGTAAATACATATGTAAAAAGTTGAAATTGTGAAATTTCGAAAATATGAATATGTAAAAATTTGAAATTTTGATAATTTAATATTCTGAAAATATGAAATTGTGAAAATATGAATATGTTAAAATTGTGAAATTCTGAAAATATGAATATGTGAAAATTTGAAATTGTGAAAATATGAGATTGTGAAATTTTGCAAATGTGAATATGTGAAAATTTTAAATTGTGAAATTTTGTAATTATGAAAATATGACTATGTTCAAATTTGAAAATGTGAAATTTTTAAAATATGAATATGTAAAAATTTGAAATTAAGAAAGTTTTAAATTCTGAAAATATGAATATGATGAATTTCATATCATAACCTAGAAAAAAAGGGACATTTTGAACCCGACCCCCTCAGATTTTACCGAAATTTTGCATACAGCTACATTTTACCTATAGAAACACAACCTCATATTTAGAAATTACATTTTTTAAAATATGTGAGCGTGGCAAGGCACCGAAATATTTGAAAAATTACCGTAATTGGTACTTTTAAGCTGCGATTACTATGTAATGATTCAACCGATTTGAAAGATCTTGGTGCCATTAGAAAGGTATATAAGTCATACACTGTAAAAATTTTATATTACACTGAAAAAGTAATCGTGCGCACCAGCCGTCAAGGTTAAGTCCATATTTTTGGGAAACATTAATAATACGATTTTTGTTCTAATCTATTAGTATTATCAAAAAATCTGTATAACTTTCAAAGTTTAGCTACTTTATTAATTTTTGTCACACAAAGATATCAAAATATAAAGAAGTTAACAAGAGATGCATTTACTTAAAATTTTTTTTTAAAAAAAATAAGAAAAGCCCCATTTTAGTTTTTGGATATGTTATATATAGGGTGTTCAAAACCGAAACTGAAAAACCGTAAACCCGTTTTTTATTTAGAAACGTATGCCGGTTTTTGCAAAAGAGCCATTTTCGAATAACCGGTTTAACCGAGTTTTTCCCTTCGGGTACTCGGTTTTTTTAAAATTACTTTGTTACAACTCAAAAAGGAGTTATTGAAAAAGTAAAAATTTTAAAATTAAATTTGAAATTAATTTAAGGCTGATTTACACGCTATCCACCCATATCCCCTATCTCCTGTCAAATCAGTACATTTTGATTTCCTATCCACCTTCCTATAATTCAATATTACTTTGCTATAATTTTGTAGTGTTTGTCTTTGCTTACTCCTACATGTTTTCTAATTAGGCTATCTCGCTCTTTCAGTTGAGGGGATATGAGTAGACATGGGTAGATAGCGTGTAAACCATACTTTAGAGAAAACTTTTTAGATTTTGTAAAATAGAATGTTTTTAGAAGCTTTGTAAAATGTTAAAATTCAATTTCAAATTAATTTTCTGCGCTGCACATCGATTTTATTGCCAAGGATTTTTCGAGCCGGAGCGTTATCGTTCATTGGTACAACGTGTCCAAGCCAGCGCATTCTGTCTATTTGAATGCGCTTGACTACGTCGATGTCGTTGTACAGCTTATGATTCATTCGACGACAGTACTCGCCGTTAACGATGATAAGTCTAAATGTTTTGCGCAGTATTTTCTCTCGGAGGCTCCCAGAATAGATTGATCCGCTTGTGTCATTACCCCGGATTCCGCGCTGTAGAGCAATACAGGTAGAATCAGAGTCTGGTAGAGCTGGCTCTTTGTTCTTCGATAGAGCGCTTTGTCGTTATATCGCTTGCTAAGCGCGTAGTAGCAGCGGTTTGCGATCAATACTTAAAAAAAAATTAATTTCCCTTTGCACCCCATGAATGAGGTATGGGATAGCTTCTCGCGTTGTTGTGAATTAACACGCTTTCTATTTTTAGATTCACAACTAACGGCACCTACTTATTTATCGACGAATGCGAACGTCACTGTTTTGAGAAGCTCTTACTAGACACGACGATTGAATCGACGCTTAATACTGCGAAGTTGCTGTCAAACAACATTCGAGGGGAGCCGACAATGAAAGAAAATTTTATTTATTTTTTTCTTTTAAGATGACTGGAGCCTGGTTTGAACCCGCGGTCTCCCGCATGGTAGTCGCGTGTTCTAACCACTATGCCACGGCCGGTCCGTGTGTTAATTTTCAGGCTGACATTATTATTTTTGTTTATGGCGGAGCCAAGGTAGACAAAATCATCTACCACTTCAAAGTTATATCGTAGTTGTCAACGTTCACGTAGCGTCACAGACGAGGTGACTCTTTATTCATTGAAACAAATAACTTGGATTTGTCCTCGTTTATCACCAGACCCACTTCAGCCGACTGCTTTTTAATGCTCAAAAAACCCGCAGTTACATCTCGCAATCGACGTCCAATAATATATATATCATCAGCATACGCGAGCAACATGTGACTTTTGTTGAAAATGGTACCATTTCTGTTTACTGCAGCCTTTCCCATGATCATCTCCATTACGATGTTAAAGTGATCGCAGGACAGACTATCGCCTTGTCTAAAGCCTCGCTTGGCAGAAAACGGCTCTGACAGATTTTTGCCAATTTTCACTGAAGACTTCGTGTCAGTCAGTGTCATCCCGCAAAGTCGAATTAGCTTCGCGGGGATACCAAACTCAGCCATAGCATCCAACAATTTCTGTCGTAGCGGACTGTCGAATGCAGCTTTCGAATTAATTTAGAAAAATCTTTTCACACGTTATTTAAGTGGATCAACAAGTCGAAGTGAATCTCGCCGAAGATGGTAGTGACGATGATGAATGCGGTGAAATAGTGAAAGTCAAAAAATCATACACGCTCATTAAAAACGTGTCTTAAATTTTCGCAAAATTGTGGAAGCATGTTAATTCATTTAACAAGTCGAGCGAAAAACAAAGAAAATTGCAGAGATATGTTTTCCAGGAGAACAGTAAAGAATTAAGGCTCATTGTCGATGTGAAACACCGGTGGATCTCCTTATCTGCAATGATTGAACAGTTTAAAGAATTAACCCATGTGTCAACCATGCCCTTACAAGAAATATCCTACAATTTCCCCAACAACGGCAGAGTCTAGTAACAATTTAGATTGTGAAATGAAGGAATCACCTAATGGTCGTCAACGACAGCAACGATTTAAACAGGACAATAAATAACATCCAAAATCCAGCAGTGAAAACCAATTGCAATTACACAAGACCATATGTTGATTTCAACTATTTCGATAGATTTAATAAAAGGACAGAAAAGCTCAACATTCTTCTAAACGCGCTTTTGTCAATAAATCCTACTTCCACTATTAGTGAGTGCATGTTTTCTGTATCAAGCTTTATAAAAACGAAACAGAAGAATAGACTCAAAATTGAACACCTAAATTGCACACTATTTCTTAAATACTATTTTGAAAAAAAAAATTAAAAATATTCCAAAAATTTATTCCTTTCCAAAAATACAACTTTAAAAAATAAAATGAGAGATTCAAAAAATTTATAAAAAGTAAAAACACAAAATAAAACAACACATTTCATATTTTTTGAAATAAATGCATTGTTTTAAACCAAATAATTTTTTTTTATTTTTAACTTTTTAGGAAAAAACCGAAAAAAACCCGGTTAAACCGGTTTTTTTTCAAATGCTGTATTCGAAATGCGAGTTTTTTAAAAAATCAATTTTTCGAATAACTCGGAAACCGGGTTTTTGAAAAAGGAGGTATTTGAACACTCTAGTTATATATATTAAATATACCTATACGGTTTTTTTTCAAATGCTGTATTCGAAATCCGAGTTTTCTAAAAAATCAATTTTTCGAATAACTCGGAAACCGGGTTTTTGAAAAAGGAGGTATTTGAACACTCTAGTTATATATATTGAATATACCTATCTAAAAATATTTTTTTTTTTACAAAAAAAAGCCTTGATCTTCGAAGTGTTTTCCTAGTTTAAACTTTTATTTTTGGCACAAAAATTTTTTCAGTGTAATATTAAATTTTTACAGTGTATGTTTTCGAAAGCTGACTTATATACCTTTCTAATAGCACCAAGATCTTTTCGAAGAACATTTTCGTGATGCATGATCAACCCATAATACAGTGGCATTTCCACGTTTATTGTCATTTTCATGCAATTTAAAGTTTAGCTCTAAGCCTACCGTGATATGATTAAAATCAAAAAATTTACGATTTGTAGTGTCCTCTTTAAAAACGTGTAACTCTCCCTCTTATCACCCAATTTTTACATATGATGGCTTGTTTTCCTCGGGAAAGTCCAATCTTTATACTCAATTTATGAAATTGGATTTATTTTTGCGATTAATATTTTTTATAAATTTTTTTTATCAATTTAAATCAGTGATTTTTGCACAAAAATATTAGTTTTTTTAACTTTAATTGCTCCTATCATCAGAACTACCCAACCGATGTTAAAAGCTTGTGTAGAAATGTTTTGGGGGAGCACATTGCCTTTAATTGGAGACCACTCTTGTCCAAATCGTTGGATGCGTTTACGAATTTTTCTCCAATAAGCTGATGCATCTCATAAAAAATTCGTGAAAAAATTAAAAAATGCATATCATGACAACTAATCGGAGGAAAAATTTTTAAATGTCATATTCGAATTTATAGAAAAAACACGAAATCTATAGAAATAAATTATTTAGAATTCTGCAGCTGACAAAAAATAAAGATTTGTAAACTGGTGTAACCAAACATGAGAATGGAGGATATTTTATCCCCACGATTCCCTTTTTACCACAGAGCTCAAACTTTTTACCACAAAAGCTCAGGGTTTTTTACCTCAAAGCTAAGCTTCTTACAAGGTTTATTGATAAACTAAGCTTACTACTACTACCAAGCATATAGTTTCCCAGCAAACCAAATGTCCCGAAATCGTTAAGATTTCGTTACGAATTTCGGCAAAAGAACCCGATTTCGGTACAGGTTTCCGTAAGATTTCGTGCCGAAAAACGTACGGGAGGGTTGACACGATGTCTGCAAGATTCGTCGGGGGAAATTCGCTTGTTTTTGCCGAAAAATCTTTCAGATATCTTATCGAATTCTGAAGTAAAATCCTTGGGAAATTCTGAAAATTTTACCGACATGTCGAGCCGATATCTGACAGAAATCTGTTATAGAATCGCAGAAAATTCTGAGAGTTTTCCCGACATTTCTTTCAGATATCTGACAGACATCTGTTATAAAATCATAGGAAATTCTGAAAGTTTTCACGACGTATCGTGCAGAAATCTGTTATAAAATCCTAGAAAAGTCTGATATATTTGCCGACATATCGTGCAGATAACTGACAGAAATCTGTTATAAAATCCTAGAAAAGTCTGATATATTTGGCGACATATCGTGCAGATATCTGTAACAAAATTAAAAAAAAAGTCTAATAAATGTTATAAGTTTATGTTATATGTTTTACCACTTTCACTTTCTTATGTTCACCTTACAAACGTGTTTATTACTTCAATTCACTGTTGACACTGTTGAAAACAGAACGCCAAAGAATCATAAACAAATAAATCAAATTACGGTACTTGTGTCACAAGGCACAGTGGTTCCTTTTTGGTTTTTTTTTGGAAATAATTCTGTAACATTTGAACGGATAAAGCTATCTTGATGAAATTTGAAATAGTTAAAGCTGAGGTGTTTTCGAGATGATTTTGAATACTTGGCTCCCTAGGGGGTGTGGGGGCCACTGCGTGGCCCTCCAAAGTTGGTCACCTCGGGTGTTTCAAAATTTCAAATGCTTGAGGAATGTGCATTTATGAACCGATTTAAAAGATATTTTGCATTTAGATAGTGCTTCGAAAAACCTTCAAAAAACATGCTTACTTGCACATGTTATCTCATTTATGTCAAGAGATATTTCAGAAAATAAAAAAAATTGTGTCATTTTTGGACGAGGTTGATTTGGTATTTTTAAGGGTGTGAGCTCGGTTTTTCCTTGATTTTAAAGATATTTATATCGTTAGTTAGTTTATAAAATTCTGAATGAAATTGCTGAAAAAATTATGCAAATATTTTGTTCCAATCAAAAGTTATAAGCATCGCAAGTAAAAGTTTCCAAAAAAAAGGCATATTTTTACTGTTTTTTTGCAAAAAGGCGACTACATTCTTTCGTTTGTAAAAAAAATATTTCTTCCGGGAAGTGGCAATTTCTTAATTATTTCTCATAGAAATGTTGATGCAGATGCAGTTAATGCTAAATTCGAATCAGTTCAGCAAAATGGTTCCCCGGCAAGGGAAGTCAAAAATACCCCAGTTTTGAAAAAAAATTTTTTTGTTTTTGAAAATTCTCAAATCGCAAAGCGCCAACGAGAAAGCTCATTATATATTTTTTTTGACCACATATGTGGACTAGTTAACCGTAACGTATTTCAACATCCCTGCCATAAACAAAGACAGTGTGGCCATTTTAGTAAAAAATTCGGAATTTTGGAACATATTTTCCCCGTTTTGGGAATTTGGGTATTTTGTTATAAGATATTGTTATTCGTTTTTTTAAGGACAATTTTATGTACTTTATTCCAATATTTCGTTAAGATATTTCAGTCCGTTTGAATTTTACGCTATTTTTCATAAAAGATATTATTTCTCCAAAAAATACGATTTGACCAAATTTTATATTTGACTCAGAATCATGCCCGAAATAAAATGTGCTTTTAATTAATTTTTGTAAATTATTAAACAATAATCTATAAAAGGTTATGCTAATTTGTATGGGAGGTACCAGAAGGGGCGGGGCAAGTGGACCCATTATTTCAGTATATACTTCACGCTGTCAAATAATAATACCATCCAAATTTTAGCTTCGTAGAGCCCTCCAGCATGAAGTTAGTGACAGAATAGTGGTTTTATTAAAATAGGTAATTTTGTATGGGAGGTACTTGAGGGGGCGTGGCTATTTCGCCCATTTTCCAACCAACATTAGGACTAGTGAATTTTATGCCACTGGTAAATTTCTATTCAAATTGATTAAGAACTACTCCAATTATCGTCTTAACAATTTACCCAGCCGGCCAGACGGACATAGCTTTATTGGGTTAAAAAGCTCCAAAACTTATTTTTTGTAAAGAAATCTAGGGTCTCAGTTATATGTTCTGTTGTGTTTAACTTTTTCCCGTTTAAAATTATATATTCTCTCTACCATGTAGCTGAGCTTGTACAAATTTTATTCAAAATTTGTTAAAAATTGTAATAATAACACACAAAATCAACAAAAACATATAAATATTGCATTAAAAATCAAATTTTTAACTTAAAAAAATAATTTTGCTTAACATATTTATGCAATTAGAGACATTTTTAGTACACATGAGACTAAAACATCATTATGGAGTCGTTACTTATTAATATAACTTACAAGCTCATAGACTCTTTAATTAAGTTATTTTTGATTTATAAATCCCTATGCACAGGAATGCGAGACAAATTACGAAAAATGTCCCCTATTGCATAAATATGTTAAGCAAAATTATTTTTTAAGTTAAAAATTTGATTTTTAATGCAATATTTATACGTTTTTGTGGATTTTGTGTGTTGTTATTACAATTTTTAACAAATTTTGAATAAAATTTGTACAAGCTCAGCTACATGGTAGAGAGAATATATAATTTTAAACGGGAAAAAGTTAAACACAACAGAACATATAACTGAGACCCTAGATTTCTTTACAAAAAATAAGTTTTGGAGCTTTTTAACCCAATAAAGCTATGTCCGTCTGGCCGGCTGGGTAAATTGTTAAGACGATAATTGGAGTAGTTCTTAATCAATTTGAATAGAAATTTACCAGTGGCATAAAATTCACTAGTCCTAATGTTGGTTGGAAAATGGGCGAAATAGCCACGCCCCCTCAAGTACCTCCCATACAAAATTACCTATTTTACTAAAACCACTATTCTGTCACTAACTTCATGCTGGAGGGCTCTACGAAGCTAAAATTTGGATGGTATTATTATTTGACAGCGTGAAGTATATACTGAAATAATGGGTCCACTTGCCCCGCCCCTTCTGGTACCTCCCATACAAATTAGCATAACCTTTTATAGATTATTGTTGCCAATAACCACATTTTTGCTCTGATGTTAACAAAACTTTGCACATCTTAGTTTTTTTCACACTATTCTAATGTGGTAACAAAACTAAGCATATCGGTTCAGATTTAGATATAGCCCCCATATATATGTATGTTTCACGATATATACTTTTTTTACAGAGGTAGTGAAGTTTGATTATAATTATAAACAATAATTAAACTCTTGACATACAAGTATTGCATATCAGTGGAAAGGGAATTACATAAAGTTTAATAATTTACAAAAATTAATTAAAAGCACATTTTATTTCGGGCATGATTCTGAGTCAAATATAAAATTTGGTCAAATCGTATTTTTTGGAGAAATAATATCTTTTATGAAAAATAGCGTAAAATTCAAACGGACTGAAATATCTTAACGAAATATTGGAATAAAGTACATAAAATTGTCCTTAAAAAAACGAATAACAATATGTTGCCATATCTTATAACAAAATACCCAAATTCCCAAAACGGGGAAAATATGTTCCAAAATTCCGAATTTTTTACTAAAATGGCCACACTGTCTTTGTTTATGGCAGGGATGTTGAAATACGTTACGGTTAGCTAGTCCACATATGTGGTCAAAAAAATATATAATGAGCTTTCTCGTTGGCGCTTTGCGATTTGAGAATTTTCAAAAACAAAAAAATTTTTTTTCAAAACTGGGGTATTTTTGACTTCCCTTGCCGGGGAACCATTTTGCTGAACTGATTCGAATTTAGCATTAACTGCATCTGCATCAACATTTCTATGAGAAATAATTAAGAAATTGCCACTTCCCGGAAGAAATATTTTTTTTACAAACGAAAGAATGTAGTCGCCTTTTTGCAAAAAAACAGTAAAAATATTTGCATAATTTTTTCAGCAATTTCATTCAGAATTTTATAAACTAACTAACGATATAAATATCTTTAAAATCAAGGAAAAACTGAGCTCACACCCTTAAAAATACCAAATCAACCTCGTCCAAAAATGACACAATTTTTTTTTATTTTCTGAAATATCTCTTGACATAAATGAGATAACATGTGCAAGTAAGCATGTTTTTTGAAGGTTTTTCGAAGCACTATCTAAATGCAAAATATCTTTTAAATCGGTTCATAAATGCACATTCCTCAAGCATTTGAAATTTTGAAACACCAGAGGTGACCAACTTTGGAGGGCCACGCAGTGGCCCCCACACCCCCTAGGGAGCCAAGTATTTCAAAATCATCTCGAAAACACCTCAGCTTTAATTATTTCAAATTTCATCAAGATAGCATTATCCGTTCAAAAGTTACAGAATTAATTCCAAAAAAAACCAAAAAGGAACCACTGTGCAACGCACAAGTAGAGACAAAATTCCCTCAGTCTGCGCACAAGCAGAGACAAAATTCCCTCAAACTCTCGGTAAAGCAAAATAAACAAATAAACTGTACTTGTGTTTTCAGAAATCAAAAAGCAATAACAAAATTCCCTCGGACTTTCGTTAAGAAATCTTACCGATTTGGTGCAGACATTTCTGCACACAAGAAATTGAAATATCCCCCAGACATTAACCTCCGGAATCGTAAAGAAATCTTAAAGAAACTTCTGCACAAGCAAAATAAACAATTCCCAGCCATGTCGATAAGAATTCGAAACGATGTCGGTAAGAATTACTGTACTGAATCTTACTGTTACGGCTCAAGATCAGAAAAATGTTTTTTTATTTATTGTTTGATATTTTTGGTCAAATTTAGTCTGTCACGCACTAGGATGACGCGTTTCGAACTCCATGACGAGTTCATCTTTAGACCCCTTTGTGACGAACTGATGCACAATGGTACATCATCAGCTGTATATATATCTACAATTATGCCAAACATGTGCATGTGAAGTAGATATCAGCCGAAAATGTCCAGCATAGTTATGAATTTGACCATTGATAACCAAACATGAGAATGGAGGATATTTTATCCCCTCGATTCCCTTTTTACCACAGTGCTCAAGCTTTTTACCACAAAAGCTCAGGGTTTTTTACCTCAAAGCTAAGCTTCTTACAAGGTTTATTGATAAACTAAGCTTACTACTACTACTAAGCATATAGTTTGTTAGGCCGTGCCTTGCCAGTGTGTGTATTTGTTTTGGTTAGTTTTTAGTCGATTTTACTGTGTATTATATCAATTTACGTTAGTGTATCGTATGATACATCAAATTCGGCTCAAGATCAGAAAAAATATCAAACAAGAAATAAAAAAACATTTTTCTGATCTTGAGCCGAATTTGATGTATCATATGATACACTAACGTAAATTGAGGTAAAATCTAACTGTATGCAAAATTTCATTAAAATCTGAGAGAGTCGGGTTCAATGAATATCGGTTTTGATATGAAATTCATCATATGTAAAAATTCGAAATTGTCGTACAGTAGAATCTCACAAATTAGAACTCTCACAAATTAGAAACGTCTAGAAATTAGAACCGGCCATTCCAATGTATTGTACGCTCTGAAATTAGAACCTGTGGTTCTAATTTCTGGAAGTTTTTTTTATTTTGTTTTGTATTTTCACTTCAAATTATTTTTTTGCTCATTGAAGTAAAAATAAAACGGGGCATCCCCGAGTTATTCGTGGTGAGTACAATTCGGTCATATGCATGTGAAATTTGATATGCTTGTACAAATTTGGGTTAGTTAATGACTGAAGGTCAAAGTGAAAGTTGTTCATACGTGTGAAAGTTTAAAAAAAAATGCCAAATAAACGTAAAAAAAACACCTTATCTTTGGATACTAAGGTTAAAATATTAAAAAGACTTAATGAAGGCGTAAGTGGAAATCGTTTAGCTCAAGATTTTAATGTTGCAAAATCTGCCATAAGCTACATAAAATCAAAAAAACAAGAAATAATGGATGCAGTTAGCTGCACCTATCAGGAAGCAAAAAAAAAAAAACTTTACACAACGCAGAATATGAGGAAATGGAAAAGTGTCTTTATAAGTGGTTTTTAAATCAACGAAAAAAGAAGAACACACTGACAGGACCCGTATTAAAAGCAAAAGCTAAGTCAATTTTTAGTGAAGTGTACCCCGATACAGGTGAAAACGCATTTACTGCAAGTGATGGATGGTTTTCCAAATTTAAAACCCGTCATGGAATACGGTTTTTAAAAATTGGTGGTGAAATACTTTCGAGTGATGTTGGTGCGGTCACTCCATTTCTACACAGAAAGTCGCGGAAATGGGTTTATTGGAAACACAAATCTATATTGCTGATGAAAGCGGATTATTTTTCCGTTGCCTTCCGGATAAAACATTTGTCGCTGCTTGTGAAAAAAGTGCCCAAGGATTTAAAATTCAAAAAGAACGCGTTTCAATATTGCTAGGCGCGAATTCTGATGGCTCACACAAATTAAAACCATTGGTTATTGGAAAAGCTAAAAAGCCAAGATGCTTCAGAGGATTTGATAACCCACTTCATTACGACTTTTCTAAAAATGCTTGGATGACTTCTCGTATTTTTCACCATTGGTTTCACAAGATATTTATCAAAGAAGTATGTTTAACCAATGCATATTTTAAGTTCCTTATTTTTAAATTTTTGTTTTTTTCTTACAGGTCATCCGATTTTCTGAAGACAATAATTTGCCCCCAAAAGCTCTTCTGCTAGTAGATAACTGCTCCGCTCATGCACCAATTGATAAACTTCAAAGCGAGGATGGTAACATAATTGCATATTTTTTGCCGCCAAATGTTACAGCAGCTGTGCAGCCAATGGATCAAAATCCTATCAAACTGACAAAACTTATTTATAGAAAGAAGTTGCTATCTCAATTAATTGGTGATGGTGGTGATATTGATAAGCTTTTGAAACGGTATTCAATACGAGATGCAATTATATTGTTAAAGCAAGCATGGGATGAGATAACACAGGCAGTTCTAAAAAATTCTTGGTCCAAATTAATAAATTGGGACTCTGGCGATTACGACAGCGATGATGATTTGCCACTAGCACAATTGGCTCAACGAAATGAGGATTGCAATGAAGTTCTTCAACTTAATCTTAATCTTTTGGATGAAATTATGCCAAATAATTCCGTTACTGTAAATGAAATCGAGGAATGGAATGAAGACGTGTTTAGTAACGGATCTAATGCAGAGAATAGCGATGAGGAGGCTTCAGATAGCAGTGACGTCGATATTGTCGACACAGCGCAGGCTATTCCTCATACAAAAGTCCTTGAAGGCATCAATAATGTTATAAAATGGTGCAAAATCAGTGATATATTTTCCAGTAAACACATGTCCAACCTGTTGGACGTCCGTAACGATATCGTTGTATCCAGTTTAAATAAATCAAAAAAAACAAACAAGTATTACTGATTTTATGTTAAAAAACAATAAAATTTTTTTTTAAAGTTTTTCTATGAATTTAAGATGTTCAATTAATTAAATATTATTAAATAAAAATTGTTTTGTGTTCAAATTAAGCTTATATAAGTAGTTTTATTATAATTTTCTGCAAAAAAAAATGTCCAGAAATTAGAACTTTTCAGAAATTAGAACTGCCCGATGTACAAAGTGGTTCTAATTTCTGAGATTCTACTGTATTTTGAAAATATGAATATGTGAAAATGTGAAATTGTAAAAATATGAAATTTTTAAAATATAAAATTGCAAAATTTTGAAAATATGAATATGTGAAAATTTGGCATAGTGAAAATTAAAAATTGTTTAAAAATTTGAAATTGTGAGATTTTGAACATATGAACATGTGAAAATTTTAAACTGTGATAATATGAAATTGTGAAATTATCAATATGTGAAAAATTTGAAATTGTAAAATTTTGAAAAAATTAATATGTGAAAATTTGAAATTGTGAATATATGAATATGTGAAAATTAAAAATTGTTAAAAAATTTGAAAATATGAAATTGTATATTTTTTTTATTTCTTTTATCATCATCACTTAAAAATATCTTACAATATTAATATTAACATATTTTGAGTTATAACTAAAAAGTATTGCAGCAAATATTTACAATTTTTTTTTGTATATTTAATCTAGAAAACGCTTTTTGGATATGTAACAGTTAAGGAAAAAGATAGGACAAAAACCTTAAAATTGTAAAATTTGGAAATATGAATATGTGATAATTTGAAATTTTGCAAATGTGAATATGTGAAAATTTAAAATTGTGAAATTATGTAGTTATGCAAATATGACTATGTTCAAATTTGAAATTGTGAAATTTTTAAAATATGAGTATGTACAAATTTTAAATTGTGAAAATTTTGAAAATATAAAATTGTGAAATTTTGAAATTATGAATATGTGAAAATTTTGAATATATGAACTTGTGAAAATTTTAAACTGTGAAAATATGAAATTATCAATATGTGAAAAATTTGAAATTGTAAAATTTTGAAAAAATTAATATGTGAAAATTTGAAACTGTGAATACAGTCGAAACTCTCTATAAGGAATTCCAAGGGACTGGGTTTTTACTTCGCTATAAAGAAAAGACGCTATATAGAAAAGTAAAACAATTTTTACCCTTCTACAATTTTTTATTTGTAGTAGTCAGTTATTTTGGTTTGAAGTAAATTTTTCCACTTTTCTTCTTCAATATAATTTTCTAATACATTTAGAGAAGTAAACACAGTAAATATCGCGATATGCAAAGGTAAACTGATAGCGACTGCAAGAAATGTAAGAGATGGTAATGATTCCAGTTGTCACTTGCATACTTCGGTGGTTCCCCAAAATACACTTTCAATTTTATGGTAAATAAACGATTCGAAGCATCAGTCTCTGTTTGTGCTTTGTGAAAGCAACAAAGTACACACCGAGCAACAATAACAACACCAATAACACACAACAATGCGACGTCGATTTCTTTTTTTGTGTGCCTGTGTTCAGTTTTGCCTAAATTCGTTATATGGAGACTGAAAACGCTTCAATTTTGAAGTTACGGTCGCAAAAATGCTTCGTTATATGGAAATATTCACTATAGGGAAGTTCGTTATATAGAGATTATAATACACTCAAAGTAGACCCAAAACACAGTGTTCTTATAATTGCTTCGCAATAAAGAGAACTTCGTTATATAGGAGTTCGTTATAGAGAGTTTCGACTGTATATCAATATGTGAAAATTAAAAATTGTTAAAAAATTTGATATTGTGAAATTTTGAAAATATGAACATGTGCAAATTTCAAACTGTGAAAATATGAAATTGTGAAAACATCAATATGTGAAAAATTATAAATTGTAAAATTTTTAAAATATGAATATGTGAAAAATTTGAAATTGTGAAATTTTGAAAATATGAATTAGTTAAAATTTGAAATTGGGATAATTTGAAATTGTAAAAATTTGAAATTGTGAAAATATGAAATGGTGAAATTTTGAAAATATGAATATATGGAAATTTGATAATATAAATATGTGAAAATTTGAAATTGTGATAATTTGAACTTGTAAAAATTTGAAATTGTGAAAGTTAAAAATTGTGAAAATATGAATATGTGAAAATTTGTAATTATGAAAATATGAAATAGTTCACATTTGAAATTGTGAAATTTGGAAATATGAATATGTAAAAATTTTAAATTGTGAAAATATGAAATTTTGAAAATTTGAAATTGTGAAAATATAAAATTGTAAAATTTTGAAAATATGAATTTGTGAAAACTTGACATTGTGAAAATTAAAAATTGTTAAAAAATTTTAAACTGTGAAATTTTGAAACTAGGAACATAGGAAAATTTGATATTGGGAAAATATGAAATTATCAATATGTGAAAAATTTTAAAAATATGAATGTGTGGAAATTTTAAATTGTGAAAATTTTAAATTGCGAAAATATAAAATTGTGAAATTTTGAAAATTTGAAATTGTGAAAATATGAAATGGTGAAATTTTTAAAATATGAATAAGTGAAAATTTGAAATTGTAAATACATATGTAAAAAGTTGAAATTGTGAAATTTTGAAAATATGAATATGTAAAAATTTGAAATTTTGATAATTTAAAATTGTGAAAATATGAAATTTTGAAAATATGAATATGTTAAAAGTGTGAAATTTTGAAAATATGAATATGTGAAAATTTGAAATTGTGAAAATATGAGATTGTGAAATTTTGCAAATGTGAATATGTGAAAATTTAAAATTGTGAAATTTTGTAATTATGAAAATATGACTATGTTCAAATTTGAAAATGTGAAATTTTTAAAATATGAATATGTAAAAATTTGAAATTAAGAAAATTTTAAATTGTGAAAATATGAATATGTAAAAATTCGAAATTGTCATATTTTGAAAATATGAATATGTAAAAATTTGATATTGTGAAAATATGAAATTTTGAAATTATCAATATGTGAAAAATGTTAAAAATATGAATGTGTGGAAATTTGAAATTGTGAAAATTTTAAATTGCGAAAATATAAAATTGTGAAATTTTGAAAATTTGAAATTGTGAAAATATGAAATGGTGAAATTTTTAAAATATGAATAAGTGAAAATTTGAAATTGTAAATACATATGTAAAAAGTTGAAATTGTGAAATTTTGAAAATATGAATATGTAAAAATTTGAAATTTTAATAATTCAAAATTGTGAAAATATGAAATTTTGAAAATATGAATATGTTAAAAGTGTGAAATTTTGAAAATATGGATATGTGAAAATTTGGCATTGTGAAAATTAAAAATTGTTTAAAAATTTGAAATTGTGAAATTTTGAAAATATGAGTATGCGAAAATTTGAAATTTTGTAAATGTGAATATGTGAAAATTTTAAATTGTGAAATTATGTAATTATGAAAATATGACTATGTTCTAATTTGAAATTGTGAAATTTTTAAAATATGAATATGTAAAAATTTGAAATTGAGAAAATTTGAAATTGTGAAAGTTTTGAAATTATGAATATGTGAAAATTTGACATTGTGATGAAATTGTGAAATTATCAATATGTGAAAAATTTGAAATTATAAAATTTTGAAAATATGAGTATGCGAAAATTTGAAATTTTGTAAATGTGAATATGTGAAAATTTTAAATTGTGAAATTATGTAATTATGAAAATATGACTATGTTCTAATTTGAAATTGTGAAATTTTTAAAATATGAATATGTAAAAATTTGAAATTGAGAAAATTTGAAATTGTGAAAGTTTTGAAATTATGAATATGTGAAAATTTGACATTGTGATGAAATTGTGAAATTATCAATATGTGAAAAATTTGATATTATAAAATTTTGAAAATATGAGTATGTGAAAATTTGAAATTTTGTAAATGTGAATATGTGCAAATTTTAAATTGTGAAATTATGTAATTATGAAAATATGACTATGTTCTAATTTGAAATTGTAAAATTTTTAAAATATAAATATGTGAAAATTTTAAATTGTGAAATTTTGAAAATTGTGAAATTTTGAAAGTTGTGAAAATATGAATATGTGAAAAATTTGAAATTGTGAAATTTTGAAAATATGAATATGTGGAAATTTGGAAATTTGATAATGTAAATATGTGAAAATTTGAAATTGTGAATATGTAAAATTTTGTAATTATGAAAATATGACTATGTTTAAATTTGAAAATGTGAAATTTTTAAAATATGAATGTTAAAATTTGAAATTAAGAAAATTTTAAATTGTGAAAATATAATAATAATAATAGGTAAAAATTTGAAATTGTCATATTTTGAAAAAATATGTTCAAATTTGAGATTGTGAAATTTTTAAAATATGAATATGTAAAAATTTGAAATTGAGAAAATTTGAAATTGTGAAAATTTTGAAATTGTGAAATTTGAAATTTTGAAAATATAAAATTGTTAAATTTTGAAAATATGAATATGTGGAAATTTGGAAATTTGATAATATAAATATGTGAAAATTTGAAATTGTGATAATTTGAAATTGTAAAAATTTTAAATTAAGAAAATATGAAATGGTGAAATTTTGAAAATATGAATATGTGGAAATTTGATAATATAAATATGTGAAAATTTTAAATTTTGATAATTTGAATTTGTAAAAAATTTGAAAATAAGAAAATGGAAATGCTGAAATTTTGTAAATATGAATAACTGTAAATTTTAAATTGTAAATACATGTGTAAAAAGTTGAAATTGTGAAATTTTGAAAATATGAATATGTAAAAACTTGAAATTTTGATAATTTAAAATTGTGAAAATATGAAATTGTGAAATTTTGAAAATATGAATATGTGAAAATTTGAAATTGTGAAAATATGAGATTGTGAAATTTTGCAAATGTGAATATGTGAAAATTTAAAATTGTGAAATTTTGTAATTATGAAAATATGAAAATATGACTATGTTCAAATTTGAAAATGTAAAATTTTTAAAATATGAGTTTCAAAATTTGAAATTAAGAAAATTTTAAGTTGTGAAAATATGAATATGTAAAAATTTGAAATTGTCATATTTTGAGAATATATGTTCAAATTTGAGATTGTGAAATTTTAAAATATGAATATGTAAAAATTTGAAAATTTAAAATTGTTAAATTTTGAAAATATGAATATGTGGAAATTTGGAAGTTTGATAGTATAAATATGTGAAAATTTGAAATTGTGATAATTTAAAATTGTAAAAATTTTGAATTGTGAAAATATGAAATGATGAAATTTTGAATATATGAATAAGTGAAAATTTGACATTGTGAAAATTAAAAATTATTAAAAAATTTGAAATTGTGAAATTTTGAAAATATGAACATGTGAAAATTTTAAATTGTGAAATTATCAATATGTAAAAAATTTGAAATTGTAAAATTTTAAAAATATGAATTTGTGAAAATTTGATATTGTGAAATTTTGAAGATATGAACATTTGAAAATGTTAAACTGTGAAAATATGAAATTGTGAAAACATCAATATGTAAAAAATTTTAAATTGTAAAATTTTTAAAATATGAATATGTGAAAATTTGAAATTGTGAAATTTTGAAAATTGTGAAAATATGAATATGTGAAAAATTTGAAATTGTGAAATTATGAAAATATGAATATGTGAAAATTTGGAAATTTGATAATATAAATATGTGAAAATATTAAATTGTGATAATTTGAAATTGTTAAAAATTTTAAATTGTGAAAATATGAAAAGTGAAATTTTGAAAATATGAATATGTGAAAATTTGGAAATTTGATAATATAAATATGTGAAAATTTGAAATTGTAAAAATTTTAAAGTGTGAAAATATTAAATGCTAAAATTTTGAAAATATGAATATGTGGAAATTTGGAAATTGGATAATGTAAATATGTGAAAATTTGAAATTGTGATAATTTGAAAATGTAAAAATTTTGAATTGTGTAAATATGAAATGATGAAATTTTGAATATATGAATAAGTGAAAATTTGAAATTTTGATAATTTAAAATTGTGAAAATATGAAATTGTGAAATTTTGAAAATATGAATATGTTAAAATTGTGAAATTTTGAAAATATGAATAAGTGAAAATGTGAAATTGTGAAAATATGAGATTGTGAAATTTTGCAAATGTGAATATGTGAAAATTTAAAATTGTGAAATTTTGTTATTATGAAAATATGACTATGTTCAAATTTGAAACTGTGAAATTTTTAAAATATGAATATGTAAATATTTGAAATTAAGAAAATTTCAAATTGTGAAAATATGAATATGTAAAAATTCGAAATTGTCATATTTTGAAATTATATGTGCAAATTTGAGATTGTGAAATTTTGAAAATATGAATATGTAAAAATTTGAAATTGTGAAAATATAAAATTGTTAAATTTTGAATATATGAATATGTGAAAATTTGTGAAAATATGAAATTTTGAAAATATAAAATTGCAAAGTTTTGAAAATATGAATATGTGAAAATTTGGCATTGTGAAAATTAAAAATTGTTTAAAAATTTGAAATTGTGAAATTTTGAAAAAAATGAACATGTGAAAATATGAAATTGTGAGATTATCAATATGTGAAAAATTTGAAATTATAAAATTTTGAAAATATGAATATGTGAAAATTTGAAATTTTGCAAATGTGAATATGTGAAAATTTTAAATTGTGAAATTATGTAATTATGAAAATATGACTATGTTCTAAATTTGAAATTGAGAAAATTTGAAATTGTGAAAATTTTGAAATTTTGAAAATATAAAATTGTTAAATTTTGAAAATATGAACATGTGAAAATTTTAAACTTTTTAAAGAATGCAAAATAAAGCATTCAAAGTAGTAGCAAATCTTCCTGTAAGAACTTCAACGTTATCATTGTACAATGATTTTTTCCCAACAGTGCTACCATTATATGGACTGTATAAGTTACATTTAATGATGTACGTTTTCAAGTGTATACATAATATTGGTCACCATACCATTCATCTGCCTGTTAATCAGAATTCTTTTAACACAAGTTATAATAATAATTTAAGGGTTTGTAAATGTAAATTGGATACGACCAAACAAAGAATTGATTACATTGGAAGTTTTACATTTAACGATTTACCACAATCTTTGAAAAGTATTACGCGAATATCTGAATTTAAAACCTTAATGAGAAATATTTGTATGAAAATATTGCAGAACTTCTAGCATAATGATTAATAAACATTACAGTTCTTATTTAATATTTATTTTATATTTTCATCTTTTTTATTGTTTGCAAAACAAATATTAAAAAAAAACATTTATTTGTAGTTAAATTGTAATTAAAATGTAAATTAATTGCCAACTTGCCTCTATAATGTCATTATGATGCTGAGGCCTTTAATAGTATTGAATTGTGTACTTTAATTATATTATTTAATTACAAATTTATTTTATTTATATGTTTGTATTATTTTTTATATTGAAGTACTTATCTAAATTGAAATAAATATTTAAAATATTAAAAAAAAAAAAAATATGAAATTGTGAAATTATCAATATGTAAAAAATTTGAAATTGTAAAATTTTGAAAATATGAATATGTGAAAATTTGAAATTGTGAAAATATGAATATGTGAAAATTAAAAATTTTTAAAAAATTTGATATTGTGAAATTTTGAAAATATGAACATGTAAAAATGTTTAACTGTGAAAATATGAAATTGTGGAAACATCAATATGTCAAAAATTTGAAATTGTGAAATTTTGAAAATATGAATATGTGGAAATTGGATAATGTAAATATGTGATAATTTGAAATTGTAAAAATTTTAAACTGTGAAAATATGAAATGATGAAATTTTGAAAATATGAATAAGTGAAAATTTGAAATTGTAAATACATATGTAAAAAGTTGAAATTGTGAAATTTTGAAAATATGAATATGTAAAAATTTGAAATTTTGATATTTTAAAATTGTGAAATTTTGAAAATATGAATATGTTAAAATTGTGAAATTTTGAAAATATAAATATGTGAAAATTTGAAATTGTGAAAATATGAGATTGTGAAATTTTGCAAATGTGAATATGTGAAAATTTAATATTGTGAAATTTTGTAATTATGAAAATATGACTATGTTCAAATTTGAAAATGTGAAATTTTTAAAATATGAATTTCAAAATTTGAAATTAAGAAAATTTTAAGTTGTGAAAATATGAATATGTAAAAATTTGAAATTTTTATATTTTGAAAATATATGTTCAAATTTGAGATTGTGAAATTTTAAAATATGAATATGTAAAAATTTGAAAATATAAAATTGTTAAATTTTGAAAATATGAATATGTGGAAATTTGGAAATTTGATAATATAAATATGTGAAAATTTGAAATTGTGATAATTTGAAATTGTAAAAATTTTGAAATTGTGAAAATTTGAAATTTTGAAAATATAAAATTGTTAAATTTTGAAAATATGAATATGTGGAAATTTGGAAATTTGATAATATAAATATGTGAAAATTTGAAATTGTAAAAATTTTAAATTAAGAAAATATGAAATGGTGAAATTTTGAAAATATGAATATGTGGAAATTTGATAATATAAATATGTGAAAATTTTAAATTTTGATAATTTGAATTTGTAAAAAATTTGAAAATAAGAAAATGGAAATGCTGAAATTTTGTAAATATGAATAACTGAAAATTTTAAATTGTAAATACATGTGTAAAAAGTTGAAATTGTGAAATTTTGAAAATATGAATATGTAAAAACTTGAAATTTTGATAATTTAAAATTGTGAAAATATGAAATTGTGAAATTTTGAAAATATGAATATGTGAAAATTTGAAATTGTGAAAATATGAGATTGTGAAATTTAGCATATGTGAAAATTTAAAATTGTGAAATTTTGTAAGTATGAAAATATGACAATGTTCAAATTTGAAAATGTAAAATTTTTAAAATATGAGTTTCAAAATTTGAAATTAAGAAAATATGAAATGGTGAAATTTTGAAAATATGAATATGTGGAAATTTGATAATATAAATATGTGAAAATTTTAAATTTTGATAATTTGAATTTGTAAAAAATTTGAAAATAAGAAAATGGAAATGCTGAAATTTTGTAAATATGAATAACTGTAAATTTTAAATTGTAAATACATGTGTAAAAAGTTGAAATTGTGAAATTTTGAAAATATGAATATGTAAAAACTTGAAATTTTGATAATTTAAAATTGTGAAAATATGAAATTGTGAAATTTTGAAAATATGAATATGTGAAAATTTGAAATTGTGAAAATATGAGATTGTGAAATTTTGCAAATGTGAATATGTGAAAATTTAAAATTGTGAAATTTTGTAATTATGAAAATATGAAAATATGACTATGTTCAAATTTGAAAATGTAAAATTTTTAAAATATGAGTTTCAAAATTTGAAATTAAGAAAATTTTAAGTTGTGAAAATATGAATATGTAAAAATTTGAAATTGTCATATTTTGAGAATATATGTTCAAATTTGAGATTGTGAAATTTTAAAATATGAATATGTAAAAATTTGAAATTTTGATATTTTAAAATTGTGAAATTTTGAAAATATGAATATGTTAAAATTGTGAAATTTTGAAAATATAAATATGTGAAAATTTGAAATTGTGAAAATATGAGATTGTGAAATTTTGCAAATGTGAATATGTGAAAATTTAATATTGTGAAATTTTGTAATTATGAAAATATGACTATGTTCAAATTTGAAAATGAGAAAATTTTAAAATATGAATTTCAAAATTTGAAATTAAGAAAATTTTAAGTTGTGAAAATATGAATATGTAAAAATTTGAAATTTTCATATTTTGAAAATATATGTTCAAATTTGAGATTGTGAAATTTTAAAATATGAATATGTAAAAATTTGAAAATATAAAATTGTTAAATTTTGAAAATATGAATATGTGGAAATTTGGAAATTTGATAATATAAATATGTGAAAATTTGAAATTGTGATAATTTGAAATTGTAAAAATTTTAAATTGTGAAAATTTTGAAATTGTGAAAATTTGAAATTTTGAAAATATAAAATTGTTAAATTTTGAAAATATGAATATGTGGAAATTTGGAAATTTGATAATATAAATATGTGAAAATTTGAAATTGTAAAAATTTTAAATTAAGAAAATATGAAATGGTGAAATTTTGAAAATATGAATGTGTGGAAATTTGATAATATAAATATGTGTAAATATTTGAAAATAAGAAAATGGAAATGCTGAAATTTTGTAAATATGAATAACTGAAAATTTTAAATTGTAAATACATGTGTAAAAAGTTGAAATTGTGAAATTTTGAAAATATGAATATGTAAAAACTTGAAATTTTGATAATTTAAAATTGTGAAAATATGAAATTGTGAAATTTTGAAAATATGAATATGTGAAAATTTGAAATTGTGAAAATATGAGATTGTGAAATTTAGCAAATGTGAATATGTGAAAATTTAAAATTGTGAAATTTTGTAATTATGAAAATATGACTATGTTCAAATTTGAAAATGTAAAATTTTTAAAATATGAGTTTCAAAATTTGAAATTAAGAAAATTTTAAGTTGTGAAAATATGAATATGTAAAAATTTGAAATTGTCATATTTTGAGAATATATGTTCAAATTTGAGATTGTGAAATTTTAAAATATGAATATGTAAAAATTTGAAAATTTAAAATTGTTAAATTTTGAAAATATGAATATGTGGAAATTTGGAAGTTTGATAGTATAAATATGTGAAAATTTGAAATTGTGGTAATTTAAAATTGTTAAAATTTTGAATTGTGAAAATATGAAATGATGAAATTTTGAATATATGAATAAGTGAAAATTTGACATTGTGAAAATTAAAAATAATTAAAAAATTTGAAATTGTGAAATTTTGAAAATATGAAATTTTGGAATTGTAAATATGTGAAAATTTAAAATTGTGAAATTAAGAAAATAGGAATATGTGAAAATTTTAAAAACATCAATACATATGTGAAAAATTTTAAATTGTGAAATTTTGAACATTTCAATATGTGAAATTGTAAAATTTTGAAAATATGAATATGTAAATTTTAAATTTTGATAATTTGAAATTGTAAAAATATGAAAATCTGAAGTTGTGAATATGTGAAAATTTAAAATTGTGAAATTTTAAAACCATCAATATGTGAAAAATTTGAAATTGTAAAAATATGCATATGCGGAAATTTTAAATTATGAAAATTTGAAATTGTGAAAATATGAAATTGTAAAATTTTGAACATTTCAATATGTGAAATTGTGAAAATATGAAAATCTGAAATTGTAAAATTTTGAATATATGAATATGTAAAAATTTGAAATTGTGAAATTTTAAAACATCAATATGTGAAAAATTTGAAATTGTGAAATTTTGAAATTATGTATATAAGAAAATTTGAAATTGTGAAAATATGAATATGCGAAAATTTTAAATTGTGAAAATATTAATATGATAAAATTTGAAATTTTGAAAATATGAATATATGAAAATTTGAAGTTTTGATAATTTGAAATTGTAAAATTTTGAGATTGTAAAAATATGAAATTGTAAAAATATGAAATTGTAAAAATTTGAAATTGTGAAATTTCGAAAATATAAATATGTGAAAATTTGAAATTGTGAAATTTTTAAAATATGACTATGTGAAAATTTAAAATTTTGAAAATATAATTATGTGAAATTTTGAAATTATGAAAATATTAATATGTTAAAATTTGAAATTGTGAAATTTTGAAAATATGAAAATCTGGAATTGTAAATATGTGAAAATTTAAAATTGTGAAATTAAGAAAATAGGAATATGTGAAAATTTTAAAAACATCAATACATATGTGAAAAATTTTAAATTGTGAAATTTTGAACATTTCAATATGTGAAATTGTAAAATTTTAAAAATATGAATATGTAAATTTTAAATTTTGATAATTTGAAATTGTAAAAATATGAAAATCTGAAGTTGTGAATATGTGAAAATTTAAAATTGTGAAATTTTAAAACCATCAATATGTGAAAAATTTGAAATTGTAAAAATATGCATATGCGGAAATTTTAAATTATGAAAATTTGAAATTGTGAAAATATGAAATTGTAAAATTTTGAACATTTCAATATGAGAATTGTGAAAATATGAAAATCTGAAATTGTAAAATTTTAAATATATGTGTATGTCAAAATTTGAAATTGTGAAATTTTAAAACATCAATATGTGAAAAATTTGAAATTGTGAAATTTTGAAATTATGTATATAAGAAAATTTGAAATTGTGAAAATATGAATATGCGAAAATTTTAAATTGTGAAAATATTAATATGATAAAATTTGAAATTTTGAAAATATGAATATATGAAAATTTGAAGTTTTGATAATTTGAAATTGTAAAATTTTGAGATTGTAAAAATATGAAATTGTAAAAATTTGAAATTGTGAAATTTCAAAAATATAAATATGTGAAAATTTGAAATTGTGAAATTTTTAAAATATGACTATGTGAAAATTTAAAATTTTGAAAATATAATTATGTGAAATTTTGAAATTATGAAAATATTAATATGTTACAATTTGAAATTGTGAAATTTTGAAAATACGAATATGCAAAATTTTGAAATTGAGAAAATTGGAAATTGTGAAAATATATAATTGTGAAAATTTGAAATTGTTAAATTTTAAAAACATCAATATGTTAAAAATTTTGAAATTGTGAAATTTTTAACATTTCAATATGTGAAATTATGAATATGTGAAAATATGAAAAAAAGATATAAATATGTGACATATTTGAAATTGTGAAAATTTGAAATTGTAAAAATATGAATATGCGAAAATTTGAAATTGTGAAAATGAAAAATTGTGACAATATGAATATGTGAAAATTTTAAATTATGAAAATATGAATATGTGAAAATTTGAAATTGTGAAATTTTTAAAATATGAATATGTAAAAATTTGAAATTGAGAAAATTTGAAATTGTGAAAATTTTGAAATTTTGAAAATATAAAATTGTTAAATTTTGAAAATATGAACATGTGAAAATTTTAAACTTTTTAAAGAATGCAAAATAAAGCATTCAAAGTAGTAGCAAATCTTCCTGTAAGAACTTCAACGTTATCATTGTACAATGATTTTTTCCCAACAGTGCTACCATTATATGGACTGTATAAGTTACATTTAATGATGTACGTTTTCAAGTGTATATATAATATTGGTCACCATACCATTCATCTGCCTGTTAATCAGAATTCTTTTAACACAAGTTATAATAATAATTTAAGGGTTTGTAAATGTAAATTGGATACGACCAAACAAAGAATTGATTACATTGGAAGTTTTACATTTAACGATTTACCACAATCTTTGAAAAGTATTACGCGAATATCTGAATTTAAAACCTTAATGAGAAATATTTGTATGAAAATATTGCAGAACTTCTAGCATAATGATTAATAAACATTACAGTTCTTATTTAATATTTATTTTATATTTTCATCTTTTTTATTGTTTGCAAAACAAATATTTAAAAAAAAACATTTATTTGTAGTTAAATTGTAATTAAAATGTAAATTAATTGCCAACTTGCCTCTATAATGTCATTATGATGCTGAGGCCTTTAATAGTATTGAATTGTGTACTTTAATTATATTATTTAATTACAAATTTATTTTATTTATATGTTTGTATTATTTTTTATATTGAAGTACTTATCTAAATTGAAATAAATATTTAAAATATTAAAAAAAAAAAATATGAAATTGTGAAATTATCAATATGTAAAAAATTTGAAATTGTAAAATTTTGAAAATATGAATATGTGAAAATTTGAAATTGTGAAAATATGAATATGTGAAAATTAAAAATTTTTAAAAAATTTGATATTGTGAAATTTTGAAAATATGAACATGTAAAAATGTTTAACTGTGAAAATATGAAATTGTGAAAACATCAATATGTCAAAAATTTTAAATTGTAAAATTTTTAAAATATGAATATGTGAAAATTTTAAATTGTAAAATTTTGAAAATTGTGAAAATATGAATATGTGAAAAATTTGAAATTGTGAAATATTGAAAATATAAATAAGTGAAAATTTTAAATTGTGATAATTTGAAATTGTAAAAATTTTAAATTGTGAAAATATGAAATGGTGAAATTTTGAAAATATGAATAAGTGAATATTTAAAATTGTAAATACTTATGTAAAAAGTTGAAATTGTGAAATTTTGAAAATATGGATATGTTAAAATTGTGAAATTTTTAAAATATGAAATTGTGAAATTTGTGAAAATATGAATATGTGAAAAATTTGAAATTGTGAAATTTTGAAAATATGAATATGTGGAAATTTGGAAATTTGATAATATAAATATGTGAAAATTTGAAATTGTGATAATTTGAAATTGTAAAATTTTTAAATTGTGAAAATGTGAAATGGTGAAATTTTGAAAATGTGAATATGTGGAAATTTGATAATATAAATATGTGAAAATTTGAAATTGTGAAAATTTAAAATTGTGAAAATATGAAATGGTGAAATTTTGAAAATATGAATAATTGAAAATTTGAAATTGTAAATACATATGTAAAAAGTTGAAATTGTGAAATTTTGAAAATATGAATGTAAAAATTTGAAATTTTGATATTTTAAAATTGTGAAATTTTGAAAATATGAATATGTTAAAATTGTGAAATTTTGAAAATATAAATATGTGAAAATTTGAAATTGTGAAAATATGAGATTGTGAAATTTTGCAAATGTGAATATGTGAAAATTTAATATTGTGAAATTTTGTAATTATGAAAATATGACTATGTTCAAATTTGAAAATGTGAAATTTTTAAAATATGAATTTCAAAATTTGAAATTAAGAAAATTTTAAGTTGTGAAAATATGAATATGTAAAAATTTGAAATTTTCATATTTTGAAAATATATGTTCAAATTTGAGATTGTGAAATTTTAAAATATGAATATGTAAAAATTTGAAAATATAAAATTGTTAAATTTTGAAAATATGAATATGTGGAAATTTGGAAATTTGATAATATAAATATGTGAAAATTTGAAATTGTGATAATTTGAAATTGTAAAAATTTTAAATTGTGAAAATTTTGAAATTGTGAAAATTTGAAATTTTGAAAATATAAAATTGTTAAATTTTGAAAATATGAATATGTGGAAATTTGGAAATTTGATAATATAAATATGTGAAAATTTGAAATTGTAAAAATTTTAAATTAAGAAAATATGAAATGGTGAAATTTTGAAAATATGAATATGTGGAAATTTGATAATATAAATATGTGAAAATTTTAAATTTTGATAATTTGAATTTGTAAAAAATTTGAAAATAAGAAAATGGAAATGCTGAAATTTTGTAAATATGAATAACTGAAAATTTTAAATTGTAAATACATGTGTAAAAAGTTGAAATTGTGAAATTTTGAAAATATGAATATGTAAAAACTTGAAATTTTGATAATTTAAAATTGTGAAAATATGAAATTGTGAAATTTTGAAAATATGAATATGTGAAAATTTGAAATTGTGAAAATATGAGATTGTGTAATTTAGCATATGTGAAAATTTAAAATTGTGAAATTTTGTAATTATGAAAATATGACTATGTTCAAATTTGAAAATGTAAAATTTTTAAAATATGAATTTCAAAATTTGAAATTAAGAAAATTTTAAGTTGTGAAATATGAATATGTAAAAATTTGAAATTGTCATATTTTGAGAATATATGTTCAAAATTGAGATTGTGAAATTTTAAAATATGAATATGTAAAAATTTGAAAATTTAAAATTGTTAAATTTTGAAAATATGAATATGTGGAAATTTGGAAGTTTGATAGTATAAATATGTGAAAATTTGAAATTGTGGTAATTTAAAATTGTAAAAATTTTGAATTGTGAAAATATGAAATGATGAAATTTTGAATATATGTGTTTGCGTAGCAAAAAAACCCCAAGGATGTGATGCGAGAAAAAGAATAAATAAAATAAAACACAAGGGATTTAATATTAATAATAAAAATGGTTTTCCGCTTTATTAGGGAAATCCGATAACAAATGTAAGAGTAGGTATACCTTGCAAGGATGACGATCCGCTTAGGGAGAAGTTCTCAATAGTAACTAAAAAAGCTCGATGTCGCGAACAAGGCCTGAAGAGCGCGAAGGATGGCGGCAACTCGTTACTCGTTATATTGGATCTACTGCGATTTTATACAAGCAATACAACTCAAAGTTGTATAGCAGTAGATCCTTACGCCTATTCGAACGAATAGGGTGGTTCACGAACAGAGTTACGACAAAGGGTGTGAAACCAACAATTTGTACGTAAACATGCCGGCCACCTTGCAACATCAAGCATTGTTGCAACATGAGTTGTGGACTGTAATTCAAAATTCAACAAAATTATATAATTCAAGTTAACAACAATTTTTAAAATTCAAACCAAGGAAAAGACTATTACAAGTAAAATATCATATTAAATTAAATCAAATGAAACTAAAACATGGACCTGGGTACCGGACCCGAAAGCACGTATCCGAAGATAGTGTAAAGGGCTAGAGGGAGACCGGGGCTAAATTGAACTTGGTAGTTCTGAAGCACTTGGGGTAAAACATCGGCTCCCAGTACCATCGCAACAGGCCTAGATTTCTAAAACTGCGGATCTGCCAGTTGAAGACCCGGAAAATGCCGAAGAAGGGTTTCGGGACCAGATTCAAGGGGGGTTGCTGGTACTTGCGATCCCACGAGTGCGGTGAGCTCCAGTTTTTGGTCGAGCGAATAAACTGAGGCGACTGTGAGCCGACAATACCGCTGGCCTTGCAATTCTGCCACCGGTAGCTTCAGCTGCCCCACGAGTTCCTGAGACACCCGACTCACATGCGAACATATGTCTAAAATTGCCCGTACAGGCACTTTCTTGGCTGGCAAGAGGACATGTATGATCAACGTCGGTGCCAGAGTTATGGAACTGGCGATTTTCCATTCCAGTGGCAGAGACGGACTGGCTTGTATAGCTGTGCGACCGAGACGCGACGACGATGTCCTAGACTGCCGGCCAGAGCAAGGGCGACCATTCGGGGTGGAAACCGCCGTACTTTTGGCGCTGTCCGATTTCCCCGGGCCATGAACAAGGGTATGGTGCTTTCCCTTGCACTGGCGGCATCGATCTTTGCTAGGACATTCGTCCTTGCGATGGTTAGTGCTCAAACAATTGACACATAACTGCAGTCGCGCAACCAACCGAAGACGCCGCTCTGCCGTCATCTTCTTAAATTTCTGGCACCTTGTGAGCCGGTGAGGGTGCTTGCAGGAGGCACAAATTGCTTTAGAAGTGGCAGCACTCGCTGACCCGGTGGAGATCAAAGGGGCGCTCGCAGTCTCCGGTACCTGGTCGGGGGTTTTGCTAACTGCCGCTGAGTCGGAAGCCGTCGACGGGGCCACTTCCAGGACTGCCAATACCGTAGAAGGTGCTGAAATCGTGGTTGGATTTTCATCTTTTATGGTGGCATCTGAGGCTACAGCTAACACCTCCTCACCGAGCAGCTCCTCCTCCATCGGTTCCTCATAATCAGAGAGGTCGGTTGACACAAACGGCAAGTTCTCCATGCTACTACCAAAAAGGATCAATAAAACAAATAGTGCAAAACATATAGAAATACAAAAAAGGTATTATTGAAATTAGTTAGCCAGGATGACTAACTTCGTAATTGGTCGCCTTACAACTCCACTTTCGGTACGAATATCGACAACTCGAGTGTGGCCGTCGCTACCAGGGTGAGAATTTATGACGCGACCAATTTTCCATGAAGTAGGTGGTTGACGCTCATCGCGGATCACAACAAGATCGTCTTCTTGAAGGTCGCGTTGAGGAAATTTCCATTTATACCGTTTATGAAGCGAATGTAAATATTCTCGTTTCCATCTAAGGCATAATTCGAAGGTCAAAGCCTTGATTTTTCTGAACCGATTGACGAGATCCAACGGATGGTCGTCAAGAACGGGTTCAGGCGGTGACAAAATGGGTCCACCTATTAAAAAATGTCCCGGGGTGAGAGCAACTATATCATTGGGGTTGTCTGACATGGGACATAGTGGTCTTGAGTTGAGGCAAGCTTCGATTCGCGCCAACACTGTCGAGATTTCCTCGAAAGTAAATTTGCAGCCAAGTGCATGTTTGCGGAAATGAAGCTTGAAACTCTTAACCGCAGCCTCCCAGAGACCGCCCATATTGGGTGCTCCTGCCGGAATAAACTTCCACGATAAGCTTTGGTGGCTTTGCTCGGCTTCTGCGCGTAAACGGCATTGTTGTAAAACAATGCGAAAATCGCGTTCAATTTCACGAGTCGCACCAACGAAATTAGTCCTGTTATCGGAGAACATAGTTCGTGGACAACCCCGCCGAGCAATAAATCGGTGGAAGGCTGCTAGGAAAGCGTCAGTTGACAAATCTGTAGTAGCTTCTAAATGAATGGCTTTCGTAGCAAAGCAAACAAATACACAAACATAACCCTTGAAGAATTTACCAGACCTACCGGGAGAAGCTTTTACGTCAAACGGTCCTGCAAAATCTACGCCTGTATTTGTAAAAGGCCTATCAATGCTGGTTCTCTCAGGAGGGAGAGCGGCCATAATCTGGTTACATGAGTGTTTCCGATAGAGTAAACACGTCTTGCACCGATGTATTACGGCTTTAACCATATTATTTAGGCGTGGTATCCAGTATTCAATGCGGACTATTCGAGACATTAACTGATTTCCGCCGTGAACTGAAAGCAAATGTACAAATTTCACATACAAACGAGAGAATCTAGAATTGTATGGTAGAATTATAGGGCACTGTTCAGTGTATCGTAGGGATGGAGAGCCGACCAATCTTCCACTCAGGCGCATAACCTCTCCGTCAAGGAAGGGATTTAATGGAACGAGTGCGCTCTTGGGATCGAGGGAACGTCGTTCCATTAAGCTCCTATACTCATTCGAAAAATGTACTTTTTGGGCCAGAATCGCCAGACGTAGTTGGACATTCTTAATCTCCGAAGGAGAGATGGCCGCATCATCATAGACACGTCGACCCCTGTAAGCCGGGTGAGTGTTATGAAGGAATCTAAACATATAAGCTATCACGCGCATTGCTTTAGGGAGAGACGAAAATCTATCCAAAATGTCTTCAAAATTAACAAAAAATGAGGCATGTACTCTTATTGTCCTCCTCTCAATGTCCGTATCTACAGTTGTCACGTTTTCTATTTTCCACGTTGATTTGTCGTTGCGGAGCCATTGAGGTCCATGCCACCAAAGATCAGAGCCTGCCAGCTCAGCAGGTGTGACTCCTCGACTTCCTAAATCAGCGGGGTTGTCCTCTGAACGAACATGATACCAGTTATAACTCTCCGTGTTTTCTTGAATTCTGCATACGCGATTTGCGACGAAAGTGGTCCATGTGGATGGCGTTTTCCGCAACCAGGAAAGGACAATTGTCGAATCCGTCCAGCAATAGACCTTGTTAAGACGTATGTCTATTTCACGGAGATTAGACCTGAGAAGCTCTGAAGCCAGTACTGCACCACAGAGTTCTAGGCGGGGCAACGATATCGTTTTTATGGGAGCAACCCGCGTTTTTGAGGATAGCAAATGCGTCCCCACTTGACCATTGGGCAATTCGATGCGGACGTAGATCACCCCCGCGTATGCCTTCTCGGAGGCATCGGAGAAGACATGCAACTCAGTAGCCGACCCACCGAGGAATCCGGATGCTGTTGATATCCTCATATGTAGATATGAAGGTTCTCCACGAGCATTCCGTAATGGGTGGTAAAGGAGCATCCCAATGGATGTTATCCCGCCACACTTGTTGCATAATGATCTTCGCCACTATGATTATTGGGCCGAGCCAACCGATGGGGTCAAACAACTTGGCTATAATGGATAAAACTACCCTCTTAGTGAATTGCGGTTTTGACAGAATATTTTCTACTTTAAAGTAGAAAATGTCCAGTTGGGCATTCCAATGGAGGCCCAATGGTT
Source organism: Muscina levida (assembly GCA_964034835.1). NCBI lineage: Eukaryota > Metazoa > Arthropoda > Insecta > Diptera > Muscidae > Muscina > Muscina levida. The sequence continues at coordinate 99,117,839 of OZ035883.1, read as the reverse complement.
TAGAACTGCTAGAGTCCACAAAAGTCAAAACCTCAGCGTCGACTAAGATTTCAGGTGCTAATCCTTCTAAAATTCTTCTGCAGTTAGACGTCCATTTACGGAGTTGAAACCCAGCAGAAGATAACGCTGCGATGAGTTGATCGCGTGCAATTACAGCAGCGTTTAAGTCGTGAGCCCCTCCCAATACGTCATCTACGTACATGCACTTACGTAAAATAAGTGCCGCGAGAGGGTATTGAGCTTCTATATCGTCGGCCAATTGTAATAAAACCCGAATGGCCAAAAAGGGTGCACAGTTAACACCAAATGTAACTGTTTGGAGTTCGTAATCTTTGATGTGGGACGTAGGTGAATCTCTGTGGACTATGCGTTGATAAATCGCATGATTTGGGTCTACTAGTATTTGCCGATACATCTGCATTATATCGCAGTTGAAAACAAACTGGTATAATCTCCATCGCAATATCAACAGTATTAAATCCGACTGTAACGTGGGTCCAACGTGTAAAACGTCATTAAGACTATAACCCGTCGAAGTAGGGTTAGATGCGTTGAACACGACACGCAACTTGGAAGTCTGTTTTTGGGGATTAATGACTGGATGATGCGGCAAATAGCACCCAAATGAGGATTTTGAGGAGGTTGCAGGCACTGACTTCATATGGCCCAGTGCTGCATATTCGTCCACAACCTCATCGTAAACTTTCTTGATCTCGGGGCGCCTGCCAAGTGAGGACTCCATACGAAGAAAGTGACCAAGAGCTTTTCCCCGTGATTCACCTAATTTAATGGTACGTGGAAATTCCGTTTTAAAAGGAAGCTTGACAACATAGCGACCCGAAGAATTTCTATAAGTCGTAGTTTTAAAAAGTTCCTCGCAAAACCTATCAGCTGGAGATAGAATCCTTTGCTTGGGTGTTTCCTCTAATTCCCAAAAACGAAGAAGGGTGCCGTTAAGGCTTTCTTCTTCGGGAAAATCAACCGTCGTTGTGAAGGTATAAACGGGGGATGTATAGACCGGACCAGTTATAATCCACCCAAACACCGTGCTCTGCGCAAGGAGGGTTTCAAGGACGGGTTGAGTTTCGCCTCTAACTATGAGAGGGTAGAGATCAGCGCCAAGTAAGAGATCTACCGGGCGGCTATCACAAAAGCGCCTATCAGCTAGTTGTAGACCTGACAATCTTGATACATACTCTGTGTCAATTTTGTACGGATGGCAAATTGCCAGAAATTGAGGGTAAAATCAAAGCCTCAGTTTTCAATAAAACTGAAGCGTCTAGAGAAGAACCGATGGTCAGATGGCATTTTCGTGTGGAGGTGGCGGCGGCAGATTGATTAACGCCGCTAATTCGGGCTGTGGCAGAACGAGTCGCCATTTTCAATTGCCTTTGCAACCGTTCCGAAACAAAAGATGCCTCTGAAGCAGGGTCAATTAAAGCACGCGCGGGATACGTAGTACCCTGGTGGATAATATTAACTAAGGCGGTGCCCAATAGCACGGTCCTATTCTGTGCGGTATGAAATACCTGTCTATGGGTTACATAGTTAGAATTGGTACTAGTTGTTGGTAAGACATTGTGCGTTGTTGAACTTAATACTGACCGATCAACAGGCGGATTGATGACCACCGGCGCGGGCTCTAAGGCCGCAATTGGTCGGTTGTTCGCACTATCAGAATTTGAATTCCTATTGTCATCCCTATGCAAGAGCGTGTGATGTTTTTTATTACATTTTGAACATGTGTACTGACTAGTACAGCTGTTGAGGTCATGGCCTCGCGATAGACAATTGATGCAAACTTTGTGACGTTTTACATTGCCGAACCGGTCTGCAACGCTAAGTTTTTTAAACTTAGGACATGATCTAAGAGGGTGGTTTTGTTTCGGACATAGAATGCAAAAGGTGCGCGAAGGCTGAGCAGAGTTGTCCGAGGTGGAAGCATTCGTAAAATGAGCCTTCACCCTCTTGTCACTTGATCGGTTGGCAGAATGGGGACTCGTAAGATCGCGTAGACAATCTAGGGTTTGAATTCTTTCTAAAAGGAAAGCATTTAAATCTTTCCATTTAGATAAAACACTTTTGTTTTTAACGGTGTGTTCCCAAAGAGAAACAGTTTCCTTGGGCAAGCGTTGAACACACAAAAACACAATAAAGGGGTCCCAATTATCTGTTGAAACGTCATACATGAGCATAGCCGACAAGCAAGCATTGATGCCGCGTTGCAATGTTTTCAAACCAGCACTGGATTCAGTGTGTAAAGTCGGCAACGCGAAAAGTTTTTTAAATTGGTCGTTCACAAGGATTCGAGCATTATCATAGGTGTCTTTGAGAGCACCCCATGCTAAGTCGAAGGCTCTATTGGTAAGAGGGAATTTCGAAACGATATCCTTGGCCTCCCCACTAGTTTTCCTAATTAAGTGACACATTCGTTCAATGTCACTTAATCTACCATTACGAATATACACGGCGGTAAATAGATCCCGAAAAGTGGGCCATGATTGAAAATCGCCCTGAAAAACGTCAACATCGCACGGTGGTAAAGTCATTGTATGCATCACTTCGTTGGCAGCTGGAAGTGCCGTTGAAGTATTGCTAATTGGGACATTGTGTGATCCGTCTGAAGATACGGAGGCACTCCGATCGGAACGCTCGTCAACAGGGACCGGCACGCATGGCCGAATGACGTTGGCCGAATGACCATTTTGGGACTCAACTTGCAAAGGTTGACCCGGAGAATAAACTACCGACCGTTTCGAGCTAACAGATGGTGATCGGGCATCCACACGCTGCGAGGACCGAATGTTGAAAACTCGTTTATTCATACCGGCTAAACAGCGGACATACGACGCGAAAGTGGCATTAAACTTTGCCTCGACAGACTCGATATTTTCGTTGTCAGTGGAGTCTGCCTCCGCCTCGAAGCGGGCAAGACACTTGTCATATGTCGCTTGAACTTTACGATAAAGTTTCTTCAATTCGACGATATGAATTTCCAAAGTAAAAATGGAGTGCTCCTCTTCTTTAATAAGGCTGAATGTAGCCTCATATTTGATCAGAGCGTCAGAAGCTCTGATAAACATGTTCAGAGGAGAATTAGCCATATTTACTTAAAAATAGGAACGAGTATTTTCAATAAGCAAAAAAGACGATAATATTCTTTCGAAAAAATCGAATAAACAAATGGGTCAGAACTGTGAATTAATTTTACGAGAAAAATCTGAAAAATTTAAATTTAAAAAATAAAGCCGCTAAGAGATTTCAAAAAATTTATCGCGCAAAGTAACGGAGCTACCCGGGATAATTTATTGAAAACACGAAAATGTTTTTTATTCTCAAAACGGTAAAATTCTATTAAAATTTTTTAAAAATTTCGATTATTTTTCCGAAAAATGCTTTAAACGTGATTTACCGAGAGTAGGGTACACCAAATGCAAAATGTTTCCGAATATGCAGACTGTAGGGTGTACTAATTAAAACCGCTACTCTAGTACGTGCCAATATTTTTCAAAACGAATTTGAAATAATTTAGAAAAAATCGCGTTAAAATTAATTATAAATTAATAGTCGTAGCTACCGCTCGTAGGATGTACGAATTAATTAATAAAACACGATTTTCAAACGTACAGCTGTCGAAAAAGTAACGAAAAAAACCACACTGATTAATGTCTATATTCTGACCGAATTTCACGAACGACCCTCGTTGTACGTTTGAGGGTTAACACACACAACTCTAATGTCACCAAAGAAGAGAAAAGAAACAACTCAGCTGTGTGTCAGTGTGAATATACAATAAACGTTCTCGCACTATTGTGGAGTATGTTCAGTGACAAGTGTATTACTATGTTGCTTTCGTTCTTGTTGTTTATTTATCGCGAGTGCTAATTATCACGTAAATGATCAAAAAAACACCCAAATTCGCGAATACACGTGACCCGAGATAAATTATTATTTTATGTAATTGTACACTTGTTAAATGTTGTTCTTTTCAATAATATTAATAAAATTTGGAAAAAAAATCACTTTGGTGTTCTTTAATGGCGACCGTGGGTGTGTGTGTGTATCACAAGACAAGTACCGGGATGTCGTTGTGTTTTGTTGTTGTAAGACGACACTTTATTTTGTTTTTGTTGTGATATGTAATCAACAATAAATACACTTTTTTGTTTAATTTAAATAATTTTAATTTTGCACTATTCTACGTACCTTTGGTTTTTGGTAGAGATGTAGAAATGATATTTGGTAGGAGTGAGGAGTTGGGAGTTATCGTGTTGTTTAAGCTGTGGCGAAAAAGATTTGAAAATTAGTTCAAATTTTCAAATTGGTTTCACTATCCGGCTCGAAGGACCAATGTTTGCGTAGCAAAAAAACCCCAAGGATGTGATGCGAGAAAAAGAATAAATAAAATAAAACACAAGGGATTTAATATTAATAATAAAAATGGTTTTCCGCTTTATTAGGGAAATTCGATAACAAATGTAAGAGTAGGTATACCTTGCAAGGATGACGATCCGCTTAGGGAGAAGTTCTCAATAGTAACTAAAAAAGCTCGATGTCGCGAACAAGGCCTGAAGAGCGCGAAGGATGGCGGCAACTCGTTACTCGTTATATTGGATCTACTGCGATTTTATACAAGCAATACAACTAAAAGTTGTATAGCAGTAGATTCTTACGCCTATTCGAACGAATAGGGTGGTTCACGAACAGAGTTACGACAAAGGGTGTGAAACCAACAATTTGTACGTAAACAATATGAATAAGTGAAAATTTGACATTGTGAAAATTAAAAAAAAACATCAGATTTTCATATTTTCAAAATTTTACATATTGAAATGTTCAAAGTTTCAGATTTTCACATATTCATATTTTCAATATTTCACAATTTCATATTTTCAACATTACAAATTTTCATATTATCGCATATTCATATTTTCACAATTTCACATTTTCACATATTTATATTTTCCAAATTTCAAATCTTTCACATATTCACATATTCATATTTTCAAAATTACAGAATCTAAATTTTTTTCAATTTTCATATTTCATATTTTCAAAATTTTACAATTTCAAATTTTCACATACTCATATTTTCATAATTTAAAATTTTCACGTATTCATATTGTCACAATTTTTCATTTTCACAATTTCAAATTTTCGCATATTCATATTTTTACAATTTCAAATTTTCACATATTCAGATTTTCAAAATTTCACAATTTTTAATATGTCACATATTTATATCTTCAAAATTTCACAATTTCACATATTCATAATTTTACATATTGAAATGTTAAAAATTTCACAATTTCAAACTTTTCACATATTGATGTTTTTAAAATTTCACAATTTCAAATTTTCACAATTATATATTTTCACAATTTCCAATTTTCTCAATTTCAAAATTTTGCATATTCATATTTTCAAAATTTCACAATTTCAAATTTTAACATATTAATATTTTCATAATTTCAAAATTTCACATATTCATATTATCAAAATTTCACAATTTTAAATTTTCACATAGTCATATTTTAAAAATTTCACCATTTAAAATTTTCACATATTTATATTTTCGAAATTTCACAATTTCAAATTTTTACAATTTCAAATTATCAAAACTCCAAATTTTCATATATTCATATTTTCAAAATTTCAAATTTTATCATATTAATATTTTCACAATTTCAAATTTTCGCATAAACATATTTTCACAATTTCAAATTTTCACATATTCATAATTTCACAATTTCACATATTGATATGTTCAAAATATCACAATTTCTAATTTTTCACATATTGATGTTTTTAAAATTTCACAATTTCAAATTTTCACATAGTCATATTTTCAAAATTTCACAATTTCACATATTGAAATGTTCAAAATTTCACAATTTCATATTATCATAATTTCAAATTTTCATAATTTAAAATTTTCGTATATTCATATTTTCACAATTTCAAATTTTTCACATATTGATATTTTTTAAATTTCTTAGTTAATTTCCCTTTGCAAACCATGCATGAGGTATGGGATAGCTTCTCGCGTTGTTGTGAATTAACACTCTTTCTATTTTAGATTCACAACTAACGGCACCTACTTGTTTATCGACGAATGCGAACGTCACTGTTTCAGAAGCTCTTACTAGACACTCCGATTGCCTCAACACTTATACTGCGAAGTTGCTGTCAACAACATTCGAGGGGAGCCGACAATGAAAGAATTTTTTTTTTTTAAATGACTGGAGCCAAGTATTCTACCTGCGATCTCTCGCATGGTAGTCGAGTGTTCTAACCACTATACCACGGCCGGTACCAATTTCCAATTTCAAATTTTCACATATTCATATTTTCAAAATTTCACAATTGCAAATTTTCATATTTTCACAACTTCAAATTATAACAATTTCAAATTTTTACATATTCATATTTTCAAAATTTCACAATTTCATATTTTCACAATTTTAAATTTTCATAATTACATATTTTCGCATATTCATATTTTCACAATTTCACATTTTCAAATATTTATATTTTTAAAATTTCAAATATTTCACATATTCATATTATCAAAATTTCACAATTTCTAATTTTCACATACTCATATTTTAAAAATTTTACAATTTCAAATACTAACATATTAATATATTTTCGAATATTCATATTTTCACAATTTCAAATTTTTCACATATTCATATTTTCAAAATTTCACAATTTTAAATTTTCACATAGTCATATTTTAAAAATTTCACAATTTCATATTTTCACAATCTCAAATTTTTCCAATTTCAAATTATCAAAGCTTCAAATTATCACATATTCTTATTTTTAAAATTTCACAATTTCAAATTTTCGCACAATCATATTTTCACAAATTAAAATTTTCACATAATTATATTTTCAATATTTCACCATTTCTTATTTTTACAATTTCAAATTTTTGATATATTCACAATTTAGATTTTCATATTTTTACAATTTCAATTATCAAAATTCAAATTTTAACATATTAATATTTTCATAATTTCAAATTTTCACATATTCATATTTCCAAAATTTCACAATTCTAAATTTTCACATAGTCATATTTTAAAAATTTCACAATTTCATATTTTCACAATCTCAAAATTTTACAATTTCAAATTATCAAAACTTAAAATTTTCATATATTCATATTTTCAAAATTTCAAATTTTATCATATTAATATTTTCATAATTTCAAATTTTCACATATTCATATTTTCACAATTTTTAATTTTCACAATTTAAATTTTCGCATATTCATATTTTCCCAATTTCAAATTTTTACATATTCATAATTTCAAAATTTCACATATTGAAATGTTCAAAAATTAAAATTTTTCACATATTGATGTTTTTAAAATTTCAAATTTTCACATATTCATATCTTAAAAATTTTACAATTTCAGATTTTCATATTTTCAAAATTTCACAATTTCACATATTGAAATGTTCAAAATTTTACAATTTCATATTTTCACAATTTCAAATTTTTATAATTTATAATAAAATTTCTGCATATTAATATTTTTACAATTTCAAGTTTTCGACCTTGCTGATGTTTTTACAATTTCACAATTTCACATATTCAAAATTTCATATTTTTACAATTTCAAATGATCGAATTTTCAAATTTTCACATATCAATATTTTTAAAATTTTACAATTTCACATATTGAAATGTTCAAAATTTCACAATTTAAAATTTTTTATCAATTGATGTTTCTAAAATTTCAAAATTTCAAATTTTCACATAGTCATATTTTCAAAATTTCACAATTTCAGATTTTCATATTGTCAAAATTTCACATATTAAAATGTTTGAAATTTCACAATTTCATATTTTCAAAATTTCACAATTTAAAATTTTCACATATTCATATTTCAAAATTTCACAATTTTTTAATTTTCACATATTCGTATTTTCAAAATTTCACAACTTCAAATTTTAACATATATATATTTTCATAACTTAAAATTTTCACATATTCATATTTTCAAAATTTCACAATTTTAAATTTTCACATAGTCATATTTTAAAAATTTTACAATTTCATATTTTCACAATCTCAAATTTTTCCAATTTCAAATTATCAAAGCTTCAAATTATCACATATTCATATTTTTAAAATTTCACAATTTCAAATTTTCGCACAATCATATTTTCACAAATTAAAATTTATATTTCAGTTTTTATTCGACCTGTTTTTCTTTAATATTCTTGAAATAATTAGTCGAGCTCAAGGTCTTTTATTTTTAATATTTATTTCGATATTTCGCTATCCGTCGGATAGCATCTTCAGGAATCTTTAAACAACAAGAAATACAAATTGTTTTGGTCATTATTTATGTTCACATCACAAGATTAAACAAAACTTACGAGTAACAATTATAAAAAGGTCATTTACATAAAAATTTAAAAATTGCACTAACGTTAACATCTATTGTTTTTACAGATGATGTGTCTGTAGTTTAATGCTAAGTTCTCAATATCCGATTTGTAGTTCATTCTTCTCTCTTTCGGTATATTGATTATGTGCAACATTTCAAGCATAAATCTTTTGCTGTAATGCTGTTCCGTATCCAAAATGTTAACATTTTCTAAATCCGGTATATGTCCTCTCTCCGCACAGTGGGTAGCAAGAGCGGTTTTTTGGGTTGCGGATTTGACCCTACTTTTAATGTCCGATTTATGTCCGGACATTCTTGTACGAAGTTTATTTTTGGTTGTACCTACATATACCTTGTCGCATTCGTTGTTACTTTCCCCAGAGCAGCTGATTTTATAAATGACGTTGGATTTGTCCATTTTGTCCAGTTTACTTTTTGTGTTTGAAAATAGTTGTTTTAGTGTGTTTGTCGATTTATGTGCAATTTTGTATTTGTTTTTGTCATATATTTTCGATTTTTCCATTCTTTCCGACAATTTTGGGATGTATGCCATTGCTTTGTAGATTTTGGGTTCTTCTTGTTCTTGTGGGTTGCATTGTTTTTGACAATTATTTATTAATTTTGCAATTACATTTCTAGGGAAACTATTTTGTTCCAGTATTGTCGTTATTTTTATTTTGTTTTCTTTGTGGAATTGTCTGTCACTTATCTCCAACACCCGTCAGGCAAAATTTCTGGCAGTGTTCATGATAATATTTTAGAAATTTTGCCAGACGGGTGTTGGAGATAAGTGACAGACAATTCCACAAAGAAAACAAAATAAAAATAACGACAATACTGGAACAAAATAGTTTCCCTAGAAATGTAATTGCAAAATTAATAAATAATTGTCAAAAACAATGCAACCCACAAGAACAAGAAGAACCCAAAATCTACAAAGCAATGGCATACATCCCAAAATTGTCGGAAAGAATGGAAAAATCGAAAATATATGACAAAAACAAATACAAAATTGCACATAAATCGACAAACACACTAAAACAACTATTTTCAAACACAAAAAGTAAACTGGACAAAATGGACAAATCCAACGTCATTTATAAAATCAGCTGCTCTGGGGAAAGTAACAACGAATGCGACAAGGTATATGTAGGTACAACCAAAAATAAACTTCGTACAAGAATGTCCGGACATAAATCGGACATTAAAAGTAGGGTCAAATCCGCAACCCAAAAAACCGCTCTTGCTACCCACTGTGCGGAGAGAGGACATATACCGGATTTAGAAAATGTTAACATTTTGGATACGGAACAGCATCAGTGTTACCGCTGGGAATTTTGAAAAAGTATCACAAAAAGGGGATTTGCTCAAAAAAAGTGGCACATATTATACAAAAAAGTGGCACAAAAAGTGGCACACTTTTTTTTAGTTTTTATTTCAAGAATACAACGAAAAATTAATAGTTAACAAAAAATCCATTTGAGTACAGAGTATATAGATATTATAAACTAAAAAACTTAAATTAAATCACATGTATTTATTTCTAGTTACTTTTTTGTAACTTCTTTTCTGTAATTTTTAATGAGATTTGTGCTTAGAATCCAACTTCCAACATCTCGTCAACCAAACTCAGAGTTGAAAGCATTGAATGACAGGTTTCCACTTTCAACCTTTTCGTAAATTTACATTTCATTAATGTCAGTTTCGAAAAAACGCGTTCTGCTCAAGCACTGCTATGGGGCAAGGTCAAAACATATATGGCAAATTAGTACAAATTTTGCTACAAATATTCATTTTAATTATTTTTTAAATTTCCCACTTTAAACCAGAAAACTTCAACATTGGTAATTGCGAATAGGTGTTCATAAGATTTGTCATTTGATTTACTTTCCAATAGTTTTAATTCATTTATAAAAGCCTCGGGCTTGCTTATTACATCACTAAATTCAGTCACGATGTCAATATAACTTATATCTTTATTAGATTTTATATAAAAAGGGTCTAAGAACTTTAAACTATTCAGTTTTTTTTATCATTTATATCAATTCTTGAAAATATTTGATCAAAAATAGATAAGGTGGCACATTTAGTATCATAATAAAAAAGTGGCATAAAAGTATAAATGCAGAAAAAAAGTGGCAAAATTGCCACTTTAGTGGCATAACGGTAACACTGAACAGCATTACAGCAAAATATTTATGCTTGAAATGTTGCACATAATCAATATACCGAAAGAGAGAAGAATGAACTACAAATCGGATATTGAGAACTTAGCTTAATTAATAATTTTTCACATATTGATGTTTTTAAAATTTCACAATATTAAATTTTCACATATTCATATTTTCAAAATTTCACAACTTCAGATTTTCATATTTTCAAAATTTCACAATTCGTATTTTAACTATTTCAAATTTTCACATATTCACAATTTCAGATTTTTATATTTTCACAATTTCAAATTATCAAAATTTAAAATTTTCACATATTCATATTTTTACAATTTCAAATTTTCCACATACTGATGTTTTTACAATTTCACATATTCAAAATTTCATATTTTCACAATTTCAAATTATCGAAATTTCAAATTTTCACATATCAATATTATAAACATTTTACAATTTCAAATTTTTCATATATTGATGTTTCTAAAATTTCACAATTTCAAATTTTCACATAGTCATATTTTCAAAATTTCACAATTTCAGATTTTTATATTTTCAAAATTTCACAATTTCATATTATCACAATTTCAAATTTTTATAATTTAAAATTTTCGCATATTCATATTTTCACAATTTCAAATTTTTCACATATTGATATTTTTAAAATTTCACAATTTCTAATTTTCACATATTCATATTTTCAACATTTTACAATTTCAAATACTAACATATTAACCCATTAAGGCCTAGCGATGCGTAACGCATCGCATTTTCTAGGAAACCTCAAGAAGAAACGGCTAGGGCTATAGCGATTACCAACATGTTTCCGAAAACTTTAGATTTTACACTACAATATTGCTCATAGGTGCCACTTTGTAACTCGATTGTATCTCGGAGAAAAATTTGTGGGAAAATTTTCCCAATGCGATTTTTTTTTCGTTTTCGTAAAATTTCTGCAGCTTCTGGAAAAACGTTAATAAACGTAAATAAATCGTATATTTTTCGACATAAATAAAATATAATTTTTCTTATTTGCATAATGTATTTCTTATTTTCTTATAATTTCTGTAATTATTTCAACGTTCCTTTCATTAAGGCCAAGTATTGCGTTTTCGCATAACCCGCCCCCTGGCTCTCCTACGCACCTGGAAGTTTAAGGTAAAATTTTTTTTCTTAATTAGACCATGGGGACTTCAGATATAATATCTATTTTTGTCTATCGTGTCTCTTAATATGTGCGGGCCTTAATGGGTTAATATATTTTCGCATATTCATATTTTCACAATTTCAAATTTTTCACATATTGATGTTTTTAAAATTTCACAATTTCAAATTTTTGACATATTCACAATTTCATATTTTTACAATTCAATTATCAAAATTAAAATTTTAACATATTAATATTTTCATAATTTAAAATTTTCACATATTCATATTTTCAAAATTTCACATTTCTAAATTTTCACATAGTCATATTTTAAAAATATCACAATTTCATATTTTCACAATCTCAAAATTTTACAATTTCAAATTATCAAAACTTCAAATTTTCATATATTCATATTTTCAAAATATCAAATTTTATCATATTAATATTTTCATAATTTAAAATTTTCACATATTCATATTTTCACAATTTTTAATTTTCACAATTTAAAATTTTCGCATATTCATATTTTCACAATTTCAAATTTTCACATATTCATAATTTCAAAATTTCACAATTTCACATATTGAAATGTTCAAAATTTAAAATTTTTCACATATTGATGTTTTTAAAATTTCAAAATTTAAAATTTCAGATATTCATATCTTCAAAATTTTACAATTTCAGATTTTCAAATTTTCAAAATTTCACAACTTCACATATTGAAATGTTCAAAATTTTACAATTTCAAATTTTCATAATTTAAAATTTCCGCATATTCATATTTTTACAATTTCAAATTTTCCACCTTGCTGATGTTTTTACAATTTCACATATTCAAAATTTCATATTTTCACAACTTCAAATTATCGAAATTTCAAATTTTCACATATCAATATTTTCAAAATTTTACAATTTCACATATTGAAATGTTCAAAATTTCACAATTTCAAATTTTCACATAGTCATATTTTCAAAATTTCACAATTTCAGATTTTCATATTTTCAAAATTTCACATATTAAAATGTTTAAAATTTCACAATTTCATATTTTCAAAATTTCACAATTGCAGGTTTTCATATTTTTGCAATTTCAAATTATCAAAATTTCAAATCTTTACATATTCATATTTTCAAAATTTCATAATAACATATTTTCGCATATTCATATTTTCACAATTTCACATTTTCACATATTTATATTTTCAAAATTTCAAATATTTCACATATTCATATTTTCAAAATTTCACAATTTCAAATTTTCTCAATTTTCACATATTCATATTTTCAAAATTTCACAATTTCTTATTTTCACATATTCGTATTTTCAAAATTTCACATCTTCAAATTTTACCATATTAATATTTTTAAAATTTTCACATATTCATATTTTCAAAATTTCACAATTTTAAATTTTGACATAGTCATATAAATTTCACAATTTCATATTTTTACAATCTCAAATTTTTCCAATTTCAAATTATCAAAACTTCAAATTATCACATATTAATATTTTTAAAATTTCACAATTTCAAATTTTCGCACAATCATATTTTCACAAATTAAAATTTTCACATAATTATATTTTCAATATTTCACCATTTCTTATTTTCACAATTTCAAATTTTCACATAATTTCAAAATTTCAGAATTTCACATATTGAAATATTAAAAATTTCACAATTTGATATTTTCACAATATCAACTTTTCATAATTTAAAATTTTCGCATATTCATATTTTCACAATTTAAAATTTTTCACATATTGATGTTTTTAAAATTTCACAATTTTAAATTTTCACAACGTCAGATTTTCATATTTTCAAAATTTCAAATTTTTCACATATTGATGGTTTTAAAATTTCACAATTTCAAATTTTCACATATTCACAACTTCAGATTTTCATATTTTTACAATTTCAAATTATCAAAATTTAAAATTTTCACATACTCATATTTTCAAAATTTTACAATTTCACATATTGAAATGTTCAAAATTTCACAATTTCAAATTTTTCACATATGTATTGAAATTTTTAACATATTGATATTTTTAAAATTTCTTACTTAATTTCCCTTTGCAAACCATGAATGAGGTATGGGATAGCTTCTCGCGTTGTTGTGAATTAACACGCTTTCTATTTTAGATTCACAACTAACGGCACCTACTTGTTTATCGACGAATGCGAACGTCACTGTTTGAGAAGCTCTTACTAGACACTCCGATTGCCTCGACACTTATACTGCGAAGTTGCTGTCAACAATATTCGAGGGGAGCCGACAATGAAAGAAAATTTTCACATATTCATATTTTCAAAATTTCACCATTTCAAATTTTCACATATTCCTATTTTCTTAATTTCACAATTTTAAATTTTCACATATTCACAACTTCAGATTTTCATATTTTCACAATTTCAAATTATCAAAATATAAAATTTTCACATATTCATATTTTCAAAATTTCACCATTTCAAATTTTCACATATTCCTATTTTCTTAATTGCACAATTTTAAATTTTCACATATTTACAATTCCAGATTTTCATATTTTCACGATTTCAAATTTTCACATATTCACAACTTCAGATTTTCATATTTTCACAATTTCAAATTATCAAAATATAAAATTTTCACATATTCATATTTTCAAAATTTTACAATTTCACATATTGAAATGTTCAAAATTTCACAATTTCAAATTTTTTACATATGTATTGATGTTTTTAAAATTTCACAATTTCAAATTTTCACATATTCATATATTCAAAATTTTACAATTTCAGATTTTCAAAATTTCACAATTTCACATATTGAAATGCTCAATATTTTACAATTTCAAATTTTCCCAATTTCAAATTTTTCACATATTGATGTTTTTAAAATTTTCACATATTCATATTTTCAAAATTTCATATTTTCACAATTTCAATTTATCGAAATTTCAAATTTTCACATATTCATATTTTAAAAATTTTACAATTTCACATATTGAAATGTTCAAAATTTCACAATTTCAAATTTTTCATATATTATTTCTAAAATTTCACAATTTCAAATTTTCGCATAGTCATATTTTCAGAATTTCACAATTTCAGATTTTCATATTTTCAAAATTTCACAATTTCATTCGCATATTCATATTTTCACAATTTCAAATTTTTCACATATTGATATTTTTAAAATTTCTTACTTAATTTCCCTTTGCAAACCATGAATGAGGTATGGGATAGCTTCTCGCGTTGTTGTGAATTAACACGCTTTCTATTTTAGATTCACAACTAACGGCACCTACTTGTTTATCGACGAATGCGAACGTTACTGTTTGAGAAGCTCTTACTAGACACTCCGATTGTCTCGACACTTATACTGCGAAGTTGCTGTCAACAACATTCGAGGGGAGCCGACAATGAAAGAATTTTTTTTTTTAAGATGACTGGAGCCAAGTTTTCTACCTGCGATCTCTCGCATGGTAGTCGAGTGTTCTAACCACTATGCCACGACCGGTCCCAAATTCCAATTTCAAATTTTCACAAATTCATATTTTCAAAATGTGACAATTTCAAATTTTTCACATATGATGAATTTCATATCAAAACCTATAAAAAAAGTGACATTTTGAACCCCACCCCCTCAGATTTTAATGAAATTTTGCATATAGCTACATTTTACCTACAGAAACACAACACTCATTTTTAGAAATTACATTTTTGAAAAAATGTGGGCGTGGCAAGGTTCTGAAATGTATTTGAAAAATTACGGTAATTCGTACTTTTAAGCTGGTCCCAATTTCCAATTTAAAATTTTAACATATTCATATTTTCAAAATTTCACAATTTAAAATTTTCACATATTCATATTTTCAAAATTTTCACATATCCATATTTTCAAAATTTCACAATTGCAAATTTTCATATTTTCACAATTTTAAATTATAACAATTACAAATGCTCTTGTTTGTTATTGTCGATCTGTTAGAAATATGAATATGTTTTTCATTGTTCGGTTTGAGATCTGTTTCTATTATCGCTAATAGAATTTGTTTTACAAGAGTTGTGTGAAATGTATTATGTTGACAGCTGGCAGGACACTTAAGGTTGTGATAATGAGTGGAGAAGGCACAGCAAACGGCACTGATGATGATGGTTTGGCAACCATCGAAATAGCTATCTGCCCTGCCAGCTGTCAACATAATACATTTCACACAACTCTTGTAAAACAAATTCTATTAGCGATAATAGAAACAGATCTCAAACCGAACAATGAAAAACATATTCATATTTCTAACAGATCGACAATAACAAACAAGAGCATACATACACGGGAGGTACACTGGGTTGGCATTTAATGCCAAAAACAATTCTATGCAATTTTGTCCGATGGACAAAGCATAGACAAGAGCTTGTGTGGATTATGTTGACGTTGTCTTCGTTGATACCATTTTCGCACCGGTGTGTGTGAGCTTCACATTGATTGTGTGAAGCTTTTAACACTTAAGGTTGTGATAATGAGTGGAGAAAGCACAGCAAACGGCACTGATGATGATGGTTTGGCAACCATCGAAATAGCTATCTGCCCTGCCAGCTGTCAACATAATACATTTCACACAACTCTTGTAAAACAAATTCTATTAGCGATAATAGAAACAGATCTCAAACCGAACAATGAAAAACATATTCAACAATTACAAATTTTTACATATTCATATTTTCAAAATTTCACAATTTCATATTTTCACAATTTTAAATTTTTATAATTATTCATATTTTCACAATTTAAAATTTTCACATTTTCATATTTTCAAAATTTTACAATTTCAAATACTAACATATTAATATATTTTCGCATATTCATATTTTCACAATTTCAAATTTTTCACATATTGATGTTTTTAAAATTTCGCAATTTAAAATTTTCACATTTTCACAATTTTAGATTTTTATATTTTCACAATTTCAAATTATCAAAATTCAAATTTTAACATATTAATATTTTCATAATTTCAAATTTTCACATATTCATAGTTTCAAAATTTCACAATTTTAAATTTTCACATAGTCATATTTTAAAAATTTCACAATTTCATATTTTCACAATCTCAAAATTTTACAATTTCAAATTATCAAAACTTCAAATTTTCATATATTCATATTTTCAAAATTTCAAATTTTATCATATTAATATTATCATAATTTCAAATTTTCACATATTCATATTTTCACAATTTTTAATTTTCACATATTCATAATTTCAAAATTTCACATATTGAAATGTTCAAAATTTAAAATTTTTCACATATTGATGTTTTTAAAATTTCACAATTTCAAATTTTCACATATTCATATCTTCAAAATTTTACAATTACAGGTTTTCATATTTTCAAAATTTCACAATTTTACATATTGAACTGTTCAAAATTTTACAATTTCTCATTTTCACAATTTCAAATTTTCCACATACTGATGTTTTTACAATTTCACATATTCAAAATTTCATATTTTCACAATTTCAAATTATCGAAATTTCAAATTTTCACATATCAATATTTTAAAAATTTTACAATTTCACATATTGAAATGTTCAAAATTTCACAATTTCAAATTTTTTATATATTGATGTTTCTAAAATTTCACAATTTCAAATTTTCACATAATTATATTTTCAAAATTTCACAATTTCAGATTTTCATATTTTCAAAATTTCACATATTAAAATGTTTAAAATTTCACAATTTCATATTTTCAAAATTTCACAATTTCAAATTTTCACATATTAAAATGTTTAAAATTTCACAAATTCAAATCTTTACATATTCATATTTTCAAAATTTCATAATTACATATTTTCTCATATTCATATTTTCAAAATTTCACATTTTCACATATTCGTATTTTCAAAATTTCACAATTTCAAATTTTCACATAGTTGTATTTTCAAAATTTTAAATTTCACAATTTCTGATTTTCATATTTTCAAAGTTTCACATATTAAAATGTTTAAAATTTCACAATTTCATATTTTTAAAATTTGACAATTTAAAATTTTCACATATTCATATTTTCAAAACTTCACAATTGCAGGTTTTCATATTTTCGCAATTTTTAATTTTCACATATTCATAATTTCAAAATTTCACATATTGAAATGTTCAAAATTTAAAATTTTTCACATATTGATGTTTTTAAAATTTCACAATTTCAAATTTTCACATATTCATATCTTCAAAATTTTACAATTACAGATTTTCATATTTTCAAAATTTCACAATTTTACATATTGAACTGTTCAAAATTTTACAATTTCTCATTTTCACAATTTCAAATTTTCCACATACTGATGTTTTTACAATTTCACATATTCAAAATTTCATATTTTCACAATTTCAAATTATCGAAATTTCAAATTTTCACATATCAATATTTTAAAAATTTTACAATTTCACATATTGAAATGTTCAAAATTTCACAATTTCAAATTTTTTATATATTGATGTTTCTAAAATTTCACAATTTCAAATTTTCACATAATTATATTTTCAAAATTTCACAATTTCAGATTTTCATATTTTCAAAATTTCACATATTAAAATGTTTAAAATTTCACAATTTCATATTTTCAAAATTTCACAATTTCAAATTTTCACATATTAAAATGTTTAAAATTTCACAAATTCAAATCTTTACATATTCATATTTTCAAAATTTCATAATTACATATTTTCTCATATTCATATTTTCAAAATTTCACATTTTCACATATTCGTATTTTCAAAATTTCACAATTTCAAATTTTCACATAGTTGTATTTTCAAAATTTCACAATTTCTGATTTTCATATTTTCAAAGTTTCACATATTAAAATGTTTAAAATTTCACAATTTCATATTTTTAAAATTTGACAATTTAAAATTTTCACATATTCATATTTTCAAAACTTCACAATTGCAGGTTTTCATATTTTCGCAATTTCAAATTATCAAAATTTCAAATCTTTACATATTCATATTTTCAAAATTTTATAATTACATATTTTCGCATATTCATATTTTCAAAATTTCACATTTTCACATATTTATATTTTCAAAATTTCAAATATTTCACATATTCATATTTTCAAAATTTCACATATAAAATTTTCTCAATTTTCACATATTCATATTTTCAAAATTTCACAATTTCTAGTTTTCACATATTCGTATTTTCAAAATTTCACAATTTCTAATTTTCACATATTCATATTTTCAAAATTTCACAATTTTAAATTTTCACATAGTCATATTTTAAAAATTTCACAATTTCAAATTTTCATAATTTCATATTTTCACAATCTCAAATTTTCCAATTTCAAATTATCAAAACTTCAAATTATCACATATTAATATTTTTAAAATTTCACAATTTCAAATTTTCTCACAATCATATTTTCACAAATTCAAATTTTCACATAATTATATTTTCAATATTTCACCATTTCTTATTTTCACATAATTTCAAAATTTCAGAATTTCACATATTGAAATATTCAAAATTTCACAATTTGATATTTTCACAATATCAAATTTTCATAATTTAAAATTTTCGCATATTCATATTTTCACAATTTTAAATTTTCACATATTCATATTTTCATATTTTCAAAATTTCACAACTTCAGATTTTCATATTTTCAAAATTTCACAATTCATGTTTTCACAATTTCAAATTTTCACATAATTTCAAAATTTCAGAATTTCACATATTGAAATATTCAAAATTTCACAATTTGATATTTTCACAATATCAAATTTTCATAATTTTAAATTTTCGCATATTCATATTTTCACAATTTTAAATTTTCACATATTCTTATTTTCATATTTTCAAAATTTCACAACTTCATATTTTCAAAATTTCACAACTTCAGATTTTCATATTTTCAAAATTTCACAATTCATATTTTCACAATTTCAAATTATCAAAATTTAAAATTTTCACATATTCATATTTTCAAAATTTTACAATTTCACATATTGAAATGTTCAAAATTTCACAATTTCAAATTTTTCACATATGATGAATTTCATATCAAAACCTATAAAAAAGGGACATTTTGAACCCCACCCCCTCAGATTTTAATGAAATTTTGCATACAGCTACATTTTACCTACAGAAACACAACACTCATTTTTAGAAATTACATTTTTGAAAAAATGTGGGCGTGGCAAGGTTCCGAAATGTATTTGAAAAATTACGGTAATTCGTACTTTTAAGCTGCGATTACTAAGGAATGACTCAACCGATTTGAAAGATCTTGGTGCCATTAGAAAATTATACAAGTCAGCTTTCAAAAACATACACAGTAAATATTGTATATTACACTGAAAATTTTTTTTGTCAAAAATAAAAGTTTAAACTTGGAAAACACATCGAAGATCAAGTCTTTTTTTCCAAAAAAAAATTTTTTTAAATAGGCCTATTTAATATATAAAACATATCTAAAAACTAAAATAGGGTTTTTCTTATTTTTTTTTTAAATTTTTAAGTATATGCACCTCACCAGCTTATTCATGTGTTCTGCAAATTCCTTGACAAAAAGAAGTAAGAAAGTTTCAGTCGGGCAACCCGGCTTACATATACCCTCACCCTCAGTAAAACATACAATTCTATTATATTGATATTATGACTTGATTTCTAAAGTGGACGGAGTGGTACATTTGTATGGGAGTTACCAGAAGGGGTGTGTCTAGACTTAAAATTTTTTTCTCCAAAACATTATCCTGCTATAGTTTTACTAAATACAGAATTTGGGCACGATCGCGTTGGGTGTATTGAAATTTTTACTCGATTTCAAAAGTTGGCGGAATGATGTATTTGTATAGGAGGTACCAGAAGGGGCGGGGACATGTAGCCCATTTGCAATACCGTAAGTAGTTTTGGGGAAGTATTAACTCATGCAAAATTTCAAAACATTTGGTTGCGTCTTTCGAAAGTAATCGTGCGCACCAGCCGCATAGCCAGACAGACAGACAGACGGACATGGCTCAAAACGATTTAAAAAGTCATGAATCGAATTTGGTTCAAAGAAACCTAGGGTCTAAAGTGACTCCTTCAAACGGCGAAAGACCATTATCATTGGGCTTCACAAACTTGTAAGACCTCCAAAGAAGTTGCTTATGCAAACGCTGACGACCACAACAAAACAAAAGAAGAGCTATTTTTAAGGTATAAAAATGCTAATACTATTACAGGAACTCAAAACTTCCATTCTTTTATACCTTTAGATAAAACTTCACTAAATGTTAGCAAATATTCCGAAAGTCAACAGTATTTTTTGCGCAAAATTTATCAAGATTAAGTCCTTATTTTGGGGGTGTCTGAAAAATTTATAATACGATTCTTGTTCTTATCTATTAGTAATACCAAAAAAGTCTGTATAACTTCCAAAGTTTAGCTACTTTATTCATTTTTGTCACACAAAGATATCAAAATATAAGGAAGTTAAGAAGAGAACAAATTTTAAAAATTATTTTAAAAAAAATAAGAAAAACCCCATTTTAGTTCTTGGATATGTTATATATATTAAATAGACCTATCTAAAAATATTTATTTTTGGAAAAAAAAGACTTGATCTTCGAAGTGTTTTCCAAGTTTAAACTTTTATTTTCGACAAAAATTTTTTACAGTGTATGTCTTCGAAAGCTGACTTAAATACCTTTCTAAGGGTGCGAACAGAGTGAGCGCTGATGCCGAGCGGAGCGGAGCCGAGCCGAGCTTATTGACGCTTATTTTCATGCGAGAAGAAAATTTGTATAAAACAGAGTGAATGCGAGAATCAGCGCTGAAATTCTGTTTATTCCATGTGTTTTGCTTTTATGTCATTAGGTCTTGTTGTTCATTTGTGTTTATAAAATTGCTGTACACGTGATTAATGCAATTATTAACACAAAAGAATTGGAAAACATCCAATTACACTAAAAAGAAATGAATTTGGTGGATTTCATCATTTATATAATGATTAAAGAAAACATTGTAAAATAAAAATATTTGAAAATATATTTAAGAAATTTCACTTATTATTTAATCGATATCCATTTTTTTTATTTTTAAACCATTAAAAAACATGACTGCACGCTAAAAAGTAAACATCGACAATGCAAAAAAGCTCGCAAAACGCTTTGAAACTGTTTTCTCGCACACCATCGGCTTTGCTCTCTTGTCGGCGTTCACTATGTTATACACAAGCTTATTTGTATTGACTTGTATGTAATCCGTTTTATCGCACTGATAATCTCGGCACGGCTTTCAGCGTCCACTCTGTTCGCACCCTAATGGCACTAAGATCTTTCAATTCGGTTGAGTCGTCCCATAGTAATCGCAGGAGCCAAGTTTTCTACCTGCGATCTCTCGCATGGTAGTCGAGTGTTCTAACCACTATGCCACTTCCGGTCCCAATTTCCCAATTTCAAATTTTCACATATTCATATTTTCAAAATTTCACAATTGCAAATTTTCACATATTCATATTTTCAAAATTTCACAATTGCAGATTTTCATATTTTCACAATTTCAAATTTTTACATATTTGTAAAATTTCACAATTTCATATTTTCACAATTTCACATTTTTACATATTCATATTTTCAAAATTTCAAATACTAACATATTAATATATTTTCGCATATTCATATTTTCACAATTTCAAATATTTCACAAATTGATTATTTTAAAATTTCACAATTTCAAATTTTTACATATTCATAGTTTCAAAGTTTCACAATTTAAAATTTTCACATATTCATATTTTCAATATTTCACAATTTCAGATATTCATATTTTCACAATTTCACACATTGAAATGTTTAAAATTTCACAATTTCACATATTGAAATGTTCAAAATTTCACAATTTTATATTTTCATAATTTAAAATTTTCGCATATTCATATTTTCACAATTTAAAATTTTTCACATATTAATGTGTTTTTAAAATTTCACAATTTAAAATTTTTACATATTCATATTTTCAAAATTTCAAATTTTCACATATTCATATTTTCAATATTTCACAATTTCAGATTTTCATATTTTCAAAATTTCACAATTTTATATATTGAAATGTTCAAAATTGCACAATTTGATATTTTCAGAATATCAAATTTTCATAATTTAAAATTTTCGCATAGTCATATTTTCACAATTTAAAATTTTTCACATATTGATGTTTTTAAAATTTTACAATTTTAAATTTTCATATTTTCAAAATTTCACAATTTCACATATTGAAATGTTCAAAATTTCAGATTTTCACATATTCATATTTTCAATATTTCACAATTTCATATTTTTATATTTTCGCATTCATATTTTCACAATTTCACATTTTCACATTTTTATATTTTCAAAATTTTAAATATTTCACATATTCATATTTTAAAAATTTCACAATATAAAATTCTCTTAATTTTCACACATTCATACCTCCAAATTTTAGAATTTTAAATTTTCACATATTCATAATTTTAAAATTTTAGAATTTTAAATATAAACATATTAATATTTTCATAATTTAAAATTTTCACATATTCAAATTTTTACAATTTTTCATTTTCACAATTTAAAATTTTCACATATTGAAATGTTCAAAATTTCACCATTTCAAATTTTGCATATATTGATGTTTCTAAAATTACACAATTTCAAATTTTCACATAGTCATATTTTCAAAATTTCACAATTTCAGATTTTCATATTTTAAAAATTTCACATATTGAAATGTTCAAAATTTCACAATTTCATATTTTCACAATTTAAAATTTTTCACATATTGATATTTTTAAAATTTCTTACTTAATTTCACTTTGCAAACCATGAATGAGGTATGGGATACCTTCTCGCGTTGTTGTGAATTAACACGCTTTCTATTTTAGATTCACAACTAACAGCACCTCAACATCATATTTTCAAAATTTCACAATTTAAAATTTTCACATATTCATATTTTCAAAATTTCAAATTTTCACATATTCATAATTTCAAAATTTCACAATTTCAAATTATCACAATTTCAAATTTTTACACATTCATATTTTCAAAATTTCACAATTTCATATTTTCACAATTTTAAATTTTCATAATTCCATATTTTCATATTTTCCCAATTTCAAATTATCACAATTTCAAATTTTCACATATTCATATTTTCAAAATTTCACAATTGCAGATTTTCATATTTTCTCAATTTCAAATTATCAAAATTTCAAATCTTTACATATTCATATTTTCAAAATTTCACAATTTCATATTTTCACAATTTCAAATTTTCATAATTACATATTATCGCATATTCATATTTTCACAATTTCAAATTTTAACATATTAATATTTTCATAATTTAAAATTTTCACATATTCATATTTTCCAAATTTCACAATTTTAAATTTTCACACAGTCATATATTAAAAATTTCACAATTTCAAATTTTCACAATTTCATATTTTCACAATCTCAAATTTTTCCAATTTCAAATTATCAAAACTTCAAATTATCACATATTCATATTTTTAAAATTTCACAATTTCAAATTTTCGCACAATCATATTTTCACAAATTCAAATTTTCACATAATTATATTTTCAATATTTCGCATTCATATTTTCACAATTTCACATTTTCACATTTTTATATTTTCAAAATTTTAAATATTTCACATATTCATATTTTAAAAATTTCACAATATAAAATTTTCTTAATTTTCACACATTCATACCTCCAAATTTTAGAATTTTAAATTTTCACATATTCATAATTTTAAAATTTTAGAATTTTAAATATAAACATATTAATATTTTCATAATTTAAAATTTTCACATATTCAAATTTTCACAATTTTTCATTTTCACAATTTCAAATTTTCACATATTGAAATGTTCAAAATTTCACAATTTCAAATTTTGCATATATTCTAAAATTTCACAATTTCAAATTTTCACATAGTCATATTTTCAAAATTTCACAATTTCAGATTTTCATATTTTAAAAATTTCACATATTGAAATGTTCAAAATTTCACAATTTCATATTTTCACAATTTCATATTTTCACAATTTCATATTTTCACAATTTAAAATTTTTCACATATTGATATTTTTAAAATTTCTTAGTTAATTTCACTTTGCAAACCATGAATGAGGTATGGGATACCTTCTCGCGTTGTTGTGAATTAACACGCTTTCTATTTTCACAACGTTAACTGCACCTCCAACATCATATTTTCAAAATTTCACAATTTAAATATTTTCACATATTCATATTTTCAAAATTTCAAATTTTCACATATTCATATTTTCAAAATTTCACAATTGCAGATTTTCATATTTCACAATTTCAAATTTTTACATATTCATATTTTCAAAATTTTCACGAATTTCATATTTCACAATTTTAAATTTTCATAATTACATATTTTCATATTTTCACAATTTCAAATTATCACAATTTCAAATTTTCACATATTCATATTTTCAAAATTTCACAATTGCAGATTTTTCATATTTTCTCAATTTCAAATTATCAAAATTTCAAATCTTTACATATTCATATTTTCAAAATTTCACAATTTCATATTTTCACAATTTCAAATTTTCATAATTACATATTTTCGCATATTCATATTTTCACAATTTCACATTTTCACATATTTATATTTTCAAAATTTCAAATATTTCACATATTCATATTTTCAAAATTTCACAATATAAAATTTTCTCAATTTTCACATATTCATATTTTCAAAACTTCACAATTTCTAATTTTCACATATTTTCAAAATTTCACAATTTCAAATTTTAACATATTAATATTTTCATAATTTAAAATTTTCACATATTCATATTTTCCAAATTTCACAATTTAGAATTTTCACACAGTCATATATTAAAAATTTCACAATTTCAAATTTTCACAATTTCATATTTTCACAATCTCAAATTTTTCCAATTTCAAATTATCAAAACTTCAAATTATCACATATTCATATTTTTAAAATTTCACAATTTCAAATTTTCGCACAATCATATTTCCACAAATTCAAATTTTCACATAATTATATTTTCAATATTTCACCATTTCTTATTTTCACAATTTCAAATTTTCACATAATTTCAAAAATTTCAGAATTTCACATATTGAAATATTCAAAATTTCACAATATCAAATTTTCATAATTTAAAATTTTCGCATATTCATATTTTCACAATTTAAAATTTTTCACATATTGATGTTTTTAAAATTTCACAATTTTAAATTTTCTCATATTCATATTTTCAAAATTTCACAATTCATGTTTTCACAATTTCAAATTTTTCACATATAGAAGTTTTTAAAATTTTTACATATTCACAATTTCAGATTTTCATATTTTCACAATTTAAAATTATCAAAATTTAAAATTTTCACATATTCATATTTTCAAAATTTTACAATTTTATATTTTCACAATCTGAAATTTTCATAATTTAAAATTTTCATATTTTCACATAGTCACATAGTCATATTTTCAAAATTTCACAATTTCACATACCAAAATTTCACAATTTCATTCGCATATTCATATTTTCACAATTTCAAATTTTTCACATATTGATATTTTTAAAAATTCTTACTTAATTTCCCTTTGCAAACCATGAATGAGGTATGGGATAGCTTCTCGCGTTGTTGTGAATTAACACGCTTTCTATTTTAGATTCACAACTGACGGCACCTACTTGTTTATCGACGAATGCGAACAATTTCATATTATCACAATTTCAAATTTTCATAATTTAAAATTTTCGCATATTCATATTTTCACAATTTCAAATTTTTCACATATTGATATTTTTAAAATTTTTTACTTCATTTCTCTTTGCAAACCATGAATGAGGTATGGGATACCTTCTCGCGTTGTTGTGAATTAACACGCTTTCTATTTTAGATTCACAACTAACAGCACCTCAACATCATATTTTCAAAATTTCAAATTTCCACATATTCATATTTTCAAAATTTCACAATTGCAGATTTTCATATTTTCACAATTTCAAATTATCAAAATTTCAAATCTTTACATATTCATATTTTCAAAATTTCACAATTTCATATTTTCACAATTTCATATTTTCATAATTTCATATTTTCGCATATTCATATTTTCACAATTTCACATTTTCACATTTTTATATTTTCAAAATTTTAAATATTTCACATATTCATATTTTAAAAATTTCACAATATAAAATTTTCTTAATTTTCACATATTCATACTTCCAAATTTTAGAATTTTAAATTTGCACATATTCATATTTTTAAAATTTTAGAATTTTAAATATTAACATATTAATATTTTCATAAATTAAAATTTTCACATATTCATATTTTTACAATTTCTCATTTTCACAATTTCAAATTTTTACATATTGAAATGTTCAAAATTTCACAATTTCAAATTTTGCATATATTGGTGTTTCTAAAATTTCACAATTTCGCATAGTCATATTTTCAAAATTTCACAATTTCAGATTTTCATATTTTAAAAATTTCACATATTGAAATGTTCAAAATTTCACAATTTCATATTTTCACAATTTCAAATTTTTCACATATTGATATTTTTAAAATTTCTTACTTAATTTCACTTTGCAAACCATGAATGAGGTATGGGATACCTTCTCGCGTTGTTGTGAATTAACACGCTTTCTATTTTAGATTCACAACTAACAGCACCTCAACATTATATTTTCAAAATTTCACAATTTAAAATTTTCACATATTCATAATTTCAAAATTTCAAATTTTCACATATTCATATTTTCAAAATTTCACAATTGCAGATTTTCATATTTTCACAATTTCAAATTATCACAATTTAAAATTTTTACATATTCATATTTTCAAAATTTCACAATTTCATATTTTCACAATTTTAAATTTTCATAATTACATATTTTCGCATATTTATATTTTCACAATCTCACATTTTCACATATTTATATTTTCAAAATTTCAAATATTTCACATATTCATATTTTCAAAATTTCACAATTTCTAATTTTCACATATTCATATTTTCAAAATTTTACAATTTCAAATACTAACATATTAATATATTTTCGCATATTCATATTTTCACAATTTAAAATTTTTCACATATTGATGTTTTTAAAAGTTCACAATTTAAAATTTTCACATATTCACAATTTCAGATTTTCATATTTTCACAATTTCAAATTATCAAAATTTCAAATTTTCACATATTCATATTTTCAAAATTTTACAATTTCACATATTGAAATGTTCAAAATTTCACAATTTCAAATTTTTCACATATGTATTGATGTTTTAAACATTTCACAATTTAAAATTTTCACATATTCATATATTCAAAATTTTACAATTTCATATTTTCACAATCTCAAATTTTCATAATTTAAAATTTCCGCATATTCATATTTTCACAATTTCAAATTTTTTACAAATTGATTATTTTAAAATTTTTACTTATTCATAGTTTCAAAATTTCACAATTTAAAATTTTCACATATTCATATTTTCAATATTTCACAATTTCAGATATTCATATTTTCACAATTTCACACATTGAAATGTTTAAAATTTCACAATTTCACATATTGAAATTTTCAAAATTTCACAGTTTCATATTTTCATAATTCAAAATTTTCCCATATTCATATATTCACAATTTCAAATTTTTCACATATTGATGTGTTTTTAAAATTTCACAATTTCAAATTTTTACATATCCATATTTTCAAAATTTCAAATTTTCACATATTCATATTTTCAATATTTCACAATTTCAGATTTTCATATTTTCAAAATTTCACAATTTCACATATTGAAATGTTCAAAATTTCACAATTTGATATTTTCACTTTCACATATTTTTATTTTCGAAATGTTACAATTTCATATTTTCACAATCTCAAAATTTTACAATTTCAAATTATCAAAACTTCAAATTTTCACATATTCATATTTTCAAAATTTTAAATTTTAACATATTAATATTTTCATCATTTAAAATTTTCACATGTTCATATTTTCACAATTTCAAATTTTCGCATATTTATATTTTCACAATTTCAAAATTTCACATATTCATAACTTCAAAATTTCACATATTGAAATGTTCAAAATTTCACAATTTCAAATTTTCATAATTTAAAATTTTCATAATTTAAAATTTTCGCATATTCATATTTTCACAATTTCAAATTTTTCACATATTTATATTTTTAAAATTTCTTACTTAATTTTCCTTTGCAAACCATGAATGAGGTATGGGATAGCTTCTCTCGTTGTTGTGAATTAACACGCTTTCTATTTTAGATTCACAACTAACGGCACCTACTTGTTTATCGACGAATGCGAACGTCACTGTTTGAGAAGCTCTTACTAGACACTCCGATTGACTCGACACTTATACTGCGAAGTTGCTGTAAACAACATTCGAGGGGAGCCGACAATGAAAGAAAATATTTTTTTTTTAAGATGACTGGAGCCAGATTTAAAACTGCAATCTCTCGCATGGTAGTGGCGTGTTCTAACCACTATGCCACGGCCGGTCGCAATTTCAAATTTACACATATTTATATTTTCAATATTTTACAATTTCAAATTTTCACATATTCATATTTTTAAAATTTCACAATTGCAGATTTGTCATATTTTCACAATTTCAAACTATCAAAATTTAAAATTTTTACATATTCATATTTTCCAAATTTCACAATTTCATATTTTCACAATTTCAAATTTTCATAATTACATATTTTCGCATATTCATATTTTCACAATTTCACATATTTATATTTTCAAAATTACAAATATTTCACATATTCATATTTTCAAAATTTCACAATATAAAATTAAATAAATTTTCACATATTCATATTTTTTGAAAATTTTACAATTTCTAATTTTCACATATTCATATTTTCAAAATTTTACAATTTCAAATACTAACATATTAATATATTTTCGCATATTCATATTTTCACAATTTCAAATTTTTCACATATTGATGTTTTTATAATTCCACAATTTCAAATTTTCACATATTCACAATTTCAGATTTTCATATTTTCACAATTTCAAATTATCAAAATTTCAAATTTTCACATATTAATATTTTGTAATGAACAATCACTACAATTTTTTTCTTCCGCTAATTAGCGCAAAATCTATAAGTACAATTTATGTACTTTTTTCTAAAACACAACCTTGTGAATTGACTGTACACATCATACAGTAGTTGATCTGTCAACTAATTTCGAAAATGGGATTAGCAACAAACTTCGGTGTAGATAGGAGGAAGTGAAAACTTTCTTTCCGTTTACAACCATCAACCAGCAAAGTTTACACTCCCGAGTAAGATTTACATCAAAGTCAAGTTCCAGATAATCCACTGAAATCTGCTAAGATTTCAGTATAAAGTTTTTTTTTACGATTGTTATTGGCCAACTATTACAAAAGGTAATCTGCAATTTCATTTATTTTTCAAGTAAAATTAAATGCCGGTAAAATTTTCAAATATTACATAGCAAATTACACTGACCACAACATAGACACAAAATCTGCGTGATCTTCTGCTTCAGATGTACATACACCACCATAATTTCCTTGCCTAGAGAGCATAATTCCGAACAAGGAAAAAAAAAGGTAAAACAAAATAAAGAAATAACTAAAAATATTGGAAGTAAAATTTCCAATTGTTGTTTCAGCTCAGTTGCTGCAACTGGTTTTGTACAAGAGACAAATCAGTCTCGTCGGTACATTACAGCAATAAATAAGTTCGCCTGGTGAAGCGCTGCCACCAGATTAAGTGACCTGAACCCACTAAAATTGTCCAAAAATTTAGGCGAAGTCTAGGAGCTCGTGAATCAAAAGTGTTGTG
This sequence comes from Muscina levida, assembly GCA_964034835.1. Classification (NCBI taxonomy): domain Eukaryota; kingdom Metazoa; phylum Arthropoda; class Insecta; order Diptera; family Muscidae; genus Muscina; species Muscina levida. Next base: position 99,087,183 of record OZ035883.1, on the reverse strand, counting down.
GGTGGAAAACGATTAAAGTGCTTAGCCAAAGGCTAAGAAAACTAATTTATAGAAAAAGTGAAATTTTGCAATTTCATCCTTAAAGAAAAGACTGCGAACAAGTGTTAAAAACGTTATTATTGCCAGTCTTGATAGTAATTGTGATAATTGGCTGAACAAACAATTTTAAGCGGAAAGACTAGAACATTTATTTGGTGTTATAATAAAGAAATCACAAAATTCGCTTCAAATGCCGGCGAAAACCAAAAATCGAACAAAAATATAACTTTACAATGAATTTTCAATACTACATGTAATACACAAAAACTAGTTTAATACCTATAATTAAAAAAAAAAAAAAATACTTAAAACATACAAAATTCACTAACATTAAACTATTACGAATTAATATTGTGAAAAACAAACATACAAACAGCATATATTACATATATTGTGAACAAGAAAAAAAAAAATCAGTTTGAACAAGTGACAAGACAATTATTGAACATTCCATTCGCACAGTGTCACGATTTGAAACAAAACAAATACATTAAAAGTGAACAAATTAATAATTTTACCTAACTGTCGTTGTGTAGTTAATAAAAGAAAAAATAGTACATAATCTAATTGGAACTTTTTTTTTTGTTTAAAATTAAAGATAATTTTTATCAGTTTTTTTCTTTTTTTTTTTCATTTAAAGATTTTATTTCATTTATTTTCTGAAATAACACAATAAGTGATTTTTTTTAATTGAATATAATAACCAAACATAACATTTTCATTAAAAAATTCATTTCATAATTTTTCAGTTTTTTTTTCTTTATTATAAAAAAAAAAAAAACAAAACAATTTTTTTTATATTTTTTTCTTTTGTTCTTATAATAATTAATATAATAATTAATCATTAATAATCATACCTAAAATTCAATTAAAACTACCTGCCCAATTAAATTATTTACTTAAATGTTTTCTTTTATTATCCGCGACACTGTTCCTAAATGGGAGTGAACCAAAGAAAGTGAAATAGAAGTAAATATTTAACAACAACAACGTTTGAAACTTCTTTGGTTCAATGACACCCACAATATAAGAAGTGAAAAGAAAAAGAGTCAGTAATAATGCCAAAATATGAAGATCTGTTGATGTGCTATTACAACAACAACTTCTAAGCATAGCTCTCGCTCTGTAAGTGCATTTTTTCCCCTCTCAATAGCAACCGCAGCAGCAACAACAACAACAACCAGAACATCGACTCAGTGGAAGGCCTTTCATCAGCATCGATGGGTATGTACTATCTTTGTTTCTTTTTGTTATCATTTACATATATGCGATATTTAACAGAGGCTATTGACCTCATTAACAGCCTTATTGGTTTAATTTTGATTTTGGTTCATTATTAAAATATTTGAAATAATAAGAAGCCATTTAAATAATAAAAAATGGTGTAAGAGAACATTTAATAAAAATCCGTTCGCACTGTTCTAATGAGGGGAACATATTGTGCAATAAAGACAACGCGTTATATAATACCTATATGATGGCCTTTTTCTATCGAAGCCATTTTAAATGTTAAATTGTTTTTGCCAATAAATTTGTACTAATTTTAATAAACCAATCATATCGTCTATTGGTTGTCTCACCCTTAAATTAATGTAAATCGGGTTAATTTATACATTCAGATTAATTTATTTAATATTTTCTTTATAATAAAACCAAGTAAAATAAATAAGAAAACGAATTTAGTGAACACGATGCTACGGAAATGTTTGTATATTTTATACAATCCATCGAACTTAAAGAAATTTCATAATAATTTGAAAAACCAAATTAAATTTTATTTTTAAATAAAATTTAAAAATACAGCGTCAATTGTTGAAACCGAACTGATTTTTTTTTAAAGACAAAAAAAAAAACAACATGAATTGTTAAATCTAATTTAATTTTTAATTAATATTATAAAAATTTTATACCAATTAAATTAATTTAATTGAACTATTTTCATTGTTAAATTTACATTTTAATAAATTCTTCGTGAAATTTAATATGAAATTTAAATGAAAATGATTAGTATTTATTTTTCTAAAGGTTTTGATTTAATCATGGCTGCTTAACCACCCCCATGACTTTCCTTTTTGGGTAAATGTTAGCTTAGGTTTTCGTATGGGGTTTTTCATGAAATATTTTAGCGAAAAACCATTGGTTGGGAGGGTTACGAGCTGAAAGGAAACATAAGGCCTGTTTCCAATAAAAAACACAAATTTCGTTTGATTGTACCAAATTTTTTATATATGAGTAATTCTTCTACTCTTTCATATCCCAAACACTAAACAATAAACCAAAAGGCACGGGACTCGCAACAAATAATAAATTTAATTGTATGGTGTTGATAAAGCCATAGTCAAGAACCTACCCCACCCACTGATTTTTCTAGCCGTATGACCGGACGGGTCCCAAATCGACACTGAGCTTTATTCGAACTGTTAGAATTTGATTGTGAAGCATAAACTATCTTTTCAATATCCAACTAAATCAAATTCTTAATTAATTGTGAATGGTGTGCAATTTCATCATTTGTTCACATCGCACTACACACAAGACAATTATTACAATTAATGGCGCCCAACGTGGGGCCCACGCTTCAACAAAATTTTTTTTTCTTTTTTCTTTTTTTCAATAATAGTTTTTCAGTCAACACACACTTCATTTAACTTATCAGAAACCAAAATAAATTTATTACCTAATAATAATTTTTGGTAATTTGATAAAGTAAAATAAATGGTTGAGTTTTTCTGGATTTCGACTGCTTATCGACTTTAGGTATGAGTAGAATTTCGACCGATTATTTCTCCTCCGTTACTTTTTGCTTTTTCAATTTTTCTAAATTATTACTATTCTGTAGTAAAGGTAGATTGTTTTATTTTCATTTTTCGGTCTTAATTGATGTGTAAATAGTTTCGATGGAGTCACTTAAAATACGTTTCCTATAACTATTTTGGTCCTCGATAATGATTTTATTTATCAACTTTATATTGATTTGGAAATTTAATAAATCTCAACTACAATAGCCCAATTTTCCAATCCCCTAATTTGGTATAATAATCGAAAGAGAATTTCTAGCATTTACCCAACTATAAAGGAAGTCAATTATTTTTATTATTTTTTTTTCTATAAAATTTATTTACCGTTTAATCCAGGAAAAAATCTTATTTATTTTGAAATTTAAGATTTATTTTTTTTTATTTTATTTGTATGCTATTTTTATAAAACTATTTTTGAATTATGGCATTGTTTCGTAGTGATGAGAACATACCCTCTACAGTTGAGGTCAGCATTGGGTTCGCTTGTTCCCTTTGCGAAAAGGATATGGATAATCTGCCAGATTGTTTGACAACTTTATGTAAGCACACTTTCCATAAGGATTGCATTTTAAATTGGCTTAATGAAGCACACGAATGTCCAAATTGCAAAAAATTATGCCACCCTAGAGACCTTGTTCAACCAGGCTCTATGAAATCTAAAACCCCAAAATCACTTTCGTTTCGAGGTCGAATGAGAGGTTCAGCTACTAAACGTCCAGTAACTCGCAGCCAAGCTGCAGAGCAAAATGCTTTAGAAACTCAAGCTAATGCAGAAGCTGATCAAACTGGAGATAATTCCAATTTGTTAAATTTAGATGATACTAATCCCAATCACAATGTTTCTCAATTGTCTAATGAGAATAATACCTCGTACAATTCTGCTGGTAGGATAGGAAGACCCCGAAGACAGTATAATAGACGCCAAAATTCAATTGATATTAATCAATTATCTCAATTATTTGAGAGAACCCTTTCTCGAGCATTATCAAATTTTAATGCTCAACCACAATTAGCTCCAGCAAATGCTGATAATGTTACAAATGCTTCACAGGTTCGTATGAATCGTGATGAAGTTCTTACACCTGCACCTGCTGTAAACGTAGAGCCGCCAATTTTACACACAACTAGGAATGTCCTTAGTCCTGAAAAGGTTACATCGATTATCCAGAATTGGAATGTTCGATTCGATGGATCTTCAACCGGTCTTCGTTGTGAAGAGTTTATATACCGAATACGATGCCTTACTCGCGATCACTTAAACGGTAATTTTGATTTAATATGTAAAAACTTAACTGTTTTATTGACCGGTAAAGCCTGCAAATGGTTTTGGCGTTTCCACAAACAGGTGGATACCATTACGTGGGAATCATTTTGTTCAGCCCTCAGATACCAATATAAAGACTATCGCACAAATTTTGATATTCGCGAAGAATTAAGGAATCGAAAACAAAAGCCAACGGAATCTTTTGAAGCATTTTACGATTCTGTTACTGAAATATTAGATAGGTTGCCCACTCCCATAGAAGAGGATGAATTAATAGAAATCGTAACTCGTAATCTTAAACCGGATATTAGACACGAACTCTTATATGTGTCCATCCATTCTATCGCTCATTTAAGGAAATTATGTCAGATGCGCGAAAATCTTTTCAATGATGACAATTTTAGAAGAAATACGTCATTTCGAAATACGCCAAACTTTAACCCGAGTCGTCGCGTTGCTGCATTGGAACTAAAAGAAGAGTTTGATGACGGTGTTAAAGAAGATTTAGAAGAAGACATGCTTCCAACCGCTTCGATAAATGCAATTTCTAGAACTGATATAATTATCAAGTGCTGGAATTGTGAAGAAGAGGGTCATTGCTGGGACATGTGCACAGAAGAAAGAAAAATCTTTTGTTACGGATGTGGACTTAAAAATGTCTACAAGCCTCAGTGTCCAACATGTATAAAAAAATCGGGAAACAATCAGAGGGGATCGTTCAATACCACCAGAATGACCCCCAAGTAAACATTGAAACATTAAAAAATTTAACACGTAAAAACGATCATGGCATATCATCTGCTATTGCCAATGATACGAAAGATTTAAGCACCGAACTTTTTTCAAATGAAATACAAACAGGAAATGAGTCGGGCTGTAATGGATTCAAAATTTTAGAGAGATTTACAGATTTTAATGAGAAAAATAATAAATTTAAAGGTTTAATCCCATATCATGATCGTTTGAGAAATTATATTAAAGTAAGAGATAAAATTTTTAATGATAATAAATTGGACCCAAAAATCGTTAAAAAATATCGTCGATCAACGGTCAGATTAAGAAATTTTTATAAAAAAATTAAACGCACAAATAAATTGTTTATTTCTACGATAATTAGTAATGAAGAAGATGGTAGACTATATGCAAAAGTCCAGTTTTTGGGAAAAGCTGATTTAAAGTAAGAGATAAAATTTTTAATGATAATAAATTGGACCCAAAAATCGTTAAAAAATATCGTCGATCAACGGTCAGATTAAGAAATTTTTATAAAAAAATTAAACGCACAAATAAATTGTTTATTTCTACGATAATTAGTAATGAAGAAGATGGTAGACTATATGCAAAAGTCCAGTTTTTTGGGAAAAGCTGAGCTGGGTTTATTAGATACAGGTGCTAATATAAGTTGCCTTGGTCATGATTTGGCTCGTGAAGATTTTTCAAAAGTTCCTAGCTTTAAGCGTCTAAAATCTAATGTTAGAACAGCTGATGGTCGTACGCAAGAGGTCATAGGAGAAATTGAAGTTGAAGTCAAACATAAAAATAATATTAATAGTATAAAATTTTACATTGTCCCAACTCTAAATTCAAGGGTTATATTGGGCATCGATTTTTGCAAAAAATTTCATTTAATAAATGGAATGGTTTCTAGTCTTGATCTAGTTTGTGAAGTTTCAAAAGAAGATGATTCGGAACAATGTCCACTAAATTCTCTCCAAAAACAACAATTAGCAATGGTCAAAGAAATGTTTCCAAATTCTGAAAAGCAAGGCTTAGGTAGGACATCACTTATTAAACACGAAATTGACGTAGGGAATGCAAAGGGAATAAAACAACGATTTTATCCAGTATCACCTGCTGTCGAAAATTTATTATATAAAGAAATAGATCGAATGATTGAACTAAATATAATAGAACCGAGTTCTAGCGCATGGAGTTCACCAATGCGAATGGTTATTAAACCGGGTAAAGTAAGACTTTGCTTAGACGCCAGGAAAATTAATGAACATACTAAAAAAGACGCATACCCTTTGCCAAGTATTGAAGGTATATTTGCTCGATTGCCAAAGGCCAATTTAATTACCAAATTGGACCTTAAAGATGCTTTTTGGCAAATCGAGCTAGACGAAAAGTCAAAAGCCATCACAGCATTTACTGTTCCAGGTCGTCCATTGTACCAATTTACTGTGATGCCATTTGGCTTATGTAACGCCCCACAGACCATGTGTCGGCTTATGGACGAGATTATACCGCCAGATCTGAGAAATTGTGTATTTGGATACCTGGATGACGTTTGTGTTGTGTCTGATACCTTTGAAGCACATCTAGCTGTATTAATTCGTTTAGCGGAACAGTTTAAGAAGGCTAATTTAACTTTAAATATTACAAAGAGTAAATTTTGCGTAAGGAAAGTGCAATATTTAGGCTACGTTATAGGCGATGGAGGAATATCTACAGACCCCGCAAAAGTTGAATCGATTCGCAACTGGCCCGTGCCAAAATCAATTAAACAAGTTAGAGGATTCCTAGGATTAGCCGGCTGGTATAGGCGTTTCGTAGAAAACTTTGCCGATGTGACTTTCCCTATCACTGAATTGCTTTCTAAAAAGAAAAAATTTGAATGGACAGAAGCCGCCCAGCGTGCTTTCGATAAAATTAAAATCTTGCTAACCACGGCCCCAGTTTTGAAAAATCCAAATTTTTCTAAGAAATTTTTTGTACACTGTGACGCCAGTGACTTTGGCATAGGAGCAGTGTTAGTACAGCTCGATGAAGATAATAACGAAAGTCCAATTGCGTTTATGTCAAAAAAATTAAATTCGGCTCAACGTAACTATTCAGTTACAGAAAAAGAATGTTTAGCGGCTATTGAGGCAATCGAAAGATTTCGTTGCTATATCGAATTACAAGAATTCGAAGTAATCACCGACCACAGTAGTCTTGTGTGGTTAATGAGACAACCAAATTTAAAGGGCAGACTTGCTCGATGGGCTCTCAAACTACAGGGCTATAAATTTACAATTTCACACCGTAAAGGCAAAGATAATATTGTGCCAGACGCTTTGAGTCGAATGCATGAGGGAGAAATTGCATCTCTTGAAATAATAGGACCTGAAGTCGATTTAGATTCTCCTCATTTCTTCGACGAAGACTATGTAAAGTTAAAGGACAAAATAGCTAAAAAGTCAGAAGAATTTCCCGATTTAACTGTGATTGATCAATATGTATATATTCGTACGAAATTTAGTACAGGTAATGACGTAGAAGACCAAAACTCTTGGAAATTGTGGATTCCTGAAGGTCTTAGACAGGATATTTTGAAAAGATCGCATGATTCTGTAATATCTTCGCATGGTGGAGTTGCCAAAACAGTAAATTTAATTCGACGAAGTTTCTATTGGCCTGGTTTACTTTCTCAAGTCCGCGAATATATTAGTAATTGTGATGTTTGTAAAATGACAAAGCCGACTAATAAAATTTTGCGACCAGAAATGGGACAAATGGTAGTGTCAGACAGACCTTTTCAAAGGTTATATATTGATTTATTAGGACCTTACCCGAGAAGCAAGAAAGGCTTCATAGGATTGCTAATTGTTCTTGACCACTTTTCCAAATTTCATTGGTTATGTCCATTACGAAAATTTTCCGCAGACAAAATTATAAATTTCCTTCAAGAAAACATATTTTATGTATATGGCGTCCCAGAAACGATTGTTAGCGACAATGGTTCGCAATTCAAATCTGGTGAATTTAATGCATTTTTGACTCAATATGGTATTCAACATACTTATACGGCATACTATTCCCCTCAGAGCAATGCCTCGGAGAGGGTTAATCGGTCCATAATCTCTGCGATACGTGCTTATATGAAAAAAGACCATAGAGAATGGGATGTGAACTTATCACCCATAAGTTGTGCATTAAGAAATTCCTTGCACCAATCTATTAAACTGAGTCCTTATCACTGTTTATATGGCTTTGATATGGCAACGCATGCTTCCACATACAAATTACTTAGGTCCACAAATTCTTTGGGCGAATCAGATATTGGACTTCATAGGGATGATCACTTGACCATTTTAAGACAAAGCGTGCGTGAAAATCTTAAGAAAGCTTATGAAACCCAAGCTAAATATTACAACCTGCGAACCAGGCCCGTCTCTTTCGGTGTTGGCGATGTTGTATTTAGAAGGAATTTTGCCCAAAGCGATGCTACGATAAATTTTAATGCAAAGCTTAGCTCCGCCTTTAAAAAAGCTACAGTAAAAGAAAAGCTAGGGAAAAGTTACTACGTTCTCTTAGATGATGATGGCAAAACTGGTACTTATCACGCCAAGGACATCAAAAAGTGATTGCTCTTTTTCCGACTAATATCTCGCTAAAAGTTAACTTGATATTATTCGGTTTTGTAATGAACAATCACTACAATTTTTTTCTTCCGCTAATTAGCGCAAAATCTATAAGTACAATTTATGTACTTTTTTCTAAAACACAACCTTGTGAATTGACTGTACACATCATACAGTAGTTGATCTGTCAACTAATTTCGAAAATGGGATTAGCAACAAACTTCGGTGTAGATAGGAGGAAGTGAAAACTTTCTTTCCGTTTACAACCATCAACCAGCAAAGTTTACACTCCCGAGTAAGATTTACATCAAAGTCAAGTTCCAGATAATCCACTGAAATCTGCTAAGATTTCAGTATAAAGTTTTTTTTTACGATTGTTATTGGCCAACTATTACAAAAGGTAATCTGCAATTTCATTTATTTTTCAAGTAAAATTAAATGCCGGTAAAATTTTCAAATATTACATAGCAAATTACACTGACCACAACATAGACACAAAATCTGCGTGATCTTCTGCTTCAGATGTACATACACCACCATAATTTCCTTGCCTAGAGAGCATAATTCCGAACAAGGAAAAAAAAAGGTAAAACAAAATAAAGAAATAACTAAAAATATTGGAAGTAAAATTTCCAATTGTTGTTTCAGCTCAGTTGCTGCAACTGGTTTTGTACAAGAGACAAATCAGTCTCGTCGGTACATTACAGCAATAAATAAGTTCGCCTGGTGAAGCGCTGCCACCAGATTAAGTGACCTGAACCCACTAAAATTGTCCAAAAATTTAGGCGAAGTCTAGGAGCTCGTGAATCAAAAGTGTTGTGGGTGGAAAACGATTAAAGTGCTTAGCCAAAGGCTAAGAAAACTAATTTATAGAAAAAGTGAAATTTTGCAATTTCATCCTTAAAGAAAAGACTGCGAACAAGTGTTAAAAACGTTATTATTGCCAGTCTTGATAGTAATTGTGATAATTGGCTGAACAAACAATTTTAAGCGGAAAGACTAGAACATTTATTTGGTGTTATAATAAAGAAATCACAAAATTCGCTTCAAATGCCGGCGAAAACCAAAAATCGAACAAAAATATAACTTTACAATGAATTTTCAATACTACATGTAATACACAAAAACTAGTTTAATACCTATAATTAAAAAAAAAAAAAATACTTAAAACATACAAAATTCACTAACATTAAACTATTACGAATTAATATTGTGAAAAACGAACATACAAACAGCATATATTACATATATTGTGAACAAGAAAAAAAAAAAATCAGTTTGAACAAGTGACAAGACAATTATTGAACATTCCATTCGCACAGTGTCACGATTTGAAACAAAACAAAAACATTAAAAGTGAACAAATTAATAATTTTACCTAACTGTCGTTGTGTAGTTAATAAAAGAAAAAATAGTAAATAATCTAATTGGAACTTTTTTTTTTGTTTAAAATTAAAGATAATTTTTATCAGTTTTTTTTTTTTTTTTTTTCATTTAAAGATTTTATTTCATTTATTTTCTGAAATAACACAATAAGTGATTTTTTTTAATTGAATATAATAACCAAACATAACATTTTCATTAAAAAATTCATTTCATAATTTTTCAGTTTTTTTTCTTTATTATAAAAAAAAAAAAACAAAACAATTTTTTTTATATTTTTTTCTTTTGTTCTTATAATAATTAATATAATAATTAATCATTAATAATCATACCTAAAATTCAATTAAAACTACCTGCCCAATTAAATTATTTACTTAAATGTTTTCTTTTATTATCCGCGACACTGTTCCTAAATGGGAGTGAACCAAAGAAAGTGAAATAGAAGTAAATATTTAACAACAACAACGTTTGAAACTTCTTTGGTTCAATGACACCCACAATATAAGAAGTGAAAAGAAAAAGAGTCAGTAATAATGCCAAAATATGAAGATCTGTTGATGTGCTATTACAACAACAACTTCTAAGCATAGCTCTCGCTCTGTAAGTGCATTTTTTCCCCTCTCAATAGCAACCGCAGCAGCAACAACAACAACAACCAGAACATCGACTCAGTGGAAGGCCTTTCATCAGCATCGATGGGTATGTACTCTCTTTGTTTCTTTTTGTTATCATTTACATATATGCGATATTTAACAGAGGCTATTGACCTCATTAACAGCCTTATTGGTTTAATTTTGATTTTGGTTCATTATTAAAATATTTGAAATAATAAGAAGCCATTTAAATAATAAAAAATGGTGTAAGAGAACATTTAATAAAAATCCGTTCGCACTGTTCTAATGAGGGGAACATATTGTGCAATAAAGACAACGCGTTATATAATACCTATATGATGGCCTTTTTCTATCGAAGCCATTTTAAATGTTAAATTGTTTTTGCCAATAAATTTGTACTAATTTTAATAAACCAATCATATCGTCTATTGGTTGTCTCACCCTTAAATTAATGTAAATCGGGTTAATTTATACATTCAGATTAATTTATTTAATATTTTCTTTATAATAAAACCAAGTAAAATAAATAAGAAAACGAATTTAGTGAACACGATGCTACGGAAATGTTTGTATATTTTATACAATCCATCGAACTTAAAGAAATTTCATAATAATTTGAAAAACCAAATTAAATTTTATTTTTAAATAAAATTTAAAAATACAGCGTCAATTGTTGAAGCCGAACTGATTTTTTTTTAAAGACAAAAAAAAAACAACATGAATTGTTAAATCTAATTTAATTTTTAATTAATATTATAAAAATTTTATACCAATTAAATTAATTTAATTGAACTATTTTCATTGTTAAATTTACATTTTAATAAATTCTTCGTGAAATTTAATATGAAATTTAAATGAAAATGATTAGTATTTATTTTTCTAAAGGTTTTGATTTAATCATGGCTGCTTAACCACCCCCATGACTTTCCTTTTTGGGTAAATGTTAGCTTAGGTTTTCGTATGGGGTTTTTCATGAAATATTTTAGCGAAAAACCATTGGTTGGGAGGGTTACGAGCTGAAAGGAAACATAAGGCCTGTTTCCAATAAAAAACACAAATTTCGTTTGATTGTACCAAATTTTTTATATATGAGTAATTCTTCTACTCTTTCATATCCCAAACACTAAACAATAAACCAAAAGGCACGGGACTCGCAACAAATAATAAATTTAATTGTATGGTGTTGATAAAGCCATAGTCAAGAACCTACCCCACCCACTGATTTTTCTAGCCGTATGACCGGACGGGTCCCAAATCGACACTGAGCTTTATTCGAACTGTTAGAATTTGATTGTGAAGCATAAACTATCTTTTCAATATCCAACTAAATCAAATTCTTAATTAATTGTGAATGGTGTGCAATTTCATCATTTGTTCACATCGCACTACACACAAGACAATTATTACAATTAATGGCGCCCAACGTGGGGCCCACGCTTCAACAAAATTTTTTTTTCTTTTTTCTTTTTTTCAATAATAGTTTTTTAGTCAACACACACTTCATTTAACTTATCAGAAACCAAAATAAATTTATTACCTAATAATAATTTTTGGTAATTTGATAAAGTAAAATAAATGGTTGAGTTTTTCTGGATTTCGACTGCTTATCGACTTTAGGTATGAGTAGAATTTCGACCGATTATTTCTCCTCCGTTACTTTTTGCTTTTTCAATTTTTCTAAATTATTACTATTCTGTAGTAAAGGTAGATTGTTTTATTTTCATTTTTCGGTCTTAATTGATGTGTAAATAGTTTCGATGGAGTCACTTAAAATACGTTTCCTATAACTATTTTGGTCCTCGATAATGATTTTATTTATCAACTTTATATTGATTTGGAAATTTAATAAATCTCAACTACAATAGCCCAATTTTCCAATCCCCTAATTTGGTATAATAATCGAAAGAGAATTTCTAGCATTTACCCAACTATAAAGGAAGTCAATTATTTTTATTATTTTTTTTTCTATAAAATTTATTTACCGTTTAATCCAGGAAAAAATCTTATTTATTTTGAAATTTAAGATTTATTTTTTTTTATTTTATTTGTATGCTATTTTTATAAAACTATTTTTGAATTATGGCATTGTTTCGTAGTGATGAGAACATACCCTCTACAGTTGAGGTCAGCATTGGGTTCGCTTGTTCCCTTTGCGAAAAGGATATGGATAATCTGCCAGATTGTTTGACAACTTTATGTAAGCACACTTTCCATAAGGATTGCATTTTAAATTGGCTTAATGAAGCACACGAATGTCCAAATTGCAAAAAATTATGCCACCCTAGAGACCTTGTTCAACCAGGCTCTATGAAATCTAAAACCCCAAAATCACTTTCGTTTCGAGGTCGAATGAGAGGTTCAGCTACTAAACGTCCAGTAACTCGCAGCCAAGCTGCAGAGCAAAATGCTTTAGAAACTCAAGCTAATGCAGAAGCTGATCAAACTGGAGATAATTCCAATTTGTTAAATTTAGATGATACTAATCCCAATCACAATGTTTCTCAATTGTCTAATGAGAATAATACCTCGTACAATTCTGCTGGTAGGATAGGAAGACCCCGAAGACAGTATAATAGACGCCAAAATTCAATTGATATTAATCAATTATCTCAATTATTTGAGAGAACCCTTTCTCGAGCATTATCAAATTTTAATGCTCAACCACAATTAGCTCCAGCAAATGCTGATAATGTTACAAATGCTTCACAGGTTCGTATGAATCGTGATGAAGTTCTTACACCTGCACCTGCTGTAAACGTAGAGCCGCCAATTTTACACACAACTAGGAATGTCCTTAGTCCTGAAAAGGTTACATCGATTATCCAGAATTGGAATGTTCGATTCGATGGATCTTCAACCGGTCTTCGTTGTGAAGAGTTTATATACCGAATACGATGCCTTACTCGCGATCACTTAAACGGTAATTTTGATTTAATATGTAAAAACTTAACTGTTTTATTGACCGGTAAAGCCTGCAAATTGTTTTGGCGTTTCCACAAACAGGTGGATACCATTACGTGGGAATCATTTTGTTTAGCCCTCAGATACCAATATAAAGACTATCGCACAAATTTTGATATTCGCGAAGAATTAAGGAATCGAAAACAAAAGCCAACGGAATCTTTTGAAGCATTTTACGATTCTGTTACTGAAATATTAGATAGGTTGCCCACTCCCATAGAAGAGGATGAATTAATAGAAATCGTAACTCGTAATCTTAAACCGGATATTAGACACGAACTCTTATATGTGTCCATCCATTCTATCGCTCATTTAAGGAAATTATGTCAGATGCGCGAAAATCTTTTCAATGATGACAATTTTAGAAGAAATACGTCATTTCGAAATACGCCAAACTTTAACCCGAGTCGTCGCGTTGCTGCATTGGAACTAAAAGAAGAGTTTGATGACGGTGTTAAAGAAGATTTAGAAGAAGACATGCTTCCAACCGCTTCGATAAATGCAATTTCTAGAACTGATATAATTATCAAGTGCTGGAATTGTGAAGAAGAGGGTCATTGCTGGGACATGTGCACAGAAGAAAGAAAAATCTTTTGTTACGGATGTGGACTTAAAAATGTCTACAAGCCTCAGTGTCCAACATGTATAAAAAAATCGGGAAACAATCAGAGGGGATCGTTCAATACCACCAGAATGACCCCCAAGTAAACATTGAAACATTAAAAAATTTAACACGTAAAAACGATCATGGCATATCATCTGCTATTGCCAATGGTACGAAAGATTTAAGCACCGAACTTTTTTCAAATGAAATACAAACAGGAAATGAGTCGGGCTGTAATGGATTCAAAATTTTAGAGAGATTTACAGATTTTAATGAGAAAAATAATAAATTTAAAGGTTTAATCCCATATCATGATCGTTTGAGAAATTATATTAAAGTAAGAGATAAAATTTGTAATGATAATAAATTGGACCCAAAAATCGTTAAAAAATATCGTCGATCAACGGTCAGATTAAGAAATTTTTATAAAAAAATTAAACGCACAAATAAATTGTTTATTTCTACGATAATTAGTAATGAAGAAGATGGTAGACTATATGCAAAAGTCCAGTTTTTGGGAAAAGCTGAGCTGGGTTTATTAGATACAGGTGCTAATATAAGTTGCCTTGGTCATGATTTGGCTCGTGAAGATTTTTCAAAAGTTCCTAGCTTTAAGCGTCTAAAATCTAATGTTAGAACAGCTGATGGTCGTACGCAAGAGGTCATAGGAGAAATTGAAGTTGAAGTCAAACATAAAAATAATATTAATAGTATAAAATTTTACATTGTCCCAACTCTAAATTCAAGGGTTATATTGGGCATTGATTTTTGCAAAAAATTTCATTTAATAAATGGAATGGTTTCTAGTCTTGATCTAGTTTGTGAAGTTTCAAAAGAAGATGATTCGGAACAATGTCCACTAAATTCTCTCCAAAAACAACAATTAGCAATGGTCAAAGAAATGTTTCCAAATTCTGAAAAGCAAGGCTTAGGTAGGACATCACTTATTAAACACGAAATTGACGTAGGGAATGCAAAGGGAATAAAACAACGATTTTATCCAGTATCACCTGCTGTCGAAAATTTATTATATAAAGAAATAGATCGAATGATTGAACTAAATATAATAGAACCGAGTTCTAGCGCATGGAGTTCACCAATGCGAATGGTTATTAAACCGGGTAAAGTAAGACTTTGCTTAGACGCCAGGAAAATTAATGAACATACTAAAAAAGACGCATACCCTTTGCCAAGTATTGAAGGTATATTTGCTCGATTGCCAAAGGCCAATTTAATTACCAAATTGGACCTTAAAGATGCTTTTTGGCAAATCGAGCTAGACGAAAAGTCAAAAGCCATCACAGCATTTACTGTTCCAGGTCGTCCATTGTACCAATTTACTGTGATGCCATTTGGCTTATGTAACGCCCCACAGACCATGTGTCGGCTTATGGACGAGATTATACCGCCAGATCTGAGAAATTGTGTATTTGGATACCTGGATGACGTTTGTGTTGTGTCTGATACCTTTGAAGCACATCTAGCTGTATTAATTCGTTTAGCGGAACAGTTTAAGAAGGCTAATTTAACTTTAAATATTACAAAGAGTAAATTTTGCGTAAGGAAAGTGCAATATTTAGGCTACGTTATAGGCGATGGAGGAATATCTACAGACCCCGCAAAAGTTGAATCGATTCGCAACTGGCCCGTGCCAAAATCAATTAAACAAGTTAGAGGATTCCTAGGATTAGCCGGCTGGTATAGGCGTTTCGTAGAAAACTTTGCCGATGTGACTTTCCCTATCACTGAATTGCTTTCTAAAAAGAAAAAATTTGAATGGACAGAAGCCGCCCAGCGTGCTTTCGATAAAATTAAAATCTTGCTAACCACGGCCCCAGTTTTGAAAAATCCAAATTTTTCTAAGAAATTTTTTGTACACTGTGACGCCAGTGACTTTGGCATAGGAGCAGTGTTAGTACAGCTCGATGAAGATAATAACGAAAGTCCAATTGCGTTTATGTCAAAAAAATTAAATTCGGCTCAACGTAACTATTCAGTTACAGAAAAAGAATGTTTAGCGGCTATTGAGGCAATCGAAAGATTTCGTTGCTATATCGAATTACAAGAATTCGAAGTAATCACCGACCACAGTAGTCTTGTGTGGTTAATGAGACAACCAAATTTAAAGGGCAGACTTGCTCGATGGGCTCTCAAACTACAGGGCTATAAATTTACAATTTCACACCGTAAAGGCAAAGATAATATTGTGCCAGACGCTTTGAGTCGAATGCATGAGGGAGAAATTGCATCTCTTGAAATAATAGGACCTGAAGTCGATTTAGATTCTCCTCATTTCTTCGACGAAGACTATGTAAAGTTAAAGGACAAAATAGCTAAAAAGTCAGAAGAATTTCCCGATTTAACTGTGATTGATCAATATGTATATATTCGTACGAAATTTAGTACAGGTAATGACGTAGAAGACCAAAACTCTTGGAAATTGTGGATTCCTGAAGGTCTTAGACAGGATATTTTGAAAAGATCGCATGATTCTGTAATATCTTCGCATGGTGGAGTTGCCAAAACAGTAAATTTAATTCGACGAAGTTTCTATTGGCCTGGTTTACTTTCTCAAGTCCGCGAATATATTAGTAATTGTGATGTTTGTAAAATGACAAAGCCGACTAATAAAATTTTGCGACCAGAAATGGGACAAATGGTAGTGTCAGACAGACCTTTTCAAAGGTTATATATTGATTTATTAGGACCTTACCCGAGAAGCAAGAAAGGCTTCATAGGATTGCTAATTGTTCTTGACCACTTTTCCAAATTTCATTGGTTATGTCCATTACGAAAATTTTCCGCAGACAAAATTATAAATTTCCTTCAAGAAAACATATTTTATGTATATGGCGTCCCAGAAACGATTGTTAGCGACAATGGTTCGCAATTCAAATCTGGTGAATTTAATGCATTTTTGACTCAATATGGTATTCAACATACTTATACGGCATACTATTCCCCTCAGAGCAATGCCTCGGAGAGGGTTAATCGGTCCATAATCTCTGCGATACGTGCTTATATGAAAAAAGACCATAGAGAATGGGATGTGAACTTATCACCCATAAGTTGTGCATTAAGAAATTCCTTGCACCAATCTATTAAACTGAGTCCTTATCACTGTTTATATGGCTTTGATATGGCAACGCATGCTTCCACATACAAATTACTTAGGTCCACAAATTCTTTGGGCGAATCAGATATTGGACTTCATAGGGATGATCACTTGACCATTTTAAGACAAAGCGTGCGTGAAAATCTTAAGAAAGCTTATGAAACCCAAGCTAAATATTACAACCTGCGAACCAGGCCCGTCTCTTTCGGTGTTGGCGATGTTGTATTTAGAAGGAATTTTGCCCAAAGCGATGCTACGATAAATTTTAATGCAAAGCTTAGCTCCGCCTTTAAAAAAGCTACAGTAAAAGAAAAGCTAGGGAAAAGTTACTACGTTCTCTTAGATGATGATGGCAAAACTGGTACTTATCACGCCAAGGACATCAAAAAGTGATTGCTCTTTTTCCGACTAATATCTCGCTAAAAGTTAACTTGATATTATTCGGTTTTGTAATGAACAATCACTACAATTTTTTTCTTCCGCTAATTAGCGCAAAATCTATAAGTACAATTTATGTACTTTTTTCTAAAACACAACCTTGTGAATTGACTGTACACATCATACAGTAGTTGATCTGTCAACTAATTTCGAAAATGGGATTAGCAACAAACTTCGGTGTAGATAGGAGGAAGTGAAAACTTTCTTTCCGTTTACAACCATCAACCAGCAAAGTTTACACTCCCGAGTAAGATTTACATCAAAGTCAAGTTCCAGATAATCCACTGAAATCTGCTAAGATTTCAGTATAAAGTTTTTTTTTACGATTGTTATTGGCCAACTATTACAAAAGGTAATCTGCAATTTCATTTATTTTTCAAGTAAAATTAAATGCCGGTAAAATTTTCAAATATTACATAGCAAATTACACTGACCACAACATAGACACAAAATCTGCGTGATCTTCTGCTTCAGATGTACATACACCACCATAATTTCCTTGCCTAGAGAGCATAATTCCGAACAAGGAAAAAAAAAGGTAAAACAAAATAAAGAAATAACTAAAAATATTGGAAGTAAAATTTCCAATTGTTGTTTCAGCTCAGTTGCTGCAACTGGTTTTGTACAAGAGACAAATCAGTCTCGTCGGTACATTACAGCAATAAATAAGTTCGCCTGGTGAAGCGCTGCCACCAGATTAAGTGACCTGAACCCACTAAAATTGTCCAAAAATTTAGGCGAAGTCTAGGAGCTCGTGAATCAAAAGTGTTGTGGGTGGAAAACGATTAAAGTGCTTAGCCAAAGGCTAAGAAAACTAATTTATAGAAAAAGTGAAATTTTGCAATTTCATCCTTAAAGAAAAGACTGCGAACAAGTGTTAAAAACGTTATTATTGCCAGTCTTGATAGTAATTGTGATAATTGGCTGAACAAACAATTTTAAGCGGAAAGACTAGAACATTTATTTGGTGTTATAATAAAGAAATCACAAAATTCGCTTCAAATGCCGGCGAAAACCAAAAATCGAACAAAAATATAACTTTACAATGAATTTTCAATACTACATGTAATACACAAAAACTAGTTTAATACCTATAATTAAAAAAAAAAAAATACTTAAAACATACAAAATTCACTAACATTAAACTATTACGAATTAATATTGTGAAAAACAAACATACAAACAGCATATATTACATATATTGTGAACAAGAAAAAAAAAAAAATCAGTTTGAACAAGTGACAAGACAATTATTGAACATTCCATTCGCACAGTGTCACGATTTGAAACAAAACAAATACATTAAAAGTGAACAAATTAATAATTTTACCTAACTGTCGTTGTGTAGTTAATAAAAGAAAAAATAGTAAATAATCTAATTGGAACTTTTTTTTTTGTTTAAAATTAAAGATAATTTTTATCAGTTTTTTTCTTTTTTTTTTTCATTTAAAGATTTTATTTCATTTATTTTCTGAAATAACACAATAAGTGATTTTTTTTAATTGAATATAATAACCAAACATAACATTTTCATTAAAAAATTCATTTCATAATTTTTCAGTTTTTTTTCTTTATTATAAAAAAAAAAAAACAAAACAATTTTTTTTATATTTTTTTCTTTTGTTCTTATAATAATTAATATAATAATTAATCATTAATAATCATACCTAAAATTCAATTAAAACTACCTGCCCAATTAAATTATTTACTTAAATGTTTTCTTTTATTATCCGCGACACTGTTCCTAAATGGGAGTGAACCAAAGAAAGTGAAATAGAAGTAAATATTTAACAACAACAACGTTTGAAACTTCTTTGGTTCAATGACACCCACAATATAAGAAGTGAAAAGAAAAAGAGTCAGTAATAATGCCAAAATATGAAGATCTGTTGATGTGCTATTACAACAACAACTTCTAAGCATAGCTCTCGCTCTGTAAGTGCATTTTTTCCCCTCTCAATAGCAACCGCAGCAGCAACAACAACAACAACCAGAACATCGACTCAGTGGAAGGCCTTTCATCAGCATCGATGGGTATGTACTCTCTTTGTTTCTTTTTGTTATCATTTACATATATGCGATATTTAACAGAGGCTATTGACCTCATTAACAGCCTTATTGGTTTAATTTTGATTTTGGTTCATTATTAAAATATTTGAAATAATAAGAAGCCATTTAAATAATAAAAAATGGTGTAAGAGAACATTTAATAAAAATCCGTTCGCACTGTTCTAATGAGGGGAACATATTGTGCAATAAAGACAACGCGTTATATAATACCTATATGATGGCCTTTTTCTATCGAAGCCATTTTAAATGTTAAATTGTTTTTGCCAATAAATTTGTACTAATTTTAATAAACCAATCATATCGTCTATTGGTTGTCTCACCCTTAAATTAATGTAAATCGGGTTAATTTATACATTCAGATTAATTTATTTAATATTTTCTTTATAATAAAACCAAGTAAAATAAATAAGAAAACGAATTTAGTGAACACGATGCTACGGAAATGTTTGTATATTTTATACAATCCATCGAACTTAAAGAAATTTCATAATAATTTGAAAAACCAAATTAAATTTTATTTTTAAATAAAATTTAAAAATACAGCGTCAATTGTTGAAACCGAACTGATTTTTTTTTAAAGACAAAAAAAAAACAACATGAATTGTTAAATCTAATTTAATTTTTAATTAATATTATAAAAATTTTATACCAATTAAATTAATTTAATTGAACTATTTTCATTGTTAAATTTACATTTTAATAAATTCTTCGTGAAATTTAATATGAAATTTAAATGAAAATGATTAGTATTTATTTTTCTAAAGGTTTTGATTTAATCATGGCTGCTTAACCACCCCCATGACTTTCCTTTTTGGGTAAATGTTAGCTTAGGTTTTCGTATGGGGTTTTTCATGAAATATTTTAGCGAAAAACCATTGGTTGGGAGGGTTACGAGCTGAAAGGAAACATAAGGCCTGTTTCCAATAAAAAACACAAATTTCGTTTGATTGTACCAAATTTTTTATATATGAGTAATTCTTCTACTCTTTCATATCCCAAACACTAAACAATAAACCAAAAGGCACGGGACTCGCAACAAATAATAAATTTAATTGTATGGTGTTGATAAAGCCATAGTCAAGAACCTACCCCACCCACTGATTTTTCTAGCCGTATGACCGGACGGGTCCCAAATCGACACTGAGCTTTATTCGAACTGTTAGAATTTGATTGTGAAGCATAAACTATCTTTTCAATATCCAACTAAATCAAATTCTTAATTAATTGTGAATGGTGTGCAATTTCATCATTTGTTCACATCGCACTACACACAAGACAATTATTACAATTTTAAAAATTTTACAATTTTTTTTTTTTAGTATGAAAAATACTTTGAAAATCAAAGATAAAAAAATATTACATGACTTCTTATTATATTATTTATACGCTCTATATAAATACATGGTATCTTACAAATTTTGTAAATTTTTTTCTAAATACCCCAGCAAAATATTTTGTTGCAAAGAAACAATTACAGAACAGCTTTTACTGATAAGTAACAAGTTCCACTTTCGGTTGCACAATATATTATTTTTGTTTGAAATTGTCCCAAAACCAACATGTTCTCATGGAACCTGTTATGAAATGAATTGCTACATAACTGAATAAGATATGCTGTTTTTTGAAATTTCATTGATTTTCAATTAAGTGCTAGTTCGAAATATATTTTAACTCAGATTTTTTAGTTTTTCTTAATAAATACCCTCTAAAAAATACTTATTTCGAATACGAATATTCATTTTCTGTTCTACGGAATCTGTGGTGCAACATGTTGTACATAATCGGTTATATAGAACCAGAAACAGAATAGAAAGTCGATTAAAAAAGAAACGATTCTAGTATCAATACCATTCGCAACAAGTTCTGAAAAATTTTCCTGGGACGTTGTAGTTTCTTTCGATTTTAATATTGTATGGTAAATCATTACATAATATAAAACCCTTGTAGAAAAGGGATTTCTGCATGTGCGTTGTCGTGACTCGTTGTATTCGAAAATCTTCTGCGTTCCTTAATCCATACGGTTGTACCTCTCCAACATATTTTATCTGGTCGCAAAGATACGCTGGGGCGTCACCTTGTTTCATTTTCTTAATAAAAATTAAAGTGTTGAATTTTAACCTTTGTGTAATATTCATCCATCATCGTGAACGGCGAGTACCGTCGTCGAATGAATCATGAGCTGTACAACGACATCGACGTGGTCAAGCGCGTTCAAATAGACCGAATGCGCTGGCTTGGACAAGTTGTACGAATGGACGATAACGCTCCGGCTCGAAAAGTCTTCGGCAATAAACTCGATGGGCGGCGCAGGGGGGGGCGACGAAAACTCCGATGGATAGACCAGGTGACGGAAATGTTAAGTAAGCTTGGTATGACGAACTATCTACGGAGCGCAAAAGACCGAAGCGCTTGGAATGGTTTTCTACGTGCGGCTACTGATAGATGAATTTCTGTTGTTGCTGCCAGTAAAGAAGAAGAAGAAGAAGTAATATTCATCCATTTCAGTTCTCCAAGCATTTCGTTGATGTGTCCCAGGAAAATTTTTCAGAACTTGTTGCGAATGGTATTGATACTAGAATCGTTTCTTTTTTAATCGACTTTCTATTCTGTTTCTGGTTCTATATAATCGATTATGTACAACATGTTGCACCACAGATTCCGTAGAACAGAAAATGAATATTCATATTCGAAATAAGTATTTTTTAGAGGGTATTTATTAAGAAAAACTCAAAAATCTGAGTTAAAATATATTTCGAACTAGTACCCAATTGAATATCAAGGAAATTTCAAAAAACAGCATATCTAATTCAGTTATGTAGCAATTCATTTCATAAAAGGTTCCATGAGAACATGTTGGTTTTGGGACAATTTCAAACAAAAATAATATATTGTGCAACCGAAAGTGGAACTTGTTACTTATCAGTAAAAGCTGTTCTGTAATTGTTTCCTTGCAACAAAATATTTTGCTGGGGTGTATATGGATTGCATTTGAGTATAACCCTCATAGCTCTGTTTTGGAGTTTTTGCATTCTTTCGATCTGACTATCTTGCAGCATGTATAAATTATCGTCGATCCATATTAGAAATGAAATTTAATCGTATCGTATTATAAATATTTATTGCAGTTGTTTTCGATATTTTATTTCTTATTCTTTTAAAAAATCCGACTTTTCCCGATTTTTTTACATGTATAGTCTATATGTTCTTTAAACTTTAAATATTTATCTATTATAAAACCGAGATATTTTATGCATTCAACCTTTTCTATTATGTTATTATTAATTTTAAATATTGCTTCCGTACTCATATTTATTTCTATTATCTTTGTTTTATTTTCGTTTAGCTTCAATTTATTTTAATTTTCACAATTTCAAATTTTCGCATATTCATATTTTCACAATTTCAAAATTTCACATATTCATAACTTCAAAATTTCACATATTGAAATGTTCAAAATTTCACAATTTCAAATTTTTCACATATTGATGTTTTTAAAATTTCACATATTCATATATTCAAAATTTTACAATTTCAGATTTTCATATTTTCAAAATTTCACAATTTCACATATTGAAATGTTCAAAATTTAACAATTTCATATTTTCATAATTTCAAATTTTCGCATATTCATATTTTCACAATTTCAAAATTTCACATATTCATAACTTCAAAATTTCACATATTGAAATGTTCAAAATTCAACAATTTCAAATTTTTCACATATTGATGTTCTTAAAATTTCACATATTCATATATTCAAAATTTCAGATTTTCATATTTTCACAATTTCACATATTGAAATGTTCAAAATTTAACAATTTCATATTTTCATAATTTCATATTTTCACAATTTAAAATTTTTCACACATTGATATTTTTAAAATTTCTTACTTAATTTCCCTTTGCAAACCATGAATGAGGTATGGGATAGCTTCTCGCGTTGTTGTGAATTAACACGCTTTCTATATCAGATTCACAACTAACGGCACCTACTTGTTTATCGACGAATGCGAACGTCACTGTTTGAGAAGCTCTTACTAGACACTCCGATTGACTCGACACTTATACTGCGAAGTTGCTGTCAACAACATTCGAGGGGAGCCGACAACGAAAGAAAAAAATTTTGTTTTAAGATGACTGGAGCCAGATTTAAACCTGCGATCTCTCGCATGGTAGTGGCGTGTTCTAACCACTATGCCACGGCCGGTCCCAATTTCAAATTTACACATATTTATATTTTCAATATTTCACAATTTCAAATTTTCACATATTCATATTTTCAAAATTTCACAACTGCAGATTATTCATATTTTCACTATTTCAAACTATCAAAATTTAAAATTTTTACATATTCATATTTTCAAAATTTCACAATTTCATATTTTCACAATTTCAAATTTTCATAATTACATATTTTCGCATATTCATATTTTCACAATTTCAAATTTTCATAATTACATATTTTCGCATATTCATATTTTCACAATTTCAAATTTTTCACATATTGATGTTTTTAAAATTCCACAATTTCAAATTTTCACATATTTACAATTTCAGATTTTCATATTTTCACAATTTCAAATTATCAAAATTTAAAGTTTTCACATATTCATATTTTCAAAATTTTAAAATTTTTTTTTTATTAGTATTAAAAATACTTAGAAATTAAAGATAAAAAATATTACATGACTTCTTATTATATTTTTTATATGCTCTATATAAATACATGGTATCTTACAAATTTTGTACATTTTTTTCTAAATACGTTGTTGTTTCTTTCGATTTTAATATTGTATGGTAAATCATTACATAATGTAAAACCCTTGTAGAAAAGGGATTTCTGCATGTGCGTTGTCGTGACTCGTTGTATTCGAAAATCTTCTGCGTTCCTTAATCCATACGGTTGTACCTCTCCAACATATTTTATCTGGTCGCAAAGATATGCTGGGGCGTCACCTTGTTTCATTTTCTTAATAAAAATAAAAGTGTTGAATTTTAACCTTTGTGTAATATTCATCCATTTCAGTTCTCCAAGCATTTCATTGATGTGCGTATATCGATTGCATTTAAGTATAACCCTCATAGCTCAGTTTTGGAGTTTTTGCATTCTTTCGATCATTGCAGCATGTATAAATTATCGTCGATCCATATTCGAAATGAGGTTTAATTATCGTATTTTAAATATTTATTGCAGTTGTTTTCGATATTTCATTTCTTATTCTTTTGAAAAATCCGACATTTCCCGATCTTTTTACATGTATAGTCTATATGTTCTTTAAACTTTAAATCTTTATCTATTATAAAACCGAGATATTTTATGCATTCAACCTTTTCTATTATGTTATTATTTCAATTATCTTTGTTTTATTTTCGTTTAGCTTCAATTTTTTTAATTTTCACAATTTCAAATTTTTGCATATTCATATTTTCACAATTTCAAAATTTCACATATTCATAACTTCAAAATTTCACAATTTCACATATTGAAATGTTCAAAATTTCACAATTTCAAATTTTCAACATATTGATGTTTTTAAAATTTCACATATTCATATATTCAAAATTTTACAATTTCAGATTTTCATATTTTCAAAATTTCACATATTGAAATGTTCAAAATTTAACAATTTCATATTTTCATAATTTCAAATTTTCGCATATTCATATTTTCACAATTTCAAAATTTCACATATTCATAACTTCAAAATTTCAAATTTTTCACATATTGATGTTTTTAAAATTACACATATTCATATATTCAAAATTTTACAATTTCACTTATTGAAATGTTCAAAATTTAACAATTTCATATTTTCATAATTTCAAATTTTCATAATTTAAAATTTTCGCATATTCATATTTTCACAAGTTAAAATTTTTCAAATGTTGATATTTTTAAAATTTCTTACTTAATTTCCCTTTCCAAACCATGAATGAGGTGTGGGATAGCTTCTCGCGTTGTTGTGAATTAACACGCTTTCTATTTTAGATTCACAACTAGCGGCACCTACTTGTTTATCGACGAATGCGAACGTCACTGTTTGAGAAGCTCTTACTATACACTCCGATTGACTCGACACTTATTCTGCGAAGTTGCTGTCAACAACATTCGAGGGAAGCTGACAATGAAAGAAATTTTTTTTTTAAGATGACTGGAGCCAGATTTAAACCTGCAATCTCTCGCATGGTAGTGGCGTGTTCTAACCACTATAACACGGCCGTTCCCAATTTCAAATTTACACATATTTATATTTTCAATATTTCACAATTTAAAATTTTCACATATTCATATTTTCAAAATTTCACAATTGCAGATTTTTCATATTTTCACAATTTCAAATTATCAAAATTTAAAATTTTTACATATTCATATTTTCAAAATTTCACAATTTCATATTTTCACAATTTCAAGTTTTCATAATTACATATTTTCGCATATTTATATATTTCACAATTTCACATATTTATATTCTCAAAATTTCAAATATATCACATATTCATATTTTCAACATTTCACAATATAAAATTAAATCAATTTTCACATATTCATATTTTTTGAAAATTTCACAATTTCTAATTTTCACATATTCATATTTTCCAATTTCAAATTTTTCACATATTGATGTTTTTAAAATTCCACAATTTCAAATTTTCACATATTCACAATTTCAGATTTTCATATTTTCACAATTTCAAATTATCAAAATTTCAAATTTTCACATATTCATATTTTCAAAATATTACAATTTTTTTTTATTAGTATTAAAAATACTTTGAAAATCAAAGATACAAAAAATTACATGACTTCTTATTATATTTTTTATATGCTCTATATAAATACATGGTATCTTACAAATTTTGTAAATTTTTTTCTAAATACGTTGTAGTTTCTTTCGATTTTAATATTGTATGGTAAATCATTAAATAATGTAAAACCCTTGTAGAAAAGGGATTTCTGCATGTGCATTGTCGTGACTCGTTGTATTCGAAAACTTCTGCGTTCCTTAATCCATACGGTTGTACCTCTCCAACATATTTTATCTGGTCTCAAAGATATGCTGGGGCGTCACCTTGTTTCATTTTCTTAATAAAAATTAAAGTGTTGAATTTTAACCTTTGTGTAATATTCATCTATTTCAGTTCTCCAAGCATTTAGTTGATGTGTGTATATCGATTGCATTTGAGTATAACCCTCATAGCTCTGTTTTGAAGTTTTTGCATTCTTTCGATCTGGCTATCATTGCAGCATGTATAAATTATCGTCGATCCATATTAGAAATGAGGTTTAATTATCGTATTATAAATATTTATTGCAGTTGTTTTCGATATTTTATTTCTTATTCTTTTGAAAAATCCGATTTTTCCCGATTTCTTTACATGTATAGTCTATATGTTCTTTAAACTTTAAATCTTTATCTATTATAAAACCGAGATATTTTATGCATTCAACCTTTTCTATTATGTTGTTATTCATTTTAAATATTGCTTCCGTACTCATATTTATTTCAATTATCTTTGTTTTATTTTCGTTTAGCTTCAATTTATTCATTTTTAACCAATATTAATATTATTGATGTCGTTGTACATATTTCCTCTACAGCTTTCATCGTCATCTCCTTCCGTGTATATTAACGTATCATCTGCGTATAGCACCATTTCACTTCTGTCTAACACCTTTGGTATATCATTAATATATATAATAAATAAAAGTGCTCCCTAAATTGATCCTTGAGATACACCGAAATCATTCTGAATTTCATTTCATAGAACATTATTAACTTTTATTATTTGTTTTCTGTTCTTTAAATATGATTGAAACCAGTTTAATTCTGTACCTTCTATTCCATACATATATAGTTTATTTAACAATTTTTGTCTGTCGATTGTTTCAAAGGCTCGTTAAAATCTGGCGGCCTTATTCATAAAAAATTTCTAAAGTGGATATGAAGCGTTCTCTACCTAAAGTATTCTTTTGCTCTAAAAAACCTTTAATAAGAAATTGTATTCATAAACGTTTGTTATCAGTCCTTTAGCCGAATGTGTTCCGGTGGTAACACCGACTGTAATTAGTCGTTAATGATGTATAAAAAGAGCTTTATAATCGGATACAAAAGCTTTATAATCGGATACCAAACATGTATTTTCACTTATAATAACTACGAACATTATTGTAGCTCTATTTTTCATTTACTACGATTCTCATGACGATAACAAAGACGTTAAAGTAAAAATTGTATTAAAAAATTTATTTTCTTTTCCTTATGTTGAAATAATATTCGGATACCGATTACATTTTTTCCTTGTTTTGATTGTTTATACATCACGAATATTATTTCATTATTTACAAATTATTTTTGACGAATTTTGGAGAAATATTTTTCAAAATGATATTCATGAATGAAAAGTGTCTATTTAGATACTTTTCTATGTGCGCAATGATAAGGAAGAAAATTTCCTACAAAATGAATACAGGCAAGAACTCTTTGCAATAGGAAAAATGCCTGAAAAGTGAAAATAAAGATCTCAAATTCATGAATATAGAATAAATTGTACAAACGTCAAGTTATAGCATGCTTAAAGTGGAGACAACCCTACTTTAACTTATTGAAGATGTAAATCGTTTATGAATATTGTTTTCTCGAAATTTGCATAAAAATGCTTTATAAACCTCTTATAAGTTTTTATGAATAAGGCCATAGAAATATTGACATCACTTTTTTTGTTTTCTCTATATTTTTCCATTTACTTATTTCATAATTAACAGTCGTTTCACATGAGTACTTTTTACGAAATCCTGATTGATACTTCGACAATATAGAATTATTTTCTATATATTCTTCTAATTGTCCTTTCACAACCTTTTCTAAAATTTGTTCACATGTTTTTAAAGTATTTATTGGCCGGTATTCTTCGCATTTATTTGTTTTTGGTACTTTTTCAATTGGTGTTATCGTCGTTTGTTTCCAGTTCTCAGGGAATTCACCAGTCTTTAGCGATGCATTGAAAATTTTTAATAATGTTTCTCCAGTTATGTTCCAGTTGTCAAGAATAATTTTGTTTGATACTTTATCACAGTCTGTTTTATTTTTCTTTTGTATAATTATATTCTTAAGTTCTAATATGTTTATTGCACGGAATTTAAATTTAGAGTTTATCACAGATATTTGGTTTTCATATTGCACATTTTCGATTGAGTCTCTTATCAATTTTATACTATCTACAAAATAATTATTAAATTGATTAGCGATTTCTTTATTGTTCTTATATTCTATTTGGTTTAATATCACAGTTTTTATCTCGTTAGGTTTTTTCTTAATTATTAGATCTTTGATCTCTCTCCACATTTGTTTTTGACCTCCTGCATTGTTAATTTTATTATTAATGTATATATTTTGTTCGTTTTCTATTTGTACTTTATATATATTTCTTTTTGTCCTGTAATTGTTCCATGCCAATCTGTGTTTTTTAATTTTGCTATTTGATATTTTATTATCTTCTCCCTTTTCATTTCACGTGCTTCATTGTTAAACCACTGATTTACACAGCTTTTTTCTTGTATAATTTTCTTGTGAGTAAATTTTTTTATCGTTTCTTTAAAAGCATTGTTTTCCTTGTTGTACTTAAAAATTTCCACTTCATTATTGTTCATGTTGGTTTGATAATTGTTTTCGCTTTTAATTAGAATATTTATCATTTCATGATCTGATATTTTATTTGTTTTACTGTTATTTACAGATATATCACAGCTATTTGTTATCACAAAGTCAATTATGGTACTTGAATTTTTTGTTACTCTTGTAAATTCATTAACTAATTGTCTGAGACCATTATCATTGAGTATGGACTCCATCTGATTTTTATATTGTGAATTTTTGCACCAGTCTATATTAAAATCTCCAGTTATTAAAATATCACAGTTATAATCGCTTACTTCTTCTAAAACTTCTTCAAAATTTTTACAAAAATCCGATTCTCCATAGCTCGGTGATCTGTATATTGCAGCTATTATAATTTTTATGTCTTGACATGTGGCTTTACAGACTAAAATCCAATATTTTACACCTTCTATCTTTTTTTAATTTTAGTTATTTAGTTACTTTCCAAGTTTTTTTTATAATAAATTACGACTCCGTAATTTGGATGTAGAAAGGGACAAAGTATGATCATATTCTTGTAAAGCAATTTCATTTTCTTCAACGTCTTTTGTCATGTGGGTTTCGGAAAGTATAATTATGTCAGGTTTCTCTGTTGATGCAATGATCTCCACTTGTGTATAATTATTCACTAAGCCTTGCACATTTGTGTATAGAGCACTTATATTCCTTGATTGTTAGATCGATAAACCAATTATGCGCATTTTCAAATTCAATTTATTCCGATAAACCGGACATTCTCTATCGTTCGTGAAATGCTTTTCATCCAGATCCATATTTAATTTATCATTCATTTTCGTGCAATTTATACATTTCATTTTTCGTTCCGTATTCTTACATTCCTTTGTTCTGTGCTGTCCATGACATTTTAGGCTTATTTCTTGGTTTTTACACTCTTTTGCGATGTGGTTATATCCTCTACATTTAAGGCATTGAGTTACTTCCGTTCCGTCAAATACTCTACACCTTTCCCATCCTATATTTACTTTCCTTGCTTCCATCATTTTTCCGTAAGTTTCGTTATCAACTGCCATTTTCACATTGTAGACCTTTCCCATCATATATTTACTTTCCTTGCTTCCATCATTTTTCCGTAAGTTTCGTTATCAACTGCCATTTTCACATTGTAGATTGTTTTGTTATTTCTTTTGATTTCGTATTTTTCAATTATTTTAAGTCCTGCATTAGAGATATTCGGTTTCTCCTTTTTTAATTTTTCAATAATTTCTTTCTCTTCCTGTGTAAAAGTCATGTCTGTAATTGTAACTCGAAGTTCTATTGGCTTGGGAACCTTAATTTCATATCCTTCATTTAATTCACTTTCTATTGCACTTTTTATTTTCTCTCTTTCTTCAATATTTTCACTTTGGATTACAACCGCTCCATTTCTTCTATTTTCTACTCCAGTAATTTTAAAATTTACTTGGTTGTTAAGTGCCTCCCTCGTTTTTTCCACCCCTTGCTTCTCTTTTGGCTTTACAATTAAGGGCACCTGTTTCTTCATATCTGGCAGCACTGTTTTCTTTATCGCCTCTGCACATGTTGTTTATACCATCACCCTTAGGGATGAGGGTATATACCATTTGATACGACCCAAAAGTGTAACACATAGGAGGAGTCTCTTTAGACCCTAGGTTTCTTTGAACCAAATTCGATTCATGACATTTTAAGTCATTTGAGCCATGTCCGTCTGTCTGTCTGGCTGTCCGGCTGGTTCGCACGATAACTTTCGAAAGACGTAACCAAATGTTTTGAAATTTTTCACGAGTTATTATTTCCTCAAAACTACTGACGGTATTGCAAATGGGCTACATGGCCACGCCCCTTCTGGTACCTCCTATACAAATACATCATTCCGCCCACTTTAGAAATCGAGTAATAATATCAATACACCCAACGGGATCGTACCCAAATTCTGTATTTATTAAAGCTATAACAGGATAAAGTTTTGGAAACAAATTTTGAAAGCCTAGCCCCGCCCCTTCTGGTACCTTCCATACAAATCTACCTTTCCGCCCACTATAGAGATGGAGGAATAATATCAATAAATCAAACGTGATCGAACCCAAGTTATATTTTTAGTAAAGCTATAACAGGATAAAGTTTTGAAGAAAAAGATTGTAAGTCTATCCACTCCCCATCTGGTACCTCCCATACACATCTGGTACCGCCCACTTTAGAAATCGATTTATATTATTAAAAGACCTAACGTGATCGTGCCCAAATTCTGTATTTGGTAAAGTTCAAGCAGGATAAAGTTTTGGAGAAATAATCTGGAAGCCTAGACCCGCCCCTTCTGGTACCTCCCATACAAATGTACCACTCCGCCCACTTTAGAAATAGGGTAATAATATCAATACACATGACACGATCGTGCCCACATTCTGAATTTTGTTATGCTATAATAGGACAAAGTTTTGGAGAAAAATTTGGAAGTCTAGACACGCCCCTTATGGTACCTCCCATACAACTGTACCTTTCCGCCCACTTTAGGGATGTAGTAATAATATCAATACAACCAACGCAATCGTGCCCAAATTCTGTATTTAGTAAAGCTATAACAGGATAAAGTTATGGAGAATAAATCTGGAAGCCTAAACACACCCCTTCTCGTACCTCTCATACAAATGTACCACTCCCCACTTTCGAAATCGAGTAATA
The DNA here is from genome assembly GCA_964034835.1 of Muscina levida. Classification (NCBI taxonomy): domain Eukaryota; kingdom Metazoa; phylum Arthropoda; class Insecta; order Diptera; family Muscidae; genus Muscina; species Muscina levida. The sequence continues at coordinate 99,055,237 of OZ035883.1, read as the reverse complement.
ATATCAATATAATAGAAAATTATTTGTTTTACTGAGGGTAAGGGTAAATGTAAGACAGTTTGCCCGACTGAAACTTTCTAACTGGTTTTAATTACAAATCGGTTAATTTCAATAACTCAAGACTTAAACAATATCTTATAGATGGTATTTATCAGTCAGTTTATCTGACTGAAATTTCTGTACTGGTCTTAATGACAGTTGGTTAGTTTGAATGAAAGAAAAATGTCAAAGCGTACACATAAAACTCTTTCGGTTTTACAAAAACAACAAATTTTCGCAGCCATTGACAATGGCTTCCGCAAAAGTCGGAAAATTGGAAAAATCGAACGACTTTTCGAATAGAAAATATTTGTTGAAAAATTCGAAAAATTCAAAAAATGTGAAAAAAAATTTCGACGAAATTTAGCATTTTATGGTATGAATAAATAAATTTGGTCGATGTAACTGTGAACATTTTCGGATAATTATTCCAAAATGACTTTTCGAATGGAAATGGTGAAAAACTCGGAAAACCCTTTAAAATTTTGCATGCATCGCTTGATTTGATAAAAATTATTTTAAAAAATTTCATATATGTTAATGGTAAAATTGGTGGAAAACCCGGAAAAAACTCTTAAAAAGATGGATTTTGCGACGAAATTTTGCATTGTATCGCTGTTTTTAGTGATTATACCATCACCCTTAGGGATGAGGGTATATATCATTTGATACGACCCAAAAGTGTAACACATAGAAGGAGTCACTTTAGACCCTAGGTTTCTTTGAACCAAATTCGATTCATGACTTTTTAGGTCGTTTGAGCTATGTCCGTCTGTCTGGCTGTCCGGCTGGTTCGCACGATACCTTTCGAAAGACGCAACCAAATGCTTTGAAATTTTCCACGGATAATTATTTTCTCAAAACTACTTACTGTATTGCAAATGGGCTACATGGCCCCGCCCCTTCTGGTACCTCCCATACAAATACCTCATTCCGCCCACTTTAGAAATCGAGTACTAATATCAATACACCCTACGGGATCGTCCCCAAATTCTGTATTTAGTAAAGCTATAACAGGATAAAGTTTTGGAAAAATTTTTGAAAGCCTAGCCACGCCCCTTCTGGTACCTCCCATATAGATATAGATGGATTTTATTTCTAGGGATTGGATCTTACCAGTACAAGATTTAAGATGGGATATCAAGAATTCCAAAGAAATAAAAAGACCAACACAAAATGTGATTAGGAATAGATATAGATGGATTTTATTTCTAGGGATTGGATCTTACCAGTACAAGATCATCCATTTCTGAGCTACAAAACACAGAAAAACTGGTTTTCTTGTGTTTCGTTTCGGCTCAAGAGAAATCCACTCCCACTGGTCATCTGCCGAAGATTCAGCCATTTACACGCGTACATTTTGGTCCATAGCGAGCCAGATCAGCGGCAGACAAGACAAATCACTCTCTGAGAATCCAGCTATTACAATTTCTATTACAAGATCTTACAACAGGTACGTTTATATTCTGCTTGCGCTCAATAATTTAGTTGTATTAAAAAGTGCCAAAGTAAAGATATAAGACGGAATATTGCCGAGAAAAATTGAAAAAAAAAATAAGAATATAAATTTGTTTCATTTGAAAGAAAGTGAAAATAGCACAATTTCGTGAAAAAATGTATTAAATGTGGAAAATTTACTATAAAATTATCATCATTTATAAAAAATTGGAGAAAAATTTGAGGCAAATTGAACGAAATACGCCATTTTCTACCGGAATTGCCAATGGTCCAACAAAAGCACAATTAAGTCACCAGGAAATTATATTAATCCGAAGACCAGCTTTAAAGGTTACACATTCGTTGGAAATTCAACTATAACGCCATATAAGACCATCAAAGGAGAAAATCGGAAGTTTGAACCGTAAGTTTTTTGTGTGGACAACCCCGTAAATATTATATCCACCGAAGTGTTGCTTATTTTTATACCAAATCGGATAAATGGTTTTACAATTTCGTGTACATTTGAGAAAATCGTCAGATAAATAGCTAATGGTGTCAAATACATTTTACTATTTGAAATTGCTATTTATATGTCACAAGTGTACCATTTAGGTCGATTGCATAACATTGCAACGATTTGTTTAACGTGTTATGTTATAGGGCTGTTAATAACAGCATTCTATACTTTTCGAATATTTCTCTCTGTTGAAAATAACATTAAACCGCGTTTCTAAATATCTTAATTTCCAATATTCCATTAGCTCTATGCAAATTCTCTCCTTCTCCATATTTCCCTATATCTATTTTTCACTCCTACCAAACATATATATCACTCAAACTCTCCTAATATAATCGCATTTTAAACATTAACAATCTCTGCCAAACTCTCTTCCATCACCATTATACATTTGTGTTTCATTTATTGAGTCACTCCTTCATCATATGCGATTTCTTCCCTTCGCTTTCGATTCTTATACTCTCTTTAAGTCACAGAAGCTTTTTCGTCATATGACTGTTCTATAACACTCTACTGCTCTTGACTTTTATTTGTAACACTCCTTTCTCTTTTCATTCCGAATTCTCTTATTTTCTTACGCTTTCTTCATTAACTTTCGCTGCGCTCTTGATAAAATACTCTCTTACCGATCCAAGCATCTCTTTATCATACCACTGAGTGCATTTTGCATTACGCTCTTATTTCTCACCGATCCAAGTGTCTCTTCCACCACACCACTGATTGCACTTTGTAAGCGCTCTTATTTCAACTCTCAGTTTCGGTGCATTTCGCTTTGCGTTAGAGTGCAACGGCGAGATCTTACCCTTTTCCAAGTTCTTGGTGATTGTTATATGTACATGTGTGAACGTGTGATGAGAGTTAATTCTATTGTTATTTGAGTTTGTTTCCAACCATTTCTCCTCTCAGTGAATCTCCATATAACCAACAATAAGAATTCTTTCCAATACTGAGGTCAATGACCGATAATTTTTTGCTAATACGTAAATTTTGCGATCAGCTGTTTTCTTTCCAATAACACTGATGTTGTGTGTTTCTACATTAGCATTCACTATTATCTTTCAATATTGCAGATTGTTGTAGATACTGTATCTTTTACAATCATTGTATCTGTAAGAGCAGATTGGATCTAAATAAACTACAAAATACTAGAAAAAGAAAATTCAAAATTGTAAAATTTATATTTCAAAATTTACTTTAATTAAAAAAAAAAAAAAAAAAAAATCTATAGTTTGCATTTCATTTAATTTATATCTGAATACAAGAAACTTGTATTATAATCATACTTGATATAAAATATACCATTTCAAAAATATTTGAAAAGAAAAGTTTGTACTTATTTCTATTAACGATAAAAAAACCTTTCAAAAAAGTAGGAACAGTTTTGTATAAATAAAACAACAATTCAATTTCCTTATTCCTTTGCACTAATTTATTATTGCTTGGTCAACAATTGTCCAGCGTAGCCGTTTTTTTTAACCGGGTTTACTATTGTTCCACTAATTCTACAAAATATAATCTGTAACACGGGTTTTTAGATACAAAATATATTCTCTTTTTGGCTAATTTAAACCTTTTCGTTTGTGAAGTTCAGTGAAAATGTCATTGGATACATTTATCCGTTTAGCGGACAGTTTAGTTGTTTTTGAATCTGACTTCAATGACAATAAACTTCCAACTTCTTCTATCTATGATATAGAAATCCATAAAGAAGAAGTAAAATCTATTTGGCATAAGGTAAAAGTGGCTTGCGATCGCTGTCTCTCAGACTTCGAGAAGAGTACTGAGGACAAAGATAAAACTGCGCAGGATATCGAAACGGTCAAAGAAAAATCTCGCAATTCATACATCACTTATTGCCGATGTACGTCCGAACTTTGTAAACTAGGCCAGCAATTGACGGCTACTAAAGCGGCTAATTCCAGTTCACTCTCGAATGTTGGCTTCACACTTCCGCCATGCGAGCTTTCCTCCTTCAGCGGTGACTATATGTCTTGGCCAACATTCCAAGACATGTTTACTGCTGTTTGTATCAATAATCCGAAACTTAGTCCTATTGAAAAACTGTTTCATTTGGTCCAAAAAACAAAGGGTGAAGCCCACGACATTGTTTCGAAGAGTCCTTTGACAAATGAAGGATTTACTTCAGCGTGGGCGAATCTTTGCGCTCGGTTTGAAAATAAACGAGTTTTAATTAACGGACAGTTAAAGGCTCTTTTTAGTTTACAACCAATTAAATCCGAATCTGGTACTTCCCTTAAAATCCTCCAAAGAGACATCAATGCTTGTATATCGGCATTGAAACCCTATGATATAAACGTGGAAAGTTGGAATCCAATTTTCGTTTTCATTTGTTCTAACCGCCTACCAGATACGACTTTGACATTGTGGGAACAGAGTTTAAGTGATAAAACAAATATTCCAAAATGGTCGGAATTAGACACATTTATCACTAATCGTTACAGAACACTTGAGTCCGTGTCCGAAATGAGAACGACAAGTGATAGCAATAATATCGCTCCAAAATCTGTTCCAAATGTAAAGAAAAAGAGTGTTAACGCATTTCAAGCCAACGTAAGCGTTGCCAAATGTAAATTATGTCCTGATCAGTCACATCCAATTCGAAAGTGTCCACTCTTCCTAGCCATGGACCATTCCAAACGATTTTCTGAAATTAAGGCTAGCAACTTATGCCTTAATTGTTTTTCTAGTGCTCATTCCGTAAAGCAATGTAAGAGCAAACATTCCTGCTATAAGTGTGGCAAACGCTACAATACACTACTACACAAGGAGCCTGATTCGTCTCAAGATTCTAGCCATCCCTCTACTTCCAATACCAACACTCCTTATTCCACATTACCAGCACCATTTATACCAAAATCTTCTATACAGTCCACTAGTCCAAAAAATGGTGTTGTGCAGTCATGCTTTTCTTCTAGTTCCAGGAGTGTTCTGCTGGGAACAGCAGTTGTAAACATTTGTCATTTAGGTATGACTTACCAGGCCAGAGCCCTAATAGATTCAGGTTCCGAGGGTACATTTATTTCTGAACGCTTGTTTAATGTCCTTAAACTTCCCTCTAAGCGCACAAACGCAAAGATTTCGGGACTAAACAACACCATATCTGCTGATGTCCAAAAAGAATGTACAATGGTCTTGAGTTCTTTAATAAACAATGAAAATAAAATTTCAGTGTCAGCACTTGTTGTACCCCATCTTGCTGGCAATTTACCATCCAGGCCCATAAATAGGAACAATCTTATAGATATTCCGCAAATTCCTTTAGCAGATCCCTACTTTTATGAAAGCTCAAAAATTGATATTTTGCTTGGAGGCGACGTGCTTCCCATTATCATGCTTTCGGGTTGTGAGAACAAAATTTGTGGGTCATTAATGGCTCAAGAGACTATTTTTGGTTGGATTCTCACAGGCCCAATTCCTGGTCCAAAACCTACCCCTACGTATGTTTCCTATTTTTGTGAAATTTCTTTAGACAAAGAAATTTCTAAATTTTGGGAGGTGGAGAACGTTCCGCAAAGACAATTTAAATCACAATCCGATAGATACTGTGAAGATTTGTACAGCCATACCATCAAAAGAAATGAAGATGGTAGATATATAGTTTCTCTTCCATTTAAAGAGGGTTATCCTGAAAAATGTAGCTTGGGCCAATCTAGGTCAAGCTCATTGGCTCAATATTTCCGCAATGAAAGTCGTCTTCTGAGAAATCCGCAATTTAAGGAAGAATACGACAAAGTCCTTTCGGAATATGTTTCATTAGAACATATGAAACCTATTTCTCAACCGAGTTTTTCTAATAGTCCATGTCATTATTATCTACCTCACCATGCTATAATTAAGCCAGAAAGAACGACTACAAAAGTCCGAGTAGTCTTTAATGCCTCATGTCCAACTTCCAATGGTTTAAGTTTAAACGACGTTTTGCATACTGGTCCAGTATTGCAAAATGATATTACTATTTTGATCCTTAAATGGCGATTTTTCCAATTCGTTTTTAATGGTGATATTCGTCAGATGTACAGGCAGATCCTAGTAGATCCTGCTCACGCGAAATATCAACGTTTGTTATACAGATTTAATCCTAAAGATCGTATCCAAGATTATGAATTAAATACGGTAACATTTGGAGTAAATTGTGCACCATTTTTAGCCATCCGCACATTACTTCAACTCGCAGAAGATGTCCAAGAGAAATATCCAAAAGCAAGTCATATTTTAAAAAACTATATGCATGTTGATGACGCCCTTGCTGGTGGCCATACTATTTCGGACGCAATAAACTCAAGAAATGAGCTAATTCTTGCGCTCCAATCCGCCGGCTTTGAGATGCGGAAATGGACAGCAAATATAAAAAGTTTGCTTGCCGGTTTACCTAAAGATTACCTACTTTGTGAAGATTTCCTTAATTTCGATGACAGGAGCTCCGCCAAAACCCTAGGAATACGATGGAATGCTCTCCAGGATTCTTTTTATTTCGTAGCAATCGATTATCCTGATTCCTGCACATTCACTAAGCGAGAGGTCCTTTCGCAAATATCAAAATTATTTGATCCTGCTGGATGGCTAGCTCCAATTATCATTACAGCAAAGATAATTATGCAGAAAATCTGGATGGATCGCACTGAATGGGACGACACCATTACTCCTGAAGCTGTTCAACTTTGGAAATCCTTTTAACGGAGCTATCATTCCATAAATGATATTAAAATTCCTCGATGGGTCGCCTTTACTCCTACTAGCAAAATTCAATTCCATGGATTTTGTGATGCTTCGGAGAAAGCTTACGCAGCTGTACTGTACATCCGAGTGCAGCAAGAAAACAACGTTTACACCCACTTGATTATGTCCAAAACTAGAGTGGCTCCCATAAAAACGCTGTCTATTCCAAGACTGGAGCTTTGTGGAGCCGTACTGTTAGCTGAAATAATAGATAGTACACTTCCACAGTTAACAGTCGACAACTACGAATTGTTTTGTTGGACAGACTCCACCATCGTGCTATCGTGGTTAGAAAAACCACCTTGTTGCTGGAACACATTTGTAGCCAATCGAATTTCCCGAATTATTGAAATAATTGAGCCGTCCAAGTGGTCACACGTGAAGTCCGAGTTTAATCCAGCAGATTTGGCAAGTCGAGGTGTTCCTGCAGAAGACCTATCGGAAAACAAATTATGGTGGAATGGCCCAGAATGGCTTATTGACTCGCCAGAAACGTGGCATTTTTACTCCGAAACAACCTACGAGGAAACTAACATGGAACGTAAAACCTTCAAAGTCCACTTTTCATACTTCAGCAATTTCGAAGATGTTTTAGAGCGATTTTCATCCTTTCCCAAAGCTATGCGAGTCATTTCGTATATATATCGATTTTTATACCGTACTCATCCAAAATTCCGATCTAATTTCCATAGAGAATCAAATGTTATATCCGCGTCGGAAATACAAACGACCAAAAATCAATTAATACGTATGTGTCAGAAGGCATGGTACCCAAAGGAGTACATGTCATTGACATCAAAAAAATCCATTCCTTCCTCAAGTCCTTTGCTAAGCTTAAATCCATTTGTTGACGCCGAAGGCATCCTACGCCTTTGCGGGAGATTAGAACAATCTCCGTCTCTGCCGTATAATGAACGGCATCCTATTATCCTTCCTTACAATTGTCAATACTCCCGCCTGCTTATTAAATTTATCCATAAAATAAGCTTACATGGTGGCAACCAGTTGGTACTAAGACTTGTCCGAACCAACTATTGGATTCCTAGAGTACAAAACTTAATTAAAAGCATTATTCATAGCTGCAAACCATGCATTCTTTACAAGCGTAAATGTCAAAAACAACTAATGGCAGCTTTACCTCCAGAAAGGTGTGAATTCTCCCGTCCATTTACTCACACCGGGATAGATTTTGCTGGCCCATTTAATATTAAGAATTACACTGGCAGAGCTTGTTTGATTACAAAAGGATATGTGTGTGTGTTTGTATGCTTCTCAACGAAAGCCATACATCTTGAGGCAACATCCGACTTATCTACTTCCGCTTTCCTCGCAGCTTTTAGTCGTTTTGTTTCTCGCCGTGGTTGTCCGTTACATTTACACTCCGATAATGGTACCACATTCATTGGAGCATCCAGAACCATTGCCAAGGAATTCATCCAGACTTCTCAAATTGCCATTACCTCCAACTATGCACATCAAAATATAACGTGGCACTTTATCCCCCCAGGCGCCCCTCATATGGGCGGGCTTTGGGAAGCTGGGGTAAAAAGTTTCAATCAGCATTTGAGGAAAACTGCAGGAGGATCCAAATTTACCTTTGAAGAATTCCAGACATTGCTCTCCAAAATAGAGGCTTGCCTCAACTCCAGACCTTTGTCACCAATGTCCCACAATCCATCAGATTTTGCATCTTTAACTCCAGCACACTTTTTGGTGGGATCTCCACTTCTTGTGCCGATCGATCCACAGATTAATGAACCTGTCCTCACCATACGCAATCGTTGGCAAAAATTAAAAGTCATCCACCAACACTTGTGTGCCAGATGGAAATCCGAATACCTGAAAGAGCTACACAAACGGAACAAATGGAAAACGCCCCAGGAAAACTTAAAGGAAAACACACTAGTGGTTATCAAAGACGATAATTTGCCTCCTAATTGTTGGCGCCTTGGCAGAATCACCCGAGTCTACCAGGGTAGTGACAAACGAGTCCGTGTTGCCGATGTTCGAACGGAGAAAGGAACAATCACTAGACCAGTTACAAAACTGGTTATACTATCTGATGAAACTTCTTCCTAAAAACTACGTATATTAGTCCCTTAAACATCTTTACCTATTTTTTTATTCAAATGCCAAACATTTATTCCGCTTTAACTTTCTTTTAGCATTATGCCAAAAAATATACGAAAAAACCAAACCCAAAGGTCGAAGAAATACGTATGCAGACTTTGTCGTAAATCGCACCCCTTAAGAGCTTGCAGCCGTTTCCTCGAAATGAATACGACAAACCGAAAAATTATAGCCAAGAAATATGGATACGGTTTAAATTGCCTCGCCCATTCTCATTCACAAGGGTCTTGCTTTACTACAACAGGTTGCCGGTATTGTCATCAAAAACACCACTCTCTGCTCCACGCACATCAACGACTTCAAAGTAAATCCACCAAACCATCGAGTTCGCAGACATCAGAAAAACCTTTACAAACCAATCTGTCAAAACAACAACCTTACACTACAAAATCAAATCGATCGATTGAAAATCATCCTTGCAACCAAACTTTGAACACTAACTCGACGTCCCTCACTGCCATTCTTAATCAGAATTCTGCAACTTTGCTTCCAACAGCTCTGGTCAAAATTAGTGGCAAAGAGAGGAAACATTTCGCTCGATGTCTAATAGACTCTGGATCTCGAATGAGTATCATTTCTAAAAGATTTGCCGATAAGCTCAACTTGACTATGTTGGAGTTGGATGAAGAAACCATCTGTCCTGTAATCTTGTGGTCTTCCGTCGATACCAACAACAAAATAGAAGCCACCTTACATGTCAATCGGATAGGAATTACAACACCCAAACATGATGTTCCAGAGACTATCAAGACACACTTCCAAAACTTTGTTCTCGCCGACAAGAACTTTTACAAATCTGCATCTATTGATATTATACTTGGAGTTGATATTTATTCACGAATCGTAGTTGATGGTACTTTTATAAGAAATGGCCTTCCAACGGCTCAAAATACTATATTTGGTATTACATTATGTGGCACTTTCCCTATTTAAAAGATTTACATCCTATAATAATTTATAATTTATCTATATGGCACTTTTATATGAGCAAGCAAAGTATAAACGTTCTTTTCTATTATATAACTTTTTGCTATATATAAAATTTATATTTAATTTTATTGAATTGCATTCAATTAACATATCTGAATTTGATATAAAACAAAAAAAAAATTAATTTACTTAAATACTGAATTGTCTAATCCTAAAAAATCTTTTTTTTCAAGTGCATCTGCAACATGGCTATTTGATTTCTTTCTTTATTACAGTAATACTGCAAGGCGGGCGGTGATGTTTACATCAAAATAGATGAAACTCTAATTTTAAGTTGTAAATATTGAATTCTTAAAAAGTATCTAAAAACTCCCAAATACCTTCGTTAAATTGTGTAAACCCGCCATTCGTCAGTTTATACAATGACAATTGCATTGTATCTGACGTTTCTTAAATAAGCCATTTTGCAACTGCAACTTCCGCAAAATCAACTTTTTATACTTTCTCATTCACATCTTAAATCTTGTACTGGTAAGATCCAATCCCTAGAAATAAAATCCATCTATATCTATTCCTAATCACTTTTTGTGTTGGTCTTTTAATTTCTTTGGAATTCTTGACATCATCCATTTCTGAGCTACAAAACACAGAAAAACTGGGTTTCTTGTGTTTCGTTTCGGCTCAAGAGAGATTTATTTCAATCCAGGTCCGGAATCCACTCCCACTGGTCATCTGCCGAAGATTCAGCCATTTACACGCCTACACTACCTTTCCGCCCACTATAGAGATGGAGAAATAATATCAATAAAACAAACGTGATCGTACCCAAATTCTATTTTTAGTAAAGCTATAACAGGATAAAGTTTTGGAGAACAAAATTGGAAGTCTATCCACGCCCCATATGGTACCTCCCATACAAATCTGGTACCACCCACTTTAGAAATCGATTAATATTACTAAAAGACCTAACGCGATCGTGCCCAAATTCTGTATTTAGTAAAGGTATAACAGAATAAAGTTTTGGAAAAATTTTTGAAAGCCTAGCCACGCCCCTTCTGGTACCTCCCATACAAATCTACCTTTCCGCCCACTATAGAGATGGAGAAATAATATCAATAAAACAAACGTGATCGTACCCAAATTCTATTTTTAGTAAAGCTATAACAGGATAAAGTTTTGGAGAACAAAATTGGAAGTCTATCCACGCCCCATATGGTACATCCCATACAAATCTGGTACCACCCACTTTAGAAATCGATTAATATTACTAAAAGACCTAACGCGATCGTGCCCAAATTCTGTATTTGGTAAAGCTCAAGAAGGAAAAAGTTTTGGAGAAAAAATTGGAAGTCTAACGACGCCCCTTATGGTACCTTTCATACAAATGTACCTTTCCGCCCACTTTAGGGATGTAGTAATAATATCAGTACACCCAACGCAATCGTGCCCAAATTCTGTATTTAGTAAAGCTATAACAGGATAAAGTTATGGAGAATAAATCTGGAAGCCTAAAAACACCCCTTCTCGTAACTCCCATACAAATGAACCACTCCCCACTTTCGAAATCGAGTAATAACATCAATATAATAGAAAATTATTTGTGTTACTGAGGGTAAGGGTAAATGTAAGACAGTTTGCCCGACTGAAACTTTCTAACTGGTTTTAGTTACAAATCGGTTAATTTCAATAACTCAAGACTTAAACAATATCTTATATTGGGTGATGGTATTTATCAGTCAGTTTAACTGACTGAAGTTTCTGTACTGGTTTTGTTTGGCCTTTGTTTGTTTCCTTTAATACCTTCTTTATTTCGTTACACATATTCATATTCTTTACTTCTAGCGATTTGCACATTTATTTGTTGTTGTTTTTGAAATCATTTGCATTAATATATAGTTTTTCAATTTCTTCAACATATCTTTCACATGATTTTTGAACATTATCCATTTTTCTTAACCTTTCTTTGTATCGTTTTTCTATCGCCTCCAACAGTTGTTTTATTTCACTTTCGTTTTGTTTAAGTGATGATGAAAATTCATGTTTATAGTCTACCAAGTTTTGTTTATTTCTACGTGCATCCTCTTGTATGTCTTTTAGGATCATATCAACATTGTGTATGTACTGGATACAATCATCGCAAACAAAACGTAGGAAATTATTTTCTTGTACAGCTTTTTGTGAATACTGGTCAATACCAGAACACTTCACCGAAACATGATACGTTTTTTTACACACCCCATCACATTGTATTCCCGTATCACCGCGAATTGATGATTTGCATTTACTGCACTCAGCCATGACTGAGTGCTTTTATTGTTTATTAGTTTACAGATGTTGTATTTTACAATAACTTCACCTTCCACTAGTTACAATAAGTATATTTTATGGTTTCTAATTGTCCTGTCTATTGTTTTTAACCAATTTATATGTTATTTTGTTTATTTTTATAGAGCTTTAGTTTTTACACTTCTTTGCACTATCTTCTTCTTCTTCTTATATATTGAAATGTTCAAAATTTCACAATTTCAAATTATCACATTTATATTCAAAATATTACAATCTCAGATTAACATATTTTCAAAATTTCACATATTGAAACGTTCAAAATTTCACAATTTCATATTTTCACAATCTCAAATTTTCATAATTTAAAATTTTTGCATATTCATATTTTCACAATTTCAAATTTTTCACATATTGATTATTTTAAAATTTCACAATTTCAAATTTTTACATATTCATATTTTCAAAATTTCACAATTTCAAATTTTCACATATTATTCAAAATATTACAATCTCAGATTAACATATTTTCAAAATTTCACATATTGAAACGTTAAAAATTTCACAATTTCATATTTTCACAATCTCAAATTTTCATAATTTAAAATTTTTGCATATTCATATTTTCACAATTTCAAATTTTTCACATATTGATTATTTTAAAATTTCACAATTTCAAATTTTTACATATTCATATTTTCAAAATTTCACAATTTCAAATTTTCACATATTCATATTTTCAATATTTCACAATTTCAGTTATTCATATTTTCACAATTTCACATATTGAAATGTTCAAATTTTCACAATTTCGTATTTTCATAATTTAAAATTTTCGTATATTCGTATATTCATATTTTCACAATTTCAAATTTTTCACATATTGATGTGTTTTTAAAATTTCCCAATTTCAAATTTTTACATATTCATATTTTCAAAATTCCACAATTTCAATTTTCAATATTTTCAATATTTCACAATTTCAGATTTTCATATTTTCAAAATTTCACAATTTCACATATTGAAATGTTCAAAATTTCGCAATTTGATATTTTCACAATATCACATTCACATTCACATTTTCACATATTTATATTTTCAAAATTTTAAATATTTCACATATTCTTATTTTCAAAATTTTAGAATTTCAAATATTAACATATTAATATTTTCATTATTTAAAATTTTCACATATTCATATTTTCACAATTTCAAATTTTCGCATATTCATTTTTTCACAATTTCAAATTTTCACAATTTCAAATTTTCACATATTCATATTTTCAAAATTTCACAATTTCATATATTTCACATATTCCTATTTTCAAAATTTCACAATTTAAAATTTTCTCAATTTTCACATATTCATATTTTCAAAATCTCACAACTTACAATTTTTACATATTCATATTTTCACAATTTCGAATTTTCTCAATTTAAAATTTTACATACTCACATTTTCAAAATTTTACAATTTCAAATTTTAACATATTAATATTTTCACAATTTCAAATTTTCACATATTTATATTTTCGAAATTTCACAATTTCAAATTTTTACAATTTCATATTTTCACAATCTCAAAATTTTACAATTTCAAATTATCGAAACTTCAAATTTTAACATATTGATATTTTTTAAAATTTTCCAATTTTAAATTTTAACATTTTCATAATTTAAAATTTTCGCATATTCGTATTTTCACAATTTAAAATTTTTCACATATTGGTGTTTTTAAAATTGCACAATTTAAATTTTCATACTTTCAAAATTTCACAATTTCACATATTGAAATGTTCAAAATTTTAAATATTTCACATATGGCCGTGTTCGCAGTCTTTCACATTACATTTGTGTACACTAATTTGAAAAAATTGGTTTGGAATAAGTTAAATGCTAATGTTTTATGCATGGGAATTATAAAGCTTAACAGTGTGCACATTTTCTTCAAAGAAATTTTTTATCTAGGTCCTATGGTTTTCATGGTATAAGCTGTTAAAGTCGGTCTTTCACATTACAAATTTTGGAAGTCACTTTTGAGGTAGACAGATACTTTCTAAAAGTTCTGCTCTTTTAGACAACGGCCCGTACTTTTGGAGATAAAAGTTGAATAATGAAGAAAGGAAATTGCATTTCAACGGTTTAAATATGTTGCTTAGAAACCTCAGTAGGACTTAAAATATCAAGTCTTTCACATTACATCGAAAGTCTTTCACATTACATCGTACAAATTTTTGCATTTAAAAACGATTTTTTATGCTTATAAATGCTTCTTAAAGAATTTTTTTACAACCATTGACCAATAATAGGTCTTGGGACTAAGGCATCGTAATAAATATCATGGTTTGGGAGGTGGGGGTAGAGCGATTTGTGACAGGTGGGACATCAGCTTTTTATGGCAAAAAAAAGAAAGGTGTCAAAAAATTCGAAAACAGCATGACAATATTTAAGGGCGGACCCATACCTGGCAGTGTTCGCGAAAATTTTTTGGTGTGTATGCAATAAGAAGTGTCTAAAAATGTTGGCACCAATGTTTTTTTTGGTCGAAAATTGAACCCTAGCATGTTTTTTCTAGTAGCCTTTAAAGTTTTATGTCACCATTGTTCCGCATGCCAAATAAAACTATAACATTCTTTTGAAAACGGTTATATTTGCGGAATTATTAAAAAAATGCAAAAACAAAGTTATTCAAACTCTATTTTTATTTTGTTTCTCTTGTTTCATTTATTTTTTAAGGTTGATTATATCCTTCTTTGGAAGTTGAAAAAATGCGGATATTAACGGACTCTTGCTGTATTTGATGGGCCGACGTAATATCTCCAATATTTTTTGTGTTCAAAAAAAATTCGGCAACATTTAATATATTGTTTATTTCACAAAAGTTTTCATCAGTGACTTCTTCGACAAAAATGGCTGAAGGTGTAAGGTTGAATGCATTTACGTAGTCTTTGCGACGTCTTTCTACAAGAGTCTCACGATCCTTTCTTGGCATTTCACTTTCTGTCAATTTACGGTTTTCTCTCAATTTACGCATAGCTTCTGCCCTCTTTCTTTTGTGTTCTTCGTATTTACCATTCTTTTTTAGCTTTTCGATAAAATTTTTATTTTTTTCCGCATTCGTGAGTGGATCCAACCAAAAAAAAAATTATTTTTTTTTTTTTTTCAATTGGTCTTTCACATTACACACATTTGATGGCAATTTAATCTGACAAACCAGCATTAATCTTCAAAAACACCACCCATTCCAAATATTAGGAACTCCTGCTCAGAAAAATGTTTGTTTTCATAACAAAACACCAGCGTGCAACCACCGTTATTAAACTTTTTCAATATTAGTATTTCACATTACACCGAAATTGCGCAGTTTTCATTGCCATCAAATGTGCATTAAAAAATTGTTTTTAAATTTTTTTTTTGTTTTCAGAACTAAAACAATTCTTTATCTATATATTGCAAAAGAAAACAATGCAATTTTCTGATCAAAATAGGTTGTTTTTACCTTTTTCTGTGAGCTATCCATTTTGTTTGATATTTTAGTTTAAAGCTTACTAGAAAAAACATGCTGGGGTTGCCACGGTTTTGCAATTTTGACCAAAAACAGATTGTGCCAGATTTATTAGACACTTCTTATTTCATACACACAAAAATTTTTTGTAAAAGTCACAAAAATATTTTTCCCCTCTGGTTGACATTTTCCCGAACACGGCCATATTCATATTTTCAATATTTCACAATTTCATATTTTTATAATAACATATTTTCGCATATTCATATTTTCACAATTTCACATTTTCACATATTGATATTTTCAAAATTTTAAATATTTCACATATTGATATTTTAAAAATTTCACAATATAAAATTTTCTTAATTTGTACTTATTCATATTTCCAAATTTTAGAATTTCAAATTTTCACATATTCATATTTTCAAAATTTTAGAATTTCAAATATTAACATATTAATATTTTCATAATTTAAAATTTTCACATATTCATATTTTCACAATTTCAAATTTTCGCATATTCATTTTTTCACTATTTAAAATTTTCAAATATTCATATTTTCTAAATTTCACATAATCATATCTTCAAAATTTCACATTTTAAAATTTTCACATATTCATATTTTCAAAATCTCACAATTTACAATTTTCACATATTCATATTTTCACAATTTCGAATTTTCTCAATTTCCAAATTTTACATATTCACATTTTCAAAATTTTACAATTTCAAATTTTAACATATTAATATTTTCATAATTTCAAATTTTCACGTATGCATATTATCAAAACTTCACAATTTTAAATTTTCACATAGTCATATTTTAAAAATATCACAATTTCAAATTTTACAATTTCATATTTTCACAATCTCAATATTTTACAATTTCAAATTACCAAAACTTCAAATTTTCACATATTCATATTTTCACAATTTCCCCTTATGGTACCTCCCATACAAATGTACCACTCCGACCACTTTAGAAATAGGGTAATAATATCAATACACTCGACACGATCGTGCCCAAATTTTGTATTTTGTTATGTTATAACAGGGCAAAGTTTTAGAGAAAAAATTGGAAGTCTAACGACGCCCCTTATGGTACCTTCCATACAAATGTACCTTTCCGCCCACTTTAGGGATGTAGTAATAATATCAGTACACCCAACGCAATCGTGCCCAAATTCTGTATTTAGTAAAGCTATAACAGGATAAAGTTATGGAGAATAAATCTGGAAGCCTAAAAACACCCCTTCTCGTACCTCGCATACAAATGTACCACTCCCCACTTTCAAAATCGAGTAATAATAATAATATAATAGAAAATTATTTGTGTTACTGAGGGTAAGGGTAAATGTAAGACAGTTTGCCCGACTGAAACTTTCTAACTGGTTTTAGTTACAAATCGGTTAATTTCAATAACTCAAGACTTAAACAATATCTTATATTGGGTGATGGTATTTATCAGTCAGTTTAACTGACTGAAATTTCTGTACTGGTTTTGTTTGGCCTTTGTTTGTTTCTTTTAATACCTTCTTTATTTCGTTACACATATTCATATTCTTTACTTCTTGCGACTTGCACATTTATTTGTTGTTGTTTTTTAAATCATTTGCATTAATATATAGTTTTTCAATTTCTTCAACATATCTTTCACATGATTTTTGAACATTATCCATTTTTCTTAACCTTTCTTTGTATCGTTTTTCTATCGCCTCCAACAGTTGTTTTATTTCACTTTCGTTTTGTTTAAGTGATGATGAAAATTCATGTTTATAGTCTACCAAGTTTTGTTTATTTCTACGTGCATCCTCTTGTATGTCTTTTAGGATCATATCAACATTGTGTATGTACTGGATACAATCATCGCAAACAAAACGTAGGAAATTATTTTCTTGTACAGCTTTTTGTGAATACTGGTCAATACCAGAACACTTCACCGAAACATGATACGTTTTTTTTTCACACCCCATCACATTGTATTCCCGTATCACCGCGAATTGATGATTTGCATTTACTGCACTCAGCCATGACTGAGTGCTTTTATTGTTTATTAGTTTACAGATGTTGTATTTTACAATAACTTTACCTTCCACTAGTTACAATAAGTATATTTTATGGTTTCTAATAGTCCTGTCTATTGTTTTTAACCAATTTATATGTTATTTTGTTCAAAAGTTAATGTATTTTACAATAACTTTACCTTCCACTAGTTACAATAAGTATATTTTATGGTTTCTAATAGTTCTGTCTATTGTTTTTAACCAATTTATATGTTATTATGTTCAAAATTTCACAATTTCATATTTTCACAATCTCAAATTTTCATAATTTAAAATTTTTGCATATTCATATTTTCACAATTTCAAATTTTTCACATATTGATTATTTTAAAATTTAACAATTTCAAATTTTTCACATATTGATTATTTTAAAATTTCACAATTTCAAATTTTTACATATTCATATTTTCAAAATTTCACAATTTCAAATTTTCACATATTCATATTTTCAATATTTCACAATTTCAGTTATTCATATTTTCACAATTTCATATATTGAAATGTTCAAATTTTCACAATTTCATATTTTCATAATTTAAAATTTTCGTATATTCATATTTTCACAATTTAAAATTTTTCACATATTGATGTGTTTTTAAAATTTCCCAATTTCAATTTTTCACATATTCATATTTTCAAAATTTCACAATTTCAATTTTCAATATTTCACAATTTCAGATTTTTATATTTTCAAAATTTCACAATTTCACATATTGAAATGTTCAAAATTTCGCAATTTGATATTTTCACAATATCACATTCACATTTTCACATATTAATATTTTCAAAACTTTAAATATTTCACATATTCTTATTTTCAAAATTTTAGAATTTCAAATATTAACATATTAATATTTTCATTATTTAAAATTTTTACATATTCATATTTTCACAATTTTAAATTTTCGCATATTCATATTTTCACAATTTCAAATTTTCACAATTTCTAATTTTCACATATTCATATTTTTAAAATTTCATATATTTCACATATTCCGATTTTCAAAATTTCACAATTTAAAATTTTCTCAATTTTCTCAATTTTCACATATTCATATTTTCAAAATCTCACAATTTACAATTTTCACATATTCATATTTTCACAATTTCGAATTTTCTCAATTTAAAATTTTACATACTCACATTTTCAAAATTTTACAATTTCAAATTTTAACATATTAATATTTTCATAATTTCAAATTTTCACATATTCATATTATCAAAATTTCACAATTTTAAATTTTCACATAGTCATATTTTAAAAATTTCACAATTTCAAATTTTCACATATTTATATTTTCGAAATTTCACAATTTCAAATTTTCACAATTTCATATTTTCACAATCTCAAAATTTTACAATTTCAAATTATCAAAACTTCAAATTTTAACATATTAATATTTTTTAAAATTTTCCAATTTTAAATTTTCATAATTTAAAATTTTCGCATATTCGTATTTTCACAGTTTAAAATTTTTCACATATTGATGTTTTTAAAATTTCACAATTTTAAATTTTCATACTTTCAAAATTTCACAATTTCACATATTGAAATGTTCAAAATCTCACAATTTACAATTTTCACATATTCATATTTTCACAATTTCGAATTTTCTCAATTTCAAAATTTTACATATTCACATTTTCAAAATTTTACAATTTAAAATTTTAACATATTAATATTTTCATAATTTCAAATTTTCACATATGCATATTATCAAAACTTCACAATTTTAAATTTTCCCATAGTCATATTTTAAAAATTTCACAATTTCAAATTTTACAATTTCATATTTTCACAATCTCAATATTTTACAATTTCAAATTACCAAAACTTCAAATTTTCACATATTCATATTTTCACAATTTCAAATTTTCGCATATTCATATTTTCACAATTTCAAATTTTCACATATTCATAATTTCAAAATTTCACATATTGAAATGTACAAAATTTCACAATTTCAAATTTTTCATATATTGATATTTTTAAAATGGGGAATGGGACTGGCCGTGGCATAGTGGTTAGCACACGCGACTACCATGCGGGAGAGCGCAGGTCCAAACCTGGCTCCAGTCATCTTAAAAGAAAAAAATAAATAAAATTTTCTTTCATTGTCGGCTCCCCTCGAATGTTGTTTGACAGCAACTTCGCAGTATTAAGCGTCGATTCAATCGTCGTGTCTAGTAAGAGCTTCTCAAAACAGTGACGTTCGCATTCGTCGATAAATAAGTAGGTGCCGTTAGTTGTGAATCTAAAAATAGAAAGCGTGTTAATTCACAACCACGCGAGAAGCTATCCCAAACCTCATTCATGGGGTGCAAAGGGAAATAAATTTTTTTTTTTTAAGATGTTTTTAAAACTTCACAATTTTAAATTTTAACATATTAATATTTTCATATTTTCAAATTTTCACATATTCGTATTTTCACAATGTTTAATTTTCACAATTTCAAATTTTCGCATATTCATATTTTCACATATTCATAATTTTACAATTTCAATATTGAAATGTTCAAAAATTCAAAATTTCAAATTCTCACGTATTCATATTTTCAAAAATTCAAATTTTCATATATTCCTATTTTCAAAATGTCAAATTCTCACATACTCATATTTTCAAAATTTCAAATTTTCATTTAGTCATATTTTCTAAAATTCAAAATTTTTACAATTCATATTTTCAAAATTTCAAATTCTCACATACTCATATTTTCAAAATTTCAAATTTTCACATATTCATATTTACAAAATTTCAAATTTAAAATTTTCACATATTCATATTTTCAAAAACTCACATACTCATATTGTTAAAATTTCAAAGTTTCACATATTGATATTTTCAAAAATTCAAAATTTAAGATTTTTAAAATTTCAAATTCTCACATACTCATATTTCTTAAATTTCAAATTTTTACATACTCATATTTTCAAAATTTAAAATTTTCATATATTCGTATTTTCACAATGTTTAATTTTCACAATTTCAAATTTTCGCATATTCATATTTTCACATATTCATAATTTCAAAATTTCACAATTTCATATTTTCAAAAATTCAAATTTTCATATATTCCTATTTTCAAAATTTCAAATTTTCATATAGTCATATTTTCTAAAATTCAAAATTTTTACAATTCATATTTTCAAAATTTCAAATTCTCACATACTCATATTTACAAAATTTCAAATTTTCACATATTCATATTGACAAAATTTCAAATTTAAAATTTTCACATATTCATATTTTCAAAAACTCACATACTCATATTGTTAAAATTTCAACGTTTCACATATTGATATTTTCAAAAATTCAAAATTTCAGATTTTTAAAATTTCAAATTCTCACATACTCATATTTTTAAAATATCAAATTTTTACATACTCGTATTTTCAAAATTTCAAATTATCACATATTCATATTATCAAAAATTCAAAATTAAAAATTTTCATATATTTATATTTTCAAAATTTAAAATTTTCACGTATTCATATTTTAAAAATTTCAACTTTTCAAAAATACTCATATTTTCAAAATTTCAAAATTCTCACATACTCATATTTTCAAAATTTCAAATTTTCATATAGTCATATTTCCTAAAATTTAAAATTTTTACAATTCATATTTTCAAATTTTCATATTTTCAAAAATTAAAAATTTTAAATTTTCACATATTAATATTTTCAAAATTTCAAATTCTGTCATGCTCATATTTTCAAAATTTCAAATTTTCACATATTCATATTTTGAAAAATTCAAAATTTCAAATTTTCACGTAGTCATATTTTTAAAATATCAAATTTTTACATACTCGTATTTTCAAAATTTCAAATTATCACATATTCATATTATCAAAAATTCAAAATTACAAATTTTCATATATTTATATTTTCAAAATTTAAAATTTTCACGTATTCATATTTTAAAAATTTCAACTTTTCAAAAATACTCATATTTTCAAAATTCTCACATACTCATATTTTCAAAATTTCAAATTCTCACATACTCATATTTTCAAATTTTCATATAGTCATATTTCCTAAAATTTAAAATTTTTACAATTCATATTTTCAAATTTTCATATTTTCAAAAATTAAAAATTTTAAATTTTCACATATAAATATTTTCAAAATTTCAAATTTTCAAATTCTCTCATGCTCATATTTTCAAAATTTCAAATTTTCACATATTCATATTTTGAAAAATTCAAAATTTCAAATTTTCACGTAGTCATATTTTCAAAATTTCAAATTTTTATATAGTCATATTTTCAAAAATTCAAAATTTAAAATTTTATATACTCATATTTTGAAATTTTCACTTATTCATATTTTCAAAAATTTTAAATTTTCACATATTTATATTTTCAAAATTTCAAATATTCCCATATTCATATTTTCAAAAATTTACAATTTTAAATTTTCACATATTCATATTTTCAAAAATTAAAAATTTTAAATTTTTACATATTCATATTTTCACATAGTCATATTTTTAAAATTTCAAATTCTCACATACTCATATTTTTAAAATTTTAAATTTTTACATACTCATATTTTCAAAATTTCAAATTTTCATATATTCATATTTTTAAAAATTTTAAATTTTAAAAATTCACATACTCATATTGCTAATATTTCAAATTTTTACATACTCATATTTTCAAAATTTCAAATTTTCATATATTCATATTTTCAAAAATTCAAAATTTTAAATTGTCACATAGTAATATTTTCAAAATTTCAAAATCTCAGGTATTCATATTTTAAAAAAATGTTCATATATTCATATTTTCAAAATTTTCACGTATTCATATTTTCAAAATTTAAAATTTTCACATATTCATATTTTCAAAATTTCAAATTCTCACATACTCATATTTTCAAAATTTCAAATTTTAATATAATCATATTTTCAAAATTTCAAATTCTCACACTCATATTTTCAAAATTTAAAATTTTCACATAGTCATATTTTCTAAAATTTAAAATTTTTACAATTCATATTTTCAAAATTTCAAATTCTCACATACTCAAATTTTCATATATTCATATTTTCAAAATTTCAAATTTTCCCAAATTCATATTTTCAAAAATTCACAATTGTAAATTTTCACATATTTATATTTCAAATATTCAAAATTTTCACATATTCATATTTTCAAAAATTCAAATTTTCACATATTCATATTTTCAAAATTTAAAATTTTCAAATATTAATATTTTCAAAAATTCAAATTTTCACATATTCATATTTTCAAAATTTCAAATTCTCACAAACTCATATTTTCAAATTTTCCTATAGTCATATTTTCTAAAATTTAAAATGTTTACAATTCATATTTTTCGTCGACAATGATAAAAAGTTTAAAGAAAAGAACACACTTCAACACCCAAATCTAAACAACAAAATCCCACAGCTGACATGAACGAGACAATGAACTTTGTGATGCAAAATATGGCAGAAATAACATAACAATTGGCGTCAATCAATACCCAATTGCTGAACCAACAAACCACACTAACAAAAATAAACGAAAATGTCTCTAATCTTAGCAGTCAAGTAATTGAACTGCAAAAACAAAACCAAGAAAAAGATAAAAGGATAGGCGAGATGGAGAACAAAATAAATAAACTTGAACAAAAACTAATAGAAAAAAACATTGAGATAAATAATATAAACAACAAAGATTTGAACGCAACCGATGTGATCCAAAAAATAGCAACAAATTTGTGTATCAACCTGTTAGAAACGGACGTAGAGAATGTATACCATACTAAAGGAGGAAGCAAAGTTGTTGTTGAGTTTAGCTCTCTTCGTAAGAAGAGAGAAATAATGAGCAAAATTGAAAGGCATAGAATGGACGCTACGGGAATAAACAATGATGACAGCAGTGCCAAACATAAATACCTATACATCAACGATCAGCTGACAGTACAAAAACGTCGCTTACTATGGTTAACGAAAACAAAGGCCAAAGAGGCCAATTGGAAATTTGTTTGGGTTCGTACTGGAGAAATATATGCGCGAAAAATAGAAAAAACATCATTTGTCAACATTAATAATGAAACTGATGTCGAATTAATTTATTAATTGAAAAAACTAATGCGTAAAACTTTTTATTTAAAATATTAAGAAATAGACTCACAAAAATAACATTTCAACCCCCAAAGTTAAAAGAACCACACAAATTAATAATATACAATATTTATTACTTTTCTTTTTATTATCCTCTTTGAGTGATTAACAATTTTACAATTAACCAAAATGATTAATACTACAAATTTACTCAACACTTTTAATGAAATAAATGATAATCAACTTGATTACCCGCTATCATTTGTTTACATGAATATACGCTCTTTGCGGAAAAATTTCACAAAATTTCTAGTGCATTTGCATAAAATTATCAGCAGAATTGAAATAATAATACTAGTGGAAACGAACATATCTGATGAAGAAAACTGTTTTTATTCAATAAACAATTTCAACAGTATTTTCCTAAACAGAGATGGAAATGGTGGAGGCATTGCTGTATATCTCCGTGATAATATAAACTTTTCAACTATTAACATAAACATTCAACACTACGAATCTCTTCTCTTCATATTAATATTTTCAAAACTTTAAATATTTCACATATTCTTATTTTCAAAATTTTAGAATTTCAAATATTAACATATTAATATTTTCATTATTTAAAATTTTTACATATTCATATTTTCACAATTTTAAATTTTCGCATATTCATATTTTCACAATTTCAAATTTTCACAATTTCTAATTTTCACATATTCATATTTTTAAAATTTCATATATTTCACATATTCCGATTTTCAAAATTTCACAATTTAAAATTTTCTCAATTTTCTCAATTTTCACATATTCATATTTTCAAAATCTCACAATTTACAATTTTCACATATTCATATTTTCACAATTTCGAATTTTCTCAATTTAAAATTTTACATACTCACATTTTCAAAATTTTACAATTTCAAATTTTAACATATTAATATTTTCATAATTTCAAATTTTCACATATTCATATTATCAAAATTTCACAATTTTAAATTTTCACATAGTCATATTTTAAAAATTTCACAATTTCAAATTTTCACATATTTATATTTTCGAAATTTCACAATTTCAAATTTTCACAATTTCATATTTTCACAATCTCAAAATTTTACAATTTCAAATTATCAAAACTTCAAATTTTAACATATTAATATTTTTTAAAATTTTCCAATTTTAAATTTTCATAATTTAAAATTTTCGCATATTCGTATTTTCACAGTTTAAAATTTTTCACATATTGATGTTTTTAAAATTTCACAATTTTAAATTTTCATACTTTCAAAATTTCACAATTTCACATATTGAAATGTTCAAAATCTCACAATTTACAATTTTCACATATTCATATTTTCACAATTTCGAATTTTCTCAATTTCAAAATTTTACATATTCACATTTTCAAAATTTTACAATTTAAAATTTTAACATATTAATATTTTCATAATTTCACATTTGCATATTATCAAAACTTCACAATTTTAAATTTTCACATAGTCATATTTTATAAATTTCACAATTTCAAATTTTACAATTTCATATTTTCACAATCTCAATATTTTACAATTTCAAATTACCAAAACTTCAAATTTTCACATATTCATATTTTCACAATTTCAAATTTTCGCATATTCATATTTTCACAATTTCAAATTTTCACATATTCATAATTTCAAAATTTCACATATTGAAATGTACAAAATTTCACAATTTAAAATTTTTCATATATTGATATTTTTAAAATGGGGAATGGGACTGGCCGTGGCATAGTGGTTAGCACACGCGACTACCATGCGGGAGAGCGCAGGTCCAAACCTGGCTCCAGTCATCTTAAAAGAAAAAAATAAATAAAATTTTCTTTCATTGTCGGCTCCCCTCGAATGTTGTTTGACAGCAACTTCGCAGTATTAAGCGTCGATTCAATCGTCGTGTCTAGTAAGAGCTTCTCAAAACAGTGACGTTCGCATTCGTCGATAAATAAGTAGGTGCCGTTAGTTGTGAATCTAAAAATAGAAAGCGTGTTAATTCACAACCACGCGAGAAGCTATCCCAAACCTCATTCATGGGGTGCAAAGGGAAATAAATTTTTTTTTTTTAAGATGTTTTTAAAACTTCACAATTTCAAATTTTAACATATTAATATTTTCATATTTTCAAATTTTCACATATTCGTATTTTCACAATGTTTAATTTTCACAATTTCAAATTTTCGCATATTCATATTTTCACATATTCATAATTTTACAATTTCAATATTGAAATGTTCAAAAATTCAAAATTTCAAATTCTCACGTATTCCTATTTTCAAAAATTCAAATTTTCATATATTCCTATTTTCAAAATGTCAAATTCTCACATACTCATATTTTCAAAATTTCAAATTTTCATTTAGTCATATTTTCTAAAATTCAAAATTTTTACAATTCATATTTTCAAAATTTCAAATTCTCACATACTCATATTTTCAAAATTTCAAATTTTCACATATTCATATTTACAAAATTTCAAATTTAAAATTTTCACATATTCATATTTTCAAAAACTCACATACTCATATTGTTAAAATTTCAAAGTTTCACATATTGATATTTTCAAAAATTCAAAATTTCAGATTTTTAAAATTTCAAATTCTCACATACTCATATTTCTTAAATTTCAAATTTTTACATACTCATATTTTCAAAATTTAAAATTTTCATATATTCGTATTTTCACAATGTTTAATTTTCACAATTTCAAATTTTCGCATATTCATATTTTCACATATTCATAATTTCAAAATTTCACAATTTCATATTTTCAAAAATTCAAATTTTCATATATTCCTATTTTCAAAATTTCAAATTCTCACATACTTATATTTTCAAAATTTCAAATTTTCATATAGTCATATTTTCTAAAATTCAAAATTTTTACAATTCATATTTTCAAAATTTCAAATTCTCACATACTCATATTTACAAAATTTCAAATTTTCACATATTCATATTGACAAAATTTCAAATTTAAAATTTTCACATATTCATATTTTCAAAAACTCACATACTCATATTGTTAAAATTTCAACGTTTCACATATTGATATTTTCAAAAATTCAAAATTTCAGATTTTTAAAATTTCAAATTCTCACATACTCATATTTTTAAAATATCAAATTTTTACATACTCGTATTTTCAAAATTTCAAATTATCACATATTCATATTATCAAAAATTCAAAATTAAAAATTTTCATATATTTATATTTTCAAAATTTAAAATTTTCACGTATTCATATTTTAAAAATTTCAACTTTTCAAAAATACTCATATTTTCAAAATTTCAAAATTCTCACATACTCATATTTTCAAAATTTCAAATTTTCATATAGTCATATTTCCTAAAATTTAAAATTTTTACAATTCATATTTTCAAATTTTCATATTTTCAAAAATTAAAAATTTTAAATTTTCACATATTAATATTTTCAAAATATTTTCAGTCATATTTTCAAAATTTCAAATTTTTATATAGTCATATTTTCAAAAATTCAAAATTTAAAATTTTATATACTCATATTTTGAAATTTTCACTTATTCATATTTTCAAAAATTTTAAATTTTCACATATTTATATTTTCAAAATTTCAAATATTCCCATATTCATATTTTCAAAAATTTACAATTTTAAATTTTCACATATTCATATTTTCAAAAATTAAAAATTTTAAATTTTTACATATTCATATTTTCACATAGTCATATTTTTAAAATTTCAAATTCTCACATACTCATATTTTTAAAATTTTAAATTTTTACATACTCATATTTTCAAAATTTCAAATTTTCATATATTCATATTTTTAAAAATTTTAAATTTTAAAAATTCACATACTCATATTGCTAATATTTCAAATTTTTACATACTCATATTTTCAAAATTTCAAATTTTCATATATTCATATTTCCAAAAATTCAAAATTTTAAATTGTCACATAGTAATATTTTCAAAATTTCAAAATCTCAGGTATTCATATTTTAAAAAAATGTTCATATATTCATATTTTCAAAATTTTCACGTATTCATATTTTCAAAATTTAAAATTTTCACATATTCATATTTTCAAAATTTCAAATTCTCACATACTCATATTTTCAAAATTTCAAATTTTAATATAATCATATTTTCAAAATTTAAAATTCTCACACTCATATTTTCAAAATTTAAAATTTTCACATAGTCATATTTTCTAAAATTTAAAATTTTTACAATTCATATTTTCAAAATTTCAAATTCTCACATACTCAAATTTTCATATACTCATATTTTCAAAATTTCAAATTTTCCCAAATTCATATTTTCAAAAATTCACAATTGTAAATTTTCACATATTTATATTTCAAATATTCAAAATTTTCACATATTCATATTTTCAAAAATTCAAATTTTCACATATTCATATTTTCAAAATTTAAAATTTTCAAATATTAATATTTTCAAAAATTCAAATTTTCACATATTCATATTTTCAAAATTTCAAATTCTCACAAACTCATATTTTCAAATTTTCCTATAGTCATATTTTCTAAAATTTAAAATGTTTACAATTCATATTTTTCGTCGACAATGATAAAAAGTTTAAAGAAAAGAACACACTTCAACACCCAAATCTAAACAACAAAATCCCACAGCTGACATGAACGAGACAATGAACTTTGTGATGCAAAATATGGCAGAAATAACATAACAATTGGCGTCAATCAATACCCAATTGCTGAACCAACAAACCACACTAACAAAAATAAACGAAAATGTCTCTAATCTTAGCAGTCAAGTAATTGAACTGCAAAAACAAAACCAAGAAAAAGATAAAAAGATAGGCGAGATGGAGAACAAAATAAATAAACTTGAACAAAAACTAATAGAAAAAAACATTGAGATAAATAATATAAACAACAAAGATTTGAACGCAACCGATGTGATCCAAAAAATAGCAACAAATTTGTGTATCAACCTGTTAGAAACGGACGTAGAGAATGTATACCATACTAAAGGAGGAAGCAAAGTTGTTGTTGAGTTTAGCTCTCTTCGTAAGAAGAGAGAAATAATGAGCAAAATTGAATGGACGCTGCGGGAATAAACAATGATGACAGCAGTGCCAAACATAAATACCTATACATCAACGATCAGCTGACAGTACAAAAACGTCGCTTACTATGGTTAACGAAAACAAAGGCCAAAGAGGCCAATTGGAAATTTGTTTGGGTTCGTACTGGAGAAATATATGCGCGAAAAATAGAAAAAACATCATTTGTCAACATTAATAATGAAACTGATGTCGAATTAATTTATTAATTGAAAAAACTAATGCGTAAAACTTTTTATTTAAAATATTAAGAAATAGACTCACAAAAATAACATTTCAACCCCCAAAGTTAAAAGAACCACACAAATTAATAATATACAATATTTATTACTTTTCTTTTTATTATCCTCTTTGAGTGATTAACAATTTTACAATTAACCAAAATGATTAATACTACAAATTTACTCAACACTTTTAATAAAATAAAATGATAATCAACTTGATTACCCGCTATCATTTGTTTACATGAATATACGCTCTTTGCGGAAAAATTTCACAAAATTTCTAGTGCATTTGCATAAAATTATCAGCAGAATTGAAATAATAATACTAGTGGAAACGAACATATCTGATGAAGAAAACTGTTTTTATTCAATAAACAATTTCAACAGTATTTTCCTAAACAGAGATGGAAATGGTGGAGGCATTGCTGTATATCTCCGTGATAATATAAACTTTTCAACTATTAACATAAACATTCAACACTACGAATCTCTTCGCGTTGATCTAAATATCGGTACAAAAGCATTGACACTTTTCCCCATATATCGTCCACCGCGGTCAAATATCAAACTAGTTATAGAGCAATTCCATATGAAAGCGATCACCTTTTGGACGACCCCTCTCCGATTTTAAAATAAATCGGATAAATAATAATCTCAATCGATTGCCCAGCAAAAAATAATGTACCTACATATTTTTTTTTTTTTTTTATAGTGACTGGTTTAGTGGTGGTGTGGTCATGTGACAAAATTGAAGAATTCTTCCTAAGGCCACCTCATTGAAAGTTGTTTTAAAAAAAACTACTAAAGCGAATCGCAACGAGTGATAGCTCGTTGGAAAGGTATTGAATCAGGCTTTAATTAAAAAATAAAATTTTCCTAATTTTTCTCAGAAATTTACATTTTTTCCCATGAAAATTAAATTTTCCCATGAAAATTAAATTTTCCGATTTTCCA
The DNA here is from genome assembly GCA_964034835.1 of Muscina levida. Taxonomy (NCBI): domain Eukaryota; kingdom Metazoa; phylum Arthropoda; class Insecta; order Diptera; family Muscidae; genus Muscina; species Muscina levida. Next base: position 99,025,211 of record OZ035883.1, on the reverse strand, counting down.
CAGAAGCTCCTAAATTTTCTCCGGCTAATTTTATTTTTTTTGGATTCCTCATAATTTTTGCTTTAAGAATCAGCAAATAAAAAAAATGGGCCCGACTCCTTGTTTGGACAGGAGAAGAGCATTTAAGAGACCACCTTGTTCTCATTGTTTTTATATTTTTTATAATTGAATTATTTTTAATTATTTAACATTATTTTATTTTATTATTATAAATACATTTTAAAAATTATTTTACAGTTAAAAATACATTTATGAAGAAAAAATCTTTCTTATTTTGCTGCTTATACTTAATTACAATATTTATTAAAAATTTCAATTGTCTTGGCATCATTATAAAACTAAAGTAACTTTAAATTGAGCACGTCGGCAGGACGAAGAGTACCGCTTTACATTAATTGACATATCAGAAATATTTGGTATGAAACAATGAAACTTTTGCGTTCCAGTTATAGTTTTGACATTATTATATCTGTTTTGAATTCGTCGCTCCATGGCATCGTGTTCTTTTTGAGTGCATAAAACTGTGTTAATGGCAATTTCCTTGCTTTGAATCCACGAAAACAAATGTTGTACATTTAAGATCTGGTCAGTATATGGCCTTTACAAACTTGCCTTAGTCGCCATGCGTTTTAGGGTTCCCCCTAACGCATCGCATGGGCCCTTACCGTGGGACGTCGCAAAAAAGTGCCACTCGACCTTTCAGTTTTGTTCTTCTTCAATTATGCAAAGATTGTAAAAATTTTTTTTATCTTGTACTAAGAAGCCGCGCCGTCTGAAAAAAACGTCACTTTGTCGATTGCATCGAATTTTGATCTTAAGAATTCAAACAGTTTCATTTGAAATAAATAAACGGACACATAATTATGAGCTAAACTCTCCGCGACAACAACAAGGCTTACGGTCTGCAGTTCGTTATCTTCGTTTTTGAAATAAATGCAAAAAGGATGCACCGTGCACTGGTCGTTTGCCCAGTGATAAGCCTGAATTTCATCCTGAACGAGAAAAGTGTAATTCTCGGCAAAGTCGCTTATCACAATGAATTCATTTTGGGCTAATTTCTCCTTACTTTCCTTAGAAATTTCGATTTGCATCTCGGATATGAAATGGTGCGCCTTCAGTTCATTCAACTTGAATCCGAATTCCTCGATGAATTCCGGAATCTGCTTTACCACGGTCTCAAGGGAACATCTGGCGCTGCTAATTATCCACTGTTTGAAATGCACCTCCTTAATTAACAGCTGTTCAACTTTCCGCCAAATATTGCCCTAGCTCGTCAATCTTCGGACAATTGTCGCATTGGACAGATGACAATTTTCCGTGGGGTATGCGCACAACTACTTCGACAGGAGGTCCCTATATGTTTCAATTTCACCGTGAAATACTTTCAATTTCTTGCATGGAAAGTAGAGATGGGCACGTGAGTGATTTTGACTCACGTTCATGCACGCTCACGTGATTGAAATGGTCGCTCACGCTCGCTCACGTTCAAAGATTTTTCGCTACTCACGTTCACGCAAGCTCACGTGAGTGAATTTTGTACTCACGCACATTCACGTGAGCGTGAATCACGACAATCACGCCAAATAAAAAGTAAAATTTTTTTTATTGTTTCTATAATTATTTAGTTAATTTTAATTTTAAAAATATAATAGATTACACAGTGCAACACATAAATTGGAGCCACGTTGGTACCCAGCTATTTTTGAAGTATATACCGAAACCAAAAAAATCCACAAAGGACTTGGCCCCATTACATCGAAACATTTTTTTATGGGCACTCCAATATCTTCACTCCAACACGATTTTTGGAAAAAAATGGACCATTTTTTCGGAGTCCATATTTCATAAACCGTTCGGAATTTTTTTCTTTTTGTCTTCCGCAAAGTTGTAGATCGAAACCAGAGCAAAAAGACCTTAAATAGACCGACCCAAAAAAATTGCATCCAGTGCATGAAAATTGCAAAAATATGGGAAAAAGGCTATTTTTTCATGATGTTTTCACCATAAAATTACACAGAACACCAATTTTTTTGTTAACAAGATTTTCAAAACACTTTTTCCATAGATTTTGACCTCCTTAACACGAAATAGATGTTCAAAAAATTTTCTTAAAAGTGTTTGAAATTTTTTTTAAAGTTGAAAGTTTTTAAATAAGTATTGTCGTTTCGATGCTAGCGATTTAAATAACTGCAATTTTTCTGTAAAAACTTGGGGTGAAAAATTTATTTATTGACGTACGAAAAATTGAAAACGCATATGTGAAAAATTCACAACATGCCCCGCAACTGCCCCAAAGTAGCCCCTAGAGGGATAAAATGTATGACAGACCCACTATTTTTTCCCTCCAAACATTTTTTCCAAACATACCTACCCCATACCTTGACCCCCCTTAAACGTGCACCCATTCAATTTTTTAAATTTGCTCCCAATGCTGCAATTTTCCCCCAAGATGCCCCAAGAGGGGTCAAATGTATGACCGACCTCCAATATATTGCAAGACGAACAGTTTGTCAGAACATTTCTACCCTTTATCTTTAACCCTTAAGGTGGTTCCAATACAATTTTTTTATTTTTAATATTTTTTTGCAACTATATATGTATGTGCCAATATATGTCGATCAATATATGTTAATACGTCAATATATGTCGATATATATCGAGAGACGTAGTTGTAACTGTAGTAGGACATGAAAATTCATTATTTTTTAAATATAAAACCAGTACGGAAATTTCAGTCAGGTAAACTGACTGATAAATACCATCACCCAATAATAATTCCTATTACAAGATAACACTGTGCTACACACAAAATATACAGGGGTTCTGATGTAGCATTTCTGTTAGACTGGAGTCCATGGAGTAAAGTGATACTTTTAGTTTTTCTCGGTCACTTCGTTAAGTAATGTTTTTATAGCAAATTAAGTGAAATGGCGATATTCCTAAAATTACAAGTTCCAAATGCATAAGTCTTCTCTTTGTAAACTGATCTTCAAAAGCTTACAACATAAGTAATGTTTTTTATAGCAAATTAAGTGAAATGGCGATATTCCTAAATTACAAGTTCCAAAATTCATAAGTCTTCTCTTTGTATACCGATCTTCAAAAGCTTACATCTTTTGTAAAGCTATGACTTTTACCTTTTATTAAAAAAAAGAATTTGAAAATCGGTTAAAAAATAGTGAATCGGCGGCTGTTTAAGCAAAACAACCTCGAAAAAAAATTGCGAATTCTCTTTTTCCCAACGCTCTCAGTTGATCATGAAGCACCGCAATGTGCTTATTCATAAACAAAAAGTTACAGAGGTTTAAAAAATCAATTTGACGTCGCTAAAGGCCCAAAGCACATTGTTTACAAATATTGGCGTGGTCGTATTTTGTTTTTTAAACCTCTGTAACTTTTTTGTTTATGTAATAAAAATATATACGGTAAAAGAGAAAATATCATGGAATTTAAAAAACTTTTTTATCGTTGCAAAAAAAATTTGACTTAGGGGGGTAAAAACCGAGATTCCGGTAAAAACTTCTAGAACTTGACGTCGGAATCAAAAGTGATCAGAGAAGATAATGTAGCTGTTGTCAGTCCAAAAACATTGATATGTCACACATTACGATCGGACTATAAATGGAGACACAGGAAACAAAAAACCCAATGCGCGGGGTCCAGGGGCGTGGCAAAAAAAAATAATTTTTTTTTTGAATTCGTTTTTAAATTATCTTTCATTCTAGGGGGTGACTGGCAAAACTTTTTTTTATTTATATGAAGTGCGACCCACCTTACTGTACAACTTACGCAAAATTCGACTGTATTCACTGTACTTACAAAAATATATGTATTTAGAACTATGGGGGTATGTTCGGTATTTTGTATGGGAGGTACCAGAAGGGGTGCGTCAAATAGTTATGTTTTGTAAGGTTTTGCTTCCTATCACAAGATAAATTAATTGACCAATTTTCATTAGCCCCCAAGTGTCCGTTTGGAAATTATGGGATAAATGTTAATTTTTCAAAAATAGGTAATTTTGTATGGGAGGTACCAGAAGGGGTGATCCGATATAATCCATATTCATTCCTGATTCAAATTTTCATAACTGTACAAGTTACGCCAAATTTGACTGAATTAATTGTACTTACAAAAAAAGATATGTATGTAGGACTATGAGGGTGAATTCGGGAATTTGTATGGGAGGTACCAGAACGGGTCCGTCAAATAGTAAGGTTTTCTGAGTTTTTGCTTCCTATCACAAGATAAATTAATCGACCATTTGTCATTATCCCCCAAGTGCCCGTTTGGAAGTTATGGGAGAAATATTAAATTTGCAAAAAATAGGTCATTTGTATGGGAGGTACCAGAAGGCGTAAACCGATATAGTTCATATTCATTGCTGAGTCCAGTTTTCATATGCAAAATTTGATTGAATTCAGTTTAGTTACAAAAAAGATATGTATGTAAAACTATGAGGGTTAATTAGGTCATTTGTATGGGAGGTACCAGAAGGGGTATGTCAAAGGTTTCGGTTTTCGTAGTGTTTGTCTACTTTTGCAAGATAAATAAACTGACCAAATTTAAATATCCTACGATATCCTACGATTGTCTGTTTGGAAGTTATGAAAGAAATATAAATTATCCAAAAATAGGAAATTTGGTATGGGAGGTACCAGAAGGGGTGGGGCTATTTTTCCCATTTACAATCCCATAAGTTCGTTTTGAAAAATATTAATACTGGTAAATTTTCATACTGATCCGTTAATGTTTACTCAAGTTATCCTGCTGACCAGCCATCCAGCCAGCCAGACAGACGGACATAGCTCAATCGTCTTAAAAAGTCCTGAAACTAATTTGGTCTTAAGATACCTGGGGTCTAGCTCGTCTCCTTTAATGCGTTACACTTTTTTTCGTATCAAATGATATATACCCTCATCCCTAAGGGTGATGGTATAAAAATTGAATTTTTTAGACAATTTTTTATTTTTTTTATAAAACTTTTTATAACTACGAAACTGTTCATTATGCAGAGAAATTACATATAAACAGGAATATGAATTCCTTAATTTCGGATATTTGTTTCATCACAATTGGACGAGTCGTTCTTGAGTTGTGATCTCCATACTTGGTTGTAGGAGCCTAAAAACTTAAAGCTCAAAGCGGCACGAGTGAACAAACGCCAATCGTGCTGGCTATCCTAAAATCTGCAAAGACATCTTTTTTGGGGGGTGGCACTGACAAAAACCCAACATCGATTTTTACCCTAATATATATATTTACATATACTTTATTTTGTTGGAAAATTCATTGAAAGAGGTTTCCAACAGTTCATATAAAAATTAATTTATTAACTAATTACATATATGCTGTAAATTCAATGAACCATAATTATTTTTTTTCTTTGCGTGAGTGGCGTGAGTAGCGTGATTAACGCAAATTATGCACTCACGCACTCTCATTCACGAAGATTTTTTTGGCGCTCACGTTCATGCACGCTCACGTGAGCAAATTTCTAACTTACTCACATTCACGCGTGATTCACGTGATTCACGCCAATCACGTAACGAGTGCCCATCTCTAATGGAAAGAACATTAATTTGATGTTTTGATGAAACATGCAAACGCAGACTGAATGCGTTCCGTGAGTGTCTAATGCCAGCACGCATTCTTTTGGTCGTAGGATGGCAAACTTAGAAAATCCCACTTTTTCTGCTGGGTATTTCTCTTTGAACTGATGGTATGCTTCGGATATATTACATAATAATAATCTGCGCTGCTTGTGTACTTCATCAAATATTGTCGCGATTGCACTCATAACCTTGCCTTTTTTCTCTTTCCTGTATTTTTCACTTCGCAACTTTCTTTTTCTAATAGGCGTTTCACCTAATGTGGTAATAGCCTCATTCAAAGGACTCAAAGACATATTGACCATCGAAATGTCTGCCTCACTATCAGATGAAACATTTTGTTCAATTGTCATTTCACCCTCGGATTGTGGTTGCATTTGTTTCAATGCATTTGCTTGTTGAGACAAATCGATTTTACACTTGGGGCAAATGAATTCTGCTTCTTCACCGTATTGTATATTTAATTCATTCATGTATCGTTTCGAAACACCAGTTAATTTTAATACTTTTATCTTTTTCGAACGATGTCCACTCTTGTTAAACGGATTGCAGCAAAATTTATTCATTTTACTTTAAATTGTCTTTACAGCTTCACTCTTTACTTTACAAAAAAAAAAACACTTTAACAATTTCACGTTTAATATTCAACTGAAATTTGACTCAGAGTGTGTGAAGTATTTATATTTATTTTTTGGTAAAAAAAAATAAGCGATATTTGCTTTTCTTTAATAGGAAAATTTGCGTGAACTACTGGTCATAAAATGTTTTTTAAAGAGGGACTTAATTGGTTACTGCCAATAGCCGACCACAGGTCATAAAATGTTTTGTAAATTTTTTAAATTACCAGGTAATAAATATTTCGCCATATTTATGGAAAATCCGTGTTTTATGACTTGTTTCTGCACGTGTCATTTTAGGCGAAATATTTATTACCTGGTAATTTAAAAAATTTACAAAACATTTTATGACCTGTAACCTCAGTCGGGTTTGGTGTGCCATTACATGCCACTGCTGCTATTATCCATGGATTTATGGCCGATCTTGTGAAGGCAGGCAGACCATATTCACTACACACTCAACTTGAGGCTCTTAAAAAAAAAATTGATTTTTTCTTCATAAATGTATTTTTAACTGTAAAATAATTTTTAAAATGTATTTTTAATAATAAAATAAAATTATGTTAAATAATTAAAAATAATTCAAATATAAAAAATATAAAAACAATGAGAACAAGGTGGTCTCTTAAATGCTCTTCTCCTGCGTGAACGTTGACAACTATATTTTTGAAGTGGTAGATGATTTTGTCTACCTTGGCTCCGCCATAAACAAAAATAATAATGTCAGCCTCGAAATCAAAAGACGAGTATTGATCGCAAACCGCTGCTACTATGCGCTAAGCAAGCGATTTAACGACAAAGCGCTCTCTCGAAAAACAAAGATCCAGCTCTACCAGACTCTGATCCTACCTGTCTTGCTCTACAGCGCAGAATCGTGGGTAATGACACAAGCGGATCAATCTATTCTGGGAGTCTTCGAGAGAAAATACTCCGCAAAATATTTGGACCCATCATCGTGAACGGCGAGTACCGTCGTCGAATGAATCATGAGCTGTATAAGCTGTACAACGACATCGACGTGGTCAAGCGCGTTCAAATAGACCGAATGCGCTGGCTTGGACACGTTGTACAAATGGACGATAACGCTCCGGCTTGAAAAGTCTTCGGCAATAAACTCGATGGGCGGCGCAGGAGGGGGCGACCAAAACTCCGATGGATAGACCAGGTGACGGAAATGTTAAGTAAGCTTGGTATGACGAACTATCTACGGAGCGCAAAAGAACGAAGCGCTTGGAATAGTTTTTTACGTGCGGCTACTGATAGATGAATTTCTGTTGTTGCTACCAGTAAAGAAGAAGAAAGAATATGTGAAAATTTTAAATTTTGAATTTTTGAAATATAAATATGTGAAAATTTACAATTGTGAATTTTTGAAAATATGAATTTGGGATAATTTGAAATTTTGAAAATATGAATATGTAAAAATTTGAAAAAAATTTTGAATTTTTGACAATTTGAAATTTTAAAAATAAGAGTATGTGAGAATTTGAAATTTTGAAAATATGAATTGTAAAAATTTTAAATTTTAGAAAATATGACTATATGAAAATTTGAAATTTTGAAAATATGAGTTTGTGAGAATAGTTTTTTACGTGCGGCTACTGATAGATGAATTTCTGTTGTTGCTACCAGTAAAGAAGAAGAAAGAATATGTGAAAATTTTAAATTTTGAAAATATGAATATGTGAAAATTTAAAATTTTGAATTTTTGAAATATAAATATGTGAAAATTTACAATTGTGAATTTTTGAAAATATGAATTTGGGATAATTTGAAATTTTGAAAATATGAATATGTAAAAATTTGAAAAAAATTTTGAATTTTTGACAATTTGAAATTTTAAAAATAAGAGTATGTGAGAATTTGAAATTTTGAAAATATGAATATGTGAAAATTTTGAAAATATGAATAAGTGAAAATTTTAAATTTTGAAAATATGAATATATGAACATTTGAAAATTCGATTTTTTTAAAATATGAATACCTGAGAATTTGAAATTTTGAAAATATTAATATGTGAAAATTTTAAATTTTGATTTTTTGAAAATATGAATATATGAAAATTTTAAATTTTGAAAATATGAGTATGTGAGAATTTGAAATTTTGAAAATCTGAATATGTGAAAATTTGAATTTTTGAAAATATTAACATGTGAAAATGTTAAATTTTGAAAATATGAATATGTGAAAATTTGAATTTTTGAATATATGAATATGTGAAGATTTTGAATTTTGAATTTTTAAAAAATATAAATATGTGAAAATTTACAATTGTGAATTTTTTTTTTGAAAAATTCAATCTTTATTTGTTATAATATAAATTACATAACATGTTCTTATTTCCCACGCGAAGCCTTAGGCTTGTATGCAAGGATATTTAAATAATAAGTAGAATTACGTAAAAAAATATACGTTTAAACTAAAATTAACATTTTATGATATATTCTACATTATTAATGTGCAATTATTTTTTCGCGTCATTGCGATTGTATAAAAAAGTTTTTGATTAATATTTTTCGCTTAAATTTAAATTTATTTTGAATATTAAATAAGTTTTGCGGCATTGAATTAAAGATACTAGGTAGCTGGACATCTTAGGTATTTTTCCCATGTTTATTGATAAATTGAGGTACTTTGAACCTGCCTTCTGCCCGTCTTCTCGTGTTGTAGTAGTGATCGATTGGTTCCAAAAAGTTTTCATCCTGGAACTCGTTTATTAATTTTGTTTTGTATATGTTTTTGATATTTAGAATTTTGTGTTGTTTTGTAAACATTTTGAGCCTTTCTTCCGTAATATTGTTTTGATTGTGCTCATTATTGAGGTAATTTTGGTTTTGAGCGGAGTTGTGATTTTGATTGGGATGAACGTCAAGGGCGATGTTTATTCTATTTTTCATTAATATTTTGATTAGTCTGTTTTGTGTTTTTTGCAATATGTTAGAATAACAAGCGTTGCCAAATGCCGTTATCCCGTGACGCATGTATGATTCCGCCAGCGAAAAGTAGGCTTGTTTCGTGACTGTTAGTGGTGCGCAAATATTTAAGTGGTAAAGAACATATGTTGCTTTACGTAGCTTTTTATTCAGTGCTAGTATGTGGTCTTTCCAACTTAAATTGTTGTCAACTATAACACCTAAGTATTTATAATTATTTACTTGTTCAATAACAGTATTACATGAGTCATTATCGAGTAAAGGACACAGTTTGTTTTTATGGAGACACTCGGTGTCATGGAATTTTATTCTTATGTCACTTTTAATGACGTGGGGTAATTTGATATGCATGAGTTTGGTTTTGTTTGCGTTTATTATTCAGCCATTGTCATGACACCACCTAGAGATTATATTAAGTTCCGACTGCATCGTACGTACAGCTGTTTCGAGATTCTCGTGTGATACTATTATAGCAGTATCGTCAGCGTATGCAAAAGTTGTACTATTTTTCAGTTGGTTTAACATTTCATTTGCGTATATAAGATACAATATCGGACCAAGCTTCGATCCCTGAGGCACACCATTATTCATTGAGATTTCTTGGCTTTTATTGTCATCAATTTTAACCCTATACGATCAGCAATCCAAGTAGTTCCTAAACCATTTCAGGCACTGGCCACGAATCCCATTCCTTTCCAAAATGCATATTAAATTCTTATGTGAAAGCGTGTCAAATGCTTTGCTGAAGTCGATAAACAGAGCCAAGCAGTGCTTGTTTTTATTTAAGTTTTTATTGATGAGAGTAGAGAAGTGACCCAATAGTTTATTTATGTTTTTTCGTTTTTCAGAAAATCATTCAGTCGCCTTACAACAATCTCTTCCAATATTTTTTCCATTACCGGTAAAATTGATATAGGTCGGTAATTGTTATAATGGTTTTTTTTTGCCATTTTTGAAAATCAGCCTAACAAGTGAGGTTTTTAATAATTTTGGTATGGAACACTCAGTTAGACTTGTGTTTGTTATTGACGTTATTGTTGGTGTGATAGATTCTCCTGCTCCTTTTCTTGAATTTAAAGTTTTTAATATATTTAAAATTTCTCGCTCATTGGTTGTTCAAAAAAGATTGAGTTACCAATTCTTTTTTCATTGATATTTATTGTTTGTATGTCGCATTCATGTAATATATTTTGTACGTTTTCTTTGAACTTAATTGAGAAGTTTTCCGTAATTGTTTTAATATCTTAATTTTTAAAATTTTTTTTAATAACATCATCAACATTGTCTGATTTTTTGCCTATTATATCGTTTATTAATGTCCACGTTCCTCGCATATTGTGCCTATTTTTTATAAACTCATTTCTGTGGTATTCATTTTTGGCGTGTATAATTATCTGGTTTAGTTTGTTATTGAATGTTCTATATTCATTTTCTTTGTTTTTATTACTTTTACTTTTCCTGTATCTTTGGTAAAGTTTATCTTTCACTTCACAGTATTTTACTATTTGATCATTTAACTTAGGATAATCGTTTCTTTTTTTAGTTTTTCTGTGGGTTTGTTTTGCATTTTGATATATTTCCTTGAATTTTTCATATATGCTCAAAAATTTTTCATTACAATTTTGATTTTGGCTAATAATTTGGTTCCAATTTGTTTTTTTAATTAAATTGTTAACTTTGTAAGAGTTTATTCCAAAGCAATGTGGGTTTTCCGTACCCTGATTGACAACATTGCCTTTCGCGATTGTTTCATTTTAAGTGACAGCATTGCCATTCACGCATGTTTTTTCATGTGTTCCTTCACCTCCTACGCACCCAAACAGCGAATAGTGGTCAGAGATGTTTGTCAACACAACAGCTGCATGTGCACATGAGAGAGATTTGTTAGTTCGGACAAACATATGATCTATGCAGGTGCCTTTGTTTTTGTTGATTTCTTCTCTTGTTGTCTCATTTACCATGCATTGTAATCCGTTGGAAGACATCATGTCAATGTACGTTCTTGTTGTTTCTGTTTTTTCGTTTGCAATGTTGACGTTCATATCACCAATGACAATCATCGCTCTGTTTTTATGTATTTCACTTATGTTTTGTTCGAGTTCGTTTATAGAGCAATTCCATATGAAAACGATCAAAATTGGCAAATTTTTGGACGACCCCTCTCCGATTTTAAAATAAATAGTCTCAATCGATTGCCCAGCAAAAAATAATGTACCTACATATTATTTTTTTTTATAGTGACTTGTTTAGTGGTGGTGTACACCACTGTCATGTGACAAAATTGAAGAATTCTTCATAAGGGACCTCATTGGAAGTTGTTTTAAAAAAAAACTACTAAAGCGATCGCAACGAGTGATAGCTCGTTGGAAAGGTATTGAATCAGGCTTTAATTGAAAAATAAAATTTTCCTAATTTTTCTCAGAAATTTACCTTTTTTCCCATGAAAATTAAATTTTCCGATTTTCCACAGAAGCTCCTAAATTTTCCGGCTAATTTTATTTTTTTTGGATTCCTTATAATTTTTGCTTTAAGAATCAGCAATAAAAAAATGGGCCCCGACTCCTTGTTTGGACAGGAGAAGAGCATTTAAGAGACCACCTTGTTCTCATTGTTTTTATATTTTTTATAATTGAATTATTTTTAATTATTTAACATAATTTTATTTTATTATTAAAAATACATTTTAAAAATTATTTTACAGTTAAAAATACATTTATGAAGAAAAAATCAATTTTTTTTTAAGAGCCTCAAGTTGAGTGTGTAGTGAATATGGTCTGCCTGCCTTCACAAGATCGGCCATAAATCCATGGATAATAGCAGCAGTGGCATGTAATGGCACACCAAACCCGACTGAGGTTACAGGTCATAAAATGTTTTGTAAATTTTTTAAATTACCAGGTAATAAATATTTCGCCATATTTATGGAAAATCCGTGTTTTATGACTTGTTTCTGCACGTGTCATTTTAGGCGAAATATGGTGCCGTTCCTGTTTACTGCTGCTTTCCGCATGATCATCTCCATTACTATGTTAAAGAGATCGCAGGACAGACTATCGCCTTGTCTAAAGCCTCGCTTGGTAGAAAATGGCTCTGACAGATTTTTGCCAATTTTCACTGAAGACTTCGTGTCAGTCAGTGTCATCCCGCAGAGTCGAATTAGTTTTGCGGGGATACCAAACTCAGCCATAGCATCCAACAATTTCTGTCGTATCGGACTGTCAAATGCAGCTTTGTAATCGATGAACAGATGGTAGGTATCGATCTGCATTTCTTGGGTCTTCTCCAGGATTTGTCGTAGCGTGAATATCTGGTCGCTCCGTCACCGCACGCGTCGCCATTGGCTGCAGTTTTGCCTTGTATGCAGCATCCATTTCCTCAGACATTTCGCGACATTCGTCATCGTACCAGGGCTTGTCTAAGCGTGGTTTTTCATAACCCAGTACGGATGTTGCGGCAGTGGTCATAGAATTCGCAATATGCTGCCACTGCATGTCGGGAACATCAGAACTAGGGGGATTTGTTTGGAGTAATTGAGAGAGTTGGTTGGAGTAGGCATTGGCTATCTCAGTGGTCTGCAGCTTTGTGATGTCTAGCTTCCTTTGCGTTTGATTAAGAGTGTTTTTAGCTCTACTTAATCGTGTGCTTACCTTGGCTGCAACTAGGCGGTGATCCGAGTCGATATTTGCACCGCGCATCACTCGCACGTCCATAACGCTTGAGACATGCCTTCCATCAATTACCACGTGATCAATCTGATTTCTTGTATTTTGATCGGGAGATATCCAGGATGCCTTGTGGATATCTTTATGCGGGAATCTGGTTCCGCTCACAACCATGTTTCTTGCCGACGCGAAACTTACCAGTCTGAATCCGTTATCGGAGGTGTTGTTGTGTAGACTGAATTTTCCGACTGTTGAACCAAGAGCATCTTCCCTTCCTATTTTAGCATTAAAATCTCCCAGAACAATTTTAATGTCATGTGCAGGGCAGCGGTCATATATATCCTCCAGGCGCTCATAGAATGCGAATGGTGGCTATTCGGTCACTTACAGGGTTAAACCGCGAGACTAGGTGTCGAAGTCTCTTGCCGACTATGAAACCACATCCAAATTCGTGTCTTTCTGCATGGCAGCTGTAAATGATGTCACAGTTCTTTCGTCGTGTGCATCCCTGTCCCGTCCATCTCATTTCCTGTATGGCGGTGATGTCAGCCTTGTATTTGTCGAGGACATCCGCCAGTTGGATAGAGGCACCATCTCTGTATAGAGTTCGGACATTCCAGGTGCATATCCTTAAATCATAGTCCTTATATCGTTTGCGGGGGTCGTCAACATTTGGGGGGGGGGGGTTCTTGTTTTTCGTTTTCTTCGTGTTTTCATAATAAATTTTTGTTTAAGGAGAGTGGCTTATTAGGCCACCGCTCCCGATCTTAGTTTCTTGGGGCTGCCAAAGCCACTAAGAGAGCCTGTGTTGAGTTTCAGTAACTTCTGTTACCTAGTTCCTAAGACGCATCGGTGGTAGCATGCCGATTAGGTTACTCAACATTTCGCCTTCTAACTCTAGCTAACTTCAAAGCGGTTGCTTTAAAGTCATTGCCCAGGGAATACTTGGTCTAAGACCGAAAGTAGTTAGCTGCTTGGACAGTGCCGCAAAGGAATCGATTCTGGTCACTCCCAAGTGAGTGACAATCAGTAACTTTCAGCCTCTGGGCAAAGTCCCATTCCCATATTAATATTTTCAAAAATTCAAATTTTCACATATTCATATTTTCAAAATTTCAAATTCTCACATACTTATATTTTTAAATTTCTAATTCTCACATACTCATATTTTTAAAATTTCAAATTTTTACACACTCATATTTTCAAAATTTCAAATTTTCATTTATTCATATTTTCAAAAATTCAAAATTTCAAATTTTACATATTTATATTTTCAAAATTTCAAATTCTCACATACTCATATTTTTAAAACATCACATTTTTACATACTCATATTTTCAAAATTTCAAATTTTCACTAATTCATATTTTCAAAAATTCAAAATTTCACAAATTCATATTTACAAAATTTTAAATTTTCACATATTAATATTTTGAAATTTAAAATTTTCACATATTCATATTTTCAAATATTCACATACTCATATTGTTAAAATTTCAAATTTTCATATATTCATATTTTCAAAAATTCAAAATTTTAAATTTTCACACATTAATATTTTAAAAATTTCAAATTCTCACGTATTTATATTTTCAAAAATTCAAATTTTCACATATTCATATTTTCAAAATTTCAAATTCTCACATACTCATATTTTCAAAATTTAAAATTTTCATATAGTCATATTTTCTAAAATTCAAAATTTAAAATTTTTACAATTCATATTTTCAAAATTTCAAATTCTCACATAGTCATATTTTTAAAATTTCAAATTTTTACATACTCATATTTTCAAAATTTCAAATTTTCATATTTTCAAAAATTCAAAATTTTAAAAATTCACATACTCATAGTGTTAAAATTTCAAATTTTCACATATTGATATTTTCAAAAATTCAAAATTTCAAATTTTCACATATTCAGATTTTCAAAATATTAAATTCTCACATACTCATATTTTTAAAAATTCAATTTTTTACATACTCATATCTTCAAAATTTCAAATTTTCATATATTCATATTTTCAAAAATTCAAAATTTTAAATTTTCACATATTAATATTTTCAAAATTCCAAATTCTCACGTATTCATATTTTAAAAAATTCAAATTTTCACATATTCTTATTTTCAATATTTCAAATTTTCACATACTCATACTTTCAAAATTTTAAATTTTCAAAAATTTACATACTCATATTGTTAAAATTTCAAATTTTCACATATTGATATTTTCAAAAAATCAAAATTTCACATTTTCACATATTCAGATTTTTAAAATTTCAAATTTTTACTTCCTCATATTTTCAAATTTTCATATATTCATATTTTCAAAAATTCAAAATTTTAAATTCTCACATACTCATATTTTCAAAATTTCAAATTTTCACTTATTCATATTTCAAAAAATTTCAAATTTTCACATATTCATATTTACAAAATTTTAAATTTTCAAAAATTCACATACTCATATTGTTAAAATTTCAAATTTTCACATATTGATATTTTCAAAAATTAAAAATTTCAAATTTTCACATATTCAGATTTTTAAAATTTCAAATTTTTACATACTCATATTTTCAAAATTTCAAATTTTCAGATATTCATATTTTCAAAAATTCAAAATTTTAAATTCTCACATACTCATATTTTCAAAATTTCAAATTCTCACATACTCATATTTTTAAAATTTCAAATTTTTACATAGTCATATTTTCAAAATTTCAAATTTTCACTTATTCATATTTTAAAATTTTCACATTATCATATTTTCAAAAATTCAAAATTTCAAATTTTCATATATTCATATTTTCAAAATTTAAAATTTTCACGTAGTCATATTTTCAAAATTTAAAATTTTCACATATTCATATTTTCAAAATTACAAATTCTCACATACTCATATTTTCAAAACTTTAAATTCTCACACACTCATATTTTTAAAATTTCAATTTTTTACGTACTCATATTTTCAAAATTTCAAATTCTCACATTCTTATATTTTTAAAATTTCTAATTCTCACATACTCATATTTTTAAAATTTCACATATTTACAAACTCATATTTTCAAAATTTCAAATTTTTACATATTCATATTTTCAAAAATTCAAAATTTTAAATTTTCACATATTAATATTTTCAAAATTCCAAATTCTCACATACTCATATTTTTAAAATATCAAATTTTTACATACTCATATTTTCAAAATTTCAAATTTTCACATATTAATATTTTTAAATTTAAAATTTTCACATATTGATATTTTCAAACATTCAAAATTTCATATTTTCACATATTCAGATTTTCAAAATTTCAAATTCTCACATACTCATATTTTCAAAATTTAAAATTTTCATATAGTCATATTTTCAAAAATTTAAAATTTTTACAATTCATATTTTCAAAATTTCAAATTTTCACATACTCATATTTTTAAAATTTAAAATTTTTACATACTGATATTTTCAAAATTTCAAGTTTTCATATATTCATATTTTCAAAAATTCAAAATTTTAAATTCTCATATACTCATATTTTCAAAATTTCAAATTTTGACTTATTCATATTTCAAAAAATTTCAAATTTTCACATATTCATATTTACAAAATTTTAAATTTTCAAAAATTCACATACTCATATTGTTAAAATTTCAAATTTTCACATATTGATATTTTCAAAAATTCAAAATTTCAAATTTTCACATATTCAGATTTTTAAAATTTCAAATTTTTACATACTTATATTTTCAAAATTTCAAATTTTCATATATTCATATTTTCAAAAATTCAAAATTTTAAATTCTCACATACTCATATTTTCAAAATTTCAAATTCTCACATACTCATATTTTTAAAATTTCAAATTTTTACATAGTCATATTTTCAAAATTTCAAATTTTCACTTATTCATATTTTCAAATATTCACATTATCATATTTTCAAAAATTCAAAATTTCAAATTTTCACATATTCATATTTTGACAATTAAAAATTTTTCACATATTGAAATGTTCAAAATTTTAAATATTTCACATATTCATATTTTCAACATTTCACAATTTCATATTTTCATAATTTCATATTTTCGCATATTCATATTTTCACAATTTCACATTTTTATATTTTCAAAATTTTAAATATTTCACATATTCATATTTTCAAAATTTCACAACATAAACATTTCTTAATTTTCACATTTTCATATTTCCAAATTTTAAAATTTTAAATTTTCACATATTCATATTTTCAAAATTTTAGAATTTCAAATATTAACATATTAATATTTTCATAATTTAAAATTTTCACATATTCATATTTTCACAATTTAAAATTTTCACATATTAATTTTTTCACATATTCATATATTCAAAATTTCACAATTTCAAATATTTAACATAATCATATCTTCAAAATTTCACATTTTAAAATTTTCTCAATTTTCACATATTCATATTTTCAAAATCTCACAATTTACAATTTTCACATATTCATATTTTCACAATTACATATTTTCACAATTTCGAATTTATTCAATTTCAAAATTTTACATAATCATATTTTCAAAATTTTACAATTTCAAATTTTAACATATTAATATTATCATAATTTCAAATTTTCACATATTCATATTATCAAAATTTCACAATTTTAATTTTTCACATAGTCATATTTTAAAAATTTCACAATTTCAAATTTTCACATATTTATATTTTCGAAATTTCACAATTTCAAATTTTTACAATTTCAAATTATCAAAACTTCAAATTTTAACATATTAATATTTTCATAATTTAAAATTTTCGCATATTCATATTTTCACAATTTAAAATTTTTCACATATTAATGTTTTTAAAATTTCACAATTTTAAAAATTTTTGTTGTTATATTTTTTGTAATTTTTATGTAGAAATTCCCTGATGATGATTGACGATGTCAATCGAAATATTGGAAAAATAAAACAAAGGAAAAATACAATAGAATCAGTGTTTTTCTCAAATTAATATCATTGACCTCAAGCCGAACGATTTCAAACGAAACAAAATTAGAGTAAAGGTTAACTAAACATAAACACAGCACAAAACACGGAAGGCACACCGCAAAATACTTATCAACATGGCTGTATATAATAACATAAAGCACAAATATAACATTGACACAAGGAACACCGTCAAACAATACTCGAAGCACAATAGGCAATTATCTACATTAAAGTCAACAACAACGTTTTTAATAAAATGCAAACAAGCAGGTATTATACCAAACTTTTTGACAAATTGCAGTAAACTTTTTAACAGCATATTCATGGCAAACAACAAACTCCCGCTCTATTTAAAGACAACAATCGAAAAACACATCTATAATTTACATCTTAAAATATTAAAGTTACTAATACAGCACAAACATAAAGAGATTTACAAGAACAAAGATACATTACATAAAATAAGAGAACGGTTACAATTGTTGTTAGACGAAGATGATAGAGTGCAATTCATTGCTAGCGAGAACAATCTGTATGAGAGACGCACAGAAGAGAACAAATCAGTACACATCAACAAACTTGAAAAATTAAAACATAAACATCTCAAACGAATAAACATAAAGCATAACACAGATTGGTTTGTCAACAAGACAGAGAAAATCATACCTACAAACACACAGTGGCTCCTCTCTTTGGGTCCTAAACACTCACTTCATAACACTAACACTAAGTTCCCACTGCTTCAGATCGTTGCGGAGGGGGAGGAGTGTATACAAACAATAGACAGCAGAGATCAACAAGAGATAGCGAGAACTAAGTTTGTGTCGCTTATTGACGACCACTTAAAGAAAACGGAACTAAGCACAAGAGATAAACTTATACTGGACACAGTGGGACAAACTAAAACATTTTTGATTGAAAATAATGACATATTGATACTGAACGCGGACAAAGGTGGTAAAACGGTAGCAATGTACAAAAAGGACTATGAAAATAAAACGAGAACTATACTGTACATATAAATGAATTTTATTACGTTGGAGGAAAACAATAAACTGATGAATAGAAAAGCTATCGCACCCAGAATTTATGGATTACCAAAAATTCACAAAGAGGGAACACCTCTGCGACCAATATCCTCGTCAGTCAACGCACCTGCATATGAACTTTCGAAATATTTGGTGAACATATTAAAGAATTTGACAAGAAAATCAAAGTACAACATAAGGGACTCAACATACTTTAAAACTAAAATAAACAACGAACATATAGACGACGAGGAGATGTTAATATCGTTTGACGTCGTATCTCTGTTCCCCAGCATCCCAATTCATTTGGCTCTGAAAACGATTGCTGACAAGTGGGAAGAGATAGAGGAATTTACACGAATACCTAAAGATATGTTTATAAAATTGCTGACGTTCTGTATTAAAGACACCAGATATTTTAAATATAATGACAAAATATACGAACAACAAAAAGGATTGCCAATGGGGTCTCCAGCGTCGCCAATAATTGCCGACATTGTTATGGAGGAACTACTTGACGTCTCAATAAGTAAAATGACTACAAAGCCTAGATTCTTGACAAAATATGTTGACGATCTGTTTGCCATAGTCAGGAGGGAGGAAATAGAAGACACACTGCGGCTATTGAATTCATTTCACCGTCAAATTCAATTTACCATGGAGGCAGAAACTGCAAATAAATTGCAGTATTTAGACTCGATTATTTATCGACAAGGGAATATTCTCAAATTTGACTGGTACCAGAAACCTTCTTCATCTGGCAGACTGATTAATTTTTACTCAAAACACCCCCGTAATACTATTATAAATACGGCGACGAACTTTATAATCAGGGTGTTTAATATTAGCGACGAGGATTTCCATATGGACAACGAGAAAAGAATTGTTACAATTCTACAAAAGAATGAATTCCCACTACGAACCATTGAACAATTAATCAAACATGCAAAGGGCAAACAGCCCAGGGACAAAACTAACGACGAAAACAAAATTTACAAACCGCTAACGTATGTATCTGGTTTCTCCGAGAGGTTGAAAAGTTCGGACATGTACAACAAGGAAAAATATCAGATAGCATGTTGCGGGCGGGTCCTCCTTGGGCCACGACTGAATGGTCGATGTCAAAAGCCCCAGCACCGGGACGTGCAGACAGGGAGACTCGGCG
The DNA here is from genome assembly GCA_964034835.1 of Muscina levida. NCBI lineage: Eukaryota > Metazoa > Arthropoda > Insecta > Diptera > Muscidae > Muscina > Muscina levida. The sequence continues at coordinate 99,005,221 of OZ035883.1, read as the reverse complement.
CCACCGTGTAGGGGGTATAGTAAAAGGAGCCGCTTTGTTTTTTTTTATTCGCAGCACATTGGTGTGGTGTTGCGAACGTTCGGGCGCCTGGACGTGCAGACAGGGAATATCGGTGCCACTGGATGGGTATAAATTTGCCACTGTTTTTTTTATATTCGCAACACATTGGTGTGGTGTTGCGAATGTTCGGGCTCCTGGACGTGCAGACAAGGAGTATCGGTGCCACTGTAGAGTTGTTATAATTTGCCAGTTTTTTTTCTATTCGCAACACATTGGTGTGGTGTTGCGAATGTTTGGGCGTCTGCACGTGCGGCTGTGGCGAGAGAATATGAATAATGAACAGATTGTAAAATTGTAATAGATTAGTAGCGACTGGTGTGCGTAGCCAGATCGCTTAGAACAGATCAAAGGGGCAGAGTTGCATTTTGTAGTATGGAAATTCATTCATAAAAACAGTGAGCGGCAAAAGTATTTTGACACTTATATTTGCGCTCGATAAAAATGTCAAGGAATGGAAGGAAAATAAAGATGGTAGGAAAATGCTTGGAAGGCGCGAAAATTTGAGGGAGTGGGTGCAAAAATTTACAGGTATAAAAGGAGAGGAGGCAATGATTGTGTCAGAAGAAGAACAGTCGAATCCTGAACAGATAGAAACTTACTGTGTGTGCCGGAAAAAGTAAAAAAAATCGTTACGTATATAATTTGAATCTGTGTTTGTGTAATTTATTAATCAGTGTGCTAAAGAATATAAAGGTAAAGACAAATTTACCTGACGAAAGTGAAAAAATAGTTTTCTTTAAATGTGTATACTATTTGAATAGGTGCTGCTCCGTGTGATTGAGGATAAGGAAACGTATATGCTCCTCGGGAACGATTACATTAGAGGACAGAGGGCAGAAATCATCTTGATGCCCGTTTTCTCGATATCCCAAAGTGCATAGAAAGAAACAAATACGAGGATTCAGCCAAAGGTTTTAAAAAAAAAGCGAGTAATTAACATACCGGACACACAGGTAACCACTGTAAACAATTGCAAACGCCCCGCTAGGTCACAAACAAGCATAAGCGGCAGTCAGCGATTTTGTTGGTCATCTGGGAGGGTAACCTCCGTGGCCAAGTGTACCTGGAATAAGAGAACAATTATTCTTGAAAAAATTAAAAAAAAAAAATATTTACCTGAAAAGGATATACATTTTACGACTCCAAGTCAATGCAATAGACCCGGCAAGACGTATCCGAGTCGATAAACCTGAAATTAATGGGAAAAAGAAAATAATTAAGACACGAAACAAGTATTGTAATATATAAAAGGTTTAATAAGATAAAGAACAGTTTAAAAGTATTAGAAAAAGAAAGAGAGATTTAAGAAAAATTAATTTTAGTGATAAGAGATGAAAATTTATTTAGAAAAATATAAATTTTGAAGAATAAAAAAATAAGCTATTAGAAAAAAAACATGAAAATTTAAAGAAAATACGAATTTCCAATTCAAAGAAAAAAAGAATATTAGTTTTAAGTAAATGTTAAGTACTTGGTTTGAGTTATTTTGATTTTCTATTATCTTTGTTTATTGTTTTTTTTTTTATATAATATTAGTTTGGCCGTTATTTTTTTTTGATTTTAATGTAGGTTAAGTTTTATTTCATATTTTATTTATTTGATTGTAATAAGGGTGTACAAAGTGTAGGGGAGATTTTAACGTTGTGTTTTTTTTTTGTGTTTGTTCGGAGACAAAGTGGTCTCAATTACACCCATCTAAACGAGCTCATTTAGGTAGGGAAAGTGTCAGTTTTTTTGTTTGTTTTTTTTTTGAATTTGAACTCGAAAAGGAGTTAAATCTCTTGGGATACTTTGTAGGTCCTTAGGTTAGTTTTTTTTTTGTGTATTAGTGTATAATTTGATTCGCACAGATAGTATAAGGATTTTATTTGATGTTGTTTTAACTTTATTTTATTTTTTTTTATTTCATACTGCTTTTATTATAATAAACTATGTAAATTGTTAAGCGAATATAACCATTAGGGTAATAACTTTTTGCATTTTTTGCAAATAACAAATCTCCCCAGGCAGAATCGTGTAGGGCATGGAAAAATATTAAGAACTGCGTTTTTAGTTTTTCGCTATCGTTAAAAAAGGTAACGCACCAAACGCGTTAAAGTTTTGAATCAAACAAAGTTTAAAAAATTTTTGTTATTGAAATAAAAATAGTACAAGATATATATCCGCTTTGTAAAACATCGCGTATTCTGAACCTAAAGTTTATATCTTACAATACCTACTTTTAATCATTTATTGTTATTATTTGTTTACATACTTACATATGTATAAACGATATATAAACAAAATTGTTATTAAAAAAAATTTAAAAAACATATATTAAAGGCATTTTAGAAATCGCTGTCGGTGCGTAAGGTTTTTTAAGCAAATTTAACTGAAATTGTTTTTTTTATCATTAATACAATATTTGCCATTAGAAAAGCCCTGGGGAGAATGTTGTCCAAAAAAAGTTATTACCCTAATAACCATGTCTAACTAAGTTTTGTTTTGGAAGGGCGGGTTAATGTGATGTGATAAATGTAGTGTTTGTGTGTGTTTTTGGGGCCATAACGAAACAGCGAAAGGGAAGATGTTATGGTCAAGGTAGGGAGGGCTATGTGGAGAAATATCCATCTTTTCTCCCTCTGAAGTGTGTCACCATTGTGCTTGTAAGTGTTTTGTTCGTTTTTGTTTGAATTGTTTTTTTTAGTTGTGAGTGTCCTGGGTCTGAGGTGAGGGTTGGAACCTTAACCCGAGAGCGCAATGAGCTAGCTGCGGAACCACCTCAGCGCCAACCAAAGGTCACGTAACAATATGGCGCCCAAATTTAAATGTTAAGAATTATATGTTTTCTTACATGTATTCTGTGCAGTGGTGTATGTTTAAAGCCAGATACACCGTCCATAGACCACTTAAGTGCAATAGCCCATCGGGTCTTATAAAAATATGACATGTCAGAAACTGCTATTACAACCAATACAGACAAAGACGCTGATTTGTTGTGTGATAGTAGAATAGGCTTAGTTCTAGTTTATAAGCTCCCGTCTAGTTCAATTAAAGGAGAGTGCAATAGCAAGGTAATTCGATATACGAAAAGGCCTTTAGTATTAGCGCGTCCTTTTTGTTTGAGTAAATGTTAAAGTTAGTTTCAGTCTATTAAATGTTGAATTTGACGTAGAATCTGTTCGCGGACAATTCGAAAAGATATCCGCTCATAAAAAAACATACTATGAGGTCAGTTGTATTTTGGAGAAATTATGTCCATGTCTCTGTAATCTGTGTAAAATCTATGTAAATTTTGTGCACTGTACAGGGTATATCAGATCACCCGAATTCGTTCAATACCCGTTTGTTTTAAATTTGATTTGTGACACACTAAAGAGACCATTTGATGCAGAAATGGTGCATAACATTGAATATTTTAATAAAATAAACACACACATCTATCCACGTTCCATATAACCGCCCTTCGTATTGTTATTTGAGTTTTGTGTATTGTCGTTATTTTGAATTTTATTTTTTTTTATAGTGATTTATTTTCTTTTGTATTTTTTTTATGTTAATGAAACTGTGTTGTTTGTTTATCACTTTGAGAAGTTATTAAGCTTTTATGTGGATGAAATCGGTCCTGTAATATATTTCAGTCGTATTAGTGTTTTGTTTTTTTTTTTGATGAATAGCGAAAAAAGAAAAAAAATTAGAAAGAGGGCGAGAGACGTTCAATTTTCCCTAAACCGATCAACCCCAATTGTCAAAGAAAAATATAAAAAGACCAACGAAGACAAAAAAATGGCAAACCCGCAGAAAAATACAGACGATATAATAATGGATATGTCGGAAACGATTAATGTCCCTAATAAGAGCCTTGGAGCAATTCCAAAGCAGCATAAGTCTGTTGAAGAAATAGATAGAACGGTTAGAACATACGTCGCAAAAAGTATGCAGGAAATGAAGATTTCTGTAGATGGTTCATTAAAAGGGCTTCATAACAGAATGTATCAAGATTTAAGTGCAATGCGTCAAGATATAGGCGACCTAGCGAATGCGGTAAAATCTTTAACAATAAATGCAACTGCAAATTTAAACTTACCATCTAACAGAAATACTTGTGTTAGTCCTCCGCCGACATATAACTCAACTTCTACTGCGGAAAAACAGCATTCGAATACAGTGAGTCAACCAGCACGATATAGTGTACCTCCACCTCCTATCAGAAATCCGCCTTCCCTAGCAAATCCTCCTTCTTTAGCCAATTCTGCTTCCGTAGAAATGCCTCAGCCTCAGGGAAACTCGTCCACTGGAAGTTATCCGCCTCCAGGTGTAAATTTTCCACAGCAATCCACCGGTTTTAATGAATCTGAAAAAATTAGAATTGATAAGTTCGGTTTGAAGTTTGATGGGAACCCTAAAAATCTATCAGTAGAAGATTTCATTTTTCGATTGGAGCACCTCCAAGCTGTATATCGTATACCCTGGTCCGAAGTAATTAGGGATTTTCGTTTATTGTTGAGTGGAAATGCCGACCAGTGGTACTGGCTCTATCTAACCACTAATAGATTCCCGGATTAATCAGCTTTGAGGTTTGCCTTGCTGAGCCAATACCAAGTGCCCCTGTCGAATTTCGATATTATGCACGACTTGGTGGAAAGACGTCAAATGCCAGGGGAAAGTATAGACTCATATTTTCACCATTTGAATCTTCTGCGATCAAGATTAGGTCAGCCCGTTGCTGAATATGATATGATCAAGATCGCAAAGAAAAACTTGCGAGAGAGCATAGGACGAATCGTTTACCCAATGAATGTCTCATCGGTGGAACAGTTAAGAATTGCATGCAACGAAGCAGAGCGAAACTTCCCAAGGAAAGAAGTAAGGACTACAGCAACACCAATGGCTCGTCCGTATCGGCAAGTGAATGAAGCGGTTGTAGATTTGGAGAGCGAAGAACACGAAAATGTGGAGGAAAATAATACGGTGTCCGCTATTAGCAATCTGGTTTGTTGGAATTGCCAAGGAAACGGCCACGTGTTTATGGAATGCCCCTCAACGGAAAGGGCATTATTTTGTTACAAATGCGGTCGCCCAAATGTCATCACACCAAAATGCCCTAAATGCAAACAGGGAAACTTCAAAAGGAACGTGATTCAATCGGGAGAGTCGCGTTCGCCAACAAAACCCGGCAATTAGAAGAATCCAAAGATAGAACCATAAATCCCAGCTATGACCAAATCCGACATTATATGCCTTTAGCGGTTAGAAATAAAAACTATGAGTTAGCTAGACAGCGAATTTTCTCAGAAGATAACAATTCGGCTGATATCGACCCTAAGCAAAAAGATGAATCTCAACCTAATATAAACCAGAAAAAAATCTCCAAAAAAATAGAAAAGGTCAGAAAACGAAAAGCCGCTAGAAAACAAACAAGAAATATGATATGTGAGTCAGTTAAAAAAGTTAGTGGTAGCTCTGATCGCAGGCCGTACGCTAAGATAATTATTAATGGTAATAGTTTTGAAGGTCTTCTAGATTCAGGGGCATCGGTTTCGTTATTAGGGAAAAGATGTAGGGAAATGGTTGAAGATTTAAAATGCGAAGTTCAAACGTTCTTCACGAACGTCCGCACGGCTTCTGGTCAGCCTCATCGAATTCTGGGAAAAGTAATATTAAACGTTACCTATAATAATGAGACCAGACCAATAACTTTTTATTTATGCCCTGAATTAGACCAAACTATATATTTAGGTGTAGATTTTTGGCAAGTTTTCAATATAGCCCCCGAAATATTTCCGATAGAAGAAATTACTGAGAAATTCTTTACCTCAATTGGCGAAAACATGGAATGTCACAAGTTTAATATGCATGAGCTTGATAAGGTACAGAGTGACGAACTGCAGAAGATAGTAAAAAAATTTGCTACTTTTGAAGAAAATGGTCTAGGGTGTACCAAGCTGGAAAAACACGCTATAAAATTAGTCAATGGAGCTCTACCAGTAAAAGATAAGCATTACCCACTTTCTCCTGCAGTACAAGACATCGTGTATAAAGAGATAGACAATATGTTGGCTTTGAACGTTATTGAAGAAAGTGATAGCCCATGGAGCAATCGCACAACAGTGGTTAGGAAACCTGGGAAAAATCGCTTTTGTCTTGATGCTAGAAAGCTTAACGCGGTTACGATAAAGGACGCCTATCCGTTGCAAAACATTGATGGAATCCTGAGCCGCATAGACCAAACGTATTATATTAGCAGCGTAGACTTGAAATATGCCTTTTGGCAGATAGAATTGGAAGAAGAGGCAAGGCCATATACTGCTTTTACAGTGCCTGGACGTCCTCTCTACCAGTTCAGAGTGATGCCATTCGGTCTATGCAACGCGGCTCAGCGATTATGCCGGTTGATGGACAAGGTAATCCCTGGTCGTCTTAAATCGAATGTGTTTGTCTACCTAGACGACCTTTTGATAATAGCAAATGATTTTAAAACACATCTTAAACTTTTAGAGCAAGTAGCCGAATGCCTCTCAAACGCTAATTTAACTATTAGCCTAAAAAAATCAATGTTTTGTTTCAAAGAGCTGAGATATCTGGGGTTTATTATAGGCGGTGGTATGCTGAAAACGGACCCCGAAAAGGTAATAGCTATACAAAGAATACGGCTTCCGAGAACAACAAGAGAAGTACGTAGTTTTTTGGGGACCGCTGGATGGTACCGTCGTTTTATAAAAGACTTTGCCTCAATTTCTGCGCCACTAACAGATACTCTGAAAAAGGGGAAAAAGTTCACAATGACGGCCGAGGCAAATGATGCATTCGAAACACTAAAACATGCCCTAACGACTGCTCCCGTTCTTCGCCACCCCGATTTTTCGAAACCTTTTTATATTCAATGTGACGCTTCCGATTTTGGAGTTGGAGCCGTCCTTTTTCAGAAGAATGCCGACGGTGGAGAGAACCCTGTGGCGTTTTACTCACAGAAACTTAACTCGTGTCAAAAAAACTATTCGGTAACGGAAAAGGAGTGCCTAGCCGCCGTGCTTGCTGTAAAACGTTTTAGGCCTTACGTGGAGATGATGAGCTTCACGGTAATTACTGATCATGCCAGCCTGAAGTGGTTAATGTCGCTCAAAGACCTAAGCGGCCGGCTGGCAAGATGGTCGCTCCAGCTCCAAGCCTTCGACTTCACCATAGAACACAGGAAAGGTTCAGAAAACGTAGTAGCGGATATGCTGTCGAGAATGTCGGAAGACGTCATAATAGAAGAAATTAATGAAGACGATATTCTAGGTTTTGCGACTACAGCCTTTGAAAGTGAAGATTATGTAGCATTGGTAAAGGACGTACAAAATAATATCTCAAAACTGCCAGATTTGAAAGTAGTTGAGGGAAGGATTTTCAAAAAAACACTGCCCAAGTTTATTGAGACAGAGGAATTCCAGTGGAAATTATGGATCCCTGAAGAATTAACTCACGCGATTATTCAAGATGCCCACGATTCACCGATAGCAGCTCATGGGGGAATTTCTAAAACTTTGAATAGGATAAGGGAAAGATTTTATTGGCCAAAAATGGCTTGTCAGGTTCGTAAATATATCAGCAATTGTGAAATATGCAAGGAAACTAAACCTTCAAATCATCGCATGCGTCCAGAAATAGGTGAAGAGGTAGTTACTGATAGACCGTTTCAGAAACTGTATATCGACTTCTTGGGGAAATATCCCCGTTCAAAAAGTGGTAACGCCTATATTTTTATTGTGAGTGATCATTTTTCAAAATTTATATTTCTAAAAGCAATGAGGGAAGCAACATCTAAAAACGTAATACAGTTTCTGGTCCATGAAATCTTTCACAAATTCGGCGTGCCAGAAATAATACATAGTGACAACGGGCAACAATTTGTCTCAAAAGATTTCAAAGACATGATTACTTCTTATAACATCATACATCTCAAGACAGCATTTTATTCTCCACAATCGAATGCGTCGGAAAGAGTCAACCAATCTGTGTTAGCGGCAATTCGCGCATATCTTGAAAGCGACCACAGAGATTGGGATATGTATCTTTCCGAAATAGAATGTGCGTTAAGGACTTCAATACACTCTGCGACCGGAGTAACGCCATTTTTCGCCTTGTTCGGTTATAACATGTTTACAAACGGCTCCGACTATAGACTAGCTAGGAGATTGAAATCTCTGGAAGATCATATGATAGAAAGCCTCCCCAATGAAGACCGCCTTAGTCTGATAAGAGAAAAGTTAAAACAAAACATGCACAAAGCGTACGAGGGCAGTGCGAAAAGATATAATGATCGAGCCAGATCGATAAAATTCGTACCTGGGCAAGAAGTGTATAGAAGAAATCAGGTTCTAAGCGATTTTAAGAATAATATCAACGCGAAGTTCTGTCGGAAGTATCTGAAATGCCGAATAGTTAAGCCCATAGGAAATAATATGTATGAACTAGAAAATCTAAATGGGAAAAGTATAGGGAATTACCATGCCAAAGACATCAAAACATAGGGCAGTAACATCAGCGCTATATATATTTTGTTCAATGTTTCGAAAGACACTTCTGCAATTATTTAAAAATTCTCTATTCCTTTTTCATAAACTAACAATATCTAACTGGTTCAAAACTCGATATATTGTAATTAGTTCATAGGCAGTTTAGAATTCAATACTTTAGAACTAACCAATGATTTTTTGTTAACCTCTAAATCGTTACTTTAAGACATCATGCCTCATTAACGCAAGAGGCACAGTGTTGAGCCCGGTAAACCCCATCTCGAAGAGTCGCTATCGTCTACAAAACACCCCCCCCCCCCCCTATTCGACAAACCAACCGGATGTCAAATGGGTGAAGTTATAATTTTTTTTTAAGTTTTCCGCTGGTGCTAATGACTAATTGAAATAGTGTTTACGTGTTAATCCAAAAGGTCTAGATGAAGGAAGTAAAGATTATTTATTCTTATATTTATTATTAGTTTCCGACAATATATCAGAAGTTAAAGCCAAATTTAAATTTTCCGTAGAAAATGCTAAAAGAGAAGAAACCAAAACCATGGAATCACAGAGAGCATACCGTTTTGTACAAGGCAAAGATTGGGGTTTCAAAAAGTTTATATTTATTTATTAATACTCATGCCACCGAAGTTATTGAAACCCAGGGCTGGCAAAATATGATCACAACACATTCACATTTAATTGCCGAGGTACTTCGTGCGCATGCAACACAACAAATCCCACCGATTGGACCACCCAGGAAGCGTGTACAAAAAAATGAGCTGAAATTTTTGATGGTATACAACAAACGCAACTGCGGCAACAACACAACATAGTTAACCAACAACGGCAACAAAACTGCAGTATAATGAGTATGGTTATAAGATAATAATTTTTATAATTATTATTATTACGACAAGGGCAAAAGCTGCAGTGGAATGAATATCCTAGATTTTGGACAAATGCGTTCTTTTTAGTTTCACAAAATAATCGCCCCTATTCCCGTTGTTGTCATCGACGCAAAACGACGTCGTGTAAAATTGGCATTCTCGTAGTCGTTTTCGATAATTATAGACAACTATTGACGCACATTTGGTATTCCGTAAGGAGATGCGACGACGACGGTAAATCGAAACGACTCTGAATCTGTTTTCACAAGTTGTGGTAACGACTTGAACCAATTTGAAAGATTAGCTTTAGTTTTTGTAAATTTAAAAAAAGGATTTGACGTCAATAACGAAAATTTCGAGTAAAGGATTTCGGAGGGGAACAGTTTCATCCAATTTTAAAGGGAAATGTAATAAGAATTGAGGGAAAAAAAATTCCTTTGCGGTGGTAGTAACGATTCTGGTCTTCTTTATTGGATCGTAATTCGCTCCATCAACACCTCCAAGAACTCGAGATAATTCTGTTTTACTTAAAAAGTCTAGATTTGCTCCCTATTTTTTACTTCCTATTGTATCCGTTGTGGACAAATGACCTTTCTAAGGCATTCAGTGTTTTGACCAAAATCTGGCAACTGCTGGCTGCAGCAGTCCAATTTAAAATGCATTGGTAGTAAGACCCCTGCCCTAAGCACTTCAATGTTGCTGACAACATAATTATGACTGTAACAGATGTCCTGAATTCCTTTTTTTATAGGAACTGTTTTCCCCAGCACGTGATTAAATGTAGTCTTATTAAGGTTTAAGCAATTCTCGAATCTAAAATATAAAACAACAACAAAAAAACGTTTGAAGGTCGGCCGACAAGTAATCTCAAATTTGGGTTTTACATACATAAGTACATATGAACTTGTTATCTGGAAATTTTTAGATACCGAGTATTTGTCGGAGTATTCTCCTTTCCAGTGTAATATTAGTTTTGCTTTCCTCTTCACTGGAATCTGAATCGGTCACAAAAATAGTTTTTCAAAAAAACATAAAATAAATCAGTTGATGTACAAATGTTACATCAGCTGTTATTTCTTTCATGTTATCGATAACACTGTATTTTTTTTGTTCCTTCACATTTGTAACACTGTGTAATCAGTCGATGTCGTCTCATGGTAGTTACAAAATAAGATAACGATAACAACGAAAACATACCTGAAGCCCGGCTTGAGACCTAACAGGGCGTGGGAGTTCCCCACGTGGGTGTCCGACTCTAAGATGGATCCCCCCCCCCTTCGAACCCTCTCGCACACCGTCTCTTTTTTTGGTACCCCCATAAGACCCGGAGTTTTGTTGCGGGCGGGTCCTCCTTGGGCCACGACTGAATGGTCGATGTCAAAAGCCCCAGCACCGGGACGTGCAGACAGGGAGACTCGGCGCCACCGTGTAGGGGGTATAGGAAAAGGAGCCGCTTTGTTTTTTTTTATTCGCAGCACATTGGTGTGGTGTTGCGAACGTTCGGGCGCCTGGACGTGCAGACAGGGAATATCGGTGCCACTGTGGAGTAGGTATAGAAATTTGCCACTGTTGTTTTTTATATTCGCAACACATTGGTGTGGTGTTGCGAATGTTCGGGCTCCTGGACGTGCAGACAAGGAGTATCGGTGCCACTGTAGAGTTGTTATAATTTGCCAGTTTTTTTTCTATTCGCAACACATTGGTGTGGTGTTGCGAATGTTTAGGCGTCTGCACGTGCGGCTGTGGCGAGAGAATATGAATAATGAACAGATTGTAAAATTGTAATAGATTAGTAGCGACTGGTGTGCGTAGCCAGATCGCTTAGAACAGATCAAAGGGGCAGAGTTGCATTTTGTAGTATGGAAATTCATTCATAAAAACAGTGAGCGGCAAAAGTATTTTGACACTTATATTTGCGCTCGATAAAAATGTCAAGGAATGGAAGGAAAATAAAGATGGTAGGAAAATGCTTGGAAGGCGCGAAAATTTGAGGGAGTGGGTGCAAAAATTTACAGGTATAAAAGGAGAGGAGGCAATGATTGTGTCAGAAGAAGAACAGTCGAATCCTGAACAGATAGAAACTTACTGTGTGTGCCGGAAAAAGTAAAAAAAATCGTTACGTATATAATTTGAATCTGTGTTTGTGTAATTTATTAATCAGTGTGCTAAAGAATATAAAGGTAAAGACAAATTTACCTGACGAAAGTGAAAAAATAGTTTTCTTTAAATGTGTATACTATTTGAATAGGTGCTGCTCCGTGTGATTGAGGATAAGGAAACGTATATGCTCCTCGGGAACGATTACATTAGAGGACAGAGGGCAGAAATCATCTTGATGCCCGTTTTCTCGATATCCCAAAGTGCATAGAAAGAAACAAATACGAGGATTCAGCCAAAGGTTTTAAAAAAAAAAGCGAGTAATTAACATACCGGACACACAGGTAACCACTGTAAACAATTGCAAACGCCCCGCTAGGTCACAAACAAGCATAAGCGGCAGTCAGCGATTTTGTTGGTCATCTGGGAGGGTAACCTCCGTGGCCAAGTGTACCTGGAATAAGAGAACAATTATTCTTGAAAAAATTAAAAAAAAAAAAATATTTACCTGAAAAGGATATACATTTTACGACTCCAAGTCAATGCAATAGACCCGGCAAGACGTATCCGAGTCGATAAACCTGAAATTAATGGGAAAAAGAAAATAATTAAGACACGAAACAAGTATTGTAATATATAAAAGGTTTAATAAGATAAAGAACAGTTTAAAAGTATTAGAAAAAGAAAGAGAGATTTAAGAAAAATTAATTTTAGTGATAAGAGATGAAAATTTATTTAGAAAAATATAAATTTTGAAGAATAAAAAAATAAGCTATTAGAAAAAAAACATGAAAATTTAAAGAAAATACGAATTTCCAATTCAAAAAAAAAAAAAGAAAAAAAGAATATTAGTTTTAAGTAAATGTTAAGTACTTGGTTTGAGTTATTTTGATTTTCTTTTATCTTTGTTTATTGTTTTTTTTTTATATAATATTAGTTTGGCCGTTATTTTTTTTTGATTTTAATGTAGGTTAAGTTTTATTTCATATTTTATTTATTTGATTGTAATAAGGGTGTACAAAGTGTAGGGGAGATTTTAACGTTGTGTTTTTTTTTGTGTTTGTTCGGAGACAAAGTGGTCTCAATTACACCCATCTAAACGAGCTCATTTAGGTAGGGAAAGTGTCAGTTTTTTTGTTTGTTTTTTTTTGAATTTGAACTCGAAAAGGAGTTAAATCTCTTGGGATACTTTGTAGGTCCTTAGGTTAGTTTTTTTTTTGTGTATTAGTGTATAATTTGATTCGCACAGATAGTATAAGGATTTTATTTGATGTTGTTTTAACTTTATTTTATTTTTTTTTATTTCATACTGCTTTTATTATAATAAACTATGTAAATTGTTAAGCGAATATAACCATGTCTAACTAAGTTTTGTTTTGGAAGGGCGGGTTAATGTGATGTGATAAATGTAGTGTTTGTGTGTGTTTTTGGGGCCATAACGAAACAGCGAAAGGGAAGATGTTATGGTCAAGGTAGGGAGGGCTATGTGGAGAAATATCCATCTTTTCTCCCTCTGAAGTGTGTCACCATTGTGCTTGTAAGTGTTTTGTTCGTTTTTGTTTGAGTTGTTTTTTTTTAGTTGTGAGTGTCCTGGGTCTGAGGTGAGGGTTGGAACCTTAACCCGAGAGCGCAATGAGCTAGCTGCGGAACCACCTCAGCGCCAACCAAAGGTCACGTAACAAGCATTAAAAACAAATCGAACACTAAACGAGCTATACAGTAAGACAAAGACAAAAGTAAAATAAAAAAAGAAGAGAAATCTGATGTAGTTTATAAAATTAAGTGCAATGGAGACGGAAACAACATATGCAACAAAAACAAAACTAAAAACTAGACTTCTTCTTCTTCTTCTTTACTGGCAGCAACAACAGAAATTCATCTATCAGTAGCCGCACGTAGAAAACCATTCCAAGCGCTTCGGTCTTTTGCGCACCGTAGATAGTTCGTCATACCAAGCTTACTTAACATTTCCGTCACCTGGTCTATCCATCGGAGTTTTGGTCGCCCCCTCCTGCGCCGCCCATCGAGTTTATTGCCGAAGACTTTTCGAGCCGGAGCGTTGTCGTCCATTCGTACAACGTGTCCAAGCCAGCGCATTCGGTCTATTTGAACGCGCTTGACCACGTCGATGTCGTTGTACAGCTCATACAGCTCATGATTCATTCGACGACGGTACTCGCCGTTCACGATGATGGGTCCAAATATTTTGCGGAGTATTTTTCTCTCGAAGACTCCCAGAATAGATTGATCCGCTTGTGTCATTACCCACGATTCTGCGCTGTAGAGCAAGACAGGTAGGATCAGAGTCTGGTAGAGCTGGATCTTTGTTTTTCGAGAGAGCGCTTTGTCGTTAAATCGCTTGCTTAGCGCATAGTAGCAGCGGTTTGCGATCAATACTCGTCTTTTGATTTCGAGGCTGACATTATTATTTTTGTTTATGGCGGAGCCAAGGTAGACAAAATCATCTACCACTTCAAAATTATAGTTGTCAACGTTCACGCAGCGTCCCAGACGAGTGGACTCTTTGTTCGTTGAAACAAATAACTTGGTTTTGTCCTCGTTTATCACCAGACCCACTTCAGCCGACTGCTTTTCAATGCTCGAAAAAGCCGCAGTAACATCTCGCAATCCACGTCCAATAATATCGATATCATCAGCATACGCGAGCAACATGTGGCTTTTGTTAAATATGGTGCCATTCCTGTTAACTGCTGCTTTCCGCATGATCATCTCCATTACGATGTTAAAGAGATCGCAGGACAGACTATCGCCTTGTCTAAAGCCTCGCTTGGTAGAAAATGGCTCTGACAGATTTTTGCCAATTTTCACTGAAGACTTCGTGTCAGTCAGTGTCATCCCACAGAGTCGAATTAGTTTTGCGGGGATACCAAACTCAGCCATAGCATCCAACAATTTCTGTCGTATCGGACTGTCAAATGCAGCTTTGTAATCGATGAACAGATGGTAGGTATCGATCTGCATTTCTTGGGTCTTCTCCAGGATTTGTCGTAGCGTGAATATCTGGTCGGTGGTGGATTTACCAGGTCTAAAGCCACACTGATAAGGTCCAATCAGGTTCGCCAGGAGGGGCTTTAGTCTTTCACATAACACACTAGACAGGACCTTGTATGCGATGGGTAAAAGGCTAATCCCGCGATAGTTGGTACACACACTAGGATCGCCTTTCTTAAGCACGGGACATAGGACACTCAGATTCCAATCATCGGGCATGCATTCCCTGAGCCAAATCGTGTTTATGAGCTGGTGCATGCATGTTACCAGGTCATCGCCGCCGGCTTTAAAGAGCTCTGCCGGCAGTCCATCGGCTCCCGCAGCTTTATTATTTTTAAGCCGGGCAATTGCCGTGCTGATCTCGTTTTGGCTCGGTGGTGGACAATCTACTCCATCGTCGATGATTGGTGCGATTCCGTCACTTATGCTGCCTTCGGGAACGAGAAGAGATTGAAAGTGTTCCCTCCATATTTGCAGCACACTCTGAGTGTCCGTGACCAGATTTCCGTCTCTGTCCTTACAGGTGGGGATCCCTGTTCCAAAACCTTTACTTTTAACCTTTTGGTAGAACTTTCGGGCCTCACCTCTATCCCTGTAGTTTTCGATATCCTGGCTCTCTCTTTTCTTCCACAGACGCTTTTTCCGTCTGAATAGGCGTTTCATCTCCCTCCTTTTCTCTTTATAACGCTCCGTCACCGCACGCGTCGCCATTGGCTGCAGTTTTGCCTTGTATGCAGCATCCATTTCCTCAGACATTTGGCGACATTCGTCATCGTACCAGGGCTTGTCTGAGCGTGGTTTTTCATAACCCAGTACGGTTGTTGCGGCAGTGGTCATAGAATTCGCAATATGCTGCCACTGCATGTCGGGAACATCAGAACTAGGGGGATTTGTGTGGAGTAATTGAGAGAGCTGGTTGGAGTAGGCATTGGCTATCTCAGTGGTCTGCAGCTTTGTGATGTCTAGCTTCCTTTGCGTTTGATTAAGAGTGTTTTTAGCTCTACTTAATCGTGTGCGTACCTTGGCTGCAACTAGGTGGTGATCCGAGTCGATATTTGCACCGCGCATCACACGCACGTCCATAACGCTTGAGACATGCCTTCCATCAATTACCACGTGATCAATCTGATTTCTTGTCTTTTGATCGGGAGATATCCAGGTTGCCTTGTGGATATCTTTATGCGGGAATCTGGTTCCACTCACAACCATGTTTCTTGCCGACGCGAAACTTACCAGTCTGAATCCGTTATCGGAGGTGTTGTTGTGTAGACTGAATTTTCCGACTGCTGAACCAAGAGCATCTTCCCTTCCTATTTTAGCATTAAAATCTCCCAGAACAATTTTAATGTCATGTGCAGGGCAGCGGTCATATATATCCTCCAGGCGCTCATAGAATGCATCTTTGATGTCATCGTCTTTGTCTTCCGTCGGGGCGTGTACACAAATCAGCGTAATGTTAAAATATTTCGCCCGGATGCGAATGGTGGCTATACGGTCATTTACAGGGTTAAACCGCGAGACCAGGTGTCGAAGTCTCTTGCCGACTATGAAACCACATCCAAATTCGTGTCTTTCTGCATGGCAGCTGTAAAAGATGTCACAGTTCTTCCGTCGTGTGCATCCCTGTCCCGTCCATCTCATTTCCTGTATGGCGGTGATGTCAGCCTTGTATTTGTCGAGGACATCCGCCAGTTGGATAGAGGCACCATCTCTGTATAGAGTTCGGACATTCCAGGTGCATATCCTTAAATCATGGTCCTTATATCGTTTGCGGGGGTCGTCAACATTTGGGGGGGTTCTTGTTTTTCGTTTTCTTCGTGTTTTCATAATAAATTTTTGTTTAAGGAGAGTGGCTTATTAGGCCACCGCTCCCGATCTTAGTTTCTTGGGGCTGCCAAAGCCACTAAGAGAGCCTGTGTTGAGTTTCAGTAACTTCTGTTACCTAGTTCCTAAGACGCATCGGTGGTAGCATGCCGATTAGGTTACTCAACATTTCGCCTTCTAACTCTAGCTAACTTTAAAGCGGTTGCTTTAAAGTCATTGCCCAGGGAATACTTGGTCTAAGACCGGAAGTAGTTAGCTGCTTGGACAGTGCCACAAAGGAATCGATTCTGGTCACTCCCAAGTGAGTGACAATCAGTAACTTTCTACCTCTGGGCAAAGTCCCATAGACTATCGTCACATAAATCGGACCAAAAAGCCCTAAACAAACCTTTGGAACAAAAAAAAGCCCTTGCGGCCCATTGCACATTGACCGGCCACATACCAAATTTCAACGATGTGGAAATACTGACGCAAGAGACCAATTATAAGAGAAGGTATACACTAGAGATGTTACACATTATGGACATACCAAAAGAGAAAAGCATGAATTATAAGAGAGACACGGAAGGATTAGCGAGAATCTATAGGCACACAGTTAGTAAACATAATAGGAGAAAATAAAAATTTAGTCATTACATACTTAATAGAAGACACAGACGTTTAACGTTTTTTGTTCTACGTTTTATTAAATGTAACTATGTTGTGTTCTTGATGTAAATCATTTGTCTAACAGTGTTTTTGTTGTTATATTTTTTGTAATTTTTATGTAGAAATTCCCTGATGATGATTGACGATGTCAATCGAAATATTGGAAAAATAAATCAAAGGATAAATACAGTAAAATCAGTGTTTTTCTCAAATTAATATCATTGACCTCAAGCCGAACGATTTCAAACGAAACAAAATTTTCATATTTTCACAATTTTACATATTGAAATGTTTAAAATTTCAGATTTTCACATATTCATATTTTCAATATTTCACAATTTCATATTTTTGTAATTTCATATTTTCGCATATTCATATTTTCACAGTTTCACATTTTCACATATTGATATTTTCAAAATTTTAAATATTTCACATATTCATATTTTCAAAATTTCACAATATAAAATTTTCTTAATTTGTACATATTCATATTTCCAAATTTTAGAATTTAAAATTTTCACATATTCATATTTTCAAAATTTTAGAATTTCAAATATTAACATATTAATATTTTCATAATTTAAAATTTTCACAATTTTTCATTTTCACAATTTCAAATTTTCGCATATTCATTTTTTCACAATTTAAATTTTCACAATTTAAAATTTTCACATATTCATATTTTCAAAATTTCACAATTTCACATAATCATATCTTCAAAATTTCACATTTGAAAATTTTCACATATTCATATTTTCAAAATCTTACAATTTTCAATTTTCACATATTCGTATTTTCACAATTACATATTTTCACAATTTCGAATTTTCTCAATTTCAAAATTTTACATATTCACATTATCAAAAATTCACAATTTTAAATTTTCACATAGTCATATTTTAAAACTTTCACAATTTCAAACTTTCACATATTTATATATTCGAAATTTTACAATTTAAAATTTTTACAATTTCATATTTTCACAATCTCAACATTTTACAATTTCAAATTATCAAAACTTCAAATTTTCACATATTCATATTTTCAAAATTTTACAATTTTAAATTTAAATATATTAATATTTTCATAATTCCAAACTTTCAATATTCATATTTTCACAATTTCAAATTTTCGCATATTCATATTTTCACAATTTCAAATTTTCACATATTCATAATTTCAAATTTTCACATATTCATAATTTCAAAATTTCACATATTAAAATTTTCAAAATTTCAAATTTTTCACATATTGATGTTTTTAAAATTTCACAATTTAAAATTTTCACATATTCATATATTCAAAATTTTACAATTTCAGATTTTCATATATTCAAAATTTCACAATTTCACATATTGAAATGTTCAAAATTTCACAATTTCATATTTTCATAATTTCAAATTTTCATAATTTAAAATTTTCATAATTAAAAATTTTCGCATATTCATATTTTCACAATTTCTCACATATTGATATTTTTAAAAATTCTTACTTAATTTCCCTTTGCAAACCATGAATGAGGTATGGGATAGCTTCTCGCGTTGTTGTGATTTAACACGCTTTGTATTTTAGATTCACAATTGTGAAATGTTAAAAACATCAATACATATGTGAAAAATTTGAAATTGTGAAATTTTGAACATTTCAATATGTGAAATTGTATAATTTTGAAAATATGAATATATGAAAATTGAGAAAATTTTATATTGTGAAATTTTGAAAATATGAATATGTGAAATATTTGAAATTTTGAAAATATAAATATGTGAAATTGTGAAATTTTGAAAATTTTAATATGTGAAATTGTGAAATTATGAATATGTGAAAATTTGAAATTGTGAAAATATGAATATGCGAAAATTTGAAATTATGAAAATATGAATATTTGAAAATTTGGAATTATGAAAATATTAATATGTTTAAATTTAAAATTGTAAAATTTTGAAAATATGAATATGTGAAAATTTGAAGTTTTGATAATTTGAAATTGTAAAATGTTGAGATTGTGAAAATATGAAATTGTAAAATTTCGAAAATATAAATATGTGAAAGTTTGAAATTGTGAAATTTTTAAAATATGACTATGTGAAAATTTAAAATTGTGAAATTTTGATAATGTGAATATGTAAAATTATGAAATTGTGAAAATATGTAATTGTGAAAATACGAATATTTGAAAATTGTAAATTGTGAGATTTTGAAAATATGAATATGTGAAAATTTTCAAATGTGAAATTTTGAAGATATGATTATGTGAAATTGTGAAATTTTGAAAATATGAATATGTGAAAATTTGAAATTGTGAAAATTTAAATTTTGAAAATTTAAATTGTGAAAAAATGAATATGCGAAAATTTGAAATTGTGAAAATATGAATATGTGAAAATTTTAAATTATGAAAATATTAAAATGTTAATATTTGAAATTCTAAAATTTTGAAAATATGAATATGTGAAAATTTGAAATTCTAAAATTTGGAAATATGAATATGTACAAATTAAGAAAATTTTATATTGTGAAATTTTGAAAATATGAATATGATGAATATGTGAAATATTTAAAATTTTGAAAATATCAATATGTGAAAATGTGAAATTGTGAAAATATGAATATGCGAAAATATGAAATTGTGAAATATTGAAAATATGAATATGTGAAAATCTGAAATTTTGAACATTTCAATATGTGAAATTGTGAAAATATGAAAATTTAAAATTGTGAAATTTTAAAAACATCAATATGTGAAAAATTTTAAATTGTGAAAATATGAATATGCGAAAATTTTAAATTATGAAAATATTAATATGTTAAAATTTGAAGTTTTGATAATTTGAAATTGTAAAAATTTGAAATTGTGAAATTTCGAAAATATAAATATGTGAAAATTTGAAATTGTGAAATTTTTAAAATATGACTATGTGAAAATTTAAAATTGTGAAATTTTGATAATATGAATATGTGAAAATTTGAAATTATGAAAATATTAATATGTTAAAATTTGAAATTGTAAAATTTTGAAAATATGAATATGTAAAATTTTAAAATTGAATAAATACGAAATTGTGAAAATATGTAATTGTGAAAATATGAATATGTGAAAATTGTAAATTGTGAGATTTTGAAAACATGAATATGTGAAAATTGAGAGAATTTTAAAATGTGAAATTTTGAAGATATGATTATGTGAAATATTTGAAATTGTGAAATTTTGAAAATATGAATATGTCAAAATTTGAATTTGTGAAAAAATGAATATGCGAAAATTTGAAATTGTGAAAATATGAATATGTGAAAATTTTAAATATGAAAATATTAATATGTTAATATTTGAAATTCTAAAATTTTGAAAATATGAATATGTGAAATATTTAAAATTTTTAAAATATAAAAATGTGAAATTTTGAAAATATGAATATGCGAAAATATGAAATTATGAAATTGTGGAATGTTGAAAATATGAATATGTGAAATATTTAAAATTTTGAACATTTCAATTTGTGAAATTGTGAAATTTTAAAATCATCAATATGTGAAAAATTTTAAATTGTGAAAATATGAATATATGAAAATTTGAAATTTTGAATTTTTGAAAATATGATAATGTGAAAATTTGAAAATATGAATAAGTGAAAATTTGAAATTTTGAAAATATGACTATGTAAAAATTTGAAATTTTTTGAAATATGAATAAGTGAAAATTTAAAATTTTGAAAATATGCGTATGTGAGAATTTAAAATTTTGAATTTTTGAAAATATGAATATATGAAAACTTGAAATTTTGAAAATATGAGTATGTAAAAATTTGAAATTTTAAAAATCTGAATATGTGAAAATTTGAAATTTTGAATTTTTGAATTTTTGAAAATATCAATATGTGAAAATTTTAAATTTTAACAATATGAGTATGTGAATTTTTGAAAATTTAAGCATTGCTTATTGAGTCTTTATTTTACTCTTATTCCGCTTGCATATATATTTATGATATTTTCTCTATTCGGAGAAATATCACAAATATAATTGGAAAGGTTGTCTCTTCCCGAAAGGTATTAAAGTTTCCCACTAAGCTCTGGCCCATACACCAAGGAGAACCTCTTGCCCCCTCAAGAACAACCTACCAGAGAAATTGGCATCAGTCCATTACAACTATAGTAAATCGTTTATGACACGTAGGGGACCGTCCATACAAATCGTCGACGAAATTTTCATACAAGTGTCCTCTTTGTCATGCACGACCAGATGAGGGACAATGTCGGTCATATTGTCGTTGATGCTATATTAGCGACCTGTCGCCCACACAATCATGCACGACCTGATGATCATGCACGACCTGAAATCTCCATTAACATTTATTGGAGATTTCAAACTATAAAATTGCTGATGTTTACTCGTCCGTTTAATAAACTAAAAATTTTTTAAGTCAGATTCCATTTTTTGTTTCCATTTTTTTTCCTTTGATTTTGTTGGATGTGTTTGATGCACGACAACATTAGTATTTTGTCGGTCAGCTTGTCGTCAACCGAGTGTTTTAACGACAAGTACATAAATTTTTCACATTTTGTCTTGAGGACAGCGTTGACGACAAAGTCGTGGTTTAAATTGAGTTAGTCTAAAATTGAGAAATTTGAATAAAATGCAGAAAACTTGACGTTTAGGTGTGGTTCATATTCAACATCGGCCGTTACAATTTAATCACCCTTTATTTTTACTATCAAAACAGAAAATAATCCTCTTTATAAGTTGCATATTTCTAGGTGTTTGAACTATAGAGACTTACTAAGAAGACATTTTAAAGTGTGCGTGGAACATATACATTTTTAGACAATTTTTTTATAGTTCTCTGGCGTCGGCGATTAACTTTATCTTTTCCAGCAATTGAGGGAAGTAGCTTTTCGTTCCAATGCAAATCTAATGTTTCAGGTGTCTAAAAAATTTAATACAAAAGAAAAATATAACTTGGCCAATATAAAAAAAATTCCTTTGAAATTTGCAATAATTTCTTTGCCATGACCCCAACGGTATTTTTTACGTTGTATACTTATGAGCTTGAGAGCGTCCACGTGGGCAAAGTCAAATAAATTGTTATAAATGTTCCCGGGTCATCAAAAATTTTCTGTTTTGCGATGACCCGGGAACGGAGATTTTATAATGTTTAATGACTTTGGCAGCACATGTACTATGATGTGGAGTTGGGATTCTAGCTTTTTCCCAAAAACAGAATAAATTATAATATAAATGTATTATATTCGCATTGTATACTACAGAGTTAATGAAACTGATAACTAAATTACAACATATAAAAGATGTATAATATTTTGATGTATAAAATTTCTCATTCAAACAATTGATAAAACGCAAAAAAAAACACTATTTGGTGTTTGTTTTTTTTTTTTTTTAAATTTTGACCTAATTGGGGCACGGGTTGGCACCATCCGATCAATCCTAAATTTGCCTACATCAATTTTGACATCAAATCGCATATTTTAATCGCTACCCACATTTAAAATTCAAAAAAATAAAAATCACAAATGAATATGTGAAATTTTGAAATTGTGAAATTTTGAAAATATGAATATGTGAAAATTTAAAATTGTGAAAATATGAAATTGTTAAATTTTGAAAATATGTATTTGTTGAAATTTAAGATTGTGAAATTTTGAAAATATGAATATGTGAAATTGTGAAAATATGAAACTGTGAATTTTTGAAAATATAATTATGTGAAAATAAGAAATTGTGAAATATTGAAAATATAATTATGTGAAAATATGAAATTGTGAAAATATGATTATACGAAAATTTATAATTGTAAAAATTTGAAATTGTGAAAATATGAAATTGTGAAATTTTGAAAATATGAATATGTTAAAATTTGAAGTTTTGTTAATTTGTATTGTAAAAATTTGAGATTGTGAAAATATGTAATTGTGAAAATATGAAATTGTGAAAATATGATTACGCGAAAATGTGAAATTGTAAAATTTTTAAATTGTGAAAATATGAATATGAGAAAATTTGAAGTTTTGATAATTTGAAATTGTAAAAATTTGAGATTGTGAAAGTATGAAATTGTGAAATTTTTCAAATATGAATATGTGATAATTTGAAGTTTTGATAACTTGAAACTGTGAAAATTTAAATTGTGAAATTTTAAAATATAAATATATATGAAAATTTGAAATTTGAAAATATGAATATGTGAAAATATGAAATTGTGAAATTTTGAAATTGTGAAATTTTTAAAATATGAATATGTGAACTTTTGAAATTGTGAAATTTTGATAATATGAATATATGAAAATTTTAAATAGTGCAAATTTAAAATTGTGAAAATGTGAAATTTTGAAAATATGAATATGTGAAAATTTGAAATTTTGATAATTTGAAATTGTGAAAATTTTAAAATCTAAAATTGTGAAATTTTGAAAATATGAATATGTGAAAATTTGAAATTGTGAAAATATGAATATGCAAAAATTTTAAATTATGAAAATTTAAATTTTTGAAATATGAATATGTTATAATTTAAATAGTGCAAATTTAAAATTGTGATAATATGAAATTGTGAAATATTGAAAATATATTTATGTGAAAATAAGAAATTGCGAAATATTGAAAATATAATTATGTGAAAATTTGAGATTGTGAAAATATGAAATTGTGAAAATATGATTATACGAAAATTTGAAATTGTGAAATTTTTAAAATATGACCATGTGAAAATTTGAAATTATGAAAATATTAATATGTAAAAATTTGAAATTTTGAAAATATGAATATCTAAAAATTTTTAATAGTGCAAATTCTAAATTGTGAAAATATGAAATTCAGAAATATTGATAATATAATTATGTGAATATGTGCAAATATGAAATTGTAAAATTTTGAAAATATGAGTACGTGAAAATTTTAAATTGGGAAATTTTTAAAATATGAATATGTGAAAATTTTAAATAGTGCAAATTTAAAATTTTAAAAATATGAAATTGTGAAATATTGAAAGTATAATTATGTGAAAATTTTAAATTGTGAAAATAAGAAGTTGTGAAATATTGAAAATATAATTATGTGAAAATTTGAGATTGTGAAAATATGAAATTGTGAAAATATGATTATGCGAAAATTTGAAAATTTGAAATTTTTAAAATATTACTATGTGAAAATTTAAAATTCTAAAATTTTCAAAATATGAAATGTGAAAATTTTAGAATTTTAAATTTTCACATAGTAATATTTTAAAAATTTCAAAATTTCAAATTTTCACAATTTCATATTTTCACAATCTCAAATTTTCACATAATTATATTTTCAATTTTTCACAATTTCAAATTTTCACATAATTATATTTTCAATGTTATCAATTTCATATTTTTAAAATTTTAAATTTGCACTTTTTAAAATTATTACATATGCATATTTTAAAAATTTCACAATTTAAAATTTTCACGTACTCATATTTTCAAATTTTACAATTTCATATTTGCACATATTCACATAATTATATTTTCAATATTTCTGAATTTCATATTTTCACAATTTTGAATTTGCACTATTTAAAATTTTTACATATTCATATTTTCAAAATTTCACAATTTCAAATTTTTACATATTAATATTTTCATGATTTCAAATTTTCACATGGTCATATTTTAAAAATTACACAATTTCAAATTTTCGTATAATCATATTTTCACAATTTCATATTTTCACAATCTCAAATTTTCACATAATTATATTTTCAATATTTCGCAATTTCTTATTTTCACATAAATATATTTTCAATATTTCACAATTTCATATTATCACAATTTTAAATTTGCACTATTTAAATTATAACATATTCATATTTCAAAAATTTTACAATTTTAAATTTTTCACATATTTATGTTTTTAAAATTTCACAATTTCAACTTTTCATATATTCATATTTTCAAAATTTCACATATTGAAATGTCCAACATTTCACAATTTCATATTTTCACACTTTAAATTTTCATAATTTAAAATTTTTGCATATTCATATTTTCACAATTTCAAATTTTCACATATTCATATTTTCATAATTTCACAATTTCAGATTTTAAAATTTTCACAATTTCAAATTATCAAAATTTCAAATTTTCACATATTAATATTTTCAAAATTTCACATTTTCACAATTTTAAATTTGCACTATTTAAAATTTTCATATATTCATATTATCAAAATTTCACAATTTCAAAAGTTCACATATTCATATTTTAAAAATTTCACAATTTCAAAATTTCACAATTTCATATTTTCAAATTTCGCAATTTCAAATTTTCATATATATTTATATTTTAAAATTTCACAATTTAAATTTTCACAGTTTCAAGTTATTAAAACTTCAAATTATCACATATTCATATTTGAAAAATTTCACAATTTCATATTTTCACAATCTCAAATTTTTACAATTTCAAATTATCAAAACTTCAAATTTTCTCATATTCATATTTTCACAATTTAAAATTTTTACAATTTCACATTTTCGCGTAATCATATTTTCACAATTTCATATTTTCACAATTACATATTTTCACAATCCCAAATTTTTACAATTTTAAATTATCAAAACTTCAAATTTTAACATATTCATATTTTCAAAATTTCACAATTTCAAATTTTTACAATTATAAATTTTCGTATAATCATATTTTCACATAATTATATTTTCAATTTCTTATTTTTACATAATTATATTTTCAAAAATTCACAGTTTCATATTTTCACAATTTCACATATTCATATTTTCAAAATTTCACAATTTTAAATTTCAACAAATACATATTTTCAAAATTTAACAATTTCATATTTTCACAATTTTAAATTTTCACATATTCATATTTTCAAAATTTCACAATTTCAAAATTTCACCTATTCATTTGTGATTTTTATTTTTTCGAATTTTAAATGTGGGTAGCGATTAAAATATGCGATTTGATGTCAAAATTGATGTAGCAAATTTTAGGATTGATCGGATGGTGCCAACCCGTGCCCCAATTGAAAATAAGAAATTGCGAAATATTGAAAATATAATTATGTGAAAATTTGAGATTGTGAAAATATGAAATTGTGAAAATATGATTATACGAAAATTTGAAATTGTGAAATTTTTAAAATATGACCATGTGAAAATTTGAAATTATGAAAATATTAATATGTAAATTTTTGAAATTGTGAAATTTTGAAAATATGAATATGTAAAAATTTTAAATAGTGCAAATTCAAAATTGTGAAAATATGAAATTCAGAAATATTGAAAATATAATTATGTGAATATGTGCAAATATGAAATTGTAAAATTTTGAAAATATGAGTACGTGAAAATTTTAAATTGTGAAATTTTTAAAATATGAATATGTGAAAATTTTAAATAGTGCAAATTTAAAATTTTAAAAATATGAAATTGTGAAATATTGAAAATATAATTATGTGAAAATTTGAAATTGTGAAAATAAGAAGTTGTGAAATATTGAAAATATAATTATGTGAAAATTCGAGAATGTGAAAATATGATTATGCGAAAATTTGAAAATTTGAAATTTTTAAATTTTTAAAATATTACTATGTGAAAATTTAAAATTCTAAAATTTTCAAAATACGAATATGTGAAAATTTGAAATTATAAAAATATTAATATGTTAAAATTTAAAATTTTGAAAATATGAATATGTAAAAATTTTAAATAGTGCAAATTAAAAATTGTGAAAATATGAAATTGTGAAATATTGAAAATATAATTATGCGAAAATTTGAAATTGTAAAAATTTGAAATTGTGAAAATATGAAATTGTGAAATTTTGAAAATATGAATATGTGAACATGTGAAGTTTTGATAATTCGAAATTGTAAAAATTTGAGATTGTGCAAATATGAAATTATGATATTTCGAAAATATAAATATGTAAAAATTTGAAATTGTGAAATTTTTAAAATATGAAAACATTAATATGTTAAATTTTGAAATTGTGAAAATATGAATATGTGAAAATTTGAAATTGTAAAAATTTGAAATTATGAATATGCGAAATTTTGAAATTGTGAAAATAGGAATATGTGAAAATTTGAAATTATCAAAATATTAATACGATAAAATTTGAAATTGTAAAATTTTGAAAATATGAATATGTGAAAATTTTAAAATGTGACATTTTGAAAATATGCATATGTGAAAATTTGAAATTGTAAAAATTTGAAATTATGAATATGCGAAATTGTGAAAATAGGAATATGTGAAAATTTGAAATTATCAAAATATTAATACGATAAAATTTGAAATTGTAAAATTTTGAAAATATGAGTATGTGAAAATTGGAAATTGTGAAATTTTGAACATTTCAATATGCGAAATTGTAAATATTTGAAAATATGAATCCGTAAAAATTTTAAATTTTGATAATTTGAAATTGTGAAAATCTGAAATTGAGAAAATATGAATATGTGAAAATTTAAAATTGTGAAATTTTAAAAACATCAATATGTGAAAAATTTGAAATTGTGTAAACATGAATATGCGAAAATATGAAATTATAAATATTTGATATTGTGAAAATATGAAATTGTGAAATTTTGAACATTTCAATATGTGAAATTTGGAAAATATGAATATGTGAAAATTTGAAATTGTGAAAATATGAATATGTGAAAATTTGAAATTATAAAAATATTAATATGATAAAATTTGAAATTTTGACAATATGAATATGCGAAAATTTGAAATTGTGAAATGTTAAAAATATGAATATGTGAAAATTTTAGATTGTGATATTTTGAAAATATTTAAAATTTTGAAAATATAAATATGTGAAAATGTGAAATTGTGATATTTTGAAAATCTGAAATTGAGAAAATATGAATATGTGAAAATTTGAAATTGTAAAAATTTGAAATTATGAATATGCGAAATTGTGAAAATAGGAATATGTGAAAATTTGAAATTATCAAAATATTAATACGATAAAATTTGAAATTGTAAAATTTTAAAAATATGAGTTTGTGAAAATTGGAAATTGTGAAATTTTGAACATTTCAATATGCGAAATTGTAAATATTTGAAAATATGAATCCGTAAAAATTTTAAATTTTGATAATTTGAAATTGTGAAAATCTGAAAATGAGAAAATATGAATATGTGAAAATTTAAAATTGTGAAATTTTAAAAACATCAATATGTGAAAAATTTGAAATTGTGAAAACATGAATATGCGAAAATATGAAATTATAAATATTTGATATTGTGAAAATATGAAATTTTGAACATTTCAATATGTGAAATTTTGAAAATATGAATATGTGAAAATTTGAAATTGTGAAAATATGAATATGTGAAAATTTGAAATTATAAAAATATTAATATGATAAAATTTGAAATTTTAAAAATATGAGTATGTGAGCATTTGAAATTTTGAAAATATGAGTATGTGAAAATTTAAAATTTTGAATTTTTGAAAATATGAATATATGAAAATTTGATATTTTGAAAATATGAGTATGTAAAAATTTGAAATTTTAAAATTCTGAATATGTGAAAATTTGAAATTTTTTGAAATATGAATAAGTGAAAATTTGAAATATTGAAAATATGAGTATGTGAGAATTTAAAATTTTGAATTTTTGAAAATATGAATATATGAAAACTTGAAATTTTGAAAATATGAGTATGTAAAAATTTGAAATTTTAAAAGTATGAGTATGTGAGAACTTAAAATTTTGAAAATCTGAATATGTGAAAATTTGAAATTTTGAATTTTTGAAAATATCAGTATGTGAAAATTTGAAATTTTAACAATATGAGTATGTGAATCTTTGAAAATTTAAAATTTTGAAAGTATGAGTATGTGAGAATTTGAAATTTTGAAATTATGAATATGTGAAAATTTGAATTTTTTAAAATATGAATACGTGAAAATTTGGAATTTTGAAAATATGAATATGTGAAAATTTAAAATTCTGAATTTTTGAAAATATGATTATATGAAAATTTGAAATTTTGAAAATATGAGTATGTAAAAATTGAAATTTTAAAAATATGAGTATGTGAGAATTTAAAATTTTGAAAATCTGAATATGTGAAAAATTGAAATTTTGAATTTTTGAAAATATCAATATGTGAAAATTTGAAATTTTAACAATATGAGTTCGTGAATTTTTAAAATTTTGAATTTTTGAAAATATGAAAATTTGAAATTTTTAAAATATGAGTATGTAAAAATTTTAAATTTTAAAAATATGAGTATGTGAGAATTTGAAATTTTGAAAATATGAATTGTAAAAATTTTAAATTTTGAATTTTAGAAAATATGACTATATGAAAATTTTAAATTTTGAAAATATGAGTATGTGAGAGTTTGAAATTTTGAAAATATGAATATGTGAAAATTTGAAATTTTGAAAATATGAGTATGTAAAAATTTGAAAAATATGAGTATGTGAGAATTTGAAATTTTGAAAATCTGAATATGTGAAAACTTGAAATTTTGAATTTTTAAAAATATCAATATGTGAAAATTTTAAATTTTAACAAGATGAGTATGTGAATATTTTAAATTTAAAAATATTAATATGTGAAAATTTAAAATTTTGTAAACATGAATATGTGAAAATTTGAAAATATGAATAAGTGAAAATTTGAAATTTTGAATATATGAGTAGGTAAAAATTTGAAAAATTTGAGAATTTGGAATTTTGAAAATATTAATATGTGAAAATTTAAAATTTTGAATTTTTGAAAATATGAATATGTGAAAATTTGAAATTTTGAAAATATGAGTATGTAAAAATTTGAAATTTTAAAAATATGAGTTTGTGAGAATAAGAAATTTTAAAAATATAAGTATGTGAGAATTTGAAATTTTGAAAATATGAATATGTGAAAATTTGAATTTTTGAAAATATTAATATATTTCTTACTTAATTTCCCTTTGCAAACCATGAATGAGGTATGGGATAGCTTCTCGCGTTGTTGTGAATTAACACGCTTTGTATTTTAGATTCACAATTGTGAAATGTTAAAAACATCAATACATATGTGAAAAATTTGAAATTGTGAAATTTTGAACATTTCAATATGTGAAATTGTAAAATTTTGAAAATATGAATATGTGAAAATTGAGAAAATTTTATATTGTGAAATTTTGAAAATATGAATATGTGAAATATTTGAAATTTTGAAAATATAAATATGTGAAATTGTGAAAATATGAATATGCGAAAATATGTAATTATGAAAATTTGAAATTGTAAAAATTTGAAATTGTGAAAATATGAAAATCTGCAATTGTGAAATTTTGAAAATATGAATATGTGAAAATTTGAAATTGTGAAATATTGAAAATATGAATATGTATAAATTTGAAATTGGGACCGGCCATGGCATAGTGGTTAGAACACGCGACTACCATGCGAGAGATCGCAGGTTCAAACCTGGCTCCAGTCATCTTAAAAAAATGTTTCTTTCATTGTCGGCTACCCTCGAATGTTGTTGACAGCAACTTCGCAGTATAAGTGTCGAGTCAATCGGAGTGTCTAGTAAGAGCTTCTCAAACAGTGACGTTCGGATTCGTCGATAAACAAGTAGGTGCCGTTAGTTGTGAATCTAAAATAGAAAGCGTGTTAATTCACAACAACGCGAGAAACTATCCCATACCTCATTCCTGGTTTGCAATGGGAAATTAAGTAAGAAATTTTAAAAATATCAATATGTGAAAAATATGTGAAAATATGAATATGTGAAAATTTGAAATTGTGAAAATATGAATGTACGAAAATTTGAAATTGTGAAAATACGAATCTGTGAAAATTTAAATTATGAAAATATTAATATGTTAAAATTTAAAATTGTAAAATTTTGAAAATATGAATATGTAAAAATTTTAGTATTGATAATTTGAATTTGTAAAATTTCGAGATTGTGAACACATGAAATTGTAAAAATTTTAAATTGTAAAATTTTCACATATTTATATTTTCGAAATTTTACAATTTCAAATTGTTACAATTTCATATTTTCACAATCTCAAAATTTTACAATTTCAAATTATCACAATTCAATTTTTCACATATGTATTGATGTTTTTAACATTTCACAATTTCAAATTTTCATATATTAATATATTCAAAATTTTACAATTTCAGATTAACATATTTTCATAATTTCAGATATTGAAATGTTTAAAATTTCACAATTTCATATTTTCACAATCTGAAATTTTCATAATTTATAATTTTTGCATATTCTGTTTTCACAATTTCAAATTTTTCACATATTGATTATTTTAAAATTTCACAATTTAAAATTTTTACATATTCATATTTTCAAAATTTCACAATTTCAAATTTTCACATATTCATATTTTCAATATTTCACAATTTCAGATATTCATATTTTCACAATTTCACATATTAAAATGTTCAAAATTTCACAATTTCATATTTTAATAATTTTAAATTTTCGTATATGCAAATTTCACAATTTAAAATTTTTCACATATTAATGTGTTTTTAAAATTTCACAATTTAAAATTTTTACATATTCATATTTTCAAAATTTCACAATTTCACATATTGAAATGTTCAAAATTTCATAATTTGATATTTTCACAATATTACATTCAAATTTTTACATATTCACTTTTTCAAAATTTTAAAATTTCAAATATTAACATATTTATATATTCATAATTTAAAATTTTCACATATTCAAATTTTCACAATTTCAAATTTTCGCATATTCGTAATTTGACAGTTTAAAATTTTTCACATATTGATGTTTTTAAAATTTCACAATTTAAAATTTTCTCAATTTTCACATATTCATATTTTCAAAATCTAACAATTTACAATTTTCACATATTCACAAATTGAAATGTTCAAAATTTCACAATTTCAAATTTTTCATATATTGATGTTTTTAAAATTACACAATTTCAAATTTTAACATATTCATATATTCAAAATTTTACAATTTCAGATTTTCATATTTTCAAAATTTCAGATATTGAAATGTTCAAAATTTCACAATTTCATATTTTCACAATTTAAAATTTTCATAATTTAAAATTTTCGCATATTCATATTTTCACAATTTAAAATTTTTCACATATTGATGTTTTAAAAATTTCACAATTTCAAATTTTTACATATTCATATTTTCAAAATTTCATATTTTCATATTTTTACAATTTCAAATTATCGAAATTTCAAATTTTCACATATTCATATTTTAAAAATTTTACAATATCACATATTGAAATGTTCAAAATTTCATATTTTCAAAATTTTAAATTTTCATAATTTCAAATTTTCACATATTCATATTTTCAAAATTTTACAATTTGACAAATTGAAATGTTCAAAATTTCACAATTTCAAATTTTTCATATATTGATGTTTTTAAAATTACACAATTTCAAATTTTAACATATTCATATATTCAAAATTTTACAATTTCAGATTTTCATATTTTCAAAATTTCAGATATTGAAATGTTCAAAATTTTATATTTTCACAATTTCAAATTTTCATAATTTAAAATTTTCGCATATTCATATTTTCACAATTTAAAATTTTTCACATATTGATGTTGTCAAAATTTCACAATTTCAAAGTTTCACACATTTATATTTTCAAAATTTCATATTTTCATATTTTTACAATTTCAAATTATCGAAATTTCAAATTTTCACATATTCATATTTTAAAAATTTTACAGTATCACATATTGAAATGTTCAAAATTTCACAATTTCAAATTTTCACATAGTCATATTTTCAAAATTTCACAATTTCAGATTTTAATATTATCATAATTACACATATTTAAATGTTCAAATTTAATATTTTCACAATTTCGAATTTTCATAATTTACAATTTTCGCATATTTATATTTTCACAATTTCAAATTTTTTACGTATTGATGTGTTTTTAAAATTTCACAATTTTAAATTTTCACATATTCTTATTTTTAAAATATCACAATTTCAGATTTTCAAAATTTCACATATTGAAATGTTCAAAACTTCACAATTTCGTATTTTCACAATTTAAAATTTTCATAATTTAAAATTTTGGCATATACATATTTTCACAATTTCAAATTTTTCACATATTGATTTTTTTAAAATTTCACAATTTCAAATTGTTCATATATTGATGTTTTAAAATTTCACAATTTCAAATTTTCACATTTTCAATATTTCACAATTTCAGATATTCATATTTTCACAATTTCACATATTGAAATGTTCAAAATTTCACAATTTCATAATTTCAAAATTTTAAATTTTCATAATTTTAAATTTTCGCATATTCATATTTTCACAATTTGAAATTTTTCACATATTGATGTGTTTTTAAAATCTCACAATTTCAAATTTTTACATATTCATATTTTTAAAATTTCAAATTTTCACATATTGATATTTTCAATATTTCACAATTTCAGATTTTCAAAATTTAATTTCACATATTGAAATGTTCAAAATTTCACAATTTCTAATTTTCACAATTTCAAATTTTCACATATTCATATTTTCAAAATTTCACAATTTTAAATTTTCAGATAGTGAAATTGTTCAATATGTGAAATTTTGAAAATATGAATATGTGAAAATTTTAAATTTTGATAATTTGAAATTGTGAAAATATGAAATTGTGAAATATTGAATATTTGAAATTGTGAAATTTTGAAAATATGAACAAGTGAAAGTTTGAAGTTTTGAAAATATGAATATGTGAAAATTGAGAAAATTCTATGTTGTGAAATTTTGAAAATATGAATATGTGAAATATTTGAAATTCTGAAAATATAAATATGTGAAATTGTGAAAATATGAATATGAGAAAATATGAAATTATAAAAATTTTAAATTGTGAAAATATAAAATTGTGAAATATTTAAATCATGAATACAAATAAATGAGAATGTATCCAACCTAAGTAGTCAAGTCAATGAACTACAAAAACAAAATCAAGAAAAAGATAAAAGGATAGACGAAATGGAGATCAAAATAAATAAACTGGAACAAAAACTTTTATAAAAAAACTGAGGTAAATAACATAAACAACAAAGATTTGAGCGCGACCGACGTGATCCAAAAAATAGCAACAAATCTGTGTGTCAACTTATCAGAAACTGACTTAGACAATGCGTACCATACTAAAGGAGGAAACAAAGTGGTTGCTGAGTTTAGCTCTCTTCGTAAGAAGAGAGAAATAATGAGCAAAGTTGAAAAGCATAGAATGGACGCTACGGGTATAAACAATGATGACAGCAGTGACAAACATAAATTCATTTACATCAACGATCAGCTGACAGCTCCAAAACGTCGTTTGCTTTGGTTAGCAAAAACAAAGGCAAAAGAGGCCAATTGGAAATTTGTCTGGGTGCGAAATGGGGAGATATATGCTCGAAGAATTGAAAAAAACATCCATCGTCAACATCAATAACGAGGCCGATGTTCAATTGATTTGCTAAATAAATTATTTATATACGTTCAAATAAAAATAAGCTAAATATTTTGAGAAAAGACTCGTAAATTTAATTAAAAAATTAAGATAAAGCGCTGAAAATTAAATAACCACAAGCATTTGTACATAATTCACACATCTCTAATCTTTCTGTCGTTAAGCGATTAAAAATTGAAGTAATAAATATAATGAATAACCAAAATATAATTTATAACTTTAATCAAATAAGTGATAACTTATTGAATTATCCATTATCACTTATTTATATGAATATACGTTCCCTACGCAAAAACTTTTCAACACTTCTGGCACATCTAAACAAAATGATCAGCACAATTAACTTAATAATATTAGTGGAAACAAATATATCCGACGAAGAAAACAGTTTCTATCAGATAATAAACTTCAATAGTGTTTTTGTAAATAGAAATGGCAATGGTGGAGGCATTGCTGTCTATATCCGCGATAATATAAACTATTCAACAACTAGCTTAAACACACAAAACTATGAATCAATACGCATCGATCTGTCTATCAACACAAAAACAATCACACTGCTTCCCATATATCGACCACCTCGTTCAAACAACCAACTATTTATCGACGAACTAGATGAAAACATAAACCAAATACACAAAAACAGAGCGATGATTGTTGTTGGCGACATGAATATCAACATCGCAAAAGAAAAAAACAAAAACAACAACATCATACATTGACATGATGTCCTCAAACGGATTGCAATGCTTGGTAAACGACATAACAAGAGAAGAAGTTGATAAAAACAAAGGCACCTTTATCGACCATATGTTTGTGCGCAAAAACAAACTGATAACATGTGCACAAGCAGCTGTTGTGTTAACCACAATATCTGATCACTATTCACTCTTTGGGTGTGTAGGTGATGAAAAAGCACATAACACAACTCGCGCATATGGCAATGACATACAGAACAGAACAGTCGTGAATGGCAATGCTAATAATGGCAATGCTGCAAATCAGGATGCGGGAAACCAAAAATCACAATGCACTCAAATAAATACCAACAAAGTTAATAAATTAATTAAACAAACAAATTGGAACGATACAGAAATACTAACTCAAAGTTGTGATGCAAAATTTCAAAACATATACAAAAAATTTACTGAAATATAAGAAAAATCAAAACAAGCCAAAAAGAAAATAAAGAAAAGAAATGATTATCCGTGGTTGAATGATCAAATACTGAGTTATTGTGATGTGAGAGACAAACTCTATCGAAGATACAGGAAAAGTAGAAACAATGTGAGCAAAGAGGAAGAATATAAAACATTTAACAACAAACTCAATAATATAATTATGTACGCAAAAAATGAATATCGTCGAAAAGAATTTATAAGGAACAGAAATAATATGCGTGGCACTTGGATGTTAATAAATGATATCATAGGCAAAAAAATAGACAATGTCGACGAGGTTATTAAAAAAAACTTTCATGATAAAGACTTAAAACTGTTAACAGAGAACTTTTCCATCAAATTCAAGGAAAATGTCCAAAATATACTTCACGAATGCAATGTTAAAACTTTAATTACCTCTGAAACAAGAACTCCAAATTCAATTTATATTGAACCGACAAATGAACGTGAAATTTTAAATATCTTGAAAAATTTAAATTCTGCAAAAGGCGCAGGTATTGATGCAATCCGTCCAAAAGACGTCAAATATAATGCCGAAACTCTTACTCCATCAATAACAGAATTTATTAACGCAAGTTTAAATGAGTGCGCGATACCGAAAATTTTAAAAACGTCAATTGTAAGACCGGTTTTTAAAAGTGGCAAGAAAAATGACTGTAATAATTACCGACCAATATCAATATTACCCGTACTGGAAAAAATATTGGAGGAGATCGTTGTAAG
Source organism: Muscina levida (assembly GCA_964034835.1). Taxonomy (NCBI): domain Eukaryota; kingdom Metazoa; phylum Arthropoda; class Insecta; order Diptera; family Muscidae; genus Muscina; species Muscina levida. The sequence continues at coordinate 98,968,827 of OZ035883.1, read as the reverse complement.
ACGACTGAATAATTTTCTTATCAAGTTCAAAATAATTAATGAACATCAATACGGCTTTCAAAAAGGAAAAAATATCAATCAACTACTGGGACATTTTTCGACACACATCAATAAATGCTTAGATAAAAAAAATGCATTGTGTTGTCATGTTCATAGATTTCAGCAAAGCATTTGATACGTTGTCGCACGATAAATTGCTTTGTATTTTAAGAAGAAATGGTATACGTGGTCAATGCCTTAACTGGTTTAAATGCTACCTGGAACGCAGATGTTACAGGGTCAAAATTTATGACAATATGAGCCAGGAAATTTACGTAAATAACGGTGTGCCGCAAGGATCAAAGCTTGGCCTCATATTATATCTAATGTACGCGAAAGAAATGCTCAATCAACTCAAACAAAGCACCACATTTGCCTATGCTGACGACACGGCTATAATTGTGTCTCATGACAATTTAGAAACGGCTGTTCAATTGATGCAAGTAGAACTTAATATGGTTACAAGATGGTGTCACGACAACGGCTTAATAATTAACGCAACAAAAACAAAACTAATGCATATAAGACTACCTCACGTTAATAAATCTGATATAAAAATAAAATTTCATGACATAGATTGCCTTCACAAAAACAAACTTTGTCCTATCTCTAATAATGATGAATGTGAGACTTTTATTGAAGTAGTGGACAACTAAAAATACCTAGGTGTAATAGTGGATCAAAACTTTAGTTGGAAAGACCATATAACTGCACTTATTAAAAAATTACGAAAAGCATCATATGTACTCTATCACCTAAATAATTGTGCTCCATTAGCTGTTACTAAGCAAGCATACTTTGCGTTGGCGGAATCGTACCTTTGTCGTGGTATAACAGCATATGGAAACGCCTCTTACTGTAAAATATTACAAAGAACTCAGAATAGGCTTATAAAATTGTTAATGAAAAACAATAAAAACTATACAAATACCCAAATAAATACAACCACTACACAAAACTACAATAACATTCAAAACCTAAATCAATCAAATAACCTCCATAACCAAAACAATACAGTCATAACTTTCTCTAAACATCACAACATACTAAACGTCAAAAATATATATAAAATCACAATAATTCAAGAATTCCACGATACCAACTATTTGGAACCCATAAATCATAATCACAACACGAGAAGACGGGCAGAAGGTAGATTCAAAGTACCGAAGTTCAACAATAAACATGGAAAATCAACTCTAGATGTCCAACTACCAAGTGTTTTAAATTCAATGCCGCAAAATCTTTTGTATATTAATAATAAATTTAAGCGAAAAATTTTAGTGAAAAATTATTTTATAAATTCGCAATGAAGCGAAAATTATAATGTACATATTATGTAGAAGATTGTCAGAATTGTAAATTAATGTGTAACATAATGATCTTATCACTTACTTCTGCATATTTTTAAATCCTTGCATACAAGCCTTAGGCTTCGCGGGGAAATAAGCAATTGTAATTTATTCTAATTTTTAATCAATCAAGAAAAGCTGAATTTGAAAAAAAAAAAAAAAATATGAATATGTGAAAATCTGAAACTGTGAAATTTTGAAAATATGAATATGTGAAAATTTGAAATTGTGAAATTTTGAAAATATGGAAATGTGTGAAAAATTTGAAATTGTGAAAATATGAATATGCAAAAATTTGAAATTATGAAAATTTGAAATTGTGAAAATATGAAATTGTGAAATTTTGAACATTTCAATATGTGAAATTGTTAAATTTTGAAAATATGAAAATCTGAAATTGTGAAATTTTGAAAATATGACTATGTGACAATTTTAAAAACATCAATATGTGAAAAATTTGAAATTGTGAAATTTTGAACATTTCAATATGTGAAATTGTAAAATTGTGAAAATATGAAATTGTGAAATTTTGAACATTTCAAGGTGTAAAATTTTGAAAATATGAATACGTGAAAATTTGAAATTGTGAAATTTTAAAAACATCAATATATGAAAAATTTGAAATTTTGAACATTTCAATTTGTGAAATTGTAAAATTTTGAAAATATGAATATGTGAAAATTTTAAATTTGGTAATTTGAAATTGTGAAAATATGACAATCTCAAAAATTATGAATATGTGAAAATTTGAAATTGTGAAATTTTAAAAACATTAATATGTGAAAAATTTGAAATTGTGAAAATATGAATATGCGAAAATATGAAATTATGAAAATTTGATATTGTGAAAATATGAAATTGTGAAATTTTGAACATTTCAATATGTCAAGTCGTGAAATTTTGAAATTATGTATATGTGAAAATTTGAAATTGTGAAAATTTTAAAATGTGAAAATATGAATATAAGAAAATTGAGAAAATTTTAAATTGTGAAATTTTGAAGATATGAATACGTGAAATATTTGAAATTGTTAAATTTTGAAAATATGAATATGTGAAAATTTTAAATTATGAAAATTTGAAAATATGAATATGCGAACATTTGAAATTGTGAAAATTAAAAATTGTGAAAATATGAATATGTGAAAATTTGAAATTATCAAACTAATAATATGTTAAAATTTGAAAATGTAAAATTTTGAAAATATGAATATGCAAAAATTTGAAGTTTTGATAATTTGAAATTGTAAAATTTTGAGATTGTGAAAATATGAATATGTGAAAATCTGAAATTTTGAAAATGTGAATATGTTAAAATTTTAAGTTTTGGTAATTTGAAATTGTAAAATTTTGAGATTGTGAAAATATGAATATGTGCATATTTGAAGTTTTGGTAATTTGAAATTGTAAAATTTTGAGATTGTGAAAATATGAATATACGAAAATTTTAAATTGTGAAAATATGAATATGTGAACATTTGAAATTGTGAAAATATGAATATGTGAAAATTTGAAATTATCAAACTATTAATATGTTAAAATTTGAAAATGTAAAATTTTGAAAATATGAATATGTAAAAATATGAAGTTTTGATAATTTGAAATTGTAATATTTTGAGATTGTGAAAATATGAAATTGAGAAAACTTGAAATTGCGAAATTTTAAAAACATCAATATGTGCAAAATTTGAAATTGTGAAAATGTGAATATGCTAAAATTTTAAATTATGAAAATTTAAAATTGTGAAAATATGAAATTGTGAAATTTTGAACATTTCAATATGTGAAATTTTAAAAATATGAATATGTGAAAATTTTAAATTTTGATAATTTGAAATTGTGAAAATATGAAATTGTGAAATATTGAAAATATGAATATGTGAAAATTTGAAATTGTGAAATTTTGAAAATATGAATATGTAAATATTTGAAATTGTGAAATTTTAATAACATCAATATTTGAATAATTTTAAATTGTGAAATTTTGAAGATATGAATGTGTGAAATATTTGAAATTGTCAAATTTCGAAAATACAAATATGTGAAAATTTGAAATTGTGAAATTTTGAAAGTATGAATATGCGAAAATTTGAAATTGTGAAAATATGAATATGTGAAAATTTGAAATTATCAAACTATTAATATGTTAAAATTTTAAAATCACAATAATTCAAGAATTCCACGATACCAACTATTTGGAACCCATAAATCATAATCACAACACGAGAAGACGGGCAGAAGGTAGATTCAAAGTACCGAAGTTCAACAATAAACATGGAAAATCAACTCTAGATGTCCAACTACCAAGTGTTTTAAATTCAATGCCGCAAAATCTTTTGTATATTAATAATAAATTTAAGCGTAAAATTTTAGTGAAAAATTATTTTATAAATTCGCAATGAAGCGAAAATTATAATGTACATATTATGTAGAAGATTGTCAGAATTGTAAATTAATGTGTAACATAATGATCTTATCACTTACTTCTGCATATTTTTAAATCCTTGCATACAAGCCTTAGGCTTCGCGGGGAAATAAGCAATTGTAATTTATTCTAATTTTTAATCAATCAAGAAAAGCTGAATTTGAAAAAAAAAAAAAAAAATATGAATATGTGAAAATCTGAAACTGTGAAATTTTGAAAATATGAATATGTGAAAATTTGAAATTGTGAAATTTTGAAAATATGGAAATGTGTGAAAAATTTGAAATTGTGAAAATATGAATATGCAAAAATTTGAAATTATGAAAATTTGAAATTGTGAAAATATGAAATTGTGAAATTTTGAACATTTCAATATGTGAAATTGTTAAATTTTGAAAATATGAAAATCTGAAATTGTGAAATTTTGAAAATATGACTATGTGACAATTTTAAAAACATCAATATGTGAAAAATTTGAAATTGTGAAATTTTGAACATTTCAATATGTGAAATTGTAAAAATGTGAAAATATGAAATTGTGAAATTTTGAACATTTCAAGGTGTAAAATTTTGAAAATATGAATACGTGAAAATTTGAAATTGTGAAATTTTAAAAACATCAATATATGAAAAATTTGAAATTTTGAACATTTCAATTTGTGAAATTGTAAAATTTTGAAAATATGAATATGTGAAAATTTTAAATTTGGTAATTTGAAATTGTGAAAATATGACAATCTCAAAAATTATGAATATGTGAAAATTTGAAATTGTGAAATTTTAAAAACATTAATATGTGAAAAATTTGAAATTGTGAAAATATGAATATGCGAAAATATGAAATTATGAAAATTTGATATTGTGAAAATATGAAATTGTGAAATTTTGAACATTTCAATATGTCAAGTCGTGAAATTTTGAAATCATGTATATGTGAAAATTTGAAATTGTGAAAATTTTAAAATGTGAAAATATGAATATAAGAAAATTGAGAAAATTTTAAATTGTGAAATTTTGAAGATATGAATACGTGAAATATATGAAATTGTTAAATTTTGAAAATATGAATATGTGAAAATTTTAAATTATGAAAATTTGAAAATATGAATATGCGAACATTTGAAATTGTGAAAATTAAAAATTGTGAAAATATGAATATGTGAAAATTTGAAATTATCAAACTAATAATATGTTAAAATTTGAAAATGTAAAATTTTGAAAATATGAATATGCAAAAATTTGAAGTTTTGATAATTTGAAATTGTAAAATTTTGAGATTGTGAAAATATGAATATGTGAAAATCTGAAATTTGGAAATGTGAATATGTTAAAATTTTAAGTTTTGGTAATTTGAAATTGTAAAATTTTGAGATTGTGAAAATATGAATATGTGCATATTTGAAGTTTTGGTAATTTGAAATTGTAAAATTTTGAGATTGTGAAAATATGAATATACGAAAATTTTAAATTGTGAAAATATGAATATGTAAACATTTGAAATTGTGAAAATATGAATATGTGAAAATTTGAAATTATCAAACTATTAATATGTTAAAATTTGAAAATGTAAAATTTTGAAAATATGAATATGTAAAAATATGAAGTTTTGATAATTTGAAATTGTAATATTTTGAGATTGTGAAAATATGAAATTGAGAAAACTTGAAATTGCGAAATTTTAAAAACATCAATATGTGCAAAATTTGAAATTGTGAAAATGTGAATATGCTAAAATTTTAAATTATGAAAATTTAAAATTGTGAAAATATGAAATTGTGAAATTTTGAACATTTCAATATGTGAAATTTTAAAAATATGAATATGTGAAAATTTTAAATTTTGATAATTTGAAATTGTGAAAATATGAAATTGTGAAATATTGAAAATATGAATATGTGAAAATTTGAAATTGTGAAATTTTGAAAATATGAATATGTAAATATTTGAAATTGTGAAATTTTAATAACATCAATATTTGAATAATTTTAAATTGGGAAATTTTGAAGATATGAATGTGTGAAATATTTGAAATTGTCAAATTTCGAAAATACAAATATGTGAAAATTTGAAATTGTGAAATTTTGAAAGTATGAATATGCGAAAATTTGAAATTGTGAAAATATGAATATGTGAAAATTTGAAATTATCAAACTATTAATATGTTAAAATTTTAAAATCACAATAATTCAAGAATTCCACGATACCAACTATTTGGAACCCATAAATCATAATCACAACACGAGAAGACGGGCAGAAGGTAGATTCAAAGTACCGAAGTTCAACAATAAACATGGAAAATCAACTCTAGATGTCCAACTACCAAGTGTTTTAAATTCAATGCCGCAAAATCTTTTGTATATTAATAATAAATTTAAGCGTAAAATTTTAGTGAAAAATTATTTTATAAATTCGCAATGAAGCGAAAATTATAATGTACATATTATGTAGAAGGTTGTCAGAATTGTAAATTAATGTGTAACATAATGATCTTATCACTTACTTCTGCATATTTTTAAATCCTTGCATACAAGCCTTAGGCTTCGCGGGGAAATAAGCAATTGTAATTTATTCTAATTTTTAATCAATCAAGAAAAGCTGAATTTGAAAAAAAAAAAAAAAAATATGAATATGAATATGAATATGTGAAAATCTGAAACTGTGAAATTTTGAAAATATGAATATGTGAAAATTTGAAATTGTGAAATTTTGAAAATATGGAAATGTGTGAAAAATTTGAAATTGTGAAAATATGAATATGCAAAAATTTGAAATTATGAAAATTTAAAATTGTGAAATTTTGAACATTTCAATATGTGAAATTGTGAAATTTTAAAAATATGAATAGGTGAAAATTTTAAATTTTGATAATTTGAAATTGTGAAAATATTAAATTGTGAAAAATTGAAAATTTGAAATTGTGAAATTTTGAAAATATGAATATGTAAATATTTGAAATTGTGAAATTTTAATAACATCAATATTTGAATAATTTTAAATTGTGAAAATATGGATATGCGAAAATTTGAAATTGTGAAAATTTAAAATTGTGAAAATATGAAATTGTGAAATTTTGAACATTTTAATATGTGAAATTTTAAAAATATGAATATGCGAAAATTTGAAATTGTGAAAATTTGAAATTGTGAAATATGAAATTGTGAAATTTTGAAAATATGAATATGTGAAAATTTTAAATTGTGAAATTTTTCACATATTGATGTTTTTAAAATTTTCACATATTCATATTTTCAAAATTTCACAATTTCTAATTTTTATAATTTAAATTTTTTGCATATTCATATTTTCACAATTTGAAATTTTTCACATATTGATGTTATTAAAATTTTCACAAATTCATATTTTCAATATTTCACAGTTTCATATTTTTCACAATTGCAAATTATCAAAATTTAAAATTTTCACATATTCATATTTTCAAAATTTCACAATTTCACATATTGAAATGTTCAAAATTTCACAATTTCATATTTTCGCAATTTCAAATTTTCATAATTTAAAATTTTAGCATATTCACATTTTCACAATTTCAAATTTTGCACATATTGATGTATTTAAAATTTCACAATTCAAATTTTCACATATTCATATTTTCAAAATTTCACAACTTCAGATTTTCATATTTTCAACATTTAACAATTTCACATATAGAATTTTCCAATTTTCACAAAATTTAAATTTTAATAATTTAAAATTTTCGCATATTCATATTTTCACAATTTCAAATTTTTCACATATTGATATTTTTAACATTTCACAGTTTTAAATTTTCACATATTCATATTTTCAAAATTTCACAATTTCAAATTTTCATATATTCATATTTTCAAAATTCCACAATTTCAGATTTTCACATATTCATATTTTCAATATTTCACAATTTCATATTTTCACAATTGGCATATTTTCGCATATTCATATTTTCACAATTTCACATATTTATATTTTCAAAATTTGAATTATTTCACATATTCATATTTTCAAAATTTCACAATATAAAATTCAAAATTTCACAATATAAAATTTTCTCAATTTACACATATTCATATTTTCAAAATTTTACAATTTCAAATTTTCACATATTTATACTTTCAAAATTTATAGAATTTCAAATATTAACATGTTAATATTATCATAATTTAAAATATTCATATTTTCACAATTTCAAATTTTCGCATATTCATATTTTCACAATTACAAATTTTCACATATTCATATTTTAAAAACTTCACAATTTGAAATATTTCATATATTGAAATCTTCAAAATTTCACAATTTAAAATTTTCTCAATTTTCTTATATTCTTATATTCATATTTTCAAAATTTCACATTTTAAAATTTTCACAATTTCAAATTTTCATATAATTTCGCATATTCGTATTTTCACAATTTCCAATTTTTCACATATTGATGTTTTTCAAATTTCACAATTGTAAATTTTGACATATTCATATTTACAAAATTTCATATATTGAAATGTTAAAAATTTCAGATTTTCACATATTCATATTTTTAATATTTCAAAATTTCATATTTTCACAATTTCAAATTTTCATAATTTCATATTTTCGCATATTCATATTTTTACAATTTCACATTTTCACATATTTATATTTTCAAAATTTCAAATATTTCACATATTCATATTTGCAAAATTTCACAATTTAAAATTTTCACATATTCATATTTTCAAAATTTTACAATTTCAAATATTAACATATTAATATTTTCACAAATTCCTATTTTCACAAGTTTTAATTTTCACAATTTCAAATTTTCGCATATTCATATTTTTACAGTTCCAAATTTTCACATATTTATATTTTCAAAATTTCACAATTTCATATATTTCCCATATTTATATGTCTGGCTGGGCAGCCTAGTATTTTGTAAGTTTATGTACTACTTAAAAAATCAACTCTATCTGTTGTAACGAAGTATGAAAAAAGAAACGTTAAACTTGAGTTTTACAATACGGTTATTACCATTAAACCACCCGAAGGTAATACCCACAAAATAAAACCCGATATAATTCAAAAACTCATAATTTACTTGTGTTTTTATTTCTCCCTACGTTTGGATAACTATTATTCTTCCCAGCCGTAACATTATATCTTCAAAATGTAACATTTTAAAATTTTCTCAATTTTGACATATTTATATTTTTACAATTTCTAATTTTCAAATTTTCACATATTCATATTTTCAAAATTTTAAATATTTCACATATTCATATCTTCAAAATTTCACAATTTCAAATTTTCTCAATTTTCACATATTCATATTTTCACAATTACATATTATCACAATTTCCAATTTTCTCAATTTCAGATTTTCACATAGTCATATTTTGAAATTTTAAAATTTCAAATTTTCATATTGTCATATTTTAAACATTTCACAATATCAAATTTTCACATATTTATATTTTCGAAATTTCACAATTTCAAATATTTCACATATTCATATCTTCAAAATTTAACAATTTCAAATTTTCATATTTTCACAATCTCAATATTTTACAATTTCAAATTATCTAAACTTCAAATATTCACATATTCATATTTTCACAATCTCAAAATTTTACGATTTCAAATTATCAAAACTTAAAATTTTCACATATTCATATTTTCAGAATTTTACAATTTCAAATTTTAACATATTTATATTTTCATAATTTTAAATTTTCATATATTCATATTTTCACAATTTTTAATTTTCACAATTTCAAATTTTTACAATTTCATATTTCCACAATCATAAACATTTACAATTTCAAATTATCAAAACTTAAAATTTTTAGATATTCATATTTTCAAAATTTTACAATTTCATATTTGCACATATTCACATAATTATATTTTCAATATTTCTGAATTTCATATTTTCGCAATTTTGAATTTGCACTATTTAAAATTTTTACATATTCATATTTTCAAAATTTCACAATTTCAAATTTTTACATATTAATATTTTCATAATTTCAAATTTTCACATGGTCATATTTTAAAACGTTCACAATTTAAAATTTTTACATATTAATATTTTCATAATTTCAAATTTTCACATGGTCATATTTTAAAAATTTCACAATTTCAAATTTTCGTATAATCATATTTTCACAATTTCATATTTTCACAATCTCAAATTTTCACATAATTATATTTTCAATATTTCACAACTTCTTATTTTCACAATTTCAAATTTTCACATAATTATATTTTCAATATTTCACAATTTCATATTTTTAAAATTTTAAATTTGCACTATTTAAAATTTTCACATATTCATATTTTAAAAATTTCACAATTTAAAATTTTCACGTACTCATATTTTCAAAATTTTACAATTTCATATTTGCACATATTCACATAATTATATTTTCAATTTTTCTGAATTTCATATTTTCACAATTTTGAATTTGCACTATTTAAAATTTTTACATATTCATATTTTCAAAATTTCACAATTTCAAATTTTTACATATTAATATTTTCATAATTTAAAATTTTCACATGGTCATATTTTAAAAATTTCACAATTTCAAATTTTCGTATAATCATATTTTCACAATTTCATATTTTCACAATCTCAAATTTTCACATAATTATATTTTCAATATTTCGCAATTTCTTATTTTCACATAAATATATTTTCAATATTTCACAATTTCATATTATCACAATTTTAAATTTGCACTATTTGAAATTTTCATATATTCATATTATCAAAATTTCACAATTTCACAATTTCATATTTTCACATATTCATATTTTCAAATTTCGCAATTTCAAATTTTCATATATATTTATATTTTAAAATTTCACAGTTTCAAGTTATCAAAACTTCAAATTATCACATATTCATATTTGAAAAATTTCACAATTTCATATTTTCACAATCTCAAATTTTTACAATTTCAAATTATCAAAACTTAAAATTTTCTCATATTCATATTTTCACAATTTAAAATTTTTACAATTTCACATTTTCGCGTAATCATATTGTTTGTTGTAGGGCTTTGCCTTTTTGTTAAATAATAACAATGTTTTGTTTTATTTAGTTCAAAATGTTCACTTTAGTGTTTTATTTAATTCAATGTTTGTTTAAGTGTTCAATTTCAATGTTTTGTGTTTTGTATTTTAACTAGTTTACAATTGTTTTTTGTTTTAACTAGGTTTAAGATTTAACATTATTTTATAACTTTTAAAATGTGTAATTGTTTGTGTTGTTTGTAATTCAATGTTTATTTGTGTAGTGTTTTATTTTTTAACTTTAACAATTTTAGTTCTAAGTTTTAACTCTTTTTGTTTGTTTCAATGTATATTGTCTTTTGTTCTTTTATTTTCTTTAGCTTAGATCACTTGGGGGGGGGAGCGCACTTGTTTTAAACACGGTTGAAAGATTACTGATTAGTGTCGTTTATGCTTTGCTGTTTGTTAACTCTTCGTTGACATCTTAAGAAGACGAAAGCAACAAAGCATGAACGACAAAACTGTAGGTGGACCGCTAACGCATGAATGTATGTGTGAATATATGCGTGTTTTGTATATGCTGAGCGGTCCAACCTGAGGCGCTCATGAACATTCCGCCCCCCCCGTGACTAGGTGAATAAATACATTATTGTTTTTACAATGGTTAATTATATAAAATAAAATTATATAAATAATGATGATGCTGATGTTGATGATGATTTTTAGCGATGTGTGGGTCCTATGAAGATATAGCCCAAGGCCGTTTTGTGGGCTTCGACTCGCCCAAGTCCTGTGCGGGTAACGCCATCTCTTCTGAGCATTGGGTAAACGTCTGCGGCCAATTCGATGTCAATCGGTGTGTTGGACTCTGGGTCGACATCGGCAAGGGATGTTTGGGTCAAATCTTGGGTCGGGTCTTCTATTATTGGGTCGGCGTAGGGTCTTCTTGGGAAGTCCTCGGTAATTAGGGCAGTAATCGGTAGAACGCAATCGTTTTGCTCGTTTCTCGCCCTGATTTTAAATCTGGTGAACCGACGGTCCTGTTCCAGAAACGATCGTAGTCCAAGCCTTCTGAAAGTGGACAATGCAATGCGGGAGACTACCGAGGACGGACAAATTAGGGCTCGCATCATCGCCCATGTTTCAAAGTTGTCCTCTGAAACACGTACCGTGGCCGTAGGGATAAAAACATTCGTCCTTCTACATGGCGGTTCGTTACGTCGGGTACCGGGTAAGTTGTTGTCTAGCTGGGTCGCGCCGTGAAGCAAAGTATGGTGTCGCAAGCCACATTCGCGACACCCAGCTACAGTGGGGCAATCGGGCGCCAAGAGACTTCTCGCTAGACAGTTCCGACAATACTCCCTTCTCTCTACGGCCACGTACCGTTGATATGGAGTCATATCCCTAAAGCGATTACAGGTCTTGATTGCATGATCTTCTTGGCATAATCCGCACGAGTACTGCCAATTACCGGGTCGATCGCGTCGGGACAAGCGCTGATGTGGGCGTTCATTTTGTCGGTCATTTCGCCGGCCTGGAGACTGATTCCGCCTTTCATTGGACCTTTCAAAACGTGGTAAGTAGGCAGCCATGACTAAGGGAGTATAAAGAAGATGTGAATTTGTGGAAATGTAAATTTTGAATTATAATGGCCTAGTCAATCTGATAGAAGATGTACGATTTTTGTAATAGGTCGGGTCAGTATGCCACTAGAGGTCCGTATATCGATTACTCTAATATTTTGGTCGGGTCCAGGATATGTTTTTACAATACGACCCATTTTCCACTCATTGGAGGCTAACTTTTCGTCTTTTATTACAACGAGGTCATTAATTTGGACGTTTTTTTGTTTACATTTCCATTTATTTCTGCGATGTTGTTCTTTAAGATATTCAGACTTCCATCTTTGGCAAAAATGTTGCGAAATTATGCGAAGACGCTTCCATCGATTGGCAAGTGTCACGTTTTCTTCTGAAATATCTGGTTCTGCGGGTGTTAGCATAGACGTACCAATAAGAAAATGACCCGGGGTCAAAGGTGTAAGATCGCTTGGATCGTCGCTAGAAGGACTTAAAGGTCGAGAATTAAGACAAGATTCTAAGCGAGCTAAGATTGTGAAAAATTCTTCAAAGGTAAAATTCATTTTAGGTATTAATTTACGTAAATGGGTCTTGAAAGATTTAACACCTGCCTCCCAAAGCCCACCCATGTGAGGAACACCAGGAGGTATGAATTTCCATTCTAGATCTTGATGTATTGAATTTTTGATTGTGTTAGTCTGCAATGTCTTCATAAATTGAATGCGATCCTTTTTGATCATTTCGGCTGCGCCGACAAAGTTTGTCCCATTGTCTGAGTATATTCTTGCTGTGCACCCTCGTCTTCCCATAAATCGATTAAATGCTGCTAAAAATGATAATGTTGACAGGTCACTTGTGGCTTCTAAGTGTATGGCCTTTGTTGCGAAACAAACAAATACGCGTACATAGCCTTTGGTAATTAAACAAGCTCTGCCGGTAAATTTTTGATTGAAAAGGGTCCGGCAAAATCGACGCCTGTATTTGTAAATGGTCTGGTTAATGTCGTGCGTTCTGGTGGTAGGGCTGCCATGATTTGACTTTGGGTCTCCTTTTTTTGCAATAAACATGTTTTACAATTACGAATCACCTTTTTGACCAAGGGCTTGAGTCTAAATATCCAGAATTCTGATCTCACGACTTGTGTCATTAGTTGATTACCTCCGTGTGCTGTAATTTTATAAATCGATTCCACTAGTAATTGAGTATAGCGTGATTCATATGGTAGTATAATTGGGTGTCGCTCATTATAAGTCAATGCTGGTGACTGAGCTAGACGGCCATTAGCTCGTACAATGCCTTTTGTGTCTAGAAAAGGATTGAGAGATATAAGGCCGCTGCTACGTGGTAGTTGATTCTTGAGCTTTAAAGCTTTGTATTCAGGACCAAAGTGCTGTTTTTGGGTAAATATAATAAGTCTAGCTTTAACATCTTGAAGTTCGTCAGTGGTGACAGATGTAGATTCAAAATTAAACTGAGACTTTCTTATACCCGTGTTTTTCCAGTATCTTAATGAATAAGCTAACACCTCATACGCACGAGATAAGGAGGAAAATCGAAGCAAAGGGTCTTAATCGCTTTAGCTTCTAAGTTAGTATCTTCTTGAATTTCATGAATAGGCCACCGATCTTTTGGCATTTTTAACCATTGAGGGCCGTGCCACCATAGCTGCGTAGATTTAAGTTCCTCTGGCGAACACCCACTTATTGCAATGTCAGCTGGGTTACATTCAGAGTCAATGTGTCTCCAATTTCCATTTCCAATTATCTAAGATCTCTGAGACCCGATTTCCCACAAAGGTACTCCAAGAACTGGTTGGCTTTTTTAGCTAGGCCAGAACAATTGTTGAGTCGGTCCAATATTGTGTCGAGAAGTTAGAAATTTGTAATTTTGGAAGAATCGAAGCTGCTAGGGTCGATAAAAGCACAGCTCCACACAGCTCAAGTCTAGGTAAGGAGATTTGTTTTATTGGAGCAACGCGAGTTTTGGCAGCTAACAAAAAGGTATCAGTTGTGTGGTCGTTTTCGATGCGAATATATAAGGCGGCAGCATAAGCTTTTTCAGATGCGTCGCAAAAACCATGAATTTCCACAGTACTTGATGGATTAAATTGGACCCATCTTGGGACTGTAATATAGTCTATTGACGGGCAGTTTTTGACAAAATGTTGCCAGCTCATTTGTGTCGGGGTCTTCAATACTTCGTCCCATTCTACCTTATCTAGCCAGACTTGTTGCATTATCAGCTTTGCCACAATGATGATAGGAGCTAGCCATCCGCACGGGTCAACAAATTTGGCGATTGTTGACAAAACTTCTCTTTTTGTTGGTGATAAGTTTTTCTCAATAAGTGGCGAAGTAAAACCAAAAGCGTCGGTTGATATGCTCCATCTGATTCCTAGAGTCTTCGTTGATGAATCCTCTGACAAATCTAGACAATTTACTGGTAAAAGTAAGTCTGATGGAATCTGATGGATAATTTTAGGGTCATTTGAACACCATTTCCTCAATTCGAAACCGGCTGAGGCCAAGGCAGTAGCGAGTTGTTTTCTCGAGGCTATTGCCTGCTCTACTGTATGTCCACCGGCTAAAACGTCATCAACGTACAAATTTTGTTGAATTACACAGTGCAACACACTTTTTCGGGGGTGAACCAAACCAATATCAAACGATAGCATTTGACCTCAGTAACAAAACCCTAAACTCTATTTTGCTCCACTACGTCACAAATTGTTTTTACAGTTGCTTGAAGTTTGAATTTTTTGGCCAAAAGTCGATTCAAAGAATATGAAAAATCATCATCGGGGACCTATACTAAAACATTCAGGGGAGTATTTCCTCGGAACATTTTAACCCTCTAGTTGCCACCAGTGTGGGACATTTTTGGACCAATTTTGAAAAACTGTTAATATGTCAACTTTGGAGGGAGGTCAAGGCTTAGAATCTTCGATAAAAATATTTTCCGGAAAATTTCACTTTGGACCGAAAAATTCAAACTTCAAACCATTGTAAAAAAAATTTGTGACGTAGTGGAGCAAAATGCAGTTTAGGGTTTTGATACTTAGGTCAAATGCTATCGTTTGAAATTGGTTTGGTTCACCCCCGAGACAATGACCCTCAAATTGTGTCATAGTGTTATTTGTGAGGCTAGAGCATATGTGACCTTTACGTCTTCGGCAAGTTGTAATAGAGTTAGTATGGCCAAAAAACGTGCGCAATTTATGCCAAAGGTTACGGTCATAAGTTCAAAATCTTCTACCGGGTCGTTTGGCGACTTTCTAAACAAAATTCTTTGAAATTTTGTTTGAGTGGGGTCTACGAAGATTTGCCGATACATTTTGGTAACGTCTGCATTAAATACATACTTAAAGAACCTCCATTTCAATATTTGTATGACGAGGTCTTGTTGTAGTATGGGTCCTGGGTATAGATTGTCATTGAGGCTCCTTTTATTAGAGGTGGGACTGGAGGCATTAAAGACAACTCTAAGCTTTGTTGTTACTCTATCTGGCTTAATAACAGCGTGATGTGGCAGATAATAATTTGGGCTCGTGTCTATTTCTATGTTTGATATTTTTCTCATGTGTCCAAATCCAAATATTCCAAGATGGCGGAGTCGTACTGCTCCTTAATGTCAGGTGTCTTTAGAAGTTTTCTCTCCATTCTATAAAACTGTGCCAACGCAATATTTCTGGAACTTCCTAAACCTTCACAATTTTTGAATGGTAGGGTCACAATATATCTTCTAGATGAGTCTCTTATTGTCGTGGCTTTGAAGTTTTCTTCACAAAATGTATCTTCTTCAGACCTCAAAATCTTTTTTGGGGTTTCCTCCACCTCCCAAAAACGTGTGATGACTTTTTCGATCGATGTTGTATTATGTAACGAGATGTTATTAGCGTTGCGGGTCTCCTGATTAATGGGTCCTTCAACTATCCACCCGAAAACCGTTTTTTGGGCTAAAAGGGTTCCGATAGACTTCATAGGAACTCCCATTGTGTATATGAGGGGTCCAATGTCCATTCCAATCAGAAGATCAACGGGTCTACTAGCGTAGAATTTTGGGTCTGCTAGCTCAAGTTCGGCAGCGAATTTAAGTTCTGTTTCATCGAGTGTTCGTAGTGGTAAATTTGAAGGAAGTGTCCTCAAAATCGGTGCCCACACTTCTAGCTCAAAGCTAGTATCAACTCGTGAACAAAGATGAAAGAAACAAGATTTGGTGCTGGTTTCCGATACGTTTTGATTTATTCCGGAAACATGAACTAGGTTTTTCTTTGTTGGAAGACGAAGCATATTTCTTAGTTTTTCAGTGATGAAAGTGGATTGGGAACCAGAGTCAATAATCGCCCTGACATCGTAACGCTGTCCTTCATGTTGTATTTGGACGATGGCAGTGAATAACAATGTAGCTTGTGTTTGAACTTTAGGTGATTTTCTTTGTTGTAGGGTCAAGGTCGTGATATTAGGGGATTCTATTTGAGATGTGGACTGTATTATTGTGTATTGTGTTTAACGCCGCTGCGCTAGTACTAGGTTGAGAGTTATCTCTTGCTGGTTCTTGAGTTGAGGATCGGTTTTCATTACCTTTATGCAGCAAAGTATTGTGCCTTTGCCTACATTCTCGACAACTGTAACGACTTTTGCAATCCTTGACCCCGTGGTTAGATAAAAGACAATTATAACAAAGATGTGAAAGTTTTACCAAATGAATTCGATCATTGACAGATTTTTCGAGAAATTTCAGGCACACTCGTAAATGGTGATTTTGCCTGCAAAGTTGACAATTTTGTTCCTTTTTTGAACGAGGTCCACTGTACTTTTGGGTATTCTGGTTATTTTGCCCCATCGTGGGATGAGGTTTCTGTGAAACATTTGTCTGGAATGTGCTCACCATTTTTTCCTTTTTATTATAATCGGATCTAGGCTGATTATATTTTGAGGAACTGGGTTTAATATTGCCAACTGATTCCAGAGTCTTGAACTTGTGCGTTAAGAATGTGTCAAATTCTTTCCAACTTGGAATCACAGTACAATCTTTAAGAGAATTTTCAAATTCCTCTAGAAAGTGTCTGGGCAATTTTGTTGAGCTAAGTTAAAATTGGGTCCCACCCCTTGGTGTCTAAAGCTTCTAAAGTTTGAGTACAACTTTTTATTGTTCGCTGTAATTTTTGAATAGAGGCACCTGAGTCTTCCGAGACAACTGGCAAACTAAATAAGGATTTCAGCTGTTCGTTCACTTGCATTCTTTTGTTTTCGTACCGGTCCACCAAATTCTTCCATGCTATGTCGAATCCATCATGGGTCAAAGGGACTTGGCTTATTATCTCCCTTGGTTCGCCGGCAGTTTTTTGCGTGAGATGAAATAGCTTTTCAACATTGCTTAACTTTTTATTTTCGATGTATAGAGTCGTGAACAGGTCTCTGAAGCTCGGCCAGGCTTGGTATCCTCCGCGGAAAGTGTCTGTGTCACACGGTGGAAGCCTTAAAAAGGTTGGTGTGTCTGCTTCATTCCGTTTTGTTTGTATCTCAGACTCGCGGGCTAGTTTTTCTTCCATTTGACGGTCCGTCATTTTTTGTATTTTTTCGTTAAGAGAGCTAAGAACCCGTTTGTAGGTATCTAATGCTTCCTTATAATGGGTTCGAAGTTTGTTTTTGTCGATTTTGATTTCTCCTTCTTCGGGAATTCGGTCACGACAATCAGTATAGCTTCTCTTAAGTTGGTCCCATAAAGAATTCAGCTCCACTCTAGTTGCTTCCAAGGCGTGAATGTTGTCATCGGAATTTCCAACATTGTAAACACTTTGGAAATCCTCAAGGTCGTTGACGCAATTTTTGTATTTTTCAGACAATATTTTATCCATTTTCTAAATACCCAAGTTTGATAAAATTTTCAGAGAAGATTTTTTCCAATAAGGGTCGACAAAAAATTTATGCTTGTATCGAGTCGAAAAAAAATAATTTCCAAAAAAATTTTGATTTCAGCAAGACAAAAATTATCCAAAAAACTTTTTTATTTGAAGCGAGTCGAAAAATTTTTCCAAAAATTTTCTAATTCTAGGTCGAAAATTTTGTTTTGTTTGAGTAGAAAAAATTTTTCCAAGTATTTTTGCTTCGGAACGACGAAAAATTTATCCAAAAATTTTTTATTTAAAGCGAGTCGAAAAATTTTTCCAAAAATTTTCTAATTCTAGGTCGAAAATTTTATTTTGATTGAGTAGAACAAATTTTTCCAAGTATATTTGCTTCGGCACGACGAAAAAATTATCCAAAAATTTTCTAATTCTAGGTCGAAAATTTTATTTTGATTGAGTAGAAAAATTTTTTCCAAGTATATTTGCTTCGGCACGACGAAAAAATTATCCAAAAATTTTTTGTTTGAAGCGAGTCGAAAAATTTTTCCAAAAATTTTCTAATTCTTGGTCGAAAATTTTATTTTGATTGAGTAGAAAAAATTTTTCCAAGTATATTTGCTTCGGACGACGAAAAAAATATCCAACAATTTTTTATTCAAAGTGAGTCGAAAAATTTTTCCAAAAATTTTCTAATTCTAGGTCGAAAATTTTATTTTGATTGAGTAGAAAAAAATTTTTCCAAGTATATTTGCTTCGGCACGACGAAAAAATTATCCAAAAATTTTTTATTTAAAGCGAGTCGAAAAATTTTTCCAAAAATTTTCTAATTCTAGGTCGAAAATTTTATTTTGATTGAGTAGAAAAAATTTTTCCAAGTATATTTGCTTCGGCACGAGGCAAGTTATATTTTTCTTTTATATTAAATTTTTTAGACACCTGAAACATTAGATTTGCATTGGAACGAAAAGCTACTTCCCTCAATTGCTGGAAAAGATAAAGATAAATTTTCTAATTCTAGGTCGAAAATTTTATTTTGATTGAGTAGAAAAAATTTTTCCAAGTATATTTGCTTCGGCACGACGAAAAAATTATCCAAAAATTTTTTGTTTGAAGAGAGTCGAAAAATTTTTCCAAAAATTTTCTAATTCTAGGTCGAAAATTTTATTTTGATTAAGTAGAAAAAATTTTTCCAGTATATTTGCTTCGGACGACGAAAAAATTATCCAACAATTTTTTATTCAAAGTGAGTCGAAAAATTTTTCCAAAAATTTTCTAATTCTAGGTCGAAAATTTTATTTTGATTGAGTAGAAAAAAAATTTTCCAAGTATATTTGCTTCGGCACGACGAAAAAATTATCCAAAAAATTTTTTATTTAAAGCCGACGCCAGAGAACTATAAAAAAATTGATAGCTTTCACCAGTATTGAAGATGGAACTGGTGCTGCAGTCGCTCAATCAGTCTACGACTATTTGCTAAACATGGATATGCTGAATTCATTAGAAATTATCTATTGATACAACTGATGCAAAGTCAAAAGTAAACTGCTTTTGTATTGAATATTTAGCGAAAATACACATTCGGCGTAATTATAGAGAACATCTACAACATTGGTAGCATCCCCAATTTCACATTTGTGCACCTGGAGCGACGTCACATCAAAAATTTATGCACAAGGCCCTCCATTGTCTAAAAATGTATATGTTCCACGCACACTTTAAAATTTCTTCTTAGTAAGTCTCTATAGTTCAAACACCTAGAAATATGCAACTTATAAAGAGGATTATTTTCTGTTTTGATAGTAAAAATAAAGGGTGGTTAAATTGTAACGGCCGATGTTGAATATGAACCACACCTAAACGTCAAGTTTTCTGCATTTTATTCGAAATTTCTCAATTTTAGACTAACTCAATTTAAACCATGGAAAGAAACACAATCGAGCAACGCGTTAAAGTTATTCAGGATTCCCAATGTGCACAAATGCGGACGCGGGTCCGAAACTGATCAGTTTCGGATCCGACAAAACGGAATCCGTGAAATCATAATTATAGTAAAAATTCTCAAACTTGGTTGAAAATGCATTCATATTATTTTTTTTTATTATAGAAAGTATTATATACCCAGTAGGAAGTTCCGTCTTACACGACTTTGTCGTCAACGCTGTCCTCAAGACAAAATGTGAAAAATGTATGTACTTGTCGTCAAAACACTCGGTTGACGACAAGCTGACCGACAAAATACTAATGTTGTCGTGCATCAAACACATCCAACAAAATCAAAGGAAAAAAAATGAAAACAAAAAATGGAATCTGACTTAAAAAATTTTTAGTTTATTAAACGGACGAGTAAACATCAGCAATTTTATAGTTTGAAATCTCCAATAAATGTGAATGGCGTCACTCATCAGGTCGTGCATGATTGTGTGGGCGACAGGTCGCTAATATAGCATCAACGACAATATGACCGACATTGTCCCTCATCTGGTCGTGCATGACAAAGAGGACACTTGTATGAAAATTTCGTCGACGATTTGTATGGACGGTCCCCTACGTGTCATAAACGATTTACTATAGTTGAAATGGACTGATGCCAGTTTCTCTGGCAGGTTGTTCTTGAGGGGGCAAGAGGTTCTCCTTGGTGTATGGGCCAGAGCTTAGTGGGAAACTTTAATACCTTTCGGGAAAAGACAACCTTTCCAATTATATTTGTGAAATTTCTCCGAATAGAGAAATGAAATGTTTTAACATTCATATTCTTTTTGGTAGTTCATTTGCATCTTCGAAATCTTAGTTACTAATTCACAATGGGTGATTGTATCTAGTACATTATTTCGTACATTAAATACCTAACAATCACAATTATACATTTTACTTTTATTCAGTTGTGTTTATGTATATAATTCAAATAATAAAAAAAATATAAAACTAAATAAATGGTCTAAAATTGGTTTTAGACATGGCGCCGGCCTTGCACTAGTGCAACTGGTTTTGATGAAACGCATAAGACTGACGCGAGGGCTCTAATAGCCTCCGAAAGGATATGGGGGTCTGGTGT
This sequence comes from Muscina levida, assembly GCA_964034835.1. Classification (NCBI taxonomy): domain Eukaryota; kingdom Metazoa; phylum Arthropoda; class Insecta; order Diptera; family Muscidae; genus Muscina; species Muscina levida. The sequence goes on along the minus strand of OZ035883.1, from coordinate 98,947,538 downwards.
TGTTAATGATTCAGCAACATTATTGTTGTCGGACGTATTTTTTAAGCACTTCCCTTTGTGGTGGTTTCGAACCTTTTGTTGGCTTTGTGGATTTGGCGGCTGAACTCGCGGATGTTGTGGATGAAGCAGAGTGTGATGAAATTTCCACATTTTCGACAAGTATCGTTCGATTTGCACCTGCCTGCGGTGTGGCTTTTTGCCAGGCAATTGCTACAATACTTCTGCTTCTCTACTATTTCTTGTCTCTCCGCAATAGACATCGATAAAAACTTCTTGCAAACCCGTATCGGATGGTATCTGAAGCACACCCTACACTTGTACATTCTTGGATCTCTGCGATATCTGCGACTGGTTGAAGCCTCTCGTTCGGTTCTATGGAATAATAAAGTAAAGAGCACATTAGAAGAATTATACGTGCTCCGTTTTACTGAAGCACGTAAAATAATATTAGTACGAAAAAAAAATAATTTGTGTTTGGAGTTAATCGCAATTTTCCTAACTTCGGTCTTGCGAATCGGTTTCCAAGGGAAACAAGCACAGCTTAACGACTGGTCGATTTATTACTCCTGTTGCAGTCCGTATGTCTGAAATGCGAACCTTGCCATCAGAACCCGTATAAGTTTTTTCTATCCTTCCCAACCTCCAATCACTGGGAGGTAACAAATCATCAATGATGACAACGAGGTCACCAGGTTTAAGATTGGGCCTAGAGTTTCTCCATTTATATCGCTTATGCAGTGCTTTTAAATAATCCTCTTTCCATCGTATAGAAAATTTGTGGTGAAGCGCTTTAAGCTTCTCCCATCTGTTGAGTAGAGATAAGTTCTGACGATTTGATTCTGGGATTGCCATAATGGGAGATCCTTTAATAAAATGACCTGGAGTTAAAGCAGTTAGATCTTCGGGATCTTCTGATATAGCGGAGATTGGCCTTGAATTCGAACCTTTTGTTGGCTTTGTGGATTTGGCGGCTGAACTCGCGGATGTTGTGGATGAAGCAGAGTGTGATGAAATTTTCCACATTTTCGACAAGTATCGTTCGATTTGCACCTGCCTGCGGTGTGGCTTTTTGCCAGGCAATTGCTACAATACTTCTGCTTCTCTACTATTTCTTGTCTCTCCGCAATAGACATCGATAAAAACTTCTTGCAAACCCGTATCGGATGGTATCTGAAGCACACCCTACACTTGTACATTCTTGGATCTCTGCGATATCTGCGACTGGTTGAAGCCTCTCGTTCGGTTCTATGGAATAATAAAGTAAAGAGCACATTAGAAGAATTATACGTGCTCCGTTTTACTGAAGCACGTAAAATAATATTAGTACGAAAAAAAAATAATTTGTGTTTGGAGTTAATCGCAATTTTCCTAACTTCGGTCTTGCGAATCGGTTTCCAAGGGAAACAAGCACAGCTTAACGACTGGTCGATTTATTACTCCTGTTGCAGTCCGTATGTCTGAAATGCGAGCCTTGCCATCAGAACCCGTATAAGTTTTTTCTATCCTTCCCAACCTCCAATCACTGGGAGGTAACAAATCATCAATGATGACAACGAGGTCACCAGGTTTAAGATTGGGCCTAGAGTTTCTCCATTTATATCGCTTATGCAGTGCTTTTAAATAATCCTCTTTCCATCGTATAGAAAATTTGTGGTGAAGCGCTTTAAGCTTCTCCCATCTGTTGAGTAGAGATAAGTTCTGACGATTTGATTCTGGGATTGCCATAATGGGAGATCCTTTAATAAAATGACCTGGAGTTAAAGCAGTTAGATCTTCGGGATCTTCTGATATAGCGGAGATTGGCCTTGAATTGAGTACACCTTCTATACGCGCAAGAAGGGTTGACATTTGCTCGTATGTAAATCTTTGGGCGCCAGCGATTCGTTTGAAGTGGTATTTAAATGATTTAACAGCCGCTTCCCACAAACCGCCCATGTGCGGTGCGTGCGGTGGAATAAAAGACCATTCGAAACCACGTGAAGAATATTTTTGCGCAACGTGTATTGAAACTTGTTTGAGAAATATTCGATAGTCCTTTAAAAGCGATCGACTAGCCCCAACAAAATTTCGGCCATTGTCGGAGACTACCCTTTGGGGGAGGCCCCGCCTACCAATGAATCGTGCGAATGCTGCTTCGAATGCGGCAGAAGATAAATCCGAGCAAACTTCTAAATGTATTGCTTTTGTGGAAAAGCATACAAAAACGCTGACATAACCCTTTAGCACTGGGGCTCGTTTCATGGGCGAACTCTTTAGTTCGAAGGGTCCAGCAAAATCCACGCCGGTTACATGAAATGGGGGGGGGGGGGGGGTAAATGTACAGCGATCGGGAGGTAATGGTGCCATGATTTGGGAACAAGCTTTATGTTTAAAAACTGTGCAAACCTTGCAATTGTGAATTATTCCCTTAACTCGCGGTTTCAATCGTGATACATAGAACTCCGTCTGTACCATTCGACACATTAGACTGCACTCTCCATGAACAAGGTAAGTATGCAAATAGCGAAGATATAGATTGCACAGTCTTGAATTCCCTGGAAGAATTTGTGGGTGCCTTTCGTTATAAGGCAGAGAGGAACTTGCTAGCCGACCATTCACCCTTAATACTTGATTTTCATCAAGAAATGGGTTAAACACCTCTAGGCTGCTCTTATCAGGTATTTGTTGTGAATTGGAAAGTAATTTCAATTCTTCTTCATAGTACTGCTGTTGGGCTAAGGTTAACAGGCGAGTTTTTGTGAAATGCATTTCTTTTTGGGTCAAATCAGTCGAGATATATGTAAACTGACTACGATATTTAAGCAGTCCCTTGTGTATGAATCGAAACATGTAAGATATAACACGCAGTGCCCTACTGTATGAAGAGAATCGGGATAATATGTCTGGCTTGTCAGTGGTAATATTAAAAGATTGCACGGTCTTATCTACTTCGGTGGAGTATAGAGGGTTTCTTTTTGGCCATGATGTTGACGGGTTTGTTAACCAAGCTGGTCCCTGCCACCACAGTTTATTATTTACTAACTCTAGCGGTCGGCAACATCGCGTTCCAAGATCGGCCGGATTATCGTAGGTGGGAACATGTCGCCATTTGCCATTTGGAACCAATTCTAAAATTTGCGATGTTCGATTTGCGACGTATGTCTCCCATGACCACGGGGCTTTCGATAACCAGCCTAAAAAAATTGAAGAATCTGTCCACATAAAAATGTCCTGAACATTAAAATTGAAAGTTGATACCACATATTTTACGAGTTTAGCAAGTAATAACGCCCCATTAAACTCCAAACGAGGCAGGGAAATTGTTTGTATTGGTGCCACCTTACTTTGAAAACGTTACAAAACTATTTGTTTGACATCTTATATAAACGCATGCGCAATATGCTGCTTTAGAGGCGTCTGAAAACCCATGAATTTGTATCATGTCTAAAGGAGTATATTGCAGCCACCGTGGTATAGATATTTTTGATATATGCGGTAAATCTGAAATAAATTCTGTCCATTTTCGCGATGATTCTTGGCCTACTTTTTCGTCCCATTGTAAGCCTTCTAACCAGAGCTGTTGTATCAACATTTTAGCTGTAATTATTATTGGAACAATCCACCCTGGGGGATCGAAAAGTTGCGCAACTATCGACAAAATTTTCCTTTTAGTGATTATGGTAATTTTTTCAATGCCAGAGACCGAGTAACAAAATGTGTCCGAAATCGCGTTCCAATTCATTCCCAGTGTTTTGGTTAAACTGGTTTCCGGTAGGCGAAGAAAATTTCGATCATACAAATCCTCAGGAGATAGGTCGTCTAACAACTCGGGGTCATTCGCAGTGATCTTTTTAAACGGAAACCCTGCAGATTTTAGAACTTCAATTAGCTCTGTCCTAGTCTTGCGAGTTTCTTTAATGGAAAATCCACCTGAGAGAATGTCATCTACGTAGGTTTCATGCCTTAAAATGGATGAAACTTTCGGATGTTGGACTTCACAGTCGGAAGCTAGCTAGATGAGCGTGCGTATCGCTAAGAATGGTGCGCAGTTTAGCCCAAAGGTCACCGTTTTTAACTCAAAATCTTTAACAGGCATGTTGGGGTCAGGTTGAAAAACAAGCTTTTGAAAACATCGATCAGCCGGGTGAACTACAATTTGGCGGTACATCTTTTGGATGTCGCCGCTAAACACAAACTTATATTTACGCCAATTAAGAATGATGGAAGTTAGATCATTTTGAAGTTTAGGCCCTGTGTAACGTTTAACGAAAATCACGTCTTAGTCTTTTGAGATGCGTTGAAAACCACTCTCACTTTAGTAGTTTTATGTTCTGGGCGCATAACGGCATGGTGCGGAAGGTAAAATGCATTAGATTTTCCATTAACTGTATTCTCAGAAGAAGACGATTCTTCCATATGATCTAGCGATAAGTATTCGTTCAGAACTCCCTTGTATTCGTGATTAAGTTCATTGTTTTTGATTAACGATTTTTCCATCCGAAAATATTGCGCTAGTGCAATGTATCGAGATGGGCCTAGAAACACTGATTCCGGAAAATTCTTTTTGAATGGCAGTCTGACCATGTATCGGCCATTTTTTAACCGTTCTGTAATTTCCTTATAGTGTTCTTCGCAGAATTGCTTGTCTTCGGATATAGGGGGAGATTGAGGTATTTCCTCTTGTTCCCAGAATTTTCGCAAAAGCTCACAAAGAGAGGAATGGTCGCATGATACTACTGAATTGTTAAAACATTGAACTTGTGCCCTCATGGGTCCACTTAATACCCATCCAAAAACTGTATTGTATGCGGACGTCTCACCACATACGTTCTTCATCATTCCATCAAGGTTAATAAACCTTTCTGAATCGTTGCCAAGAATCAGGTCAATTTGCGATGATTTGTAAAAATAGGGATCAGCCAAATCAAGATTTTTTAAGTTTGTCCCCTTTGGCATTGGGAACGAGATTGCGGTTAATTTCTGCAAAATAATAGCGTTTATTGTGAAGGAAGTGTTATACCTAGTAGAAACTAATACTAACTCGCATTCCTTATTCGAGACCTGAGTTTGGCCACCGATATCAACGATTTCAAAATACGATTTACGAGTAGGAATTTGTAGCCGGGATATAATTCTCTCCGAGATAAAAGTTCTTTGTGAACCGGGATCAATTAGAGCCCGCACGGTAAAAAGATCTCCTCGACACTCAATTTGAACGAGGGCTGTTCTTAATAGAATAATTTCATTATTTGAAGCAAAATTTGCCTCCACCTGGGACATGAGATTTGACGATGATGGTTCGTCATCAGAAGATTTTTAGTTTAACCTTTCCACTGAAACATTGTTTTCTTCCTTCTTATTTATGTTTGAAACGTTAACCGCGGAATTTTGTTGTTTTAAATGAAGTAAACTATGATGGGGTTTTTTACAATGCACACAGGTATTTGTACTTTTACAATTTTGTCTAATGTGACCGAATGAGAGACAGTTATTACAATACCTATTCTGGAAAACGAAATCAATTCTCTCCTGAACTGTGAATTGTTTAAACTTGGGACATACCCTCAAATTATGATCCGTATTACACAGTTTGCAGATAATATTTGGTGAATTCAAGTTTTCCTGTGATGCGTATGCCTGAACATTTTTAGTAGATGCTGGAAGACTATAACGATGTTTCGTTGATTGAATGCTAGAAATTCTCTCAACAATTTCATACCTGTTAATTAAAAATTCATCCATCTGAACCCATTTGGGTAAATCTCGATGTGATTTAAGGGATTGCTCCCAAAGAAATAGCGTATCGTCAGGGAGTTTGGTAGAAATTAAATAAATGAGGATTGGATCCCATCCATCAACTTTAACATCTAGCGTTTTAAGCGTTGCCAAACAGTCATTAACCGTGCATTGAATTTTCTGAATAGAACCGCTATTTTCCTCCGATGCTGGGGGAATGTTAAATAATATTTTTAGCTGACTGTCAACCAAAACTCTTTTGTTTTCGTAGCGGGTTTTTAATGCATTCCACGCTAAGTCAAAGTTCTCGTCGAACAAGGAGTACCTTTTAACTATAGCGCCAGCACTTCCTCGAGTTTTATTTCTCATGTGATATAGCTTTTGTGCACGTGTGAGTTTTGGGTGGTTTACGTATACGGCCGTGAACATATCACGAAAGGCCGGCCATTCTTCGTAACTTCCCATAAATACTTCAGTATCACAGGGAGGCACCATTATGCAGACTGCATGATTGTACATGGGTGGGGAAACGGTGTTATTGTGATATACTGAAGTAATATGGGGCAGGCTTAGCCGTGCTGAAGTGTTCGGAGTTGTATTAACTCTCAATATGTCCAAAATTTGCGAACGTGCAGTGTAGTAAGCTTCAGATGAAGCATTAAAGTTTATTTTGGCGTTTTCTTTAAAGTCTCTTGAGGTATGTGAAAGAGGTGATAACATGAGTTTTTCGAAGGAATCATGCACTTTTACCCATCTACTATCTAGGTCTTCTAACTTTACCTCAAGCATGGAATCGGTTTGATCTCCAATTTCAACATTCTCGAAATTGGCACAAAACATCAACAGATAATCACAATTAAACAAAAATCTTTCTTGAGCATTAGGTATCTGTTCGGTTTCTGTACCAGCAGATTTGTTCACGGTCGAATTTTCAGTGGGATTCATTTTAAAAATTTTTCAAAAATTTCTGCCTGCGAATAGTTTATTTGAAATAACACTTGAATCAGATTCTGATTCACCTGTGCTAAGATGGCAGTTTAAAAAAAGGCGGTTGTTCGTACTGGTTTCTCTGTCGCGAATTGGACGTAATGTAATTTAAACACAAGCGGATTTGATAGTTTAAGGCACTCAATTATTTTTCAATCAAGATTGGCGATGAGGGATGTGGTTAACTTTTCACGTTTGTAGTGACCAAGGGCGTAGCCAGGTAGGAGCAGGGGGGGGCAGCTGGAAAATCTGTCAAAATCACGGAAAATATAAAAATCAAAATAAAACAGTACAGAAACTAAGGTGAACTGACTGATAAAAACTTTCACCTTACGTTCATTCTCCAAAATTCTAGAAGATATTTTTTAACTCTGAGTCAATGAGATTAACTGATTTTTAAGTAAAAGTACTTATATATTGTTATTGTCCAGCTTGTGCAGTGGAAATTGTTGGCCAGTTTACAGGCATGTACTAAAGCTGTAGAACTGACTACAGTTTAGAAATTGCTAATGAATTCACAAAATATTAAGAGTTCATTCTTGAAATTATTTGGCAAATGTATACTACATTGTATTGGAAGTACTAGTACGCTGAACGAGGCCCTTTTTATTCCTAAGTTAACGTTCAATAAGCGATAAGATTGTGCCAAATTTTAACTGTATTTAGTGGACTTCCAACCATAATAAATAGTATGTATGTAAATGTATATGGGTGAATCTGGTCATTTGTATTGAGGGTACCAAAGTGTTGTAGAAAATATTTTGGTTTTCTGAGATATTACCTGCTGTTGTAAGATAATTAAACTGATCAAATTTAAATATCGTCCAGTTTTTCATTCGGAAATTAAAACTAAATTTTAAACTGTTAAATCTTTAAAGGATCAGTAAAGTTAACACGGGTTTTTCTGCACACCAATCAGGCGCCCAAACAGATTGACGTTGCTCCAGAATTGAATTCGCTCTTCAGATAATTTAGGTCCAACGTGTCTCCTTTAATACGTAACACTTTTATATAGATTAGATCATAGAAAGCATTTACAAGGTCTTGGAAAATTGGAGTGACAGAATGAGCTACTTCCATGCGAGCCGATGCAGCTAAATGAACGAACACAGTAAAACTATAAAAAAAGACTAAACTAATAAGTTCTTTGGGTTTGTAGATTACATTCAGTGAGAAAGAAACTGTGATAATCGAAAAAATAGACAAGGCCAGGCTTGACTGTTTTAACCTAATTCGGACATTTGGAGGACTTGAACTGCATCATTAGACTTTTGAGTTACAATGATGGTTTTGTACAATTTTTTTTTAAGTTTTGTTTTTTACTTTTATTACTGTTTTAAGAGCATAAACTTATTATAAAGAATTAAAACACACAAAAGAATTTCAACCTACAATAAAAAAAATATATTTCTTTTTGATCGCTCTAGCATGCGAAACATATACTGTGAAGCTTTACTTCAGTGCCGATGATCGATAACACGGACTCGATGGTTTGAGGAATAGAACTGCATCATTAGTTTTTTAAGTACAATTACTTTTTCACAGACAATTTTTGTTTATAATAATATGGTAAATGTTTTATTGATTTTTCGATTTTGACTCAATTTTAACAGCCATTAAAGTTGTTTCAAATATTTCCTGTTTCTACTTTTTGATACAAACCTTAACTCTAAAACAAGGTTTGATTCAGGAAACCAGTAAGACTAATATTCGTAATGCGACATGCGACATCAATTATGATCCATGATCGAAACTAAATACTAGTGATAGTAGTGACCTTATATAGGAAAAATGCATACTCACTTTTTCATCCGAGGGTTTCGTTTACTTTGTAAAGTACTTTTAATATTTTAAAGAATATAGAAGTTTGAACAATTTATTTCTGTATTTCTCCTATTTAGAGGCTATGGCATGCTTCTATGCATGCTAAATTTCTTCTTTTTATTTATCCAACTAGGTTTTTTTTACCTTAAATGTAAAATTCGATTTTGAAGCAATGGCAAAATAATCAAAGACAATAAATGAATAACAATTAAATCCCTGTTTGTGTACATTTATAATAAATAAACAGATTTTATCTCATTTGTCCAGTTTTTATAGTGTTATCGATTAAAAAGTAAAAAGATTTTTGGTCCAGTCTGCAGAAATGAAAAATATCGATATTTTCAAAAAAGGAGCATCTAGGATTTCAATTCAAGCATTTTTTTGATGTATGATCAACCCAGAATACAGTAGCATTTACACTTTTTATTGTCTTTTTCATGCAACCTAAAACTGTTGTAAGCCTACCGTCCACAGTGGGAAAAAAGGGTTTTGTGTACATATGAAATTTTAGGCCGCAATTCTTGACCGATTTTCAAAATCTTTTTTGTATTATTGGAAACAAAATTGTGCATAAAATGTAGGTTTTTTTATTCTAAAGTCCATACCGTTATTTTTTAAAAGTTGTCAAATTCAATGAAATAATAAATATTTGAATTTAATTTGAAATATTTTTTGGATTTAAAAAATTTCTTTATTTTGACAGATGATTTAACATATTATGGTATTGGTCTTTTTAAATAAAAAGCACATTACTTAGCCTACTTGTAAACACAAATCATTATTTTATTTGCAGTTTTATACTGAATTTTTGGTATATATCCCAAAAGAACTCATAGTGACTTTCACCAATTTCACTAATTTTTACAGAAGACTTTTTAAAAACATTTCCAGGTTATATATTACGATTTGATATAATCGGAAAATAATTGCGAGCAGGATAGTATAGTTATTGTTTATATTCTCACTTAGTTCAATTTATAACATATGCTCACAATAATTGCGGAAGTTCAAAATTTTTTGGACACGTAATCTACAAAATATTTAATATTAAAGTCAAAAATAATTTTATCATTGACTTTGACACATTTAAAAAAAATAACGGCAAGGAATTCAGAATAAAAAACGTTCATTCTGCGCGCAATTTATTTTCCAATAACACAATAAAAAAATTGTTAAAATCGCTCAAGTATTGCGGCATAAAATTCCCTATGTCCAAAAAAAAAAAAAAAACACTAAGATGAGTAAAAAAAATAATTTTTTGGTTTTTTTTTTTTAAAAAAATTTTAATCTAGCTTTGTTAAATAAAATATTGTCAAAACAATAAGTATTGATTTTTCGTTAGGTACTTAGTTTTTATATTTTTTGTAAACATACTATTAACATGAAATGTAAAATCGTCTGCCCCCCCCTACATTAGATCCTGGCTACGCCCTTGGTAGTGACTACTAAGAAATAGTACATAAGCAATAGCGGATTGTTGTAGTTTAAGCAAATAAATCAAAGATAAATATTTTAAGTATTGTAGGGCAAAATTTAAATACAGGATTGTATTTCAACGTCAAATATTCAAGCGGGTAAATCATAATTTGTTTAATGAAATGTTCTTTCACTAATTTCAAAACGCATCGAATGTGCTATATAAAATATCAAATTCAAGTTTTATAGTGTGTAACTGAGTTTTTCAATTTAGTTTCATATTAAATTTATTCCAAAAAATTTATATTTGAGTTAAATATGTATGCATGAAGTGGTTTTATCAGTGTACATGATATTATTTATAATGAAGGTGGAGTGTAGACTCAGCAAACACCGTAAAAATTAATTTATTAATTTGTTAAATTTGTTGTTTTGTATTTTTTTTACCTCGCAAATGATTTCGTTACTTCATTTTCAATTCTTCTTTAACGACTTAAAAAAGAGAAAAACATGATTTCTTTTAGCATAACCTGTAATCAGAACTCTCCATAAGCTTTTAAAAATTTTTCTTATGAGAGAAACAGATTTGCATTAATCTCATTTGCGTCCCAACGTAATTAAACTCTCCTTCTCTCCTTGAGAAAGTAGACGTATATTGTTTTTTTTTTCCAACAAGTGTGATGTTTTTAAATTCGTACTCAAATTCTAAATTTTATTTGAGTGAATTGAATAATTCTCTCAACTGCAATATTTCCTCAACGACAAAGCAAATTTTGAATTATTCTCTTAAAATAATAATTTGTACATATATATTGCTGAGCGTATGAAAGTCTGAGCGTAAACTCTGATTTAAAGCGATACTGTAAAGGGTCTTAGCACATTTTTGGTTCTATTTAAAAAACTTACAAGTGCTGTAAACTGATTTCAAATAGATCAGCGAAAAGAATGTGCTTATGAAAGGCAAATAAGTAAGAAACACGGCAAAATAAAAATGTGATGATGAACCGTTAGTTTTAAGAACTTTGCCAATTTACTGCGCATATATATTGGTATTTTTGCAGAAACGAAGAAACTAACGGTAAAAAGGTTATGTATATTATGGCACTTATTGTCGAGCAAATAAAATTAACGGGTTTATAGAAAGCCTGTTTTTACTCACTTTGACCAGATTATGTAATTTTTACTTCTTGTAATCCCATTTTGACAATTTGTAGCCTGCTTTGATTGTGATGTAATTTTTACAATTAAGCTCAATTTTCGACGATATGTTTTTTTTTCTTTTTTCTGGATTAGTTGAATTTTTTTCCTTTTTGTTTTCAGAGATTTGGCTTTTTAAGTATTTCTCACTTTCCATTTTTTTTTTAACTTTTCAAGGGAAATAATTAATAGCGACAATACACAACGGTCGAAAAATTAGCACATTTCATACATTTTATAACCCACGAAATTTCCGTACATACATATCAAATTTTTTTTTGTTTTCTGTCCGAAGTAAATTTTCCGTCAAGTGATTATCACTTACCGAGACCGAAATTCAACTAGTGTGTTATTGGATTAGTTGATCAAATTTACCTCATTTTTTCGTGGTGAATTTTTGCGTCGTTCTCAATTTTGCTGCTTCTTTTCTCTCGAAGGACCATGTAATGGACTGATGCCAATTTCTCTGGTAGGTTGTTCTTGAGTGGGCAAGAGGTTCTCCTTGGTGTATGGGCCAGAGTAGACCATTTCATTTTACCAATTTTTTCGAAAAGTCATTGGGATAATATATTTTCTAATTCTACTTAAAAAAACAAAAATTTTGGTATATAAAACTTGAAAATTTATCGACGTTTAGGGGTCGCGCAAAATCGTTTAAGGTTTTTGGCTACAAAAAGGCATGTTTTAAAAATACTGATTTACTTATATGATTAAAAGTTTTAAAGGTAATAATATTTCACACATTTTCTGTGAAGACATCAAAGCATTTTAGATAATAGTTTGAGTTTAACAACCTTTCAAACCTAAAAATTTTAATTCAAAATTTACCTACTTTTGCCCATTAAAAATTATTTTTTTTTAGTTTTGGGTCTAATTTTTGTATATCTTTAAATGCACAATTGACAAACATTTTCTAACGATACTTTTGATGTATGGCAGTACCATTCAAATGACAAATGTTCAGCAGCAGCAATAAAAATCAATAGTGATAAAAATTAAACGAAAACTGTGTACTATGTATATTTTTAGTAAGGAAAACGATTTAGGTAATTAAAAAGAAGATTTTTTTTCAAATTGGATACGATAACACCTTTTGTGTTCTTTTTGTATGTTTTATTGCGTTTTTAGATGACTTGTACTAATTAGTTTTGCTGGTTATTATCCTTCGTCAAAGTGTTGTTCACAGTTTTAATAAGCCCAATAGCAATCGTTGACAACGCTGATGTTTTTCACAATTTCTTTAATCCGTTTACAATTTCCATTCTTGGGTCAATTTGACGAGTGGATAGCAAGAAAACTGCTGCCAACTCCAATAATATCGAAGAATTTCATAGTATTTTTTGAAATCATTTTTGTAACATTTTCTTCGCAATTTTGGTCACCAGGATGCTTTAATGCAGATGTAATTTTAATTAAAGTTCCTTCGGTATGCGTGGGGTCGAAAAGAAAAAAGCTGAACGCAATGTCACTTATATACCATAAATGCCACACAAAAGTTTTGAGTGCAACATTTGCTATCATTTCATTTGATTTGCGGTATTTTTTTAAGATTCTATCAACAAAATGTCGTTTAATGGGGCTTGTGTTGCAAGGGGATACGTAAACCAGTTTTGAATGTAAATTTTGACCACAAAAATGTTGATCTGAATTAATCCATTTAGCTCATCACCAGCCAAATAGTCAAAATTTCAGCAACAATTAAAAATTCTATTGATTATGTTATACATCAAAAGTATCGTTAGGAAGTGTTTGTCAATTGTGCATTTAAAGATATACAAAAATTAGAGCCAAAACTAAAAAAAAATATTTTTTAATGGGCAAAATTAGGTAAATTTTGAATTATAATTTTAAAATTTTTAGGTTTGAAGGGTTCTTAAACTCAAACTACTATCTGAAATGTTCTGCTGTCTTCACAGAAAATGTGTCAAATATTATTACCTTTAAAACAAGTCTATTCTGATCAAAATCGGTCAAGCGTATCACAACTTTTAATCATATAAGTAAATCAGTATTTTTGAAACATGCCTTTTTGTGCCAAAAACCTTAAACGTTTTTGGGCGACCCCTAAACGTCGATCAATTTTCAAGTTTTATATACCAAAATTTTTGTTTTTTTAAGTAGAATTAGAAAATATATTATCCCAATGACTTTTCGAAAAAATTGGTAAAATGAAATGGTCTAGGCCAGAGCTTAGTGGGAAACTTTAATACCTTTCGGGAAGAGACAACCTTTCCAATTATATTTGTGATATTTCTCCGAATAGAGAAAATATCATAAATATATATGCAAGCGGAATAAGAGTAAAATAAAGACTCAATAAGCGATGCTTAATTAGTGGTGGGTTTATTAGAGCGGTGCTCACCTTTCGAGTGTTGGATGACAAGTAAGTTTCTTTTTTATTTTGCAATTCATGAAATGTTTTAACATTCATGTTCTTTTTGGTAGTTCATTTGCATCTTCGAAATCTTAGTTACTAGTTCACAATGGGTGATTGTATCTAGTACATTATTTCGTACATTAAATACCTAACAATCACAATTATACATTACTTTTATTTTCGAATTCAGTTGTATTTATGTATATAATTCAAATAATAAAAAAAATATAAAACTAAATAAATGGTCTAAAATTGGTTTTAGACAATAGTCATGCACCTATCCTTGAGGATGTCTTGCAGACACTTGAATTGTATAATATAAACATATATAATATTAGTTTAGTTTATTGAATTAGGGGCAAAAAATACAGTGTTTTCCTATTTTAATTTTAAAAATCTTGGTTGTTAGTAACCACATTCTGCTGCAGCTCGCCTTCAATCCGCATAGAACTATTTGTCATAATATTAATGTTACTGTCATAAGTAAACAAACTAAGTGCATCTATTGGGTAACCAAAAATCACATGTTTTCCTGAAATTTTTTTAATTACATGATTTCCGTTTTCGTGTGCCATGCGGATCAGTATCGGATCCGATACTGATCCGTTGAAATCAAATTAATTAAATCGTCCAAATGTGCGTACAATCGGAAAAATCGTGCAAAAATTTGAGCAAACCGGGTCTGTAGGAGATGTGAAACAACCAGTGCATGCGCGTACAGCTCGTACTGCAGGAAATATTGCTGCTGTTCGCGGTAGTGTGGCTGCAGAGCCGTCTACCTCAACTCGTCGTCGTGCTCAACAATTGCATCTCTCACACTCGTCGTTGATGAACATTATGTGTAAAGACTTGCATTTACACGCTAACAATGTGCAATTGGCTCAAGAACTAAAACCTCTTGACCTATCCAAACGTCGTCAATGCCAGAATGGTGGCAAGAATAGGCAACAGTTGATGATCAATTATCGAAGAAAAACATATTCAGTTCAGTTCAGTTCAGTGCATTCGTCAAACCAATGCACCCACAAAGAGTGACTGTTTGGTGCGGTTTATAGGCTGGCGGCATCATCGGGACGTATTATATCCAAAATGAGGCCGGTCATGCAGTTACTGTGAATGGTGTTCACTATCGTGATATGATAACGAACTTTTTATGGCCAATTAGAAGATGTGGAAGTAGACGATATATGATTTCTACAGGACGGTGCCACTTGTCACACAGCTAACGAAACAATGGCTCTTTTGTGCGACAAATTTAATGGCCGTGTTATCTCACGTGGTGGCGATGTCAATTGGCCGCCAAGATCATGTGATTTGACACCGTTGGACTTCTTTTTTGGGGTTATTTGAAAGAAAAGAAGTACGTCGATAAGCCAGCAACAATTCAAGAGCTAAAGGAAGAGATTATTCTACACATTAACGGCATAGAACCTCATAATAAAAAAATTACAATAATTTCCTTAATAGTTTGTGTTTTATTTAAAATCGATTTCGGCCCTTAAAATTTAACCACCATATATAAAGGGTGTTATTGGAAAAAATTCTGTAGAATTTATGGGAGGAAAGAATTGCACTTGCCTTTTTTGTCCCTTTCTTGGTCTGAGTTTGATAGACAATTATTTCGTTGATGGTGTAAATGATTTAAAATTATTCACATCAAAGTATTTGAGCTCTTTTGCAACTACGAAAACAAAAGATTTGTGTATGGATAAAAAGTACTTGTTGCACATTGTAGAGGGCTACCGTAAGGACTTCCCAGTCTATACAAAATCACTTATTTAAAATAAAACTAATAAACCCTACTAATAAAAATTAAATATAAAAAAATTATATTTGTAGTAATTTCATTAATAATTGGTGATTTTTATAAATGTTGACCTTTGACCTCATTGGGGCACGGGTTGGCAGCGTCCGATCAGCCTGCAAATTTGCTACAATACAATATACGCTATCAAGTTTCAAGAAAAAACATTTTAACGCCAGTTCTAATATTCATATATTCACAATTTCATATTTTCAGAATTTCAAATTTTCACATATTCATATTTTCAAAATTTCGCAATTCCAAATTTTTACAATTTCAAATTTTTGACATATTGATGTTTTTAAAATTTCACAATTTAAAATTTGTAAAATTTGTAAATATTTGTAAATATTCATATTTGTAAAATTTCACAATTTCAGATTTTTATATTTTCACAATTTAAATTATCTAAATTTTAAATTTTCACATATTCATATTTTCACAATTTCACATATTGAAATGTTCAAAATTGCACAATTTTATATTTTCACAATTTCAAATTTTGATAATTTCAAATTTTCGCATATTCATATTATCACAATTTCAAATTTTAACATATTCTTATTTTCAAAATTTTACAATTTCAAATATTTCATATATTCATATTTTCACAATTTCATATTTTCACAATTTCCAATTTTCTCAATTTAAAATTTTTATGTATTCATATTCTCAAAATTTCACAATTTCAAATTTTGACATATTAATATTTTCATAATTTCAAACTTTCACATATTCATATTTTCACAATTTGAAATTTGCACTATTTAAAATTTTTATATATACATATTTTCAATATTTCACAATTTCATATCTTCACAATTTTAAATTTGCACTATTCAAAATTCAAAATTTTACAATTTCATATTTTCACAATTTAAAATTTTCACATTTTCATATTTTAAAAATTTCACAACTTCAAATTTTCACATATGCACATTTGCACAATTTCAAATTATCATATTTTCACATATTCATATTTTCAAAATTTCACATATTGAAATGTTCAAAATTTCTAAATTTAAAATTTTTACGTATTCATATTTTCAAAATTTCACAATTTCAAAATTACGCAATTTTATATTTTCATAATTTCAAATTTTCACATATTCATATTTTCACAATTTTATATTCATATTTTCACAATTTTATATTCATATTTTCAAAATTTAAAAAATTCACAATTTAATTTCATGTGTTCAAAATTTCACAATTTTAAATTTTCACATAGTCTTATTTTTAAAATTTTACAATTTCATATTTTCACGTGTTCATATTTTTAAAATTGCACAATTTCATATTTGTACAATTCCAAATTTTTACATATGCACATTTTCAAAACTACACAATATCAAATTTTTCACATATTGATGTTTTCAAAATTTTACAATTTCACATATTGAAATGATCAAAATTTCACAACTTCATATTTTTCGCATATAGATGTTTTTAAAATTTCACAATTTCTAATTTTCACGTATTCACAGTTTCAAAATTTCACAATATCATATTTTCACAATTTCAAATTGTCACATATTTATATTTTCAAAATTTCACATACTCATATTTTCAAAATTTCACAATTTCAATTTTTTACATATTCATATTTAAAAATTTCACAATTTCAACTTCTTACATATTTACAAGTTCAAAATTTCACAATTTCAAATTTTCACTTATTCATATTTTCAAAATTTCATCATTTCATATTTTCTTAATTTTCCTTTGCACCCCATGAATGAGGTGTAGGATAGCTTCTCGCGTTGTTGTGAATTAACACGCTATCAATTTTTAGATTCACAGCTAACGGCAACTTCTTGTTTATCGACGAATGCGAACGTCACTGTTTGAGAAGCTCTTACTAGACACGCCGATTGACTCGACACTGATACTGTGAAGTTGCTGTCAACAACATTCGAGGGGAGCCGACAATGAAAGAACAATTTTTTTTAAGATGACTGGAGCCAGGTTTGAACCTGCGACCTCCCGCATAGTAGTCGCGTGTGCTAACCACTATGCCACGGCCGGTCCCATATTTATTTCATATTTTCACAATTTCAAATTTTCACATATTCATATTTTCAAAATTATACAATTTTCACACATTCATCTTTTAAAATTTTCAAATATTCATATTTGCAAAATTGCACCATTTCATATTTTCACAATTTAAAATTTTCACATATTCATATTTTCAAAATTTCACAATTCCATATTTTTACAATTTAAAATTTTCAAATATTCATATTTTCAAAATTTCACAATTTGAAATTTTCGCAATTTAAAATTTTCACATATTTATATTATCAAATTTCCACATACTTATATTTTCACAATGACCTCGCCTCATTGAAACATTTGCTTTTGGAACTTCTGTTGTTGCTTCAGTTCCATCTTCATCCATGTGTAGTGGATCGTATTTTTGATCATCGGTACCAGTTGTAAGTGTTGGTATTGTTGTAGCTACTGCTTTAACGTCTTCCGTATATTCAGGTATTGTGAATTTTCTATCATTATGCTGGTCCATCATAAATTCTCAATCACACGAGCATTCTGTTTTTTTTAATTGGCAATTACATTTGCCAATATAAAATAATTCGTTTATTGAATCAACAAATGCTTTAAATTCATCTCTTTTGTTTCTATGTTGTACATGTTTCTGGTATTTATCAAGCAAACCAGTTAATTTTTTTAAAACACTCTTTCTATAAATGATTTCAATATTTTATTTACACCAAATTTGGATCAATTTATGTGTTAAGTGAGGAGTAAAAGTTTTATACGAAAACATTTTGTTTTCAAATTTAGCACGATCACATAAAAAAATAATACTTTAAAATGTCACATTAAAATGGCATACTAAGATCATTTAAATCAATTGATAAACCGAAAACAACAATATCTTGATGAGGCATGTAAGTAAATCTAGACTCAAAACTTGTTGTTGTTGTTGCTTCCATTTGCGAAGACACCGCAGACGATGTTAATGGTTCTTGATTATCCATAATAACTTTGATATTATCACTGCACTCTTTGATTGTGTTACACTAAATTTAAAAATAAAAAAATATTGGTATTCTGATAACCGAGTTTTCATTTAAGCATTTTGGCAAACTGCGTGCGCATTGCACGATGAACGATTAAGGAAGTGGGAAAAGCAAGCTCAGCAACGTTAATGTTGGTAAACGTCATTATTTTGTAACGTCATTATTCAGTGTTTCAAAGTTGTTCAATTGAACAATGCTACCATTGACATATATTTTACATATTCATATTTTTAAAATTTCACAATTTCACATATTGGAATGTTCAAAATTTCACAATTTCAAATATTCATAATTTCAATGTTCACAATTTCAAATTTTCATATTTGCACAATTTCAAATTATCAAAATTTCAAATTTTCACTTATTCATATTTTCAAAATTTCACATATTAAAATGTTAAAAATTTCATATTTTCGCAATTTCAAATTTTCATAATTTAAAATATTCGCATATTCACATTTTCACAATTTCAAATATTCATATTTTTAAAATTTCACAATTTCAAATATTTCACATATTCATATTTTCAAAATTTCACAAATTAAAATTTTCTAAATTTTTACATATCCATATTTTCAAATTTTCACAATTTCAAAAATTCACATATTTAATTTTCACAATTTCATATTTTCACAATTTTCGCAATTTAAAATTTTTACATAATCATATTTTCAAAATGTCACAATTTCAAATTTTAATATATTAAATTTTCACATATTCATATTTTCATAACTTTAAATTTTCACATAGTCATATTTTTAAAATTTTACAATTTCATATTTTTGCAATCTAAAATTTTCACATGTTTATAGTTTCAAAATTGCACAATTTCATATTTTCCATTTTCAAATTTTCACATACGCACATATTCAAAATTACACAATATCAAATTTTTCACATATTGATGTTTTCAAAATTTTCAAAATTTTACAATTTCACATATTGAAATGTTCAAAATTTCATATTTTTTACATATAGATGTATTTAAAATTCCACAATTTCAAATTTTCACATATTCAGATTTTCAAAATTTCAGATTTTCATATTTTCACAATTTCAAATTATCAAAATTTCAAATTTTCACATTATCATATTTTCAAAATTTCACAATTTCATATATGGAAATGTTAAAAATTTCACATTTTCATATTTTCACAACTTAAAATTTTCGCATATTCATATTTTCACAATTTCAAATTATCGCATATTGATGTTTTCAAAATTTCAAATTTTTGACATATTCATATTTTCAAAATTATATTTTTGCACAATTTAAAATTTTCACTTTTTTAAATTTATGCATATTGAAATTTTCAAAATTTCACATATTCATGTGGGATTCTCGTTTAACGACGAGAAGTTTACCCTTCATGGTTTACTGACCATGTTATCCAATGGTTAGTGCCTTTGGTTTTATTTTAACACTTTGATTTAAGTATGATATTTAACAAAAGGATTCCATTTATTATTTAACATTAGTTGTTTAATTAGTATAATTCATTGTTCAACATAAAAGAATTATTGATAACTTATACACTAGGGATCGCACAGCTGTTCACTTCAAATTACCCTCACAGACTGTCCTTCTCTAATCGTCAAGTTATAGTTTGTCCCGTCTCTTCTATTCTATTGTTCCTTTCTACAGTCATGGCCCGTCCGTCAGAGTTACCATCCTACATTCATATTTTCAAACTTTCACAATTTCATATATCAAAATGTTCAAATTTAAATACTCATATTTTCAAAATTTTACAATTTCATATTCTCACAATGTCAAATTTTCACACATTTACAACTTTAAATTTTTTACATATTGATGTTTTCACAATTTAAAATATTCACATTTTTATATTTTTAAAATTTCACAATTTTTCATTTTCACAATGTCGAATTTTCACATATTCATATTGTTTATGAGCGCCTCAGGTTGACAAACAGCAAAGCATAAACGACATAAATGAGTATTCATGTAACCGCGAAATAAACAAGTACGCTTCCTCCCCCCTCAGCAAAAGAAGCAAAAGAAATAAAAATACAGAAAAGACTATACACAGTGAAACAAACACAAAAGTTAAAACTTAAAGCTAATATTGTTATATGTAGTTAAAATAAAAACAATACACAAAACATTGAATTACACATAACACAAACATTGTACCATATCAAAAGTTATAAATTAACAGTAAAACTTAAACCTAGTTAAAACATAGTGTACAAACAAAGGTATTACAAAAAACATTGAAATTGAACACAAAACAAACATTGAATAAAAATAAAACATTAAAAGTGAACATTGAATTAAACGAAAACAACATTTGTTATAATTTAACAAAAAAGGCAAGCCCTCCAACAAACACATATTTTCAAAATTTTACAATTTTATATTTTCACAATTTCAAATTTTCATATTTTCAAATTTTCACATCTTCATATTTTCAAAATTTCACAGTTTCAAATTTTCACATATTCATATTTTCACAATTTCATATTTTCACAATTTAAAATTTTCTCAATTTTAAATTTGTACATATTCATATTTTCACAATTTCTAATTTTCACATATTCATATTTTCACAATTTTTAATTTTCTTTAAAATTTTCACGTATTCACATTTTCAAAATTTCACAATCTCATATTTTCACAATTTCAAATTGTCACATATATATATTTTCAAAATTTCAAAATTTTCACATATTCATATTTTCAAAATTTCACAATTTCATATTTTCACAATTTCAAATTATCACAATTTCAATTTTTACATATTCATGTTTTAAAAATTTCACAATTTTAATTTTTTACATATTTACAATTTCAAAATTTCACAATTTCAAATTTTCACATATTCAAATTTTCAAAATTTCACCATTTCATATTTTTAATTTCCCTTTGCACCCCATGAATGAGGTATAGGATAGCTTCTCGCGTTGTTGTTAATTAACATGCTTTCAATTTTTAGATTCACAACTAACGGCGCCTACTTGTTTATCGACGAATGCGAACGTCACTGTTTAAGAAGCTCTTACTATTGACTCGACACTGAGGGGAGCCGACAATGATAGAACAATTTTTTTTAAGATGACTGGAGCCAGGTTTGAACCTGCGATCTCCCGCAAGGTAGTCGCGTGTTCTAACCACTATGCCATGGCTGGTCCCATATTTATTTCTTATTTTCACAATTTCAGATTTTAACATATTAATATTTTCAAAATTATACAATTTTCACACATTCATCTTTTAAAATTTTCACATTTTCATATTTTCAAAATTGCACCATTTCATATTTTCACAATTTCAAATTTTCACATATTCATATTTTCAAAATTTCACAATTTCATATTTTCACAATTTCAAACTTTCACAATTTAAAATTTTCACATATTCATATTTTCAAAATTTCACAATTTGAAATTTTCGCAATTTAAAATTTTCACATATTATTAAATTTTCAAATTTCCACATACTTATATTTTCACAATGACCTCGCCTCATTTGAACAGTTGCTTCTAAAACTTCTGTTGTTGCTTCATTTTCATCTTCATCCATGTGTAATTCAGGTGGTTCGTATTTTTGATCATCGGTACCAGTTGTAAGTGTTTGTATTGTTGTACCTACTTCTTCAACGTCTTCCGTATATTCAGGTATTGTGAATTTTCTATCATTATGCTGGTCCATCATAAATTCTTTTAGATGTTCTGGATCAAGCCTCACGAGCATTCTGTTGTTTTTAATTTGCAATTACATTTGCCAATATAAAATAATTCGTTTATTGAATCAACAAATGCTTTAAATTTATCTATATTTCTATGTTGTACATGTTTCTGGTATTTATCAAGCAAACCAGTTAATTTTTTGAAAACACTCTTTGTATTAATGATTTCAATATTTAATTTACACCAAATTTGGATCAATTTATGTGTTATGTGAGGAGTAAAAGTTTGATACGAAAACATTTTGTTTTCAAATTTAGCACGATCACTTAAAAAAATAATATTTTAAGATGTCACATTTAGTTGGCAAACTAAGATCATTTAAATCAATTGATAAACCAAAAACAACAAAATCTTGATGAGGCATGTTAGTAAATCTAGACTCAAAACTTGTTAATGTTGTTGCTTCCATTTGCGAAGACACCGCAGACGATGTTAATGGTTCTTGATTATCCATAATAACTTTGATATTATCACTGCACTTTTGATTGTATCACACTAAATTTAAAAATAAAAAAATATTGGTATTCTGATAACCGAGTAGGCAAGCAAGTAAGCAAGCTAGTGTTGGTAAACGCCATTATTTTGTAACTCCATTATTCAGTGTTACAAAGTTGTTCAATTGAACAATGCTGCCATTGACATATTTTCACATATTCATATTTTCAAAATTTCACAATTTCACATATTGAAATGTTCAAAATTTCACAATTTCAAATATTCATAATTTCAACTTTCGCATATTCATATTTTCACAATTTCAAATTTTTCACATATTGATGTTTTTCAAATTTTACAATTTAAAATTTTAACAATTTCAAATTTTCATAATTTCAAATTTTCTCATATTCATATTTTCACAGTTTCAAATTTTCACATATTCATATTTTCAAAATTTCACAATTTCAAATATTTCACATAATTATATTTTCAAAATTTCACAAATTGAAATGTTTAAAATTTCACAATTTAAAATTTTCATAATTTAAATTTTCGCATATTCATATTTTTACAATTTCAAGTTTTTACATATTCATATTTTCAAAATTTCACAATTTCAAATATTTCACATATTCATATTTTCAAAATTTCACAATTTCAAATATTTCACAATTTCATATTTTCAAAATTTCCAATTTTCTCAATTTAAAATTTCTACGTATTTATATTTTCAAAACTTCACAATTTCAAATTTTAACATATTAAAATTTTCATAATTTTAAATTTTCACATATTCATATTTTAACAATTTTAAATTTTCACAATTTCATATTTTCACAATTTTAAATTTGCACTATTTAAAATTTTTACATATTCATATTTTCAATATTTCACAATTTTAAATTTGCACTATTTAAAATGTTCACATATTCATATATACTCATATTTTCAAAATTTTACAATTTTATATTTTCACAATTTCAAATTTATACATATTCAAATTTTCACAATTTCAAATTTTTCACATACCGATGTTTTCAAAATTTCACACATTCATATTTTCAAAATTTCACAATTTCATATATTAAAATGTTCAAAATTTTACAATTTCATGTTTTCACAATTTATAATTTTCACATGTTCATATTTTCAAAATTTCACAATTTCATATTTTCACAATGTCAAATTTTCACATATTCATATTTTCTAAATTTTACAATTTGATATTCTCACAATTTTAAATTTGCACTATTTAAAATTTTCACATATTCATATTTTCAATATTTCACAATTTTAAATTTGCACTATTTAAAATTGTCACATATTCATATTTTAAAAATTTCACAATTTAAAATTTTCGCATACTCATATTTTCAAAATTTTACAATTTCATATTTTCACAATTTAAAATTTTCACATTTAGTATTTTGTATCGACCTTTTTAGTTTTATTTAAAGATTTAATTTTAATCGGGCTTTCAAGGTCATTTTGATGTCAAATTAAAAGATTAGTTTCATCATTTATGCATCCGGCGTTTCGCTGGGATTCTTTCCAGCATCTTCAGGGATGATTTTTTATTAGATCTGGCAACCATAATTTAAAAAACAGAAATGGACAACAAGCTACAATCAACTTTGTAATTTAACGTTCACAAATAACTTACATATAATCTTTGTCAATTTTCTTTACATATTGTCAAGTTTTTGTAGTTATATGACACCATTACAGCACAACATAAAACACAAAACTTCAAATAATTGCAAAAATAATTAAAAAATATCACAGTAAAAATTGTTCCTCAACGCTAAGTATCACAGTTGGAATATAACTAACTTAATGCTAAGATGTAGCTTGCATTGGTGTTGTCCTTATCTTCTTTTCTGTTTATTGCACTCTTCGCTTCGTATATGTAAACTTTCCAATGTATATCGTTTATTTTCTCTCTTTTCTCTGTCTATTATTCGCACATTATCTAGATCAGCTGTGTGGCCTGTTTCATAACAGTGCTGTGCAAGCGCTGTTGTTTGTGTTTGTCTCCTTATGTCCATCTCATGCTCACTAATTCTTGTAGATAAGCATCTCTTTGTTGTTCATATTTTCAAAATTTCACAATTTAAAATTTTCACATATGCACATTTTCAAAATTTTACAATATAAAATTTTTCACATATTGATGTTTTCAAAATTTCTTATATTCATATTTTCAAAATTATACAATTTCCCATATTGAAATGTTCAACATTTCAAATTTTTCACATATCGGTGTTTTTAAAATTTCACAATTTAAAATTTTCACATATTGATATTTTCACAATTTCAGATTTTCATATTTTCACAATTTCAAATTATCAAAATTTAAAATTTTCATATAATCATATTTTCAAAATTTCACAATATCAGATTTTTATATTTTCACAATTAACAAAATTTCAAATTCTCACATATTAATATTTACAAAATTTCACAATTTCACATATTGAAATGTTCAAATTTCACAATTTCATATTTACACAACATCAAATTTTCATAATTTCAAATTGTCGCATATTCATATTTTTGCAATTTCACAATTTCAAACCTTAACATATTAATATTTTCATAATTTTAAATTTTCACATATTCAT
The DNA here is from genome assembly GCA_964034835.1 of Muscina levida. NCBI lineage: Eukaryota > Metazoa > Arthropoda > Insecta > Diptera > Muscidae > Muscina > Muscina levida. The sequence goes on along the minus strand of OZ035883.1, from coordinate 98,922,395 downwards.
ATTTTCAAAATTTCACAATATTAAATTTTCACATAGTCATAGTTTTCATTCATTTCATAGTTTTATATTTTCAAAATTGCACAATTTCATATTTTCACAATTTCAAATTTTCACATATGCGCATTTTCAAAATTACACAATATCAAATTTTTCACATATTGACGTTTTCAAAATTTTACAATTTCACAAATTCATATTTTCACAACTTCAAATTTTCATAATTTCACAATTTCACATATTGAAATGTTCAAATTTCACAATTTCATATTTACACAACATCAAATTTTCATAATTTCAAATTGTCGCATATTCATATTTTTGCAATTTCACAATTTCAAACTTTAACATATTAATATTTTCATAATTTTAAATTTTCACATATTCATATTTTCAAAATTTCACAATATTAAATTTTCACATAGTCATAGGTTTCATTCATTTCATAGTTTTATATTTTCAAAATTGCACAATTTCATATTTTCACAATTTCAAATTTTCACATATGCGCATTTTCAAAATTACACAATATCAAATTTTTCACATATTGATGTTTTCAAAATTTCACATATTCATATTTTCAAAATTTTAAAATTTCACATATTGAAATGTTCAAAATTTCACAAATTCATATTTTCTACACATAGATGTTTTAAAAATTTCACAATTTCAAATTATCAGTTATTCAGATTTTCAAAATTTAACAATTTCAGATTTTCATATTTTCACAATTTCAAATTATCAAAATTTCAAATTTTCACATAATCATATTTTCAAAATTTCACATATTGAAATGTTCAAAATTTCACAATTTCATATTTTCACAACTTCAAATTTTCATAATTTTACAATTTCACATATTGAAATGTTCAAAATTTCACAATTTCAAAATTTTCACATATTGATGTTTTTAAAATTTCACAATTTAAAATTTTTACATATTCATATTTTCAAAATTTCACAATTTCAAATTATCAAAATTTCAAATTTTCACGTATTCATATTTATAAAATTTCAGATATTGAAATGTTCAAAATTTCACAATTTCATATATTCACAATTTCGAATTTTCACATATTGATTTTTTCACAATTTCAAATTATCAAAATTTAAAATTTTCATATAATCATATTTTCAAAATTTCACAATTTCAGATTTTCATATTTTCACAATTTCAAATTATCAAAATTTCAAATTCTCACATATTCATATTTTCAAAATTTCACATATTGAAATGTTCAAAATTTCACCATTTCATATTTACACAACTTCAAATTTTCATAATTTCAAATTGTCGCATATTCATATTTTTACAATTTCACAATTAAAAATTTTAACATATTAATATTTTTATAATTTTAAATTTTCACATATTCATATTTTCAAAATTTCACAATATTACATTTTCACATAGTCATAGTTTTCATTCATTTCATAGTTTTATATTTTCAAAATTGCACAATTTCATATTTTCACAATTTCAAATTTTCACATATGCGCATTTTCAAAATTACACAATATCAAATTTTTCACATATGGACGTTTTCAAAATTTCACATTTTTAAAATTTTACAATTTCACATATTAAAATGTTCAAAATTTCACAAATTCGTATTTTTCACACATAGATGTTTTAAAAATTTCACAATTTCAAATTTTAACTTACTCAGATTTTCAAAATTTCACAATTTCAGATTTTCATATTTTCACAATTTCAAATTATCAAAATTTCAAATTTTTACATAATCATATTTTAAAAATATCACATATTGAAATGTTTAAAATTTCACAATTTCATATTTTCACAACTTCAAAATTTCATAATTTAAAATTTTCTCATATTCATATTTTTACAATTTCAAATTATCATAATTTCAAATTTATACATATTCAAATTTTCAAAATTTCACAATTTCAAATTTTTACAATGTCAAATTTTCACATATTCATATTATCAAAATTGAACAACTTTAAATTTTTCACATATTGATGTTTTCACAATTTAAAACTTTCACATTTTTATATTTTCAAAATTTCACAATTTTTAGTTTAAACAATGTCAAATTTTCACATATTCATATTTTCACAATTTAATATTTTCAAAATTTCATATTTTCACAATTTCAAATTTTCAGAATATAAAATTTTCACATATTCATATTTTCAAAACTTATAATTTTTCACATATTCATATTTTCAAATTTTCACAAATTCATATTTTCACAATTTCATATTTTCAGAATTTCAAATTTTCTCAATTTTAAATTTTTACATATTCATATTTTCATATATTCATAATTTCTCAAATATTAACTTTGTTAATTTCAAATATTCACGTATTCACATTTTCAAAATTTCACAATAACACATATTGAAATGTTCAAAATTTCATATATACACAATTGCAAGTTTTTAACATATTGATGTTTTTAAAATTTCACAATTTCAAATTTTCACATATTAATATTTTCAAAATTACACATATAGAAATGTTCCAAATTTCACAATTTTATATATTTACAATTTCAAATTTTTCACATATTGATGTTTTTAAAATTTCACAATTTAAAATTTTCACATATTGATATTTTCACAATTTCAGATTTTCACACTTTCAAATTAAAAAAATTTCAAATTTTCACATATTCATATCTTCAAAATTTTACAATTTCACATATTGAAATGTTAAAAATTTCACAATTTCATATTTACACAATTTAAAATTTTCATAATTTAAAATTTTCGCATATTCATATTTTTACAATTTCAAATTTTTCACAGATTGATGTTTTTAAAATGTCACAATTTTAAATTTTGACATATTCATATTTTCAAAATTTCACAATTTCAGATTTTCATATTTTCAAAATTTCAGAATATTGAAATGTTCAAAATTTCAGATTTTCTCATATTCATATTTTCAATATTTCACAATTTCGAATTTTCATAATTTCATATTTTCGCATATGCATATTTTCACAATTTCACATAATTATATTTTCAAAATTTCACAATATAAAATTTTCTCAATTTTCACATATTCATATTTTCAAAATCTTACAATTTAAAATTTTCACACATTCATATTTTTAAATTTTTAGAATTTCAAATATTAACATATTAACATATTAATATTTTCATAATTTAAAATTTTCACATATTCATATTTTCAAAATTTTTAATTTTCACAATTTCAAAGTTTCGCATATTCATATTTTCACAATTTCAAATTTTCACAGATTCATATTTTTAAAACTTCACAATTTCAAATATTTCACATATTCATATCTTCAAAATTTCACAATTTCAAATTTTCACATATTCACATATTCACATTTTTAAAATTTCCGTTTTCACATATTCATATTTTCAAAATTTCACAATTTGATATTTTCACAATATCAAATTTTCATAATTTCACATTTTCGCATATTCATATTTTCACAATTTCTAATATTTCACATATTCATATTTTCAAAATTTCACTATTTCAGATTTTCATATTTTCAAAATTCCAAATTATCAAAATTTTAAATTTTATGTTTTATGTTGTTTAAAGTTTATGTTTTTAAAATTTCACAATTTCAAATTTTCACATATTCATATTTTCAAAATTTCACTATTTCAGATTTTCATATTTTCACAATTGCAAATAATCAAAATTTTAAATTTTCACATATTCATATTTTCAAAATTTTACAATTTCACATATTGAAATGTTCAAAATTTCACATTTCCGATTTTCACATATTCATATTTTCAAAATTTCACAATTTGATATTTTCACAATATCAAATTTTCATAATTTCACATTTTTGCATATTCATATTTTCACAATTTCTAATTTTTCACATATTCATATTTTCAAAATTTCACTATTTCAGATTTTCATATTTTCACAATTCCAAATTATCAAAATTTTAAATCTTATGTTTTATGTTGTTTAAAGTTTATGTTTTTAAAATTTCACAATTTCAAATTTTCACATATTCATATTTACAAAATTTTACAATTTCACATATTGAAATGTTCAAAATTTCATAATTTCATATATTCACAATTTCAAGTTTTTATTTTCAAATTCAAACTCAGTCTTTATTTATTGTTATAATATTAATTACATAACATGTTCTTATTTCCCCCGCGAAGCCTTAGGCTTGTATGCAAGGATATTTAAATAATAAGTAGAATTACGTAAAACAAATTATATATTTAAAACTAAAATTAACATTTTATGATATATTCTACATTATTAATGTGCAATTATTTTTTCGCTTCATTGCGATTGTATAAAAAAGTTTTTGATTAATATTTTTCTTTTTAATTTATTTTAATATTCAATAAGTTTTGCGGCATTGAATTAAAGATGCTAGGTAGCTGGACATCCAAGGTATTTTTCCCATGTTTATTGATGAATTTAGGTACTTTGAACCTGCCTTCTGCCCGTCTTCTCGTGCTGTGCCGGTGATCGATTGGTTCCAAAAAGTTGTCATCCTGGAACTCGTTTATTACTGTTGTTTTGTATATGTTTTTAATATTTAGAATTTTGTGTTGTTTTGTAAACATTTTGAGCCTTTCTTCCGTATTATTGTTTTGATTGTGCTCATTATTGAGGTAATTTTGGTTTTGAACGAAGTTGTGATTTTGAACGCAGTTGTGATTTTGAATGTGCGGCGTATGAATTTCAAGAGCGTAGTTTATTTTATTTTTCATTAAAATTTTGATTAGTCTGTTTTGTGTTTGTTGTACTATGTTAGTATGACAAGCGTTGCCAAATGCCGTTATGCCGTGACGTATGTATGATTCTGCCAGCGAAAAGTAGGCTTGTTTCGTGACTGTTAATGGAGCGCAATTATTTAAGTGGTACAGAACATATGATGCTTTACGTAGCTTTTTATTTAGTGCTAGTATGTGGTCTTTCCAGCTAAAATTGTGGTCAACTATTACACCTAAGTATTTATAATTATTTACTTGTTCTATAACGGTATTACAAGTGTCATTGTCGAGTAAAGGGCACAGTTTGTTTACATGGAGACAGTCGGTGACATGGAATTTTATTCGTATGTCACTTCTAATGACGTGGGGTAATTTGATATGCATCAGTTTGGTTTTGTTTGAGTTTATTATTAGGCCATTTTCATGACACCACCTGCAGATTATGTTAAGTTCCGATTGCATCGTACGTACAGCTGTTTCGAGATTCTCGTGTGACACGATTATAGCAGTATCATCAGCGTAGGCAAAAGTTGTACTATTCTTAAGTTGGTTTAACATTTCGTTTGCATATATAAGATACAGTATCGGACCAAGCTTCGATCCCTGAGGCACACCATTATTCATCAAGATTTCTTGGCTTTGATAACAATCAATCTTGACCCTATAAGATCTGCAATCCAAGTAGTTCCGAAACCATTCCAGGCACTGGCCACGAATCCCATTTCTTTCCAAAATGCCAATTAAGTTCTTATGTGAAAGTGTGTCGAATGCTTTGCTGAAGTCGATAAAAAGAGCCAAACAGTGTTTGTTTTTATTTAAGTTTTTATTGATGTGAGTAGAAAAGTGACCCAATAGTTTATTTATATTTTTTCCTTTTTGAAATCCGTATTGATGTTTGCTGATTATTTTGTATTTAACGAGAAAAGCATTCAGTCGCCTTACCACAATTTCTTCCAATATTTTTTCCATTACCGGTAAAATTGATATAGGTCGGTAATTGTTATAATCGTTCTTGTTTCCATTTTTGTAAATCGGCCTAACAAGTGAAGTTTTTAATAATTTGGGTATGGAGCACTCAGTTAGACTTGTGTTTATTAGTGACGTTATTGTTGGTGTGAGTATTTCTGCGTTGCATTTTATATCCCTTGGACGAATGCCGTCTACGCCTGCTCCTTTTTTTAAATTTAAAGTTTTTAATATATTTAGAAATTCTCGCTCATTTGTAGGTTCAAAAAAGATGGAGTTATTAATTCTTTTTTCATTGCTATTTATTGTTTGTATATCGCATTCATGTAATATATTTTCCACGTTTTCTTTGAACTTAATTGAGAAGTTTTTTTAATTGTTTTAATATCTTCATTTTTAAATTTTTTTTTAATGACTTCATCAACATTGTCTGATTTTTTGCCTATTATATCGTTTATTAATGTCCACGTTCCTCGCATATTGTGCCTGTTTTTAATAAACTCATTTCTGCGGTATTCGTTTTTGGCGTATATGATTATCTCGTTTAATTTGTTATTGAATGTTTTATATTCATTTTCTTTGTTTTTATTATTTCTACTTTTCCTATATCGTTGGTAGAGTTTATTTCTCACTTCGCAATATTTTACTATTTGATCGTTTAACCAAGGATAATCGTTTCTTTTTTTAGTTTTTCTGTGGGTTTGTTTTGAGTTTTGGTATATTTCTGAGAATTTTTCATATATGCTTAAAAATTTATCAATACAACTTTGATTTTGGCTATTAATGTAGTTCCAATTGGTTTTTTTAATTAAGTTGTTAACTTTGTATGAGTTTATTCCATAGCAAAGTGGGTTTTCCGTACCCTGATTTACAGCATTGTCATTCGCGGTTGTTTCGTTTTGGGTGCCAGCATTGCCATTCACGCTTGTTTTTTCATATGTTCCTTCACCTCTTACGCACCCAAACAGCGAATAGTGGTCGGAGATGTTTGTCAACACAACAGCTGCATGTGCACATGATAGAGAATTGTTTGTTCGCACAAACATATGGTCAATGCAGGTGCCTTTGTTTTTGTTGACTTCTTCTCTTGTTGTCTCGTTTACCATGCATTGTAATCCGTTTGAAGACATCATGTCAATGTATGTTCTTGTTGTTTTTGTTTTTTCTTTTGCAATGTTGACGTTCATATCACCAATAACAATCATCGCTCTTTTTTTTTATGTATTTCACTTATGTTTTGTTCCAATTCGTTTATAAATAGTTTGATGTTTGACCGCGGTGGACGATATATGGGGAAAAGTGTCAATGTTTTTGTACCGATAGTTAGATCGACGCGAAGAGATTCGTAGTGTTGAGTGTTTATGTTAATAGTGGAAAAGTTTATATTATCACGGAGGTAGACCGCAATGCCTCCACCATTTCCGTCTCTGTTTAGGAAAATACTGTTGAAATTGTTTATCGAATAAAAACAGTTTTCCTCATCAGATATATTCGTTTCCACTAATATTATTATTCCAATTCTGCTTATAATTTTATGTAAATGCACCAGAAATGTTGTAAAATTTTTCCGCAAAGAACGAATATTCATGTAAACAAATGATAGCGGGTAATTAAGAAGATTATCATTTCTTTCATCAAATGTATTGATTAAATTTGTATTATCTGTTAACTGTAAAAATGTTATACACTCAAAGAGGATAATAAAATGAAAAAAAAGTATTTTATATTATTTATTTTGTGTAATTTTTAGAACTTTGGGAGTTGAAACGTTATTTTTGCGAGTCTATTTCTCAATATTATAATTAAAATCTTTTTTGTGTTAGTTTTTTTCAATTAAGAGATAAGTTCAACATCAGTTTCATTATTAATGTTGACAAATGATGTTTTTTCTATTTTTCGCGCATATATTTCACCATTACGAAACCAAACAATTTTCCAATTGGCCTCTTTGGCCTTTGTTTTTGTTAACCATAGTAATCAACGTTTTTGTGCGGTCAGCTGATCGTTTAAGTATAGGTACTTATCTTTGTCATTGCTGTCATCATTGTTTATTCCCGTAGCGTTCATTCTATGCCTTTCAATTTTGCTCATTATTTCTCTCTTCTTACGAAGAGAGCTAAACTCAGCAACAACTTTGCTTCTTCCTTTAGTATGGTACGCATTCTCTACGTCCGTTTCTAACAGGTTGATACACAAATTTGTTGCTATTTTTTAAATCACATCGGTCGCACTCAAATCTTTGTTGTTTATATTATTTATCTCAATGTTTTTTTCTATAAGTTTCTGTTCAAGTTTATTTATTTTGTTCTCCATCTCGCCTATCCTTTTATCTTTTTCTTGGTTTTGTTTTTGTAGTTCATTGACTTGACTACTTAGGTTGGATACATTCTCATTTATTTGTGTAAGTGTGGTTTGTTGGTTCTGCAATTGGGTACTGATCGACGCCAATTGTGTAGTTATTTGTCCCATGTTTTGCATCACAACTTTCATAGCTTCGTTCATGTCCGCCGAGGTGTTTTGTTGTTTCGACTTGGGTGTTGATGTATTTTCTTTAAATTTTTTATTATTGTCTATGAAAACTTCATCGTCCTCATCTTCTTCCTCATTTCTTTTTTGTTTCTGATTTGGAGAATCAGATATGATTACATGATAAGCAGAGTTTCTGCGCTCTCTGCATTTGTGGCATTTCCAAGCCGCTTTTTTTCCAAACTCATGCCGTTGTATGAGGATTGCTGTATTGAACAGCAAGGTGAAAAGTGAAAGCAGGAATTACAAATGCTGCATTTCATATATTTATTTGAAATCGCGAGTTCGCATTGGGCACATATTTTATTTTGTAATGTTGCCATTTCGATTTTTACTTGCTCTCACTCACGAAACTCAGAGATTAGAAAAAGTTTTAATGTGCGCAACTTAAGGACACGTCCGTTCGCAAAGAAGGCTACCGTAAGTTTTTAACATATTGATGTTTTTAAAATTTCACAATTTCCAATTTTCACATATTAATATTTTAAAAATTTCACAAATTCAAATATTTCACATACTCATATTTTCAAAATTTCACAATATAAAATTTTCTCAATTTTCTTATATTCATATTTTCACAATTTCAAATTTTCATATAATTTCACATATTGAAATGTTCACAATTTGATATTTTCACAATACCAAATTATCTTAATTTAAAATTTTCGCATATTCATATTTTCACAATTTCAAATTTTTCACAGATTGATGTTTTTAAAATGCCACAATTTTAAATTTTGATATATTCATATTTTCAAAATTGCACAATTTCAGATTTTCATTTTTTCAAAATTTCAGAATATTGAAATGTTCAAAATTTCAGATTTTCACATATTCATATTTTCAATATTTCACAATTTCATATTTTCACAATTTCGAATTTTTAAAATTTCAAATATTTTACATATTCATATTTTCAAAATTTTCTCAATTTTAACATATTCATATTTTCAAAATCTTACAATTTGATATTTTCACAATATCAAATTTTTATATTTATATTTTCAAAATCTTACAATTTGATATTTTCACAATATCAAATTTTCATAATTTCACATTTTCGCATATTCATATTTTCACAATTTCTAATATTTCACATATTCATATTTTCAAAATTTCACTATTTCAGATTTTCATATTTTCACAATTCCAAATTATCAAAATTTTAAATTTTATGTTTTATGTTGTTTAAAGTTTATGTTTTTAAAATTTCACAATTTCTAATATTTCACATATTCATATTTTCAAAATTTCACTATTTCAGATTTTCATATTTTCACAATTCCAAATTATCAAAATTTTATGTTTTATGTTGTTTAAAGTTTATGTTTTTAAAATTTCACAATTTCAAATTTTCACATATTCATATTTTCAAAATTTCACTATTTCAGATTTTCATATTTTCACAATTCCAAATAATCAAAATTTTAAATTTTCACATATTCATATTTTTAAAATTTCACATATTGAAATGTTCAAAATTTCACAATTTCAAATTTTTCACAGATTGATGTTTTTAAAATGCCACAATTTTAAATTTTGATATATTCATATTTTCAAAATTGCACAATTTCAGATTTTAATTTTTTCAAAATTTCAGAATATTGAAATGTTCAAAATTTCAGATTTTCACATATTTATATTTTCAAAATTTCAAATATTTCACATATTCATATTTTCAAAATTTCACAACATAAAATTTTCTCAATTTTCACATATTCATATTTTCAAAACTTCAAATTTTCACATATTCATATTTTTAAAATTATACAATCTATAATATAAAAATAAGTCGCTTAATGTGTTGCTAAGCGCAAAACTCGAGAACGGTTGGACCGATTTGGCTCAATCAGTTTTTCGTAATTGCCAGGAGTAGGTTTTTACGAAAGAAAATTTTGGAAAACCCTCCGGAAAAGCCGGAAAATTGGAAAAACCGAAAATTTGCTTTTTTGTATGGAATTTTGTGTGCAATTGTTACAAATAATTTTTCGAATGGAAAAATAAAAAAATTTTGTTGGAATATTCGGAAAATTCCGGAAAAATTCGATAAATGTTAATACTATTTTTCGACGAAATTTAGCTTTTTGTTGTACAATTTGATAATTTTGAACGAAGAAACTTGCGAAAAATTTCGGATAATTATTCCGAAATGACTTTCCGAATGGAAAAATAAATAAATTCTCGGTGGAAAACTCGGAAAATTCCAAAAAAATCGATAAATTTGCATTTTTCGGCAAAATTTTCCATTTCATCGCCTGATTTGAGGTAAATCGCATATTAAATTTTTGTCGGTTTTCGGATAGAAATATAGAAAGTTTTAGTTGGAAAATACCAAAAAAAAGTTCTTTTTTTTCGACAAAATTTTGCATCTTATCGTATGTTTTTGTAATTTTTGGCGATGTAAATGTGAACAATTTCGAACAATTATGACTTTTGAAATTGAAAAATAGAAAAATTCTTAGTGGAAAACTCGGAAAATTCCAGAAAAAAATCGAAAGATTTGGATGCCTTCGACGAAATCTTCCATTGTATCGCTTGATTTTATGATTTCAGACGACGTAAAGGTGAAAAATTTGTTGTGTTGCTGAAAAATTTCGGATTATTGTGAAATATAGTGTGAAAAATGTATAGTAATTTATCAAGAAAGAACGTTGTCCCAGTTTGCTCAATTCTTTTCAATATTTCATAATTGGCAGGAATTTTTTATGCCAAAAAATTTTGGGAAACTCCCTAGGAAACGCCGGGAATTTGTGTGCAATTGTTACGAAATAGCTTTCGAATGCAAAAATAGAAAATTATTAGCGAAATACTCGGAAAATTTAACGGGATAAATAATATCTATACATATATATAAATGGTGCCTTTTTGTATGGAATTCTTACGGAATGGATTTTCGAATCGAAAAATAGAAAATTTTTGTTGAAAAATTAAAAAAAATTTAAATTTTTTTTCGACGAAAGTTTGCATTTTGGATAATAAAAGCTCGAAAAACTTGGATTTTTTCACCGAAATTTTGCATTATATTACTTGATTTGATGAAAATCGCAAATTGAATTTTCGTATAGAATTTTGTAAGCCATTCGTAGTGGGTTTTCGAATGGAAAAATGTTTGTTGGAAAATTACGAAAAAATTATTAAAAAATTGAATTTTCTTTTTCGACGAAATTTTTTATTTTAATGTTTGATTTGATAATTTTGGACGATGTTAATATGGAAAATTTCGGATAATTATTCAAAAATTACTTTTCGAATCGAAAGCAAATTAAATAAACCATTCGATTGGCTTTTGTGATGACAATCAATAAATCGCAAAGCCAATTGTTGGAAGTTTGTGGGATCAATCTCGAATTACCCTGCTTTTCGCACGGTCAGCTGTACGTTTCCTGTTCGCGTGTCGGCAAACCGTCTTCAATGTTTGTTTTTGCGCCGGAAAACAAATCGAAATACATTGTTTATAAGATCGCTCTTCACTAATTTCGAATAAATTCAAATAAGTTACATTAAAATTTTAACTATCTGTATTAATATTACCCTGGAGCTTATATGAAGGCGTTAACTTTGGAGCGAGACAAAGTTCGCAGGGTACGAAGTTGTATGGCAGAACAACGTTTGCCGGGCCAGCTAGTTTTAAATACTAACATATTAATATATCATAATTTAAAATTTTCACGTATTCATATTTTCACAATTTCAAATTTTCGCATATTCATATTTTCACAATTTCAAATTTTCACATATTCATATTTTCAAAATTTCACAATATAAAAAATTTCACATATTCATATCTTCAAAATGTTTTCAATTTTCTTATATTCCTATTTTCAAAATTTCACATTTTAAATTTTTCATAATTTAAAATTTTCACATAATTTCAAAATTTTACAATTTCACATATTGAAATGTTCCAAATTTTACAATTTCATATTTTAGCAATATCAAATTTTCATAATTTCATATTTTCACAATTTGAAATTTTTCACATATTAATGTTTTTAAAATTTCACAATTTCAAATTTATACATATTCATATTTTCACAATTTCAGATTTTCATATTTTCACAATTTCAAATTATAAAAATTCCAAATTTTCACATATTCATAGTTTCAAAATTTTACAATTTCACATATTGAAATGTTCTAAATTTCACAACTTAATATTTACACAATTTCAAATTTTCATAATTTAAAATTTACGAATATTCATATTTTCACAATTTCCAATTTTCACATATTCATATTTTAAAAATTTCACAAATTCAAATATTTCACATATTCATATTTTCAAAATTTCACAATTTAAAATTTTCTCAATTTTCACATATTCATATTTTCAAAATTTCAAAAATTCACATATTTAATTTTCACAATTTTCTCACTTTCAAATTTTTACATATTCATATTTTTACAATTTCAAATTTTCATATTAATATTTTCATAATATTAAATTTTCACATATTCATATTTTCAAAATTTCACAATTTTAAATTTTCACATAGTCATATTTTTAAAAGTTTACAATAATCAAAATTGCACAATTTCATATTTTTACAATTTTAAATTATCACATATGCACATTTTCAAAATTACACATTATAAAATTTTTCACATATTGATGTTTTCAAAATTTCACATATTCATATTTTCAAAATTTTACAATTTCACATATTGGAATGTTCAAAATTTCATATTTTTCACATATAGATGTTTTTAAAATTTAATAATTTCAAATTTTCACATAATCAGATTTTCAAAATTTCAGATTTTCATATTTTCACAATTTCAAATTATCAAAATTTCAAATTTTCACATATTCATATTTTCAAAATTTCACAATTGAAATGTTCAAAATTTCATATTTTCACAACTTCAAATTTTCATAATTTCAAATTTTCGCATATTCATATTTTCACAATTTCAAATTATCGCATATTGATGTTTTAAAAATTTCAGAATTTAAAATTTTTCACATATTCATATTTTCAAAATTTTACAATTTTATATTTTTACAATTTCAAATTTATACATATTCAAATTTTCAAAATTTAAAATTTTTCACATATTTATATTTTCAAAATTTGAAATATTTCACATCTATACAAAAATACTCAAAGCGATCAGACGTGTTTATTCAAAGCTCCAATACATTTTTCATTTTTAAAGTGGTTACTTTTTGAATTTTTTGAAAATAACAACTGAAATTTAATCGCCAACCGAACTATTGAATGCACCATAATAAACGAATACCATAATTTCATAGAAGTGTAAAACAAATCAATAATATAAACAGAAAATCTGAAACTTCTAAATCCAGTGTTACAACATAAACAAACATAAAAACAAAAACTCTGTTTATAAGATTCACACTCTCTGAGAACAAAAATATATTAAAAATACTCTCACAAGTTTCTTTTACAATACACAAACTAATGAAAGCATAAACTAATCAAAACTCGAAAACATACGTCACTCTCTACCAGGGAAATAAGTGAGAAAAGATATAAACAGAGAACTAACTCAAGAGACCTATCTAAAATCTTTCAAAATGAATCAAACAGTTATAGACAAAGACTTAAACACACTAACCACACCAACATTAAAACGTTCGAGAGAATTATTCCAACAAACTCTCGTGGAGAATGCATCAAAGGCGCCAAAACTAGCGTCGGACTTTCCCTCTCGCATTGTTGCGTTAATGGATGAGAGGTTTAAAGATCAGCTCGTCGCTATTAACGTGTTAATCACTCAAAGCAAATCTCGTCTGGTGCAAAAGTTTGAGAGCAAATTTGCGGAAATAAAGAGTAATATGGATCTCTTAGAGCAACGAGTCACTAAGCTGGAAACAGTGGTGGACAATATTGAGAGCCTTAAAATTTAAATTACCAACCTGAAACAAAAAATACTGCGACAGGAAAATGCTACGGTGGCGTCGGACCTACGCATAAATGGCGTTCCATTTACAAATAATGAGGACCTACAGGATATATTCAAATTAACCTGTGACACCCTGGGAATTCCGGTGCCCCCTGTTAAATCAATCTATCGCCAAAAAACTCAGAAAAACTCTCAACAGAACATGTTTCCAGATACTGGCATCATGGTGAAGCTTTCGTCGCCATATGATAAAAACTATCTGTTGAAAGCTGTTGCAAATTTCTAAAAAAGTAACAAAACTTTGATTTTACTCAGGAACATCGGATTTGACTCAGATAGTCCGATTTATATAAATGAAAATCTAACAAAGGAAAATTATGCAATTTTTAAACAAGCAAATCGACTAAAAAAAAACACCAGCTGAAAGCTGTTTACACAATTCGTGGAATTGTCCACATCAAAGTGTCGGAAAACCAACAGGCTGAAAAAATAGAACACGTTGATCAGTTAGAAAATTTATTTCGTGGCGAAAACTAATACTTATAAACATGTTTCTATTATACCAATCTTTTAATACCTTTTTAAATATTTATTACTTTTTTCTTATTTATTATATGATACTCATAAAATATGAAATTAATATTTTTCTTAATCAATATTATGCATGCAATACCTGTTATTTGATAATTATGACTAATATACATGTCAATGGCTAGCAATATATTAAATTCCACAGATATGACTGCAATGATGATAAAAATTCTAAGCAATCAAAAATCCGGATTAAAAATTTGTCATATTAACGCCCAAAGTTTAAAATCCATTGCAATCCTTCCATTTTTATCGAAAGTGCTAGAGAAAATACTTCATCAGCAAATCAGCAAACATTTGCATGAAAATAACTTATTATCAACCAGGCAATTAGGGTTTCGCCCAAAACATAATTGCGTTACGGCTCTGATTGATGTGTCTGAAGAAATACGCAAATCTTTAGATAAAGGATTTGTAGCGTTCTTAGTCCTTCTTGACCATTCGGAGGCATTCGACACGGTTGACCACGAACTATTATGCATAAAACTAAAATCTATGTTTAAATTTTCTATCTCTGCAACCAGCCTTTTAGCGTCTTATCTAAACGGAAGATATCAATCGGTTCAACCAAAAATATATATCTGGGCAACCGCAAACGGATTATGCATTAATCCAACAATGCTACCCTCCAATATACAGTTTAATGGTAATGCATCGCACTTTTAAAATTCTATTTATGAGTACTTTAACCACTTATAACTTACACAAACAAAATATTATTTTTTTTAATTATTTTTATTATTATATTTTTTTTAATATTATATTATATTTACAATTACGTAAAACTCATTTGTAAACTAATACAATTTCTGTACTATAATTATAAGATGATTTGTCTTGTTGTGCCGAAAAAACAATAAATAAATACAAAATACAAATACAAAATACAAATTCATATTTTCAAAATTTCACAATATAAAATTTTCTCAATTTTCACATATTCATATTTTCAAAATTTCACATTTTCAAAATTTCACAATTTCAAATTTTCACATATTGAAATGTTAAAATTTTCACATACTCATATCTTCAAAATTTTCACATATTCATATTTTCAAAATTTAACAATTTCAAATTTTCACATATTCATAATTTCAAAATTTCACATATTGAAATGTTCAAAATTTTACAATTTCATATTTTCACAATATTAAAATTTCATAATTTTATATTTTCACAATTTCAAATTTTTCACATATTGATGTTTTTAAAATTTCACATATTCACAATTTTTGAGATTTTCATATTTTCACGATTTCAAATTACCAAAATTTAAAATTTTCACATATTCATATTTTCAAAATTTTACAATTTCACATATTGAAATGTTCATAATTTCTAATTTTCGTATATTCATATTTTCACAATTTCAAATTTTTCACATATTAATGTTATTAAAATTTCACAATTACAAATTTTTACATATTCATATTTTAAAAATTTCAAATTTTCAATATTTCACAATTTCAAATTATCAAAATTTAAAATTTTCACATATTCAGATTTTAAAAATTTTACAATTTCAAATTTTGCACAAATTGATGTTCTTAAAATTTCACAATTTCAAATTTTCATATATTCATATTTTCAAAATTCCACAATTTCAGATTTTCATATTTTCAACATTTCACAATTTCACGTATTGAAATGTTCAAAATTTCACAATTTCAAATAATTTAAAATTTTCGCATATTCATATTTTCACAATTTTCCATTTTCACATATTTTTTTTTTCAAAATTTCAAATATTTCACATATTCATATTTTAAAAATTTCACAATATAAAATTTTCTCAATTTTCACATATTCATATTTTCAAAATTTTACAATTTAAAATTTTTACATATTCATATTTTCAAAATTTTACAATTTCAAATATTAACATTATCATAACTTAAAATATTCAGATATTCATATTTTCACAATTTAAAATTGTCGCATATTCATATTTTCACAATTTAAAATTTTCCAAATTTCAAATTTTCACATATTCATATTTTCAAATTTTCACAATATCAAATATTTCACATATTCATATCTTCAAAATTTCACAATTTAAAATTTTTTCAATTTTCTTATATTCATATTTTCAAAATTTCACATATTAAAAATTTCACAATTTCAAATTTTCACATAATTTCAAAATTTCACATATTGAAATGTTCAAAATTTCACAATTTGATATTTTCACAATATCAAATTTTCATAATTTTAAATTTTCGCATATTCATATTTTCACAACTTAAAATTTTTCACATATTGATGTTTTTCAAATTTCACAATTTTAAATTTTGACATATTCATATTTTCAAAATTTCAGATTTTCATATTTTCAACATTTCACAATTTCACATATTGAAATGTTCAAAATTTCACAATTTCATATTTTCACAATTTCAAATTTTCATAATTTAAAATTTTCGCATATTCATATTTTTACAATTTCAAATTTTTCACATATATAAATTTTAACATTTCATAATTTCAAATTTTCACATATTCATATTTTTAAAATTTCCGATTTTCACATATTCATATTTTCAATATTTCACAATTTCATATTTTCACAATTTCGAATTTTCATAATTTCATATTTTCGCATATTCAAATTTTCACAATTTCACATATTTATATTTTCAAAATTTGAAATATTTCACATATTCATATTTTCAAAATTTCACAATATAAAATTTTCACATATTCATATTTTCAAAATTTTACAATTTCTAATTTTCACATATTCATTCAAAATTTTAGAATTTTAAATATTAACATATTAATATTATCATAATTTAAAATATTCACATATTCATATTTTCACAATTTTTAATTTTCGCATATTCATATCTCATATTTTTAAATTTTCGCATATTCATATTTTCACAATTTCAAATTTTCACATATTCATATTTTTAAAATTTCACAATTTCAAATATATCACATATTCATATCTTCAAAATTTCACAATTTAAAACTTTCTCAATTTTCTTATATTCATATTTTCAAAATTTCACATTTTAAAATTTACACCATTTCAAATTTTCACATAATTTCAAAATTTCACATATTGAAATGTTTAAAATTTCACAATTTGATATTTTCACAATATCAAATTTTCATAATTTCACATATTCGCATATTCATATTTTCAAATTTAACATATTGATGTTTTTTAAAATTTCACAATTTAAAATTTTCACACAATCATATTTTCAAAATTTCAGATTTTCTTATTTTCACAATTCCAAATTTTTACATATTCATATTTTAAAAATTTCAAATTTTCAATATTTCACAATTTCAAATTATCAAAATTTAAAATTTTCACATATTCAGATTTTAAAAATTTTACAATTTCAAATTTTGCACAAATTGATGTTCTTAAAATTTCACAATTTCAAATTTTCGCATATTCATATTTTCAAAATTCCACAATTTCAGATTTTCATATTTTCAACATTTCACAATTTCACGTATTGAAATGTTCAAAATTTCACAATTTCAAATAATTTAAAATTTTCGCATATTCATATTTTCACAATTTTCCATTTTCACATATTTTTATTTTCAAAATTTCAAATATTTCACATATTCATATTTTAAAAATTTCACAATATAAAATTTTCTCAATTTTCACATATTCATATTTTCAAAATTTTACAATTTAAAATTTTTACATATTCATATTTTCAAAATTTTACAATTTCAAATATTAACATTATCATAACTTAAAATATTCAGATATTCATATTTTCACAATTTAAAATTGTCGCATATTCATATTTTCACAATTTAAAATTTTCCAAATTTCAAATTTTCACATATTCATATTTTCAAATTTTCACAATATCAAATATTTCACATATTCATATCTTCAAAATTTCACAATTTAAAATTTTTTCAATTTTCTTATATTCATATTTTCAAAATTTCACATTTTAAAAATTTCACAATTTCAAATTTTCACATAATTTCAAAATTTCACATATTGAAATGTTCAAAATTTCACAATTTGATATTTTCACAATATCAAATTTTCATAATTTTAAATTTTCGCATATTCATATTTTCACAACTTAAAATTTTTCACATATTGATGTTTTTCAAATTTCACAATTTTAAATTTTGACATATTCATATTTTCAAAATTTCAGATTTTCATATTTTCAACATTTCACAATTTCACATATTGAAATGTTCAAAATTTCACAATTTCATATTTTCACAATTTCAAATTTTCATAATTTAAAATTTTCGCATATTCATATTTTTACAATTTCAAATTTTTCACATATATAAATTTTAACATTTCATAATTTCAAATTTTCACATATTCATATTTTTAAAATTTCCGATTTTCACATATTCATATTTTCAATATTTCACAATTTCATATTTTCACAATTTCGAATTTTCATAATTTCATATTTTCGCATATTCAAATTTTCACAATTTCACATATTTATATTTTCAAAATTTGAAATATTTCACATATTCATATTTTCAAAATTTCACAATATAAAATTTTCACATATTCATATTTTCAAAATTTTACAATTTCTAATTTTCACATATTCATTCAAAATTTTAGAATTTTAAATATTAACATATTAATATTATCATAATTTAAAATATTCACATATTCATATTTTCACAATTTTTAATTTTCGCATATTCATATCTCATATTTTTAAATTTTCGCATATTCATATTTTCACAATTTCAAATTTTCACATATTCATATTTTTAAAATTTCACAATTTCAAATATATCACATATTCATATCTTCAAAATTTCACAATTTAAAACTTTCTCAATTTTCTTATATTCATATTTTCAAAATTTCACATTTTAAAATTTACACCATTTCAAATTTTCACATAATTTCAAAATTTCACATATTGAAATGTTTAAAATTTCACAATTTGATATTTTCACAATATCAAATTTTCATAATTTCACATATTCGCATATTCATATTTTCAAATTTAACATATTGATGTTTTTAAAATTTCACAATTTAAAATTTTCACACAATCATATTTTCAAAATTTCAGATTTTCTTATTTTCACAATTCCAAATTACCAAAATTTTAAATTTCCACATATTCATATGTTGAAAATTTTACAATTTCACGTATTAAAATGTTCAAAATTTCACAATTTCAAATTTTTCACATATTGATGTTTTTAAAATTTCACAATTCCAAATTTTTACATAGTCATATTTTAAAAATTTGACAATTTCAGATATTCAAAAGTCAACAATTTCAAATATTGAAATGTTTAAAATTTCACAATTTCATATATTTACAATTTCAAATTTTCATAATTTAAAATTATCGCATATTCATATTTTCACAATTTCAAATTTTTCACATATTGATATTTTTAAAATTTCACAATTTCAAATTTTCACATATTCATATTTTCAAAATTTAACAATTTCAAATTTTCACATATAAAATATATAAAATATATTTTAAAAATTTCACAGTTTCAGATTTTCATATTTTCGCAATTTCAAATTATCAAAATTTCAAATTTTTACATATTCATATTTTCAAAATTTCACAATTTAAAATTTTCATAATTTCATATTTTCGTATATTCATATTTTCACAATTTCACATTTTTACATATTAATATTTTCAAAATTTAAAATATTCATATTTTCAAAATTTCACAACATAAAATTTTCTCAATTTTCACATATTCAAATTTTCAAAACTTCAAATTTTCACATATTTATATTTTCAAAATTTTACAATTTCAAATATTAACATATTAATATTTTCATAATTTCAAATTTTCACATATTCATATTTTCACAATTTTTAATTTTCACAATTTCAAATTTTCGCATATTCATATTTTCACAATTTCAAATTTTCACAATTTAAAATTTTCACATATTCATATTATCAAAATTGCACAATTTCATATTTTCACAATTTCAAATTTTCACATATGCACATTTTCAAAATTACACAATATCAAATTTTTCACATATTGATGTTTTCAAAATTTTACATATTCATATTTTTAAAATTTTGCAATTTCACATATTGAAATGTTCAAAATTTCACAATTTCATATTTTTCACATATAGATATTTTAAAAATTTCACAATTTCAAATTTTCACATATTCAGATTTTCAAAATTTCACAATTTCAGATTTTCAGATTTTCGCAATTTCAAATTTTCAAATTTAACATATTCATATTTTCAAAATTTCACAATTTCATATTTTCACAACTTCAAATTTTCATAATTTCAAATTTTCGCATATTCATATTTTACAAATTCAAATTTTCACATATTTATATTTACCAAATTTCACAATTTCAAATATTTCACATATTCATATTTTCAAATTTCACAATGTCAGATTTTCATATTTTCACAATTTCAAATTATCAATATTTTAAATTTTCACACATTCATATTTTCAAAATTTCACAATTTCACATATTGAAATGTTCAAAATTTCACAATTTCATATTTTCACAACTTAAAATTTTCATAATTTAAAATTTTCGCATACTCATTTTTTCACAATTTCAAATTATCGGATATTGATGTTTTCAAATTTTAAAAATTTTTCACATATTCATATTTTCAAAATTTTACAATTTTATATTTTCACAATTTTTAAATTTTCGTATATTCAAATTTTCACAATTTGAAATTTTTCACATATTAATGTTATTAAAATTTCACAATTTAAAATTTTTACATATTCATATTTTCAAAATTTCACATATTGAAATGTTAAAAATTTCACAATTTTATATTTTCACAACTTCAAATTTTCATAATTTAAAATTTTCGTATATTCATATTTTCACAATTTCAAATTTTTCACATACTGATGTTTTCAAAATATCACATATTCATATTTTTAAAATTTTACACTTCCATATATTAAAATGTTCACATTTTCACATACTCATATTTCAAAATTTTACAATTTTATATTTTCACAATTTAAAATTTTGACATATTCATATTTTCAAAATTTAACAATTTCAAATATTTCACATATTCATATCTTCAAAATTTCACAATTTAAAATTTTCTTAATGTTCTTATATTCATATTTTCACATTTTAAAATTTGCACATATGCATAATTTCACAATTTCACATATTGAAATGTTCAAAATTTCACAATTTCATATTTTCACAATATCAAATTTTCATAATTTCATATTTTCACAATTTCAAATTTTTCTCATATTGATGTTTTTAAAATTTCACAATTTCAAATTTTTCACTTATTGATATTCTTAAAATTTCAAATTTTTAAATATTCATAGTTTCATATTTTCAAAATTTTACAATTTCAAATTGTCACATATTCATATTTTTAAAATTTCACAGTTTCAGATTTTCACATATTCATATTTTCAATATTTCACAATTTTATATTTTCACAATTTAAAATTTTCATAATTTCATATTTTCGCATATTCATATTTTCACAATTTCACATTTTCACATATTTATATTTTCAAAATTTCAAATATTTCACATGTTCATATTTTCAAAATTTCACAACATAAAATTTTCCCATTTTCACATATTCATATTTTCAATATTTCACAATTTCATATTTTCACAATTTCGAATTTTCATAATTTCATATTTTCGCATATTCAAATTTTCACAATTTCACATATTTATATTTTCAAAATTTGAAATATTTCACATATTCATATTTTCAAAATTTCACAATATAAAATTTTCACATATTCATATTTTCAAAATTTTACAATTTCTAATTTTCACATATTCATTCAAAATTTTAGAATTTTAAATATTAACATATTAATATTATCATAATTTAAAATATTCACATATTCATATTTTCACAATTTTTAATTTTCGCATATTCATATCTCATATTTTTAAATTTTCGCATATTCATATTTTCACAATTTCAAATTTTCACATATTCATATTTTTAAAATTTCACAATTTCAAATATATCACATATTCATATCTTCAAAATTTCACAATTTAAAACTTTCTCAATTTTCTTATATTCATATTTTCAAAATTTCACATTTTAAAATTTACACCATTTCAAATTTTCACATAATTTCAAAATTTCACATATTGAAATGTTTAAAATTTCACAATTTGATATTTTCACAATATCAAATTTTCATAATTTCACATATTCGCATATTCATATTTTCAAATTTAACATATTGATGTTTTTAAAATTTCACAATTTAAAATTTTCACACAATCATATTTTCAAAATTTCAGATTTTCTTATTTTCACAATTCCAAATTACCAAAATTTTAAATTTCCACATATTCATATGTTGAAAATTTTACAATTTCACGTATTAAAATGTTCAAAATTTCACAATTTCAAATTTTTCACATATTGATGTTTTTAAAATTTCACAATTCCAAATTTTTACATAGTCATATTTTAAAAATTTGACAATTTCAGATATTCAAAAGTCAACAATTTCAAATATTGAAATGTTTAAAATTTCACAATTTCATATATTTACAATTTCAAATTTTCATAATTTAAAATTATCGCATATTCATATTTTCACAATTTCAAATTTTTCACATATTGATATTTTTAAAATTTCACAATTTCAAATTTTCACATATTCATATTTTCAAAATTTAACAATTTCAAATTTTCACATATAAAATATATAAAATATATTTTAAAAATTTCACAGTTTCAGATTTTCATATTTTCGCAATTTCAAATTATCAAAATTTCAAATTTTTACATATTCATATTTTCAAAATTTCACAATTTAAAATTTTCATAATTTCATATTTTCGTATATTCATATTTTCACAATTTCACATTTTTACATATTAATATTTTCAAAATTTAAAATATTCATATTTTCAAAATTTCACAACATAAAATTTTCTCAATTTTCACATATTCAAATTTTCAAAACTTCAAATTTTCACATATTTATATTTTCAAAATTTTACAATTTCAAATATTAACATATTAATATTTTCATAATTTCAAATTTTCACATATTCATATTTTCACAATTTTTAATTTTCACAATTTCAAATTTTCGCATATTCATATTTTCACAATTTCAAATTTTCACAATTTAAAATTTTCACATATTCATATTATCAAAATTGCACAATTTCATATTTTCACAATTTCAAATTTTCACATATGCACATTTTCAAAATTACACAATATCAAATTTTTCACATATTGATGTTTT
Organism: Muscina levida; assembly: GCA_964034835.1. Taxonomy (NCBI): domain Eukaryota; kingdom Metazoa; phylum Arthropoda; class Insecta; order Diptera; family Muscidae; genus Muscina; species Muscina levida. The sequence goes on along the minus strand of OZ035883.1, from coordinate 98,898,483 downwards.
CAAAATTTTACATATTCATATTTTTAAAATTTTGCAATTTCACATATTGAAATGTTCAAAATTTCACAATTTCATATTTTTCACATATAGATATTTTAAAAATTTCACAATTTCAAATTTTCACATATTCAGATTTTCAAAATTTCACAATTTCAGATTTTCAGATTTTCGCAATTTCAAATTTTCAAATTTAACATATTCATATTTTCAAAATTTCACAATTTCATATTTTCACAACTTCAAATTTTCATAATTTCAAATTTTCGCATATTCATATTTTACAAATTCAAATTTTCACATATTTATATTTACCAAATTTCACAATTTCAAATATTTCACATATTCATATTTTCAAATTTCACAATGTCAGATTTTCATATTTTCACAATTTCAAATTATCAATATTTTAAATTTTCACACATTCATATTTTCAAAATTTCACAATTTCACATATTGAAATGTTCAAAATTTCACAATTTCATATTTTCACAACTTAAAATTTTCATAATTTAAAATTTTCGCATACTCATTTTTTCACAATTTCAAATTATCGGATATTGATGTTTTCAAATTTTAAAAATTTTTCACATATTCATATTTTCAAAATTTTACAATTTTATATTTTCACAATTTTTAAATTTTCGTATATTCAAATTTTCACAATTTGAAATTTTTCACATATTAATGTTATTAAAATTTCACAATTTAAAATTTTTACATATTCATATTTTCAAAATTTCACATATTGAAATGTTAAAAATTTCACAATTTTATATTTTCACAACTTCAAATTTTCATAATTTAAAATTTTCGTATATTCATATTTTCACAATTTCAAATTTTTCACATACTGATGTTTTCAAAATATCACATATTCATATTTTCAAAATTTTACACTTCCATATATTAAAATGTTCACATTTTCACATACTCATATTTCAAAATTTTACAATTTTATATTTTCACAATTTAAAATTTTGACATATTCATATTTTCAAAATTTAACAATTTCAAATATTTCACATATTCATATCTTCAAAATTTCACAATTTAAAATTTTCTTAATGTTCTTATATTCATATTTTCACATTTTAAAATTTGCACATATGCATAATTTCACAATTTCACATATTGAAATGTTCAAAATTTCACAATTTCATATTTTCACAATATCAAATTTTCATAATTTCATATTTTCACAATTTCAAATTTTTCTCATATTGATGTTTTTAAAATTTCACAATTTCAAATTTTTCACTTATTGATATTCTTAAAATTTCAAATTTTTAAATATTCATAGTTTCATATTTTCAAAATTTTACAATTTCAAATTGTCACATATTCATATTTTTAAAATTTCACAGTTTCAGATTTTCACATATTCATATTTTCAATATTTCACAATTTTATATTTTCACAATTTAAAATTTTCATAATTTCATATTTTCGCATATTCATATTTTCACAATTTCACATTTTCACATATTTATATTTTCAAAATTTCAAATATTTCACATGTTCATATTTTCAAAATTTCACAACATAAAATTTTCCCATTTTCACATATTCATATTTTCAAAACTTCAAATTTTCGCATATTCATTTTTTCAAAATTTCAAAATTTTACAATTTCAAATATTAACATTTTAATATTTTCATAATTTCAAATTTTCACATATTCAATTTTCACAATTTTTAATTTTCACAATTTCAAATTTTCGCATATTCATATTTTCACAATTTCAAATTTTTAAAATTTCAAATTTTCACATATGCATTTTTTCAAAATTTCATACATTCATATTTTCACAATTTCAAATTTTAACATATTAATATTTTCATAATTTTAAATTTTTACATATTCATATATTCAAAACTTCACAATTTTAAATTTTCATATAGTCATATTTTAAAAATTTCACAATTTCAAATTTTCACATATTTATATTTTCGAAATATCACAATTTCATATTTTCACAATTCCAAATTTTAACATATTAATATTTTCATAATTTTAAATTTTTACATATTCATATTTTCAAAACTTCAAGGTTTTAAATTTTCATATAGTCATATTTTAAAAATTTCACAATTTCAAATCTTCACATATTCATATTTTCGAAATATCACAATTTTATATTTTCACAATTTCAAATTTTCGCATAATCATATTTTCACAATTTAAAATTTTCACATAATTATATTTTCAATATTTCACAATTTCATATTTTCACACTTTTAAATTTGCACTGTTTAAAATTTTCACATATTCATATTTCAAAAATTTCACAATTTCAAATTTTTTCTCATATTGACGTTTTTTTTTTTGTTACGAACGTTCCCATTGCCGCCTCTCACACCCGATGTTTTTAAAATTTCACAATTTTAAATTTTGACATATTCATATTCTCAAAATTTCACAATTTCAGATTTTCATATTTTCAACATTTCACAATTTCACATATTGAAATGTTCAAAATTTCACAATTTCATATTTTCACAATTTCAAATTTTCATAATTTAAAATTTTCGCATATTCATATTTTCAAATTTTTCACATATATAAATTTTAACATTTCACATTTTCCGATTTTCACATATTCATATTTTCAATATTTTACAATTTCATATTTTCACAAGTTCGAATTTTCATAATTTCATATTTTCGCATATTCATATTTTCACAATTTATATTTTTTATATTTTCAAAATTTGAAGTATTTCACATATTCATATTTTCAAAATTTCACAACATAAAATTTTCACATATTCATATTTTCAAAAAGTTTAAATATTAATATTATCATAATTTTAAATATTCACATATTCATATTTTCACAATTTTTAATTTTCGCATATTCATATTTTAATATTTTTAAATTTTCGCATACTATAGTTTCACATTTTCAAATTTTCACATATTCATATTTTTAACATTTCACAATTTAAAATTTTCACATAATTATATTTTCAATATTTCACAATTTAAAATTTTCATCTATTTATATTTTCAATACTTCACAATTTCATATTTTCAGACTTTTAAATTTGCACTGTTTAAAATTTTCACATATTCATATTTCAAAAATTTCAAATTTTTTCTCATATTGAGGTTTTTTTTTTTTTTTTGGCTACGAACGTTCCCATTGCCGCCTCTCACACCCGATGTTTACAATTTTAAATTTTGACATATTCAAATTTTCAAAATTTCACAATTTCAGATTTTCATATTTTCAACATTTCACAATTTCACATATTGAAATGTTCAAAATTTCACAATTTCATATTTTCGCAATTTCAAATTTTCATAATTTAAAATTTTCGCATATTCATATTTTCACAATTTCACATATTTATATTTTCAAAATTTGAAATATTTCACATATTCATATTTTCAAAATTTCACAATTTAAAACTTTCTCAATTTTCTTATATTCATATTTTCAAAATTTCACATTTTAAAATTTACACAATTTCAAAATTTCACATATTGAAATGTTTAAAATTTCACAATTAGATATTTTCACAATGTCAAATTTTCAAATTTCATACTTTCACATATTCGCATATTCATATTTTCAAATTTCACATATTGATGTTTTTAAAATTTCACAATTTCAAAATTTCAGATTTTTTATTTTCACAATTCCAAATTACCAAAATTTTAAATTTTCACATATTCATATGTTGAAAATTTTACAATTTCACATATTAAAATGTTCAAAATTTCACAATTTAAAATTTTCACAAATTGATGTTTTCAAAATTTTACATATTCATATTTTTAAAATTTTGCAATTTCACATATTGAGATGTTCAAAATTTCACAATTTCATATTTTTCACATATAGATGTTTTTAAAATTTCACAATTTCAAATTTTCACATATTCAGATTTTCAAAATTTCACAATTTCAGATTTTCATATTTTCGCAATTTCAAATTATCAAAATTTTCAAATTTTTACATATTCATATTTTCAAAATTTCATAATTTCAAATTTTCACAACTTCAAATTTTCATAATTTAAAATTTTCGCATATTCATATTTTCACAATTTCAAATTTTCACATATTTATATTTACCAAATTTCACAATTTCAAATATTTCACATATTCATATTTTCAAATTTCACAATGTCAGATTGTCATATTTTCACAATTTCAAATTATAAAAATTTTAAATTTTCACACTTTAATATTTTCAAAATTTCACAATTTCACATATTGAAATGTTCAAAATTTCAAATTTTCACATATTCAGATTTTCAAAATTTCACAATTTCAGATTTTCATATTTTCGCAATTTCAAATTATCAAAATTTTCAATTTTTTACATATTCATATTTTCAAAATTTCAAAATTATATATTTTACAACTTCAAATTTTCATAATTTAAAATTTTCGCATACTCATATTTTCACAATTTCAAAATATCGCATATTGATGTTTTCAAATTTTAAAAATTTTTCACATATTCATATTTTCAAAATTTTACAATTTTATATTTTCACAATTTCAAAGTTTCGTATATTCATATTTTCACAATTTGAAATTTTTCACATATTAATGTTAATAAAATTTCACAATTTCAAATTTTTACATATTCATATTTTCAAAATTTCACATATTGAAATGTTCAAAATTTTATATTTTCACAACTTCAAATTTTCATAATTTAAAATTTTCGTATATTCATATTTTCACAATTTCAAATTTTTCACATACTGATGTTTTCAAAATATCACATATTCATATTTTCAAAATTTTACAATTTCATATATTAAAATGTTCAAATTTTCACATACTCATATTTCAAAATTTTACAATTTTATATTTTCACAATTTAAAATTTTGACATAATCATATTTTCAAAATTTAACAATTTCAAATATTTCACATATTCATATCTTCAAAATTTCACAATTTAAAATTTTCTTAATTTTCTTATATTCATATTTTCACATTTTAAAATTTGCACATATTCATAATTTCACAAATTGAAATGTTCAACGTATCACAATTTCATATTTTCACAATATCAAATTTTCATAATTTCATATTTTCACAATTTCAAATTTTTCTCATATTGATGTTTTTAAAATTTCACAATTTCAAATTTTTCACTTATTGATATTCTTAAAATTTCAGATTTTTAAATATTCATAGTTTCATATTTTCAAAATTTCACAAATTCAAATTGTCACATATTCATATTTTTAAAATTTCACATATTCATATTTTCAATATTTCACAATTTAAAATTTTCATAATTTCATATTTTCGCATATTCATATTTTCACAATTTCACATTTTCACATATTTATATTTTCAAAATTTAAATATTTCACATATTCATATTTTCAAAATTTCACAACATAAAATTTTCCCATTTTCACATATTCATATTTTCAAAACTTCAAATTTTCGCATATTCATATTTTCAAAATTTCAAAATTTTACAATTTCAAATATTAACATATTAATATTTTCATAATTTCAAATTTGCACATATTCATATTTTCACAATTTTTATTTTCACAATTTCAAATTTTCGCATATTCATATTTCCACAATTTCAAATTTTCACAATTTCAAATTTTTATAATTTCAAATTTTCACATATGCATATTTTCAAAATTTCATACATTCATATTTTCACAATTTCAAATTTTAACATATTTATATTTTCATAATTTTATATTTTTACATATTCATATTTTCAAAACTTCACAATTTTAAATTTTCATATAGTCATATTTTAAAAATTTCACAATTTCAAATTTTCACATATTTATATTTTCGAAATAACACAATTTCATATTTTCACAATCTCAAATTTTTACAATTTCAAATTATCAAAACTTCAAACTTTCACATATTCATATTTTCGAAATATCACAATTTTATATTTTCACAATTTCAAATTTTTACACTTTCAAATTTTCGCATAATCATATTTTCAATATTTCACAATTTCAAATTTTCATCTAATTATATTTTCAATATTTCACAATTTCATAATTTCACACTTTTAAATTTGCACTGTTTAAAATTATCACATATTCATATTTCAAAAATTTCACAATTCAAATTTTTTTCTCATATTGATGTTTTTTTTTTTTTTGTTTTGTTACTAACGTTCCCATCGCCGCCTCTCACACCCGCCCCAACCGACCGATGGGGCCTCATCCCCATAACGTGGAGATAACGTACACACTGCGGACCGCTACGTAGTGAATAGCGAACAATATAGAATGTTCATATTCGGCTACAGATTAACTATCCTCAGCCGATGCAAAATGTACCATACATACTAAGGAGCATAGAAAAAACTAAGAGCAGCAGAATGAAAACAAAGTATATAACATACATTTATTATCTTACATTAATTGAATACAATAATGATAACTATAATTTAAAACGAAGTTCTTACAGACTAAGTATTGAGATGTTATTATAACAGACTTAATAGAGTCTGGGGATGTGGAGAAGTCGATAAATTGATAAATGTCATTGAAGTCTGAACACATTTTACGCGGCGGTTCAGATACAGCATAATTATGGCGTCTAAAACAAATGTAGAGGGGTTTGAAATATCTAGAAGACATTAATGGGATATTAAGATAAACTCGTGAGGAAATATATTCCGATCTTATATCACCTCTGAGAATTTTATAAATCGTAATAAAATTTAACAGTTTTCGCCTACTAATTAGAGTAGGCAATTTAATTAGAGACAGTCTGCTGACGTATGGTGGAAGATTGGAGTTTGGATCCCATCGAAGATCCCTGAGACAGAACAGTAGAAATTGTTTTTGAACCGACTCTAACATATTGATATAAACATCATATTGTGGATCCCATACAACGGATCCATACTCCAGAATGGGTCATACAAGTGACGTAAAAAGTTTCTTCGTAATATACGGGTCAGTAAATTCCTTAGCCCAACGCTTTATAAAAGAAAGGACTCCAAATGCCTTGTTTACTGCTGTTACAATGTGGTTATTGAATGTTAATTTTCTATCAAGTAATATTCCTAAATCTAGAATCAACCTGTTCCAAAATGCAGCCTCCCAACCTATATTGGGATGAAGAATGGCGGGATCTATAGAATACCATATTTTTACACTTTTTCAAGTTAAGCTCCATTAAGTTAATGTCGCACCAAGTACTAAAGCGATCAAGATCATTCTGAAGAAGAACATGATCGGAAGCATTATTATATGATAAATATATCTTGACATCATCTGCATACATTAGACAATTAGAATCCACTATCTTGGCCGATCATTAATAAACAACAAGAATAAAATTGGATCCAAATGGCTTCCCTGGGGAACGCCAGATGTCACATGAATAGGCTTAGAGATGGAATTGCCGAACATGACCATTTGTTTGCGGTTCATTAGATAAGAATAAATCCATTTTATGATATTATTGTCGAACCCAATATTGATCAACTTATGCAGTATAAATAACGCCGGTTTGCATTCCCGAATGAAACCTTCAATAACGTGTGAAGAGAATTGTAGCAGATTGGTGACAGTAGACCCGCCCTTACGAAAACCATGTTGCCGACAATCAAGAATTGATGAGACCCTGTAAGATATAATATCAGTCACCTATTTTTCAAAAAGTTTGGGGATGGCGTTGAGTTTAGCAATACCCCTGTAATTCGACACTCTTATAGTGCTACAAGACTTATGGAGAGGAATTATATACGAGCTCTTCCAGATGACTGGAAAATATCCAAATTTTAAAGAGGCGTTAAATAACAAAGTCAATGGTTTTGCCAATGTACCTCAACAATATTTTAAAATAGAGTTGGAAATGCTGTCGGGACCAAAGGAGTTTGTAGGTTTCAAAGATGACAACTTCTGGCGAATCCATATTTGATCGAGATAAGGAAATCCAAACGGCTCTAATGGTGGCATAGGAAAAGGATAATGAAAGTTCTTAGGGAATGTTCTAGAAGAATAAACCGTGGTAAAAAAATCTGCAAAACAATTTGCGATAGATTGTGTATCAAAATGCTCAACACCATTCATGGCAATTCTTGTAGTAGCTGATGCGGATTTACGCTTAGCGTTCACAAATTTATAGAAAATCTTAGGATTATACTTCAATTTATTTCCAGCCCTTGCCAAATAAGATTTATAACATTTACGAGACATATCGTTATATTTACACCTGGCAATGGAGTACTTGCAATAATCAAATGTACTACCTGACCTCTGGTAATTCTTATACAACCTAGTTTTCAAGTTCATCAGTTGTCTCAAATATTTAGAGGACCAAGGGGTTGAATCAGGTTCATAGTCAACAGTAATCTTGGGCACAGATTTATCCATGAAATCCCGTATGATATCATAAAAGATTAACAAAGCCTTGTCCAGACCGAATCGATCATTACAAAGTAATAATGATTCCCAGTCTTCTGCTCCGATAAGGCTATTAAGTAATAAATAACTAGCACGAGAGAAACAGAAAATTTTCTTTATTGACTGAAGCAAGCCCACATTTACAGTTCGAGAGGAATATCGAATTCCGATTGTTGGATGATATGAGTCCTCAGGACAAGTAAGAGGATCAACACGAGATATTTTAAAAACATCAGAGTCATTAACTATTACTAGATCGAGGATTCTATTCATCGAATTTGCAGTGTTATTAATCTGGACAAGATTATTTGCAGCAATACGCATTACAAAATCTGAAGACCAATCGCAAGGCGCTAAAGGAGTTAAGTGTTTAGTATCAGGCAAACACAACCGTGATACTAACGGCAAATTAAAATCACCCATTACCATTATACGATCCATATCAGAAGTCATATTTACTACGAAAGAAATTGCATCTAAATGCCGTTCATAAATACTATAATCGAAGGATGGAGGAATGTACGAACATGTGATAAAAAGTTTAGCAACACTTAGTTTTATCGACACTGCCAAAAATTCAATGTCATCAATGTCCGTTTGCACAATTTCATAATTGAACGAATAAAGTACGGCAATGAATAAACCGCCACCAGTTTTGACCAATCGATCCCTACGAGCAATGGAAAATCTATTACATAAAATCTCCGAATTAAGAATATGAGGCTTTAACCAAATTTCCGAAAATACAATTACATCATAATCAAATCCAAAACTATCAACGTAAAGAGTTGAAAGTTTTGTGTTTAGTCCACAAACATTTTGATATAAATAATTAATAGCAGAATTTAGTTTTTTGAAGCCGATAATTGAGGCTTTGGGACCGGCCGTGGCATATTGGTTAGAACACGCGACTACCATGCGGGAGATCGCAGGTTCAAACCTGGCTCCAGTCATCTTAAAAAAATAGAAAAAAATAAATAAAATTTTCTTTCATTGTCGGCTCCCCTCGAATGTTGTTGACAGTAACTTCGCAGTATTAAGCGTCGATTCAATCGTCGTGTCTAGTAAGAGCTTCTCAAACAGTGACATTCGCATTCGTCGATAAACAAGTAGGTGCCGTTAGTTGTGAATCTAAAAATAGAAAGCGTGTTAATTCACAACTACGCGAGAAGCTACCCCATACCTCATTCATGGGGTGCAAAAGGAAATTAAGTTTTTTTTTAAGTAATGGAGGCTTTAGCAGCGACGCTAGGTTATAACGCCTCTCATTGCCCCTATTAACAAATTCCTTTACCAATGCATTTGCAGGCCAAAAATTGACGTCTTGCATTTGCGAAAATAAATTTTCCGGGACAACAATTTTAAATGAAGAAAGCCTTTCCGAAAAAGCAGACTTCATCTTAAAACATGATAAAGAACTCATATTCTCAACTCTGGACGATATATAAAAATTTATGTCCTCGACAGTAATATCGGGCGAGAAACGAGAAATAAAAATTGTTCGCCTAGCCGGAATTACAGTTAACTCCTTAGGCCCTGGCTTCGACGAGAGTGAACAATTGCTCGCAATATTCGTCATTTCAACGCCGATCTCAAGCGGCCGCAAATCGTTTGAAGATTTGGCCATTAGAGCGTCAGAACTCGTAGTAGGAGTCACGTAAGCAGATACCCCACGAACAACAGATTTTCCATTGTCAGGGAGAGGAGAATTTACTTCCATTAAGCAATTAATTGAAGGAATATTTTTCTTCGAAGTTTTCTTCCGCTTAGGAGAGGATTTAGATGGAGAGTTCATACATTTCTCCAGCTCCGGGTATTCACTGAACACTTTCGAAAACTTAGAGAAACGGTATATGAGCACCGACAAATCCCTTTCCATATCCGAAAACTCTGACTGCATGCTCTTAAAGAAACGATAAAAGCTTACTTCTATCTTTCTACATTCGGTTCAGCACTAACGAATACCTCGATCCTCGTTAAGACAGTCGGCTACTCTAGCAACAATTCCCGCACATTTCGTATGACACAAATCATCGCATAACCAACAGGACAGTAAACATTCGTTATCAGATTTAATAGAACAATTTTTATTTGAACACGACATCATTAAAATAAATGTTGTTCGTACAAAATTAAACAAATAAAAAAAATAAAAATAAAACGCTTAAAAAAAATTCCTAAAAAAATCGCTACAATGATCACTGACGAATCTATAGTAATAATAAAATGATGTGTTGACAACACTTATGGGATGAAATAAACGAAACAAGAATAAAAAGGAACGTAAAAAAGTAAGCAACAACAAACAAATAAGGTTCTACAAGTGAACAACAAAACGAATGTTGTTGTTGTTATTATATCCCAAACAGAGGCAAAAGTTTTAATAAACGAAACTAAGTTACAACAGCACCCAACAAACACACCACGATGTTGAGAAAGAGCCAAAGTACTTAGCTTTATGTTAAACGTTTATTCCCATAGGTAACACAATGTACAAACGGACAAAAGTATTGATTTGAAAAAAAAATAACTCGCAAAGCACAAAAACACACAACTTGAGGTTACAGAGTTTTAAAATTCCACAATTTCAAATTTTCACATGTTCATATTTTCAAAATTTCACAATTTCGGGTTTTCATATTTTCACAATTTCAACTTTTCACATATTCATATTTTCAAAATTTCACATATTGAAATGTTCAAAATTGCACAATTTCAGATTTTCACAATTTAAATTTTCATAATTTAAAATTTTTGCATATTCATATTTTCACAATTTCATATTTTAAACATAGTGATGTTTTTAAAATTTCACAATTTAAAATTTTCACATATTCATATTTTCAAAATTTTACAATTTCAGATTTTTAAATTTTCACAATTTCAAATTATCAAAATTTCAAATTTTCACATTTTCTTATTTTCAAAATTTCACAATTTCACATTTTCACAATTTGAAATTTGCACTATTTAAAATTTTCATATATTCATATTAGCAACATTACACAATTTCAAAAGTTCACATATTCATATTTTCAAAATTTCATATTTTCAAAATTTCACATATTCATATTTTTAAAATTTCACAATTTCAAATTTTCACAACTTCATATTTTCACAATTTCAAATTTTTACATATTCATATTTTCAATTTCTATTTTACAATTTCAAATTTTCATATATTCCTATTTTCAAATTTCACAATTTAAATTTTCACAGTTTCAAATTATCAAAACTTAAAATTTTTGCATATTCATATTTTCAAAATTTCACAATTTCATATTTTCACAATCTCAAATTTTTACAATATCAAATTATCACAACTTAAAATTTTCACATATTAATATTTTCAAAATTTCATATTTTCACAATCTCAAATTTTTACAATTTCAAATTTTCGCATAATCATATTTTCTCAATTTCATATTTTCACAATCACAAATTTTTACAATTTCAAATTATCAAAACTTCAAATTTTAAAATATTCATATTTTCAAATTTTCACAATTTCATATTTTAACAACTTCAAATTTTTACAATTATAAATTTTCGTATAATCATATTTTCACAATTTCATATTTTCACATAATTATATTTTCAATATCAATATTTAATATCAATTTCAAATTTTCGCATAATCATATTGTCACAATTTCATATTTTCACAATCACAAATTTTTACAATTTCAAATTATCAAAACTTCAAATTTTAAAATATTCATATTTTCACAACTTCAAATTTTTACAATTATAAATTTTCGTATAATCATATTTTCACAATTTCATATTTTCACATAATTATATTTTCAATTTCTTATTTTCACATAATTATATTTTCAAAATTTCACAGTTTCATATTTTCACAATTTCAAAATTTCACATATTCATATTTTTACAATTTTAAATTTTCACATATTCATATTTTCAAAATTTCTCAATTTCAAATTTTCAAACATTCATTTGTGATTTTTATTTTTTCGAATTTTAAATGTGGGTAGCGATTAAAATATGCGATTTGATGTCAAAATTGATGTGCCCCAATGAGGTGAAAGATCAAAATTTTGAGAAAAATAAAACCTCAAAAATAGTGTTTTTTTTTTGCTTTTTATCAATTGTTTGAATGAGAAATTTTATACATCAAAATATTATACATCTTTAATATGTTAATTAAGTTCGAAACGCGTCATCCTAGTGCGTGACACACTGAATTTGACCAAAATATTTAAACAATAAAATAAAAAACACTTTTCTGATCCTAAGCCGAATTTGATGTATCATTTGATACACTTAACGTAAATTTAATATATAAAAACACGATCGACTAAAACTAACAAACAAACAGTTCAAAACACACTGGCACGGCACGGCACGGCCTAAAACTAAATGCCTTACTTTGACATAGAAAAAATTTAAAGTAATCTTAGTTTACCAACAAAAAAAACCTTGTAAAGAAGCTTAAGCTTTGAGGTATAAAAGGGGAATCGTGGGGAAAGAATTTCCTCCATTTCTCATGTTTGAATATTAACGGTCAAATTCAAAACTATAATTGGTGCTTTACATTTTCGGCTGATATCTACTTCGCATGTACATGTTTGACATAATTGTATATATATATACATCTGATGATGTACCATTGTGCATCAGTTCGTCACAAAGGGATCTGAAGATGAACTCGTCATGGAGTTCGAAACGCGTCATCCTAGTGCGTGACACACTGAATTTGACCAAAATATTTAAACAATAAAATAAAAAACACTTTTCTGATCGTAAGCCGAATTTGATGTATCATTTGATACCCTTAACGTAAATTTAATATAATACATTTATATTATAATTTATTGCGTTTTTGGGATAAAACTAGAATCCTAACTCCAGATCATAGTACATGTGCTGCCAAAGTCATTAAACATTCAGGCCTATTCTGCGTTTCGATTACGCCTCCGCATTCCGCTACGCACGGATCGTAAATTGGTATTCCAGCAAAAAACTGAATCGAAAGAAAATGAGGAAGCAAGTGTGTATTCACAATAAGCTGTTTTGTCAGTGGAACGGAAAAAAACGAAACAAAACATATAAGCAATTGTGTAAAAATTGTTAAGTAAACTGCAAACAAAGCAAAAACCTAAAGCATAAAGTTTCCAAGATTGCAGCTGAACAATTAAATTTTGTTTATTTTTTAGAGAAATGGAATTGATAACAGCGGCGTTTTTGTTGGAAGAGGATGACAACGCGGATCAGTATGCACAGTCCCGTCAACTGGATAACCCTCTCTTCAAGGGGAGTAATGCGCTGCAAACGACATTCGCCTCCTCCGGTGCTCATTCTCTCCTGTCTGTTGTGGGAGAGCTTCCGCTTGATATAGGATTTCCAGTCCGTCCAAACCTAATTTTTGGCCATGAAAGCTAGCAGCTTTTCGTATTGCGCGGGCGTTGTTGTTTTTGTCCTGTAATAAATGAAATAAACATCAGAAATAAGTAAAAAGAAATAAAAAATATTTATCTATTTGATACTTACATTTTTCTAAATACTTTTTTATATTTTGTATTTTTTTACGCAAACTCCGCCAGCTAAATTACAACTTACAAAAACGTAACTACGTTCGTAATGTAGAATAGCTACAATCGAAAGAAAAGCGGAACGGAACGCAGAATACCAAAGTTGCCAAAACGGAGAAAATCCGTGCGTAATCGAAACGCAGAATAGGGCTGATTATAAAATCTCCGTTCCCGAGTCATCGCAAAACAGAAAATTTTTGACTTTTAAAATAGGAATATGTGAAAATTTTAATTAGTGCAAATTTCAAATGTTGAAAATATGAAATTGTGAAATATTGAAAATATAATTATCCGAAAATTTTAAATTGTGAAAATAAGTAGTTGTGAAATATTAATAATTTAATTATGCGAAAATTTGAGATTGTGAAAATATGAAATTGTAAAAATATGATTATGCGAAAATTTAAAATTGTGAAATTTTTAAAATATGACCATGTGAAAATTTAAAATTGTGAAATTTTGAAAATATGAATATGTGAAAATTTGAAATTATGAAAATATTAATATGTTAAAATTTTAAATTGTGAAATTTTGAAAATATGAATATGTAAAAATTTTAAATATTGCAAATTCAAATTGTGAAATATTGAAAATATAATTATGTGAAAAATTGAAATTGTGAAATATTGAAAATATAATTATGTGAAAATTTGATATTGTGAAAATAAGATTATGCCAGAATTTGAAATTGTAAAAATTTTAAATTTTCGCAATTTCATATTTTCACAATTTCAAATTTTCACATAATTATATTTTCAATATTTCACAATTTCTTATTTTCACAATTTACAATTTTCACATAATTACATTTTCAATATTTCACAATTTTAAATTTGCACATAATTATATTTTCAATATTTCACAATTTTGAATTTGCAATATGTAAGATTTTAACATATTCATATTTTCACAATTTCATATTTTCACAACTTCAAATTTTCATAATTTCAAATTTTCGCATATTCATATTTTCACAATTTCAAATTTTCACATATTTATATTTACCAAATTTCACAATTTCAAATATTTCACATATTCATATATTCAAATTTCACAATGTCAGATTTTCATATTTTCAATTATCTTTTATCTTTCAAATTATCGCATATTGATGTTTTCAAATTTTAAAAATTTTTCACATATTCATATTTTCAAAATTTTACAATTTTATATTTTCACAATTTCAAATTTTCGTATATTCATATTTTCACAATTTCACAATTTCAAATTGTCACATATTCATATTTTTAAAAATTTCACAGTTTCAGATTTTCACATATTCATATTTTCAATTTTATATTTTCACAATTTAAAATTTTCATAATTTCATATTTTCGCATATTCATATTTTCACAATTTCAAATTGTCACATATTCATATTTTTAAAATTTCACAGTTTCAGATTTTCACATATTCATATTTTCAATATTTCACAATTTTATATTTTCACAATTTAAATTTTTCATAATTTCATATTTTCGCATATTCATATTTTCACAATTTCACATTTTCACATATTTATATTTTCAAAATTTCACATATTCATATTTTCAAAATTTCACAACATAAAATTTTCCCATTTTCACATATTCATATTTTCAAAACTTCAAATTTTCGCATATTCATATTTTCAAAATTTCAAAATTTAACAATTTCAAACATTAACATATTAATATTTTCATAATTTCAAATTTTCACATATTCATATTTTCACAATTTTTAATTTTCACAATTTCAAATTTTCGCATATTCATATTTTCACAATTTCAAATTTTCACAATTTCAAATTTTTACAATTTCAAATTTTCACATATGCATTTTTTTCAAAATTTCATACATTCATATTTTAACAATTTCAAATTTTAACATATTAATATTTTCATAATTTTAAATTTTTACATATTCATATTTTCAAAACTTCACAATTTTAAATTTTCATATAGTCATATTTTAAAAATTTCACAATTTCAAATTTTCACATATTTATATTTTCGAAATATCACAATTTCATATTTTCACAATCTCAAATTTTTACAATTTCAATTTATCAAAACTTCAAACTTTCACATATTCATATTTTCGAAATATCACATTTTTATATTTTCACAATTTCAAATTTTTACAATTTCAAATTTTCGCATAATCATATTTTCACAATTTAAAATTTTCACATAATTATATTTTCAATATTTCACAATTTCAAATTTTCATCTAATTATATTTTCAATATTTCATATTTTCACACTTTTAAATTTGCACTGTTTAAAATTTTCACATATTCATATTTCAACAATTTCACAATTTAAAATTTTTTCTCATATTGATGTTTTTTTTTTTTGTTTTTTTTTGTTACGAACGTTCCCATCGCCGCCTCTCACACCCGCCCCAACCGACCGATGGGGCCTCATCCTCATAACGTGGAGATAACGTACACACTGCGGACCGGTCCGTAGTGAAGAGCGAACAATATAGAATGTTCATATTCGGCTACAGATTAACTATCATCAGCCGATGCAAAATTTACCATACATACTAAGGAGCATAGAAAAAACTAAGAGCAGCAGAATGAAAACAAAGTATATAACATACATTTGTTATCTTACATTAATTGAATACAATAATGATAACTATAATTTAAAACGAAGTTCTTACAGACTAAGTATTGAGATGTTATTATAACAGACTTAATAGAGTCTGGGGATGTGGAGAAGTCGATAAATTGATAAATGTCATTGAAGTCTGAACACATTTTACGCAGCGGTTCAGATACAGCATAATTATGGCGCCTAAAACAAATGTAGAGTGGTTTGAAATATCTAGAAGACATTAATGGGATATTAAGATAAACTCGTGAGGGAATATATTCCGATCTTATATCACCTCTGAGAATTTTATAAATCGTAATAGAATTTAACATTTTTCGCCTACTAATTAGAGTAGGCAATTTAATTAGAGACAGTCTGCTGACGTATGGTGGAAGATTGGAGTTTGGATCCCATCGAAGATCCCTGAGACAGAACAGTAGAAATTGTTTTTGAACCGACTCTAACATATTGATATAAACATCATATTGTGGATCCCATACAACGGATCCATACTCCAGAATGGGTCATACAAGTGACGTAAAAAGTTTCTTCGTAATATACGGGTCAGTAAATTCCTTAGCCCAACGCTTTATAAAAGAAAGGACTCAAAATGCCTTGTTTACTGCTGTTACAATGTGGTTATTGAATGTTAATTTTCTATCAAGTAATATTCCTAAATCTAGAAATGAGTCAACCTGTTCCAAAATGCAGCCTCCCAACCTATATTGGGATGAAGAATGGCGGGATCTATAGAATACCATATTTTTACACTTTTTCAAGTTAAGCTCCATTAAGTTAATGTCGCACCAAGTACTAAAGCGATCAAGATCATTCTGAAGAAGAACATGATCGGAAGCATTATTATATGATAAATATATCTTGACATCATCTGCATACATTAGACAATTAGAATCCACTATCTTGGCCGATCATTAATAAACAACAAGAATAAAATTGGACCCAAATGGCTTCCCTGGGGAACGCCAGATGTCACATGAATAGGCTTAGAGATGGAATTGCCGAACATGACCATTTGTTCGCGGTTCATTAGATAAGAAGAAATCCATTTTATGATATTATTGTCGAACCCAATATTGATCAACTTATGCAGTAAGAGTTTGTGATTAACCTTGTCGAAGGCTTTACTGAAATCAGTATAAATTACGCCGGTTTGCATTCCCGAATGAAACCTTCAATAACGTGTGAAGAGAATTGTAGCAGATTGGTGACAGTAGACCCGCCCTTACGAAAACCATGTTGCCGACAATCAAGAATTGATGAGACCCTGTAAGATATAATATCAGTCACCTATTTTTCAAAAAGTTTGGGGATGGCGCTGAGTTTAGCAATACCCCTGTAATTCGACACTCTTATAGTGCTACAAGACTTATGAAGAGGAATTATATACGAGCTCTTCCAGATGACTGGAAAATATCCAAATTTTATAGAGGCGTTAAATAACAAAGTCAATGGTTTTGCCAATGTACCTGAACAATATTTTAAAATAGAGTTGGGAATGCTGTCGGGACCAAAGGAGTTTGTAGGTTTCAAAGATGACAACTTCTGGCGAATCCATATTTGATCGAGATAAGGAAATCCAAACGGCTCTAATGGTCGCATAGGAAAAGGATAATGAAAGTTATTAGGGAATGTTCTAGAAGAATAAACCGTGGTAAAAAAATTTGCAAAACAATTTGCGATAGATTGTGTATCAAAATGCTCAACACCATTCATGGCAATTCTTGTAGTAGTTGATGCGGATTTACGCTTAGCGTTCACAAATTTATAGAAAATCTTAGAATTATACTTCAAATTATTTCCAGCCCTTGCCAAATAAGTTTTATAACATTTACGAGACATATCGTTATATTTACACCTGGCAATGGAGTACTTGCAATAATCAAATGTTCTACCTGACCTCTGGTAATTCTTATACAACCTAGTTTTCAAGTTCATCAGTTGTCACAAATATTTAGAGGACCAATTGGTTGAATCAGGTTCATGGTCAACAGTAATCTTGGGCACAGATTTATCCATGAAATACCGTATGATATCATAAAAGATTAACAAAGCCTTGTCCAGACCGAATCGATCATTACAAAATAATAATGATTCCCAGTCTTCTGCTCCGATAAGGCTATTAAGTAATAAATAATTAGCACGAGAGAAACAGGAAATTTTCTTTATTGACTGACGCAAGCCCACATTTACATTTCGATAGGAATATCTAATTCCGATTGTTGGATGATATGAGTCCTCAGGACAAGTAAGAGGATCAACACGAGATACTTCGAAAACATCAGAGTCATTAACTAGAAATAGATCGAGGATTCTATTAATCGAATTTGCAGTGTTATTAATCTGGACAAGATTATTTGCAGCAATACGCATTACAAAATCAGAAGACCAATCGGAAGGCGTTAAAGGAGTTAAGTGTTTCGTATCAGAGGAATGTACGAACATGTGATAAAAAGTTTAGCAACACTTATAGCCTTTTTACACCAAAAAAGCATTCCGTATCTTGAGCTGAAGATGCGGAATGCTAAAAAGTGGTTTTACACTGCAGTTTCGCATATTGTCAGCTGTTGTCTAGCTCACACATTTTTCAATTTGCCTTGTAAAACTGGAATATTTTCCTGCCACAAACCTATTAACATTGTTACGGAGGCTGTATTCCACGAAGCGCGAATAGTTTTAACTAATTGGAATAACCATTTATTAATATTTTGGCAAAAATGTAAATTTGTTGTCCGTCCATGTTGTTTGGCATTTTTCCGATAAATTTAAACAAACGACGAAAATGGTGGTTGCCGGATCAACATTACTGAGAAAAATCGCTTAAATTCCAATTTTCAGAGTACAACTCAGTGTATTTTTCCGCATCTTTCATGGATGCGAAAATATGTTAACATCTTTCAAACAACAAAATACATGTAAAAATTTTAGCATTTTGGCCGCATCCATCAAAGATGCGGATTAACGCGGAAATATGTTAAATGCGTTCCGGTGTAAAAGAGCTATTAGTTTTATCGACACTGCCAAAAATTCAATGTCATCAAACACCGCCACCAATTTTGACCAATCGATCCCTACGAGCAATGGAAAATCTATTACATAAGATCTCCGAATCAAGAATATGAGGCTTTAACCAAGTTTCCGAAAATACAATTACATCATAATCAAATCCAAAACTATCAACGTAAAGAGTTGAAAGTTTTGTGTTTAGTCCACAAACATTTTGATATAAATCATTAATAGCAGAATTTAGTTTTTTGAAGCCGATAATTGAGGCTTTGGCAGCGACGCTAGGTTATAACGCCTCTCATTGCCCCTATTAACAAATTCCTTTACCAATGCATTTGCAGGCCAAAAATTGGCGTCTAGCATTTGCGAAAATAAATTTTCCGGGACAACAATTTTAAATGAAAAAAGCCTTTCCGAAAAAGCAGACTTCATCTTGAAACATGATGAAGAACTCATATTTTCTCTCTAGACGATATATAAAAATTTATGTCCTCGACAGTAATATCGGGCGAGAAACGAGATATACAAATTGTTCGCCTAGCCGGAATCACAGTTAACTCCTTAGGCCCTGGCTTCGACGTAGTCGAGAGTGAACAATTGCTCGCAATATTCGTCATTTCAACGCCGATCTCAAGCGGCCGCAAATCGTTTGAAGATTTGACCATATATCGTCCACTTCCACATCTTCTAATTGGGTCATAAAAAGTTCGTTATCATATCACGATAGTGAACACCATTCACAGTAACTGCATGACCGGCCTGATTTTGGATATAATACGTCCCGATGATGCCGCCAGCCCATAAACCGCACCAAACAGTCACTCTTAGTGAGTGCATTGGTTTGACGAATCCACTAAGCTGAAAATGTGAACTGAACTGAAGATGATTTTCTTCGATAATCGACCATCCACTGTTGGCAATTCTTGCCACCATTCTGACCATTGACGAAGTTTGGAATGGTCAAGAGGTTTTAGTTCTTGAGTCAATTGCACATTGTAAGCGTGTAAATGCAAGTCTTTATACATAATGTTCATCAACGACGAGTGTGAGAGATGCAATTGTTGGGCACGACGGCGAGTTGAGGTAGACGGCTCTTCAGCCACACTACCTCGAACAGCAGCAATATTTTCTGCAGTACGAGTTGTACGCGCATGCACTGGTTGTTTCACATCTCCTACAAACCCGGTTTGCTCAAATTTTTGCACGATTTTTCCGATTGTACGCACATTTGGACGATTCAATTGACCGAAAAAATCACGAAGTGTACGATATGCATTTTGATTTGAACGCCCATTTTCATAATAAGCCTGAATAACTTCAACGCGTTGCTCGATTGTGTTTCTTTCCATGGTTTAAATTGAGTTAGTCTGTTGACGGCCCCAGCAAACGATATAAGGACCATGATTTAAGGATATGCACCTGGAATGTCCGAACTCTTTACAGAGATGGTGCCTCTATCCAACTGGCGGATGTCCTCGACAAATACAAGGCCGCCATACAGGAAATGAGATGGACGGGACAGGGATGCACACGACGAAAGAACTGTGACATCTTTTAC